>OX451737.1:885758269-886358269 GCA_948472305.1 Vicia faba
ATCTATCTATCTATCTATCTATCTATCTGTCTATCTATCTATCTGTCTATCTATCTATATGTCTATCTATCTATCTTTCTATCTGTCTATCTGTCTATCTGTCTATCTGTCTATCATTTTAATACAAATTGCATTGGATATAAGTTGTTGAAATGATTTATTTGTAACAATTAATTATGGAAATTATTGTTTTAATTGTTTGTATCATTGTTATTTCATTTGGGCTCCTGCATATCTGGGTTTCCAATAACTTGATTCGTTTAGACGACTCTTCGATCTAGGAAAAAATCTTCTGCGTAAATGAAAATTTTATTTGCCTATTTTTTAAAGGCTAATTTTACCTGGGTATCTATTCACCCCCCCTAGATAAGTCGCATTGTCTAACATTACATAGTGTTAAGCCTGATAAACTTGATGTTTTTGTATATGACAAGGGATTTCATGATTGAGCAACCACGAAGACGAATAAGGCTGAGAGCGGCTCGTAACCACAATGTGAATGAGAATCTCGAAGCAAGGACTGATAACGACCATTGTGAGCATTTAATGCAACAAAAAGAGCAGCATCAACTAAAAACACAGTAGCAATAAAAAGAGGGTTTATGATGCAGATGATACATCAACTGCAAGGCAACCAACAACCTCCCCAGTTGAATGCAGGAAGTCAGGGTTTTTGGGAGTGCTATCAGAATGAACCCTTCAAAATTTCAATGAGATCTCAACACTCTTCAAGCTAGTGATTGGCTCATACGTATATAGAGGATTTTTGAGAGTAATTCCATGTATCAAATACGATAAGGTTGTCTATGTTACTCAGATGCTTATAGAACCAACAACTAGATGTGGATGAGTGGTTTAAATTGGACTGGCTATCTTAAACATCCCTAAGGATTGGGAGCATTTCAAGGCAACACTAGTAGACAAATATTTTCCATATAGCATAATGGCCCATAAAGAATTATGGTTTCAACTACTTTGCCAAGGTTCTATTTAAGTAGCCTAGGTTGCAGCCAAATTTGAGGATATGTCATCCTATCCAAGTCAAGCCATGTATACTCTAGATGAACGATGGAATATCAATCTATTTAAAACTGGTCTTAAAGGGGAGAATGAGCATATTGTATCTCAGCAGCGTTACAACACCTATTATGAGTTACTTGAGCATTGTTTATAGTCGGGAACAGTTTTAAGAAGATTAAGCAAGAAAGAGAGCAAGTCGGGTAGGGCCAGAGGGATTATGGAAGGACTATCCAACATTTGAAGCTTGAGGGCTACCATCAAAATAGAAGTAAGTCAATGATGTAAGACTAGTACAACGACCAAAGTGTCAGGGTAGCAAGAGATATCATTTGGTGTATGCATATTTTGAATGATGAAGTACCACATTTGTCAAGAAGCAGCAACTCTAGAGGATTTGATATCCACACTATTATAAGGTACAAATAATTAGACTCACTGTCTTTTTTCAGAAGATAAAGCCTTCCTTTTGTTTATCATTAAGGATCTAGAAGAAAGGAAGGATATTTCTCTGATCCATGTGGTGTGCAAGAATCCAAATGTCACCCCGAAGGATGCCACTTCCTAAACTCGTGAGAGGGAAGTGGAATTCTCTATAGATTTAGTCTCAGAGATAACACTAGTATCCATTGCACCTTATCGGTTGTCTCTAGTAGAATTGAGAAAATCGAAGATGCAATTGGAAGAGTTATTATAGAAGTATTTTAGATGGCCTAGTGTGTCTCCTTGGGGAGCTCGTGTTCTATTAGTACAAAAAAAGGATAGTAGCATGTGGTTATGTATTTCTTACCTCAACACTCTATAAGGTTACTATTAAGAACAAGTATCCCTTGCCTCGAATTTCTGACCTCCTAGATCAGTTGAAAGAAGTCAGTGTGTTCTCGAAGATTAATCTATGGTCAAGGTACCATCAAATTTGAGTGAAGAGTTTAGACACTTCGAAGAACATATTCAGGACCCGATATGGACATTATGAATTCCTTCTGATGGCTTTTGGGGTGACTAATGTTCCACATGTTTTTATGGAGTATATGAAATGTGTATTCAAACCCTATCTAGATTTATTTGTTGTAATCTTTATAGATGTCATCTTGTTCTATTCTCGTTTACCCCAAGAGCATAGAGAACATCTAAGGGTTGTACTTTTAACTTTACGAAAGAAGAATATTTTCATAAAACTCAGTAAGTGTGAATTTTTGGTTCCAGAAGTCAAATTCCTTAGACATGGGATATTAAGAAGGTGTAGCAATAGATCCTTTGAATGTGGAAGTAATGATTAATTGGGAGAGGCCTAATAATACATTATATGTTTGAATCTTCTTAGGATTATCAGGTTAATATCAGAGGCTCATCATGGGTTTTTCTCAGTAGGCTTTACCTTTGACCAGACTCAAAGAAGTTCTATATAGTTAGGATTCACAGTGTGAAAGGAGTTTCAAAAGTTAAAGAAGAAATTGACCACCTTTCTAACTTTGATCATCTCGGATCATACCCATAAGTATGAAGTATTTGGTGATGCATACAAAAATGGTTTAGGATGTGTCTTGGTTCAAAATAGTCAAGTAGTAGCCTGTGTATCTCGTCAATTGAAAGCTTATGACGGGAATTATTGGACACATGACCTTGAATTGGCAATGATCGTCTTTGCACTTAAAGTGTGACAACGTTACCTATATGGAGTACACTTTGAGATGTGTAGTGAATAACAAGAGTTTGAAGTACCTGTTGACCAGAAGGAGTCGAATATGTGCCAGCGCAAGTGGATGAAGTTCTTAAAGGATTATGATTTTAAATTAAAGTATCATCCCGAAAAATCCAACAAGGTGGAAGATTCCCTTAGCAGGAAATAGGTGTATATAACAGAGCTAATGATATTAGATCATGATTTGTTAGAAAGATTCAGCAATCTTTATCTCCAGTTCACATGGACATCGACAGAAGTTTTACTCAGTAATTTAAGCATCACATATGAATTGAGAGAGAAGATAAGGAAAGCCCAGTCCTTTTATGCATTATTATTGTCAAGGGAGGACCATATAAGTTACGCCCGATCCATGGTTTCTCTTATACAACCAGAGAAAGTGTATAACCATAGATTCATAGCTGAAGGAAGCCCATGAAAGCAATTTTACCATTCACCACAGTTCTTCTAAGATGTATAAAAATCTGAAGAAGAACTTTTGGTGGCCCATAGTGAAAAATGGTGTTGCAAAATATGTAGCTAGATGTGTAGTGTGCATACAGGTAAGGATTGAATACCAAAGACCAGGTGGCATGTTGTAATTATTGGATATACCCGACTAGAAGTGGGAGAGTATATCAATGGATTTCATAATGGGTTTAACTTTTACACTTGGCAGGCATGACTCAATTTGGATGATTATGGATACATTGACAAATTCGGCTCACTTTCTACTCGTTAAGATTATACAGAAAATTATTCACTTTGCAAGGCTCTTCATTGTAGAGATAGTTCAATGGCATGGCATACCCACAAGTATTGTATACGACCAAGATCCAAAATTCACTTTGAGATCTTAAAAGTATTTCCACCATGCAATGGAACTCAATTTAACCTTAGTACCTTGAACAACCCTCAATCTGAAAGACACACGGAAAGGACTATTCAGACATTCGAAGACCTCATGAATATGTTTTAGAGAGTGGAGGTAGTTGAAAAGATCACCTGCTCTTAATTGAATTTTACTACAACAACAAATGCCACTCGAGCATCTGGATGGCCCCTGTTATACCCCAAAATTTTCCTTCCCATTTTCTTCAAGACATTCTTCTAGGGTTCTCAAATGCTCAAGGATGCTCAAGAGTTGATCAGACAAATTCTCCTCCTAAGCAATGGGTCCATAACTAGGGTTTTGTGTTTCTCAAGGAAGATTAGATTTCAAAGTCCTCAAGTGGTTTGCATAGCTCTAAATAGGTATTCAACATTCTTCATGTCAAGTTTCAAGCCTTGTATCACAAGATTGCTAAGTCAATAGCTCGAATAATTGAAAATCAACTATATTAGGTAAGAAAAACAACTATGGTCAACATACAGTCAAAATTCAATACTTTTGGTCAAAATCAACATTTTAAAGTGATATTGATCATTTGATCAAGGGTTGATCATGATTCTTCAAAGAAAGCCCTCAAATCATCAAAATTCAAAAGTTACCAAATTAGGATTTCCTTAGGAGAAGTCAACTGAACTTTGACCAAGCATAACTTTCACATGCTTCATCAACTTTTCCCAAAACAAAGCCCATTTCGAAGGAAATTCAATTCTCTACAACTTTGTAACTTTAAGCTCAAGTCCACAAAGTGCTTCATTTGAGATATATGAGCCCATACATTATAGGTCATTTCAAAAGTCAACAAAAATATACTTTTTTTCAAGGCAACTTACATCAATATAAATTCTCCAAATGCAAAAATTATAAAAAAAGAAATTTAAGAGGACATCTTGAGCTTTCTAAAAAGTCTAAGATCACCTTCAAAAGATGAAAATTGAGAGAGTTATAACCAATGCAAGTTGGGAAATGTTCGTAGAATGCATGAATTCCAAATTAAGCAAACTTGTGAGTTTGAGATAATGGGCTTAACTTTTGATGTTCAAACATGTTCATAATGTGTTAGAGGACCTCTAAATCCATGCACAATTTTTTTATTTTTTTTATTTCTTTTATTTGAATTTTTATTCATTTAAATACAAGTAAATCAAATAATATATAAAATCATTGGGCCAAGGTGCACAAGCTTTTGATTTCAATCACATGGAGGCCCAAGAACACATGATAAACATGCCTAAACCGTGTGAGTTCAAAAATGGAAAGAACTATCTCAAAAAGGAAGCTTGGAAACATGTTTTATTCTTGTCTAATCTTGGCCATGATTGCATTATCTTATGCCATATTTGTTTACCCTAATCCTTCCATTATATAATCATGACAAGCATCAGATGCAAGGACACGAAAATAGTGCCTGAAAAAGCCTTGAAATAATTCACAACAAATCAAAAGGAAACTTCAAGATCTGTACTACCGTTTCCAGTCATTCTCGGTCCAAACTAAGGACAACAATCACTTCCTGAGGATCAAAGGAAGTGATTCAAGTCCATAGTTGAGTCCCTCGTACGCCAGAACACAACATCTCAATTACACTGATTGTCAAAATTGGTAGATTTCTAAAACTGTGATTTCATGCTTTTTCATTCTAACAGTACGGGGGACGACACCAACAACTGTTGGTCCCTGAAGAATAAAATCCAAGATATGATCGACGCGAAAGATATTGAATTTGATCCTCCTGAGACCCCTAATGTGATTACTGCATCTATGCCCAGTCACAGTAAAGGTGTTAATGCTATCGACGATGTTTCTTATGTCTCCACTGTAAGTGACTTGACCACTTCCTTGATAATCATTAAAAAGAATCTGTTACAAGCTGGTTTATTCCTGGGTTGCCTTGAAAGTTGTTACCATTGTGAGTCCCAACCCGATGGTTGTATGTGGATGAAGAAGGGTATTCAGTGTTTGATTGATAGTCATGAAATTCTACTTGAGAATACTCCGTCCATGAAGAGTTTGCATGAATGTATGTCTCAAGAGCTGAGACTTGAAGATGTTTCTATAATCACAATTTCCAATACTCCTGTAAGGATCACCTCTAAGGATCCTATAAAGATTACTGCCGAGCCTAGGGTGGCTCCCCTGATCATTACTGCACCGAGGCCAGTCCCCTATTCCTCTGACAAGGTTGTTCCCTGGAATTATGGAGCTGAAGTTTATTACTGTGGCGTTAAGTAAGAACCATGGATTTCTAAAGATAATGATACTGAAGTTACCAACCTCAATGTCAAAAATATTTTCGGGACTAGTAAAGTTACCAGAACAATAAGGGTTTTCTCTCTAGAGATCTCTCCTCTAAAGACTATCACTACACCAGTGCGTATCCCTACTGCTGGGTTAACTACTAACACTCGGGGCAAAGAGAAGACAACTAAACCTGCCCAGACAGAGGCACCATCAAAAGATGTTACTATTGAAGATTCCTCCAAACAAAAGATGGAGCAAATACTGAAAATCATCCGCAAAAGTGACTACAATATCGTTGAACAGTTGGGGAAGATGCCCTCTAAGATATCCATGTTATCCTTGTTATTATGCTCCGAAGCTAATGCTCAGGCTTTGGTAAATTTTTTGAAGACTGCTCATGTACCTCAAGAGACCTTTGCTGATCAGTTTAAGAATTATGTAGCGAGCCTAACAACTGATAATGGGTTAGGTTTTTCTGATGTTGACTTAACACCAGAATGAAAGAATCATAAGAAGGCCATGCACGTCTCTATACAGTGTAGGGGCACTACCTTGGCGCATGTGTTGGTAGATACAAGTTTCTCATTAAATGTATTACCAAAAGGTGCTCTAGATAGACTTGACTGTGAAGGGGTTGTGCTGAAACCCAGTGATATTGTGGTAAGAGACTTTGATGGGTCAAGGAGAATGGTACACAAAGAGGTTGATCTTCTGATCAAAGTGGAATCTCAGGTCTTTGAATCCACCTTCTATGTAATGGATATTCTTCCGGCCTATTCCTATTTGCTTGGATGCCCCTAGATTCATGGGGAAGGTGTTGTTACCTCTACCTTGCACCAAGAATTAAAGTATCCTGTGAAAGGGAAAATTGTTACGGTTTGTGGAGAAGAGTATATGGTGAGCCATTTGAATTCTTTCAAATATGTTGAGATGGATGGTGAATTCATTGAAACTCCCTGCGAGACCTTTGAGGTAATCCCTCCAACGATTGTCATTGCTAAAGCAACTCATGCTACTCCTAAGATTACCAAGTATCCACAAAGAATGGCTTCTCTGAAAGATGCTAGGGTTGTGGTAGAAGAACGTGGTTGCACCATTTGGGGTCAGCTTCCTGACATTCCTTACAAGTCCAACAAATTTGGTTTGGGTTTCACCTCAGAGGCTCAGAAGGAGGTTCATTGTGCTCGTGCTGGGAGACCACCTTTCCGCATCAACTATAATGAAATCAATGCTATAGAAGACACTCATAGTGACTGTGATTTGGACAACTGGATATTCCCTACTACTGGCGGTGGAGTCAATAACTAGAAGGCTAAAGAATTTATACCAATCTACTTTATTCAGGAGTAATTGCTATTTTTTTTATTTCTTTCAAGTTTTTGGGATATGTAATTTTAAAACAATAAATTTAAGCCTTGTGCCTTACCCGGGGCACAACGGTCCACTTGTTAGGGTTGTTATCTTTCATCCACATATGCGAATCTAATAAAACATTGGACTTTTTTGCATTCAAATTTTGCGCTCTATATCTTTTCATTACTTTATTGCTTTAAAATATAGCTATGTGTTTCTTACACACACCACACACTATATTTCATATCCACATCCACTCTGGATCTCGTCGATATTGATTCTACTACTGCCACTCATGACTTTGAAAATCCGATCTACCAAGCCGAGGACGAAGTTGAGGAAGATTATGAAATACCTGGAGAACTTGCCATACTCTTAATACAATAAGAAAAGTATATCCAACTACATGAAGAGCCATTCGAAGTTGTAAACTTAGGTATCGAGACAGACCAGATAGAAGTCAAGATGGGCACCAACTTAGAGAGCAGTGTCAAGAACAAGTTAATTCAGATGTTGCATGACTATGTTGATATCTTTGCTTGGTCATACGAAGACATGCCAGGGCTCGATACTGATATTATGGTCATCGTCTTCCAATGAAAGAGGGTTGTTCTCTGATTAAGCAGAAGGTTCGTCGCATTCGTCCCGAGATGTCAGAGAAGATCAAAACTGAGGTTATAAAGCAATACAACGCAGGCTTCTTAGCAGTTACATCATATCCTCAATGGGTTGCTAATATTGTTCTGGTACCAAAGAAAGACGATAAAGTGTGTATGTGTGTAGACTACATGGATCTGAATAGGGAAATCCCCAAAGATCATTTCCCACTTCCGCATATTGATGTTCTGGTCGACAACACCGCTCAACATAAGGTATTATCTTTCATGGATGGTTTCTCGGGTTATAATTAGATCAAAATGGTGCCTGAAGATATGGAGAAAACTACCTTTTTCACGCAGTGGGGCACTTTCTACTACAATGTTATGCCTTTTAGGTTGAAGAACGCCACCGCAACTTATCAGCGTGCCATGGTACCTTTATTCCATGACATGATTCGTGATGAGATATAGGTCTACATCGACGACATGATAGCAAGATCATAGACTGAAGAAGAGCATCTTGATCATTTACATAAACTATTTGAAAGACTGAGGAAGTATAAGCTAAGGTTAAACACGAACTAGTGCACCTTTGGGGTGAGTCCAGGAAACTCCAGAGTTTCATCGTCAGTGGTAAAGGTGTTGAAGTTGACCCCACCAAAGTTAAATCCACTCAAGAAATGTCGGCTCCTCGTACTGAGAAGTAAGTGAAATGTTTCTTAGTACGGTTGAATTACCTTGCTCGATTCATTTCTCATTTGACTGCTACGTAAGTAGTAAAGTGGAACGATATGTCAAATAGCCTTTGATAAAATTAAGGAGTACCTATAAGAACCCATGATTCTGATGCCACCAATTGAAGGAAGAATTTTAATCTACCTAACAATTCTAGAGAATTCAATGGGGTGTGTACTGGGGAAGCATGACTATTCTAGTCAAGAAGAGCATGCAATATACTACCTTAGCAAAAAGTTTACCGACTGTGAAATGAGATATTCACAGCTTGAGAAACCTTGTTGTGTTTTGGCACGGGCTGCTCGCCGACTAAGACAGTATATGTTGACTTATACTACTCTATTGATTTCTAAAATTGATCCCATCAAGTATATATTCGAGAAGCCAACTCTCTCTGGAAGAATAGCCTGATGGAAAATGATCTTGACAGAATACGACATTTAGTACACCACTCAAAAGGAAATCAAAGGAAGTGTACTGGAAGATCATTTAGCACATCAAGTTGTAGACAACTATCAGTCTATGAATTTAGAATTCCCAGATGAGAACATTATGCTAGTTACAGATTGTGAAGAACCTGGACCATATGAAGGACCTGATCCAGGATCCCGATGGACTATGGTTTTCGATGGAGCTTCTAACGCACTTGGAAACAAAATTGGTGTTGTAATTATCTCTCCCGAGGGTTTCCATACGCCCTTCACTACCAAATTATACTTTGATTGTACCAACAACATGGCCAAATATGAAGCGTGCATTATGGGTATTAAAGCTGTTGTTGACCTAAGAATCAAGTTCTTGGATGTATATGGGGAATCAACCCTGGTGATCATTCAAATAAATGGAGAATGGGATACGAAGCACCCGAATCTCATTCCTTATAAAGAGCATGTGTAACCTTAATCCCGTACTTCAAGGAAATCACTTTTGAGCACATCCCGCAAGAAGAGAATCAATTGGAAGACGCGTTGGCTACAATTTCATATATGTTCAAGGTCATATGGGATAACGAGGTGCCATAATCACCATTGAAATACTGGACGAACTGATACACTGCTATGAAGTTGACACTGACGGAGTAGAAGAAAAACCTTGGTTTCATGAAGTGAGAAGATACCTCGAGACTCAAGAATACCCTGAAGTGGCATCTATCAATGACAAGAAATTCTTGTCGATGTTCTCGGCTAAATTCTTCTTGAGAAACAGAATCTTGTACAAGCGTAATCATGATTCAACTCTGCTTCGTTGTATGGACAAGAAGGAAGCAGAAAAGATTATGGAAGATATGCACGAAGGCATCTTTGGTACTCACTCCAGTGGGCTTACTATGGCTAAGAAGATTCTGAGAGCAGGTTACTATTGGTCGACTATGGAAACTAACTGTCACCACAACTCGAGAAGTTGTCATAAATGCCAGATCTACGCTGATAAAGTACACGTGCCTCCAGTACCTCTGAATGTCTTGGCTACTCTTTGGACATTTGCGATGTTAGGCATTGATATGATTTGAGAGATCAAGCCTACTACTTCTAATGGACATTGCTTCATCCTTCTTGCCGTTGATTACTTCACCAAGTGGGTTGAAGAAACCTCGTTCGCCTTTGTTACCAAGAATGTTATGGCCCGGTTCATTAGGTATAATCTTATCTGTCGGTATGGAATCCCCGAAAGTATTATCACAGATAATGGTACTAATCTCAATAACACTATAATTATGGAACTCTACATGAAGTTCAAGATCAAGCACCACAACTATTCTCTGTACTGATGGAAGATGAATGGCGTAGTGGAAGCCACTAATAAGAACATAAATAAGGTTGTGCAAAAGATGGTTCTGACCTACAAAGATTAACACGAGATGTTACCGTTTACTCTCCTCGACTGTCACACTTTAGCTCAAACATCAACTGGGGCAACCCCATTCTCTCTAGTTTACGGTATGGAAGCCGTCCTACCTATCGAAGTCCAGATTCCCTCTCTGAGAGTTATGAAATATGAAGACTTAGATGAAGACGAGTGGATTCAGACTAGGTTGGATCAGTTGAATTTGATCGACGAGAAAAGGCTTGCGGATGTCTGTCACGGTTAGATGTATCAAAAGCGTATATTCAAGGCATTCAACAAGAAAATCAAGCATCGGGTATATCAGGCTGGTGACTTGGTAATAAAACACATCATCCTACCAGAGTGATCCTAGGGGAAAATTGACTCCCACTTACGGAGGATCATTTGTAGTCAAGAAGATATTTTCAGCGGTGCCATGATACTAACCACTATGGACAGTGAAGATTTCCTGCACCCTATGAATGCAGACATAGTAAAAAATACTACGCATGAAAAAGCGAGCCGCTAGGTTGACTGGCCTAGACAAAAATAAGGGCATCCCGGCGAACCAAAAGGGTTCGGGCAAAAATTAGGGATATATATATATATATATATATATATATATATATATATATATATATATATATATAAAGTGTACACCTGACAAGTCGAAAACCTGAAAAGGTGGCTTGGGCAAAAAAGGGTATCTCGGTGGACTGAAAACCCAAAAGGGAAGTCCAGGAAAAAGTTAGAGAATAAAGCGTACAACTATATCCCGTTGGATCACTCACAGTGAGCTTTATTACCAACGTCAAGTTCAAACAGTACAAATCATTTTAGTTAACTTCTTCTAATAGCAAGGGATGAGATGCTTGAAGACATATGGGTGATAGCAGAGTTGAAACCCGATGAGATTATTTCCACATAACTATATGTTTTGTTTTACTTTGTACTCTTTTCATTTCACGACGATTTCCTCTTACTAGGATTTATGTCTCTTTGTACAAAATCACATGTTTATGGGCAAACTATCAATAGAAATACAAATTTCAAAATTCAAATTTTTGATTTACCTTCTTCTGTTTTGTTTACCAAAACGTCTAATGAGTAAATTGAATGAACATATGCGTATGAATACGATTACTGTTAACAAGTATATGCATAAAAACAAGAATAAGCATTTTCTCAAGACTCTAGGAGTTGAGATAATGTTCAAGTCATCCACGTATCCCCACATAAAAAATCCTCACAAGATTATCCCCACAGAGTAGTCTTACCAAGCTCATCTTTAATGAAGATAATTTCACCAGCATACTCCCTAGAGGATGAGGGATATGATCTTTTTGCGGAAATGTCACCAATCTACGGAGCCCCAATCTCCATCAGAGATTATGGCATCAGTACGGTTTATGTAAATTTTCTCCCCCAGCTAAGTTTATTTCTCCAACACTGTAAAATCCCCTGCAGAATTCCCTTTCTCCAGCAAGGCTCATATTCTCCAGCAAGGGTATTTCCTCAGCAGAGTATTCCTTCGTCAAATATTATGGTTTATTTCCCCAAACAGGGTTTATTTCCCCAGCAGAGTTCAGTCTCCCCAGCTTGAGTCTATTTCTCTAACTATTACAGATCACCAGAAAAATTTCTCTCTCCAGTAAGGGGCAGTCTAGACCACTAACCCTAGAGAGTTGTTACAGAATCTAAAGAAGGCCCAGATATTGTTTAACCTTATTCTTTCCAGACGAGTCGACATCCATATCAGAAACTCGATCAGACAATGCTTCAAGAGGTTATCCATATCTTTTATCCCCAGTCAGGTTATATAAGAATTAAATTCCCCAGTAGGGAAATGAACGACCAATGTTCTTGAACCCTTCTCTCCAAACAGAAATCAAAGTTCCCCAGTGGAGTTTCCTCAAATAGAAAGCAAGAATCCCCATCAAAGTCGAAGATACACATATTCTTCATCCCCAACAACAGTCATGGATTTATTTTCCCCAGTCAAAGATGTTGCACGGAGTTACTAATACACTTCAACGACATCTCACATTCATACATCATATACCAACATCATAGCATATGCATACGAAACACATATATCACACTCATTTTATTTTGAGAATATCATTGAGTAATGCATTTCATACATCATGACATTGCATACAATTAACTCTTTATCTTTTCAGGTAAAAACCTACACACAGATTCCTCAGATGTTACATCTGACAAATAACTACTTAAGCACTTTCCCCAGAAGGCCATGCTAAAAGGGTACCTTTTCTAGTTGAAGTCGGGCGTAGACATCTTATAGTTCAAATGAAATCAAGCGTAGATTTATTTATGATACTCTTTTTGGAAAAAGTCAGACGTAGAATATTTTTGGTACCTTTTCTAGTTGAAGTCAGGCGTAGACATCTTCTAGTTCAGATTAAATCAGGCGTAGATTTCTTTCTGATGCTCTTTTTGGAAAAGTCGTATGTAGACTCTTTCTGGTACCTTTTCTAGTTGAAGTCGGGCGTAGACATCTTCTAGTTTAGATGAAATCAGGTGTAGATTTATTTTTGATGCTCTTTTTGGAAAATTTGGACGTAGACTCTTTCCAGTACCTTTTCTAGTTGAAGTCAGGCATAAACATCTTCTAGTTCGGATGAAATTAGACATAGATTTATTTCTGATGCTCTTTTATGAAAAAGTTAGACATAGACTCTTTCCGGTACCTTTTCTAGTTGAAGTTGGGTGTAGACATCTTCTAGTTCGGATGAAATCAGACATAGATTTCTTTCTGATGCTCTTTTGGAAAACGTCAGACATAGACTCTTTCCGATACCGTTTCTAGTTGAAGTCAGGCGTATACATCTTCTAGTTTAGATGAAATCAGGCGTAGATTTATTTCTGATGCTCTTTTGGAAAAAATTAAGACGTAGACTTCTTCCAGTACCTTTTCTAGTTGAAGTCGGGTGTAGACATCTTCTAGTTCGGATGAAGTCTGACGTAGATTTCTTTTTGATGCTCTTTTAGAAAAAGTTAGACGTAGACTCTTTTCGGTACCTTTCCTAGTTGAAGTCGGGCGTAGATATCTTCTAGTTCGTATGAAATCAGACGTAGATTTATTTCGGATGCTATTTTGGAAAACTCAGACGTAGACTCTTTTCGGTACCTCTCCTAGTTGAAGTCGGGCATAGACATCTTTTGGTTCAGATAAAATTGAGCGTAGATTTATTCTGATTATTCTTTTGGACAAAGTCGGGCGTAGACTCGTTCCAAATACATCTTCTAAGACAAAGTCGGGCATAGACTTAGTCTGATTTTCTTATCAACAGATATCCTGGATGGCATCTATAAGCCCATCTCCGACGACCCTACATCACCTCTCCAAATGGCATCTTTAAGCCCATTTCCGGTATGATCAACCAACAGTGTTACTTGGTGCATGTGCGAGTGAAAATTTCTGGGCACTTAAGTGTTTAATCATCTTCTACCTTCAAGTCACGAATAGCGGACATGCCAATATAACTCTTCAGGTTTAAGAAGATTGAACAGGGGCAGCTGTTGTACCCCAAAAGTTTCCCTCCCATTTTGTTCAAGACATTCTTCTAGGGTTCTCAAATGCTCAAGGATGCTCAAGAGTTGATTAGACAAATTCTCCTCCTAAGCAATGGGTCCATAACTAGGGTTTTGTGTTTCTTAAGGAAGATTGGATTTCAAAGTCCTCAAGTGGTTCTCATGGATCCCCATAGGTCTTCAACAATGTTCATGTCAAGTTTCAAGCCTTGCATCACAATATTGCTCAGTCAATAGCTCAGATGATTGAAAATCAACTGTATTGGGTAAAAAGTAAACTACGATCAACATACAGTCAAACTTCAAGATTTTTGGTCAACATCAACATTTTGAAATTATATTCATCATTTTATCAAGGGTTGATTATGATTCTTCAAGTAAAGCCCTCAAATCATCAAAAGTCAAAAGTTGTCAAATTAGGGTTTCCTTAGGAGAAGTCAACTAAACTTTGACCATGCATAACTTTCACATGCTTCATCAACTTTTCCCCAACCAAAGCCCATTTTGAAGGAAATTCAATTCTCTACAACTTTGAGAGATATGATCCCATACATTATAGGTCATTTCAAAAGTCAACAAAAAGACACTTTTTGTCAAGGCAACTTACACCAAGATAAATTCTCCAAATGCAAAACTAATCAAAAGAGAAATTGAATAGAACATCTTGAGATTTCCAAAAAGTCTAAGGTCACCTTCAAAATATTAAGATTGAGAGAGTTATGACCATTTCAAGTTGGGAAATTTTGGTAGAATGCATGAATTCGAAATTAAGCAAATTTGTGATTTTTAGCTAATGGGCCTAACTTTTGATGTTCAAACATGTTCACAATGTGTTAGAGGACCTCTAAATCCATGCACGTATTTTTTATGATTTTTATTTATTTTATTTGATTTTTTATTCATTTAAATGCAATTAAATAAAATAAAATATAAAATCATTGGGCCATGGTGCATGGACTTTTGATTTCAATCACATGGAGGCCCAAGAACACATGATAAACATGCCTAAACCGTGTGAGTTCAAAAATGGAAAGAAACGTCTCAAAAAGGAAGCTTGTAAACATGTTTGATTCTTGTCTAATATTGGCCATGATTGCATTGTCTTATGCCATATTTTTTTACCCTAATCCTTCCTCTATATAAGCATGACAAGCATCAGATGCAAGGACACAAAAATAGTGCCTGAAAAAGCCTTGAAAGAATTCACAAAAAATCAAAAGGAAAGTGAGAGATCTGTACTACTGTTTCTAGTCACTCTCGATCCAAAATAAGCCCAACAATCACTTCTTGAGGATCAAAGGAAGTGATTCAAGTCTGTAGCTGAGTCCCTCGTATGCCAGAACGCAGCATCTCAATTACACCAGATGTCAAAATTGGTAGATTTCTAAAACTGTGATTTCATGTGTTTTCAGTCATTGCTAACGTGTTAAATCTATTCATGTGCACCATTAGAATGTGTTTTACGTTTTACATGTGAGTTTTAATGCAGAAACAACATTGTGCAATTGTTAGGGCACGAACCTTTTGAAGCTTCGGATCTTGTAATACAGGGATTATTAGGCCAAACTAACCACTCCATGAGAATTTCAGGACCTGAATTAAGCAGTTAGGGTTGTTTTCCTTTGGAGCCAGCCACACCAGATCTCACGCAATACAAGGTTGTTGTTAATGGGCCTAGTGATTCATATTTTTCACACCCCCCGGATTTACTTCTGCAGGCCCATCACTTCTTCTTTATTTTATTTTGTTTCAATTTCTTTTTTTGGTTATTTAACATAATTAACTTTTTTTCTAAATTAATTAAAATAAAATTAAGTATACTTTTTTATAATTAAATTAACCCTTTTTTAAAATTAAATTGATTTAAATAATTAACTTAGTTACTTTAGGGATTTTTATCATTAAATATTTTTTTTTCAAATAATCAATATTTTTTCTAAATTAAAATCAATTAGGTTAGATTAGTCATCAATTTTTTTATCAAAATCGATCACAAAAAGAAAACATTTCTTCGTTTCTCTTTACTTTTACAATCTTCGTGCGTTCCTTTACTTTCACATTATTTTTTTACAATAATGTATCTGGTAAAGGTTGTAATAGTTAATTAGGTTATTTTTATCGCTTTCTTTCTTTCCCCAAATTTTTATGATTTTGTACCCCTCCCCTGAAGTATTGTAATAGCGTAGGATCTTTCTTTCCTGTTTTTACTACTTTTTACTTGTTACTGTATAGTAACTAGGCTTGTATGATAAGATCTAAAACAAAACGCTAGATAACCTTAAATACAAGACAAAATAACTGAATCAAAATACTATTTAGACACGCACCTCTAGGATGACTCCGCTTGTTGCCTTCGGATAAAACAGTCATGTCCCTTGAACGTGGGATGCTTTAGCAAAGACCCTCTCTTAAAAAGATCGTAGTCCCTCGATGACCCTTCAATGCTGCCTTCGGTAAATGATCTTAGTCCCTTACGAAAAATTGCTAAAGCATCCTACGAGTTTCCTTTATGACTGT
Source organism: Vicia faba (assembly GCA_948472305.1). Classification (NCBI taxonomy): domain Eukaryota; kingdom Viridiplantae; phylum Streptophyta; class Magnoliopsida; order Fabales; family Fabaceae; genus Vicia; species Vicia faba. The sequence continues at coordinate 885,774,684 of OX451737.1, forward strand.
ACGATGACCCGCGGATGTCCCTTAAACATCCAATGATAGGGCTTCCTACTAACTAATGGTAGGATAACACTATCTAAAGGAGGAGGAAAATAACGCGAAAGACTTTTGAGTAGGCAGATAGCTCGTAGCCGCTTGCTCACAAACAAAAGAATTTTTTACACAAAACACTTCTTTTCTGAAATATTTTCAAAACAAACACTTTGTATGTGTTCTCAACTGATACGAGAATCATTACAAAGTTTCCGAACTTAGGTATTTTCAAAATATTTTCAAACACATTCACAAAGAATTTTCAAAAGTGAGCTAGCGATTAAGAGCCTGTAGATAACTACGGATGAAAAGGGTGATAACACCTTCCCTTTTGATAACCTAACCCCCGAACTCAGAAAAAATTCTCAAAGGTCTTTCCTGTTATTTTCACCCTTTCCTTTATTGGATAAAAGAAAAGTCGGTGGCGACTCTTGCTATCCACAACATTTGCGATAAAATGAAAACCAAGTCAGTTCTCCCACCATATTACAGCCCCGTATGAGGAATTGAATGGGAGGTGTATAACACCTTTATGTTGGTCAGAAGTGGATATAGAGGAATTCTTAGACCATAAATAATCTAGAAAACCATAGAGAAGATAAGAGTGATCCAGAGAAGATGAATAAGGCACAAGACTGCTAAAAGAGTTATGATGATCAAAGGAGGTGGCCTTTAAAGTTTGAAGAAGGAGTCCATATGTTCTTAAAGGTTACTCATAAAATTGGACTAAAGGGACCTTTCAAGATGAAAAAGTTGATCCTCATATAGTTGGTCTTTATCAGATCATAAGTCGGGTAGGAGAGGTGGCGTATCATTTAGTATTACAACCTTCTCTATCTAGACTTCATGATTTTTTCCATGTATCCCAGCTCAAGAAGTTTGTATTGTATCCTTTCCAACCTATTCTTCTAGATACGGTTGAGGTTGTCATTGACTTTACCTATCAACCTTGACCTAGCCGCATTGGAGCCTATGTAGTCACGGTTCAAAGGAAGAAGTATATACTTATAAAAAAGATGTTATGAAGAGAGTCACATTTAGGCAAAGCCACTTATGACATGAAGTTCAAGATGCAAGAGAATTATCCTCATCTTTTTAGGTGAATTCCTAAATTCAAGGACAAATTTATCATAAGAAGGGAGGATGAAATACCCCATTTTATTATAAGTGTATAATGACTTCTAATTATCAAGATTAGTATTAAACATTAGTACTTAATGATTATTTGGAGCTTGTGACACGAGTAGAGATTTTATGAGAAGTTTAAGGGAAAATTGGTCATTTTAATGAGAGTCATTTAAAGCAATTTTCTCTAAAAAACCTCATTTTCCTTCTTGTTCCTCTTTTTATAATCAAAATAAAGGAAAGAAAAGAAAATATAATAGATATATAGAGGAGGAATAAACAAGTAAACAAGATGAAAATGACGAGAGGGGAATTTGCATGCTCCATCAAGACCTTGAAGAATTCTTCCACCATCGCCATATTCCCAATTTGATTTCCAAGTTCTTTTAAGGTGAGGTTTTTAGGTAGATTGGGTAGAACTAATTTAGATTGAAAAATCCTTTTTTGGTAAATTGAGGTATTGAGTTTTATTTTTCATAAATGTGTAAATGCATGTTGTTGATTTTGTGTTGTGTTTGACTGGAATTAAAATGCTATGTCATACTTCCATATTGTAAAATGGTGGCTTACTACATGTATACTTGATCTTATGTGATTATTGAATCAGAATAGAGATTGATATTAGTTTCGAGCTATTTTATGTATTTTCTGTAGAAAATGCGACCTAGAGCGCGTGACGATCGTCACCCTTGGTGATAGGTTGATTGTCATGTCCTCGAGCCCAACTAATGGGCGATGATCCTGTAATGTACTCCAACCTTTGGTGACAGTTGAATATCATTGAGTCTCTCCACGTGATGGACGTCAACCACTATGGACGGGAACCCCTTCTGAACCTTCCCAGATGACAATCGTAATGGCCATGACAGTCAGACCGTCTCCAGGCTTGAATGTGTATCAATTTGTGATTTTTTATTTAAAATATATCTTTCCCCTTGTTAGTATGAGATGTAATAAAAAGATTTGGTTCTGCAATATTATCTGAGTTTTGATGATAATAAATGAGTATGTTTGTATGAACAATTTTGATACTCTAATGTTTTTTATTGTTGAGTACTTAACAAATAGGTTCTGCTTATGATGGATGGTGTAGCAAATACATTAGAAGATAATTGATTCCGCTTCTACGCTACACAAGTTCTGTTGAACAGTAGAAAAACATTCCAGAAGGCTCTGAAGTGTAAGCCTGATATTTGTCAAAAGAAAACAATCAGAAGATCTAAAGACAGAAGTTGTTACTTAAGTCCAGATTTTAAATACTCACGTTTCTAAAAGACAATGTGTTTCAAAGAAACAAAGTTAGAAGATCGGAAGACAAAGTTTCTACTGAAGTCCAGATGCTAAAAACTTAGTTTCTAAAAAACTTGTTTCAAAGAAGACAAATTTCAAAGATCTGAAGATAATGTTTCTATCTGAAGCCCAGATGTTGAAGACTTTGTATTTCTAATAACAAGGTTCTGAAGATAAAGATTCTTAAAGAACCAAGTGCTAAAGATTCTAAAGACAAAAGGTCTAAAGATTCCAAAGATTTGAAGTTTTAAAGGTCTAAGTGTTAGAACATAATTTAGTTCTACATCCCAGTAAGAGTTTTGATGATAACAAACACATGATAATAAAGAAAAAATATGCTCTCTAATAAAAGCATCATTACATGCAGGAAGTTATGATGCGAAAAAGATGTTCTGATGCAACTGGAAGTTCTTCCAGAACGTCACCAAAAGTTCTAATTATACTAGCACAGAAGTTGAGAGTACCATGATAAATTCAAATGCATCAAATATTCCTGATACGCTTATATGAAGAAGTTATGTTCCAACTTCTGAATGCACCAGCGCTGTGAAACAGAATCTCTGATACTCTGACTGGCAATATTCTGATTAAGCTGTAAAGGACTCTCAACGATAATATTCATCCTCTGATGTGAGAAGTTCTGAAGCGTTACAATTCCATCAATGCAAGATCATAAGCAACGGATACAAACAGACATGGATCTCATAATTTGGAAAGCTCATTAACTTGTGATTATGGACATGCCAAAAGTATCTTCTTATGTCACTTTTGTTGGCCTATATAATGCACACAAAAAGAAGATTTCAAGATGATGAACTACTCCGCACAAAAAGAAGAACTCACATGAAAAGTGGGTAACGCAGCTATCATTCTTCATCCTCATCGTTCAATATTAAACTGTGTAAAACATCACTGTTAGTGATACTGTTTATTAGAAATATCATTGTACACATTTATTAAATTAACTGTTTAGTGAATTTCCTTGAGAAAACCGGGTTGTGATTTTGGACTCAAGAAGACTTTGATAGTTGTCAAAGTAGATTTGTAATCAAGTTTAATTAGTGAATTTAGATCTCGTTGGAGAGAGGCGAAATCACCTTGGCGGGTGGACTGGAGTATTTTGAGTTCAAATGAACCTGGATACAAAATAAGTGTGTTCTTTACTCCAATTTTTTTTAAGATTCCAATTCAACCCCCCCTTCTTGTGTTTTTCACTTCTTCAATTGGCATAAGAGCTCCTGGGTCTGGGTGCAAACACTTAATCGTGTCAGATAAAGATCCAAAGGGGGAAAACACTATGATGGGAACAAGTCAGAACATCAGCAGTAGCCCTCCAATTTTTGACTACTAGAAAGATATGATCAGAAGTTTCTTCCTAGCCTATGACACTGACCTCTGGGATATGGTAACTGATGGCTACATATATCCTGTTGATGAAAGTGGTCAGAAGACTGACAGAAAAAGGATGACAGATCATCAAAAGAAAGACTTCAAAAATCATCACAAGGCCAAAACAATTCTCCTGGGTGCCATCTCATATTCAGAGTATGAGAGGATCAAAAACAGGGAAACATCTAAGAACATGTTTGATTCTCTGAGAATGACGCATGAAGGTAACATGCAAGTAAAAGAAACTAAAGCCCTTGCACTGATTCAGAAGTATGAAGCCTTCAAAATGGAAGAAGACGAAACCATTGAAACAATGCTCTCTAGATTTCAAATTCTGGTTGCTCAGCTAAAGGTGCTGGACAAAGGGTACTCAACTGCTGATTATGTAAAGAAGATCATCAGAAGTTTACCAAAGCAATGGAGACCCATGGTCACGGCTCTCAAACTGGAAAAAGATCTGAACACAATATCTCTAGAAGAACTTGTCAGCTCTCTCAGAAGCCATGAGATAAAGTTAGAAGATGATGTTCCTCAAAAGCAAGGTAAGTATCTCGCTCTGAAATCTAACAAATATGAAACTAGAGTTTTGCAGGCAAAAGCAGAAGCAGAAAACTCTGGAGAATCCTCTTCAGAAGAAGACGAAGTATTCTTTCTATCCATAAGAATCAATTAGCTATGAAGCATAGGCATATGAATTTCAATAACTCCAGAAGAACAGGAAATGAGTCTGAACAATCCTCTCAATACAGAAAATCTAGTAACAAGATCATTACCTGCTATGAATGCAATAAACAAGGTCACTACAAAATTGATTGTCCAAGGCTTCAGAGGGAGAAACATAAAAGGAAGTTCGTTAAGGAGAAGAAGAAAAGTCTTATGGAAATGTGGGATGACTCTGAATCTTCTGAAGACGGAATAGAATCAGAAGATAAACAAGCCAATATAGATCTAATGGACAACTTATCAAATGTCTCAGAATCCTCTGAATCAGAATCAGAATCAGACTCAGAGTCTGAAGAGGTATTTTCTAACTTTTCTAGATATCAATTAGAGGAGAGTCTGTCATAAATTCTAGAAAGGTATCAGAAGCTTCGAGTCATAAACAAGAACCTGAAAAAGGATCTAGTTTCTGACTCTGAAGAAACTAAGAATCTGAGACTAGAAAACTCTGAGTTGAAAGAAAAGGTTTTTAAACTTGAAAATGATTTACAAAATACTCAGAAGGAAATTGTCTCAGAAGTTCCTGGTAATCTTGATACAATCATAAAGGAATATGATCACAGCTTTCAGAAATTCCTCGCTAAGAACATAGATAGAAGTAAGATGGCTTCAATGATCTATGGAGTTAGCAGAAACAGTAGAATAGGTATAGGATACAAAGATAAAGTATCCCAACCTAAGAAAGTTAAAGATCTGATTATCAAACACACTCCTCTCTATTCTCACTTCACTACTGAGAAAACACATGATATAAATCATAGTGGTAAGATGTTTTATGCTAAACCAAAATTCAAGCAGAATTTTGGAAACTCTAACAGGCATGGACCCAAAAAGATATGGGTACCAAAAGACAAAATCATCTATGTTGCAAATATTTTTAACAACAAGGTTGAAACACCAACATTAACACCTGGACTCTGGATGCTCTCTACTCATGGAGGAAAGAAAGCATATGTTCCAAAGCCTGGAAGTTAAAAGATTCGTAGGTTTCAGAGGCAATCAGAAATGGAAGATTACTGGCTCTGAAACTATTGGAAATAGGAACAGAAATACAACATCAGAAGCTCTCTAAAGTATCTCAAATGTATCCAGAAGAGGATGTCACACATTCTCAAGCAACTTCTGTCAGAGCTAGCCAAACAAAGTCTTTACCACTTTTTTATTCTTGACAAAAAGGGGGAGAATGGAGAATATTTTGACTCATAATTAGAAGATCGTCAGGGAAGTATTTTATTTTCTCGTTAGCCGAGTATTCTACTAAGGGGGAGCCTTTAAATTTTTATTCTTTATATTCCATGAAAATATAATAGTTTTTGTCATCATCAAAAAGGGGGAGATTGTTAGAACATAATTTAGTTCTACATCACAGTAAGAGTTTTGATGATAACAAACACATGATAATAAAGAACAAATATGCTCGCTAATAAAAGTAGTGTTACATGCAGGAAGTTCTGATGCAAAAAAGATGTTCTGATGCAACTGGAAGTTCTGCCAGAACATCACCAGAAGTTCTGATTATGTGAGCATGAAGTTGAGAGTACCATGATAAATTCAGATGCATCAAATATGCATGACACACTTATATGAAGAAGTTCGGTTACAACTTCTGAATGCACCAGCGCTGTAAAACAAAATCTCTGATACTCTGATTAGAAATATTCTGGTTAAGCTATAAAGGACTCTCAACAGTAATAATCATCCTCTGATGTGAGAAGTTCTGAAGAATTACAATACCATCAATGCAAGATCATAAGCAACGGCTACAAACAGACAAGGATCTCCTGATTTGGAAAGTTCATTAACTCGTGACTATGGACATACCAAAAGTATCTTCTTATGTCACTATTGATGGCCTATATAATGCACACAAAAAGAAGATTTCAAGATGATGAACTTTTGCGCACAAAAAGAAGACCTCACGTGAAAAGTCAGTAACACATCTATCATTCTTCATCCTCGTCATTCAATATTAAACTGTGTAAAACATCACTGTTAGTGATACTGTTTATTAGAAATATCATTGTACACATTTATTCAATTAACTGTTTAGTGAATTTCCTTGAGAAAACCAGGTTGTGATTTTGACTCAAGAAGACTTTAATAGTTGTCAAAGTAGATTTGTAATCAAGTTTGATTAGTGAATTAATAGCTCATTGGAGAGAGGCGAAATCACCTTGGCTGGTGGACTGGAGTAGTTTGAGTTCAAACGAACCAGGATAAAAATAAACGTGCTCTTGACTCCAATTTTTTTTAAGATTCCAATTCAACCCCCCCTTTTTTGTGTTTTTCACTTCTTCACTAAGGTTATCTACAAAAGGTTCTCAAGACCAAGTAATTAAGACTCTAAAGATGCAGCTCTTAAGACTCTGAAGACTTGAAGCTCTTTTGATCCAAAGGTTCGCTACAACGGGTTCTCACGACCAAGTTATGAAGACTCTGAAGATACAGTTTTGAAGACTCTGAAGACTTGAAGTTCTGGAGACCTGATGTTATGATCCCACTTCTAACCTCATGCTCGCAGAAGCCTCTGAAGTGCAGAAGGAAAGAATATAATGGTAGCATGGTACAATAGTACATAATACGAAAAAACATTATGCCACTACCTCTCCACTTACTTGAAGTGTGGAAGAGATAAGGACATAGAAGTACTATTTGTAATGACTCTTTTTCAAATAGCCAATAGCTTTATTTTGCTTGGCTATATAAGAAAATAATCGTATATTTAAAGTTGTTGATGAGCTTGCTACATGTTTCCAAAAAGCTGCAAGTCGCAAGTTGTTGATGTTTAATTTTAAAAAGGAAAGTTGTGATTATTATGACACAACCAAAAAACTATCATCCACTATAACAACAACAAGAATTTTAGAAAATGTTATTCAAATCACCAATCATATACATCTTAGAAGAATTATAAAAAGCAAGGAGTTGTTGCTCATATCTTGCTTAATGAAGAAAGAAGATAAAGATAAAGAATTCTACAAGATGTTATTAAAATCATTAATAATATACATCTTGACAGAATTATGAAGAAGCAAGTAGTTATTGCTCATAGCTTGCTCAACGATGAAGATGAAGACAAGAAGACTACAATATGCTGCACTTAATTTATATTTTATTCATCTTTGTAGAAATATGTAAACACAAGAGATGTTTCTCAAATTGTGTAATTTCTTAAAGATCTTCATGTAAATTATTTGTACACAAGAGTTGTTACTCAAAATCGTGTCAAACAATATGTACTTAAGTTAGGAGTAATTTTCTTGATAAGAAGCACTCGCGTAATGTCCAGAAAAACAATTTTGTTTAGAATTGGTTGATTCCTCAAGTGATGAAGTGAAGATCAGAAGACTTGGGAAGACTATGGCTATGACCATCATATATGAAATCCTGGAAGTGGATTCTATTGGGTCAATGATAGTCATATCTCAAAGGGGACATAGTGAAGGTCAGCCTTCTGAGATCACTGATGGATATCATTAAAAGGAAGTCCTGGTAGGAGATTCTGGAGAATCAAATTTTGTTGGGTCAATGAACGTTATATCTGGTTTGGATCCCTAAGCACGTCATTGGATGTTATTCCCCGGCGGTTGCCCGTGCAATTATAACCATATTGGTTATTATGGATTAAGTCCTTGAGATCAAGGCAAAATCACCTCGTAAGGGTGGACTGGAATAGCTTGGGGGCTTCTCAAGTGAACCAGGATATATCGCATGTTCTTTACTTTTTCTTATGCTTTAGAGTTTATGTTTTTTGAACTTAATTTGAAGCATTACTTAGAAGTAACAATCAGAAGCATTGTTCAACGAATAATGCTTAGAAGTGAAAGTTTTTAAAGAAAGAAAAACCCAATTCACCCCCCCTTTCTTGCGTTTTCTTTACACCTTCAATTGGTATCAGAGCCCGGTTCTATTATTGATGGATATCAAACACGAAACAGTGTCAGAAAAAAAAGATCCAGATGTTGTATGAAGAAATACTCTAAGGTGATAGTTATTCAATTTTTAACTACTGTCTAAAATCAGAAAATTGGAGAACAATCTAACAAGAAAAGATTCATCAGATAAGAATTTATATCTGTTGAATTCTATTTGATTAAGTTCCTTGAGAGTATGAGATGTTTTCAAGAAACAGATTAGTCAACCCTTGACTTTCTCATAAGATCTCATTAGGAATCTTTTTCAAAAGATGAAAGACTATTGTCTATGATACATAAGAACTTCATAATAAAGTTGTTCATTCAAGCAGGCAGAAAAACTAAACTTTGTCTCTGTCAAAGGAAGATTTGCAGAAGACTAGACATTAATGAGGAAAAAATGCTCATTGATGCATCAGAAGTATGGTTAAAGACTAACTCTAAGGAAGTTAGCTCAGAATTTCAAGAACAAGGTTGTTAATCAAAAACGTCAAAGTTTTGATTAGAACAAATTTTGCAATTTGTTCAAGGAAACAGAAATTTCAAAAGATGTTAGGCAATCATAGTTAACTCTCTCTATCACATCTCAGAAGTTCATGAAATATTGACCTTCTGAAAATAAGTTTTGTTCAAAGTAAGTTTGGAAAATAAATGGATGTTCTGATAATAAAAGATCATAATATCTTTGCTCTGAGGATTCTCTAAAAAGGTCAGAGGGGTGATTCTAAACAGAAGAATGAAGAGACCATCTAAAGAAAAGATTGATCCTAGCTCTCAGATTAGAATTCAGAGTTAGAAGAAGCTTACTCTTCTCAAATAATAAAAACTGAGAATACTCAAAGAAATAAGAGGAATCAGTGTGAAGATAATTCATAACCTCTGAAAGATCATTCTGAGGAAAGCATAAGAAGAACGAACTTGATCAGAAGTTGTATCTAAAAGAAGATAAAGTTAAAGACAGATGGAAGCCTTTGGTTATCCAGACCCTGAGTATATTGATCGTGTCACTAAGTTAGATGTAGTGATTAACGCAGGTAACCCTTGGTCATTCTTAATCATCACACTCTACCTAAGCTAGATCATAAACAATGTGCGATTTCTTGGAATTGATTCTTTCATTATTTCCTTCATTTATTACCTCCCATATTGTGTCTTTAAAAATTGTTATTCTCTATTTGACATTTAAATGATATCTTTCAAAATTTCACTCTCTCTATATATAACTCACTTTCTCACACTATCACACACTCACTCTTACTACCTCACAATTTAGAAACCTTAAACCCCTCTTCTCCTTCAATCGCCTGTCTGGGTTCTCCAACAACAACCTTCAATTGGTATCATTCATCTTCTTCTTCAAAAAAAATTCATGATGACCAATTCTCAAAAAGAAGCAGTTAAGTTCGCAAAGGAATTTGATCAAGCATCAAAACCACCAGTTACTTCTATTTCTTCATCATCATCCATCTTCGCTCCATCAATTTCATTAGGTTCTCCTGTAAAGACAACTGTTGCTACTTCTTCTTCTATAGAATTTAATTAGAATCACATCATTCAACAAACCTCTCAAGTTCATTGCATCCTTCCTCCACAAGAACTAGATGTTCTTCAGGAATTTTTGGTTGATTTTGACAATTTTGTTGATAATAGGGTTGACCTAAAAGAAGAATTAGAGGCTCAAGGATGGGAAAATTACTTTAACAGGCTTCATGGTCCTGTTTACAGAGATGTAGGAAAAGACTTCTGGAAGAATGCTAATTGTGATGATCTGCATATTGTCTCTGATGTCATTGAATTAAGGATTGCCATAACTGAAAAATACATTGCTGATCTTCTAGATTTGAAGTTTATGGAAGGCAAATGTACATATAAAATGGATAAGAAGTTTAAGACTACAAAGAGTAAATTGAAGTTCGCAAATAAGTAACTCAATCAAGTATTGTTTAATAATTACTCTGATAAGAAGACAAAGTACAAGAGCAAGGTTCTTCATCCAAACCTAAGAGTTTGGCACAAGATCATTCTGGGTTGTATAAACCCTAGACCTGCTTCAAACTATTTTTATTACTTCAATTTTTGTCAGAAGTTCATGTTGTACTATTTGCTAACCAAGCAGAAGATTAATCTTTCTTATGTCATATTCAATCATCTGAAGGATATTGTTAAGAAGACAAGAACCACTGCAAATCCTAAGAAGACTTTTCCTACCTATGTCCCTTGTGGAAGTCTTCTAACTGACATTCTTGTGGAAAGAGGGTTAGTAAAATCTTTGGTAGAAGAAGCAAATTACACAGAATATCTGTCCCCCAGCATTCGAGAATCATTTACTGCACAAAACTTAAGGAACATACAAATAATTGAAAAGATTAAAGTCAAACCTCTGGGTGAACTATTTGAAGCCACTACTCAAAGAAGGATTCTAATTATTGATTATCCTCTTTTTTCAAAGATGGATAATATATCAAGTGTTGTTATATATGTTCGGATGATAGAAGAAGAAGAAGGACATGATATGTCCAATTTTGATTACACTAAACTTCATGCTAAAGATGTTGATTATGGTATAAGAAAATGAAATAAAAGATCAAACACTTCTGAACCAAAGAAGAAGAAGAAAGATAGATTTCTTCAAGAAAGAATTTTGGGCACTACAACGTATGAAACATCTAGTAAGACTAATACTCCTACTTCTGATCAAATTCTCGCTGATACTTCAAGAGAGAAAAGAAAATAATTATTGGAGGCTTCTTAGCCAAAGAAAAAGGGAAAGAAAAGACAAAGAACTAAGTTATCTGAATCTCATGGTCTACCTTCTGAATCTCAAAAATCATGATCTGAAAAATTCTTGGAAGGTGTTTCAAAAATGGATGGCATCAGAATTTGAAAAATTGTAAAGTTTTTAATAGGCTACGATGGATGCATGAGTCTAGCTGGTCATGGACAAGGTGGAATGACTTAAAGCTTTTCAATTGATTGCTGCTAAGCAAAGAGAAGCTGAAGAAAAAGCTCGCCTTGCTGTAGCTGAAGCAGCAAGACTAAAAGCAGAAGAAGAAGAAGCTAAAGCTGCAGAGGAAGCCATATTGGCTGCAGAAGCTGCAAAGGCTGCTAAAGAAAAAGGTAAGCAGCAAGCTCTTATGGTATCCAACTATGAGTCTGACTGTGATCTGAAAACAAGCATTGATGAAATAAAGGAAGAACAAAAAATGTTCAGAGAACATTTCAAAGCTCGGGACAAGGTCAATGAATCTGTTCAAACTACGCTAAAAATGATTTTGGAAAAAATTTTCTGAACCATCATCATCTGCTCGTGCAACTTCTGGAATCTAGGCTCTAGGATTCTCATTTAGTTTCTTTGTTTGCATCTGCTATTTTTGAATAAATTCTCCTGATGATTGATTGACATATTATCTTAATCTTTTTAATCTTTTCTGTTTTTCCACATAATTATATTTTTGATGATTTCAAAAAGGGGGAGAAGTATAATAATTTTGATGAACTTAAAGAAATGAAAAAACTCATCATAATAATAAAATGATATAAAAATATGCATTTACCACTAACGTGTGTTTTTTTGTTTGATAATTGACTGAGGAACTCTAAACAAGTTCACTAGGCATTCCAAGACAAGTCTAAATATTTAATCTTCTAAAGACTGATTTTTCATATATTCGAAGATGTTTACTCTATGAACATATGTTTAAGAATCAAATAGACCCAATATTGTTCAGAAGTTGAGAACTTCCTGAAAGTTAAAGTTATCTTGATTTTATCATAATGTTCAGAAGATGTATAATGTCAAAGAATGTGATATTCAGAACATAACAATCAAGAGCAGAAGCATATGCTTTTTAGAAGAATTGAGCAAATCAGAAGTTAAAGAATGTCTGAAATTCCAGAGTCAAGAATCTCAAGATCTCGATATCTGAAATATTGGAACTAGGGGAGTTTTACTCAAATGGTTCAGAGTCATAATATTCAATCTTCATCAAATCATTGACTCAGGGGGAGCATCATAAAAAGTATAAGTATTCCTTAACTTTCTATTTTCACTTCTCTGATTATAAGAACAAATTGTATCATCAAAATACATAGTTTTGTCATCATCAAAAAGGGGGAGATTGTAAGAAAAATATTTGTTTCTGTAATATTATCTCGGAGTTTTGATGATAACAAATGAGTATGTTTATATGAACAATTTTGATACTCTAATTTTTGTTATTGTTGAGTACTTAATAAATAGGTTCTGCTTCTGATGGATGGCGTGGCCAAGACATTAGAAGAGAATTAATTTCCCTTCTATGCTACACAAGTTCTGTTGAATAATAGTAAAACACTCCAGAAGGCTCTGAAGTATAAGTCCTGATATTTGTCTAAAGAAAACAATCAAAAGATCTTAAGACAAAACTTGTTACTTAAGTCCATATGTTGAAGACTCACGTTTCTAAAAGACAATGTGTTTCAAAGAAACAAAGTTAGAACATCAGAAGATAAAGATTCTACTAAAGTCCAGATGCTAAAAACTTAGTTTCTAAAAGACAACTTATTTCACAGAAGAAACATTCAAAATATATGAAGACAATGTTTCTAACTGAAGTCCGAATGCTGAAGACTTTGTATTTCTAATAACAAGGTTCTGAAGACAAGGATTCTTAAGTAACCAAGTGCTAAAGATTCTAAAGACAAAAGGTCTGAAGATTCCAAGGAATTAAAGTTCCAAAGGTCCCAGGTTATCTACAACAGGTTCTCAAGACCAAGTACTAAAGACTCTAAAGACGCAGCTCTTAAAACTTTGAAGACTTGAAGCTCTTATGATCCAAAGGTTCGCTACAATGGGTTCTCACGACTAAGTTATGAAGACTCCGGAGATGCAATTCTGAAGACTCTACAGACTTGAAGTTCTGAAGACCTTATGTTATATTCCGGCTTCTAACCTCATGCTCGCAGAAGCCTCTGAAGTGCAGAAGGAAAGAATATAACGGTAATATGGTACAATAGTACACAGTACGAAAAAGATTTATGCCACTACCTCTCCACTAACTTGAAGTGTGGAAGAGATAAGGACATAGAAATACTATTTGTAACGACTCTTTTTCAAATAGCCAACGGCTATACTTTTCTTGGTTATACAAGAAAAGAATAGTATGTTTAAAGTTGTTGATGAGCTTGCTGCAGGTTGCCACAAGGTGGAAAGTTGCATGTCATAAGTTGTTGATGTTCAATGTAAAAAGGAAAGTTATCATTGTTAGAACACAACAAAAAATCTAGCATCCACTATAACAACAAGAATAATTCTACAAGATGTTAATCAAATCCCTAATCATATACATCTTGGAAGAATTATGAAAATCAAGGAGTTATTGCTCATATCTTGCTTAATGAAGAAAGAAGATAAAGATGAAGAATTCTACAAGATGTCATTCAAATCATTAATCATATACATCTTGACAAAATCATGAAGAAGCAAGGAGTTGTTGCTCATAGAGTGCTCAACGATGAAGACGAAGGCAAGAAGACTATAAGATGCTACACTTACTTTAGATTTTATTCATCTTTGTAGAAATATGTAAAACACAAGAGTTGTTGCTCAGATTGTGTTATTGCTTAAAGATCTTCACGTAAATTGTTTATACACAAGACACAAGAGTTGTTACTCAGAATTGTGTCAAATAATATGTATTTAAGTTAGGATTAATTTTCTTGATAACAAGCACTCACGTAATCTCCAGAAAAACAATTCTGTTTAGAATTGGTTGGTTCCTCAAGTGATCAAGTGAATATCAGAAGACTTAGGAATACTTTGGCTACGACCATCGTAGATGAAATCCCTGGTAGTGGATTCTATTAGTTTAATGGTAGTCATTTCATAAAGGGGACATAGTGAAGGTCAGCCTTTTGATATCACTGATGGATATCATTAAAAGGAATTTATGACAGGAGATTCTGGAGAATCAGATTTTGTTGGGTCAATGAACGTTATATCCGGTTTGGATCCCTGAACACGTCATTGGATGTTATTCACCGGCAGTTTCCCGTGCAATTGTAATCAGATTGGTTATTATGGATTAAGTCCTTGAGATCAAGGTGAAATCACCTCGTAAGGGTGGACTGGACTAGCTTAGGGGCTTCTCAAGTTAACGAGGATATGTCATGTGTTCTTTAATTTTGTTTATGCTTTAGAGTTTATGTTTTCTGAACTTAATTAGAAGCATTACTTAGAAGTAACAATAATAATTATTGTTAAATGAATAATGCTTAGAAGCGAAAGTTTTTAAAGAAAGGAAAACCCAATTTAAACCCCCCTTTCTTGTGTTTTCTTCACACCTTCATGAGATGTACTATATTTCAAATTTTCTAAAATGAATGTGAAGCGGTACAGTGAGAAGTAACACTAGGTGTGTTACGGTCATACTAACAAGAATTACACTTCAATGTTAGTTCCTTAGTGGGAAAACCTTACTCTTTATTGAAATGGGTTTTGTGTGAATCATTGCACTCCAGTGCTAGTTTCTTAGTGGTAAAAACTGGCTCTTTATTGAGCTACATTTTGTATGAATAATTTCACTTTGGTGCTAGTTCTTAAATGGGACAAACTTGCTATTTATTGTTCTAGATTCTATGTGAATCATTACATTTTGGTACTAGTTTCCTGGGGAAACAACCTTGCTCTTTATCGAGCTAGATTATGTGTGAATAATTTGCACTCTATTGTGATAGTGTCTTTATAGATCCAGAGCCTATATGGGTCAAAGGTATCACTGTGTTAAGTTCCAGAATATGAAACTAAATCATGTGTGGGTCGATTGATGGCATTTCTTGTGTTATGTTACAATGTATGGAACAAGATCGGTACTAGCCAACGTAACAATATTAGGTGTGTTGTGCCCCGATGATCGAAACCCGTGTAATTAATGATGTAATTGTCTATTCTTTTGTTTTATGTGTTATGTGAAATAAAATGAACTAGATGAGGAGTGTGATACGGTGGCAGAACTGACTGTTAGTACTGGTTTGCGTTTTTTGTTCGAAAATGTCGCGGTACGCAAGAGTCATCACTGACTTTTATTTTATCCAATCAGGAAAAGGAAAAAGAACATAAAAAACCTTTTTCGAGATGTTTCTGAGTACGTGGGGTAGGTTATAGAAAGGGAAGGTGTTAGCACCCTTCCTATCCGTGATATTCCACGGGCTCTTAGGTACTTGCTCATTTTGAAATTGCTTGCATATGCTTTGAAAAGATTTTGTTTAACTTCGTGATAACCCTTGTTTCTGTCCTTAAGAGTGTTACGAAGTTGTTTTTGAAAACTTTGTTTGAAAAGTGTTTGGTGTGAAAAAATTTGTTTGTTTTGAGCAAGTACCTAGGAACTAATCTACTTACTCGAAAATGATTGTTCGTTTTCCTTTAGACAGTGTTATCCTATTATTAAGGAATAGGTAGCACCATCATTGAAGTTTTTTAAGGACATTTGAAGGGACGTTATGGTCATTGAAGGCAACATGTAAGGATACCTTAGCATTTCGAAGGGACCGTCATCATATATTCGTAGGCAACATCGAGGGACTAGATCATTTCTCGTAGGCAACTCGAGGGACAGTAAGGGACCATGATCTTTTATGAGTACTTTTATACCGAGGGTCTTTGCTAAGATATCACTACGTTTGAGGGACATGACCATTGTTTTCTGAGGCAACCAAGTGGGGAGTACTCTAGGGGTGCAAGTGTGCAACAGTGTGTTTTTTCAGTTATATTTATCTTGCAATTAGGGTTTTCTATCGTTCATTTTTATCTTTCCATACAATCCTATTAATCTAAGCATTGCATAAAATATAGTAGCAAGAGATAAAGGCGGAAAGGTAAATCTAAGTTATTACAGAGCTTTGGGGCAATTACATAATAGTGAATAGTGCGGAAAAGAAATCCTAAAACTATTACATCTCAGAAGCAATTACATGATAATGATGGAAACAAACGGGAAAAATAAAGCTACGCTATTAAAGTTGAATGCGCCATATACACTTTATCTAGGAAAATAAAAATAAGATGAAAATAAAAAAGAAAATGTTTTGGTGATTTTTTTATAAAAAAAAATGATTTCTGATAATTAATTAAATAAACCGAAAAAACGTAATTAATTTCAATTAATAAAAAATGTTAATTTTAAAAAAAAAAGGTTAATTAAAAAATCTAAAAACCTAATTAATTTCAATTAAAAAAAGTTAATTTTGAAAAAAAAGATTAATTAAAAAAAACCTAAAAACCTAATTAATTTTAATTAATAAAAAAAGGTTAATTTTGAAAAAAAAAGGTTAATTAAAAAAACCTAAAATCTAATTAATTTTAATTAAAAAAAAGATAATTTAAAAAAAAAGTTTATGTGTAATGATTAATAAGAAAGAATTAAGTTTGCCAAAAGATAGATAGGGAAAGAAACATCAATGAAAAATAGGGTTGGAAAATAAAAATAATGCAAATTTCCGGGGTGGGTGTTGACCCAAAAATTAATTTAAAATCTAAAATTAAATTTTAAAAAAACCTATAATTAATTATTCGAATTTATTATGAAAAATTATGAAAAATCAAAGGTTTGTGAAAAATGTTAGGTTTTATGAAAAAAGTTTTAAACAGAAAGAATGAAAATAAGTAAAAGGATAAATAGAAAGGAAGAAAACCAAAACCAATAGGGGTGGTTGTTGAACTCACGCCCTTAACCTTCTCAGGATGTCTGCCTCACCATGCATTGGTGGTTATTCGGTTTTGGTCTCAACGTTTTGTAATAATCCTGGACAGGATCCTGTCTAAATCTGCAGTGTTGAATCTCATGAACACATTAAATAAATTACTATATCATGAAATACAAATAAAGAAAATATATGAAATTTCATAATATTAAAACCGATATGGCATGTACGAATGCTTCTATACCCTTTTGATCATGGAGATCAAATCAGCCTTACCCTTACCTAAGAAGTATTGAGATATGGGTTTGTAACAAGGATGACTTGTTTGTAGTGAGATGAGAGTTTGTAATAAGGATTTCAAGGTTTTTAGGGTTCTTGGAAATTTTTTATATTTTGACAGGGTTGTGGAAAATATTTTTTTTTCTCGTCTTTTTGTGTGAAAAGAATGCAATTATATAATGAAAATTAGAGAAAAAAATGGGCTTTGAATGTGCAATTGGGCCTCCAATTACCACAAGCAATAGTGCAGATTTTTATTCACTTGAGTCCGTCACATTCCAAGATAAATCACGGGGGCTTAAGTGCAATTTTTGAAGTTAAAATATGAAAACAAAATGTAGCCGACATCGATAACTAACTCCTGTCCGAAAATGGGGTCAATCGGATAAACGATGAATTAGTTATGAATTTTTGAAGTTTCGCCTCAGACAAACTTATTTTGGGCTCCAGTGTCAACTCTGACACGTTCTTCATTAAAAAACTGGTATTGATCGGGGCATAATTCGGTCTCAATTTTGGAAGAAAAGTTATAGATCTCTGAGTCGGTGACCTTGTGTAAAAATATGGGCTCGATCCGATAAAAATTGACCGAGTTATGAGTTTTCAAAGTTTCGACCCAGATGAAATAATATTCAGCATTCAGGATTTTCGGCGCGTCACGTGCATTCTGAGCAAAAAACGAAGGCCTTTTGGATACTGTTCGAACTCGATACCACCTGTGAGAACGTAGTCAACTCAATTTGTGAAATTTTGGCACTAGAACCAGCTCGATACGATGAAAATCGACCAAGTTATGATTTTCTGAACATAACGCAAATAAACTTCTGTCACAAATTTTCTATACGAAAATACTTGATAAATCGGCATTTTTGAAGACCTTCTGATCAAAATTGGCTTCCAGCTGTGAGAGATGAAAACATAGATGACGTCAAGATGGAATTTTAGCCATCATAACGGGTTCAAAAAAGCCACGATCTTCAAGTTATGAACTTTTTAGTGCGTAAAAAATGCACTTTCAACACACTTTTTCACCATATTTCTTCGAGAAAACTCACACATTCGGAGACCTTCTTTAAAGAATTGACTCTTGAGCCGAACCTGAATTTAATAATATGTTATCATAGATATCTTTGTGAATGAACACCTGAATATGACGCGCCGGTTTGGACTTGTGAATCTTTGAACCCCGAATTATTGCAAAATGGTGAACCGATCTTCAGCACGGAAAATACTCTGAGAACATCCATTGGAAAAATAAACGTCACTTGTAACCTGAAGAAGCTTGATAAATATACCTTTATTCCATAACCAAAAAACCAATAATATGCGTGTATGAAAAGAGGGTAAATTTTTTGGTACAACAACTGCCCCTGTTCAATCTTCTTAAACTTGAAGATTTAGATTGGCTTGTCTGCCTTTCGTGATCTGAAGGTGGAAGATGATTGAACACTAGAGTGCCCAGAAATTTGCACTCGTCTGTAATGATGCTTGACTATGTGGGTAGTATCGGGAATGGGCTTACAAATGCCATTTGGAGGAGATGACGGAAGGTCACCGGAGATGGGCTTAAAGATGCCATCTAGAAGATACGACGGAGAATCGTCGGCGATGGGCTTAAAGATGCCATCTAGAGGATGTTGATTTACTGAGATAGTCCTTTGATGAGAATTCATGTTCCTCTCATTGAGGAGGAATCTGCTGAGCGATGTTGGTCTTTGTCTTGGGAGAAATGGAATTTTAGGAACTTCAGTTGTCCGTTACTCTACTGGGGAATCATCTCTTAGTCGAGGAGATGAAAATGAACTGCTATTTGGTCGTGCTCCAGGCTTTACAATGATTTGTTGAGGATAATAAGATTAATTGTTATCTGGTTGTGCTCTAGGTTTCATAGTGACTTACTGGAGAGATGAGATTAAACTTGCTATCCGGTCGTGCTCCAGGCTTTGCAATTTCTAAATTCTTATTCAGTCGTGTTCCAGGCTTCAGAAGGAATTAAGTGGTTATACAGTCGCATCCGAGTTTCAACTTGAATTTAAGGCATACTAATATTCAGTCGATTTTCGGGCTTCATAGTAATTGGCCGAGTAAACTACTATTTGGTCGAATTCCAAGCTTCGCAATACCTCATACTGCTATCTGGTCGTGCTCCAGGTTTCACAGTGTCTCTTGCCGCTATTTGGTCGTGCTCCAGTCTTCACAATGTATTATACTATTATCTGGTCGTGCACCAGGCTTCACGGTGTCTTATACCACTATCTGGTCGACTCCAGGCTTCATAGTATTATGACGAAATCAAGATATTATTCGGTCGATTTCCGGGCTTCATAGCTTGAATATGAGATATACCACTATCTGGTCGATTCCAGGCTTCATAGTATCTTGTACTGTTATCGAGTCGATTTCCAGGATTCACAGTATGATGGGGAAATTAAGCTGTTATCCAGTCAATTTTCGGGCTTCATAGCTTGAATTTGAGATATACCACTATCTGGTCGATCCCAGGCTTCGTAGTATTTTGGAGAAATCAAGATATTATCCGGTCAATTTCCGGGCTTCATAGCTTGAATATGGAATAGAAATATTAGTATCAATTTGACTGAACCAGGGAATACTTGTGATAACTTCAACTGGGAGAGAAACCTTAGTATCGATTTGACTGATCCCGAGAGAGGTCTCGGATTAACTTTGACTGGCATATAAATTAGGGGAATCTTATAAGCGATTCGGCTGACCCAGACGAAAGTCTTAAAACGTCTTTAACTAGAATAGAAACCTTAGTGTTGGTTTGACTGAACCAGTGAAAACTTGTGAGAACTTCAACTGGGAGAGAAATCTTAGTATCGATTTGACTGATCCCGGGAGAGGTCTCGGATTAACTTTGACTGGAATAGAAATCAGGCGAATCTTAGCGGCGATTAGGCTGACCCAGACGAAAGTCTTAAAACATATTCAACTAGAATAGAAACCTTAGTGTCGGTTTGACTGAACCAGAGAAAATCTTGAAAAGTGTTGGAATATCTTCAACTGTAATAGAAACTTTGGTGTTGGTTTGACTGAACCAGAGAGAACTTGTGAGAACTTGATTGCATCTTCCCCTGAAAGGTAAAGAGTTAGTCGTATGTAATGTCATGATGTATGAAATGTATTGAGTAATGATGTTCTCAAAATAAATGAGATTGTGCTGTATAATATGTATGCGCATGCGATGATGTATGGATATGCAATGCTATTGTGATATTCTCTAGCTGGGGAAAATAAATCATGGACTGCTGCTGGAGAGTATAAGGAGTTGAGTTCTTCGTTTCCGCTGGGGATAGTGACCGAAGATGATTAGTTGGAGATTTACATGCATTCTTCTTGAGAACATTCTACTGGAGGATACTCTATCTGAGAATAATCCTGCAGGAGAATGACTCTGTGGGGAAGAGAGATACTCTGTTGGAAGATCTGCTGATTTGGAGAAATAAACTCAGTCGGGGATGAACTTCCATTACTGAAGAGAAGAGCTCTGTTGGAGATTGAGCTTCTATTGTCTGAGAAATAAACTCTACTCGGGAGATGGCTTTATAAACTGCTCATGGTTATAAAACTCGGCTGAGGAATGCAGATATCAGCTTTTTGAAGGAACCTGCTGGGGAAGGAATTCCTTCTTGGGGATACGGAGGTCGGACCTTGGTTGTCTCGGCTCTGTGGGGAATATAAATATCACGGGCGTGTATGTGATAGTGACTTCGCTTCCAAATGTCTCTGCCCCTTGTACCATGCTGGAAAAAGTACATGCAGAGATTTTGTGGATGGATCTACGTCGTGATTGTACTTGAACATGTATTTAATGAGTGTTAGGATGACATCCGTCTCTGGATCGTATCTGAATTGTACTTGAAACATGTGTTGAATGAGTGTCGGAATGACATTCGTCTCTGGGTTGTATCTGAACCGTACTTTGAAACATGTGTCGAATGAGTGTTAGAATGACATCCGTCTCTGGATCGTATCTGAACTGTATTTAAAACATGTGTTGAATGAGTGTCAGAATGGAATTCGTATCTGGAGTGTATTTGAACTGTACTTTGAAACATGTGTTGAATGAGTGTCAGAATGACATCCGTCTCTGGATCGTATCTGAGCTGTATTTGAAACATGTGTTGAATGAGTGTCAGAATGGCATCCATATCTGGAGCATATATGAACTGTACTTTGAATCATGTGTCGAATGAGTGTCAGAATGACATCCATCTCTGGATCGTATCTGAACTGTATCGAAAAGCTGGATCTGAATAAGTATCAAAATGGCATCCGTATCTGGAGTGTATCTGAACTGTATCTGAAAGCTGAATCTAAATGAGTATCAAAATGGCATCCGTATCTGGAGCGTATCTAAACTGTATCTGAAAGCTGAATCTGAATGAGTATCAGAATAGTATCCGTATCTGAACTGGTTCTCAATTCTGGTGCTCTTGATGAATGCTGATCAAGGTATAAGTCTTCCACTAATAGACAGGTGACGGGACATAGTCGTATGTTTTAAATCTCTAACTTTTGCTTGGACCGCCCTTTTGGGTTCTCAGTCCACCGGGATACCTTTTTGCCTAAGCCGCCTTTTCAGGTTTTCGACTTGTCAGGTGTACAGATTTTTATGTATATCCCTAACTTTTGCCCGAACCCTTTTGGTTCGCCGGGATGCCCTTATTTTTTCCTAGGTGTGTCAACCTAGAGGGTCTTTTTTTCATGCGTAGCATTTTTCGACTATGTCCACGCTTTCAGGATGTAGAGAGTTGTCATTGTCCATAGTGTTGTATTATAGTACTGTCAAAAATGTTTTCTTGATGGTACATGATTCATTGCTAGAATGCGTGCGTAATGCCCCAAGGGATTCAGATGGAGATCTGCCCTTGGTTATTTGGCACTTTGGGAGAGACTGCCCCAAGTGTGTTTAGACATCATGTCATGCCCCTTGCTTATGGAAGACCTGTTATTGGAAGTGTCTTTCCCGCTGAGGTGATTCTGTCCATTGAGAGGATGTCTGTTCATTGAATATCCATTGTGCGGATTTCTCTGCTATCCAACAATTAGTCATATGCAAACAATGTCATTTAAAGAATGCAAAACTCATGTCTGTCTTGAAAATTTTTGAAAATGTGTTTTGCATAGTAAAACGAAATTTGCAAGAATGTGATATCAACTCAGTATTCGTAACAAAGCCTACAGGAGTCAGGATACCTTTGTAACAGTATGCTCTCAAACTAACCCATGCTTCAGCTAGGACTTTTAAGGTTTATAACATGGCCTGGTTCACGGTTCAAGAAACAAAGGATAAAGGCTCAAATTTTATTTGTACCCAACCCGCTCTTCGTGATATTCTTCAGTCCTATGCTCAGTTAATTGCGCGTTTAGATCCCGATTGAGTCTGGAATCTTTGCTCTGATACTTGGTGATGATTCAGAAATTGAACATTTGTTTTGAAAAGGCAGTCATTTTTGTAATCTTCTTTTTGTCGAGGATTTGTAGTAACCTCTTTTTTTTTTGTTTTCGTTATCCCTTCTTCTGCCTGAACTGTTTCTTTTGTGATTACAGTCAGCGGGATGCCCCAATTTTTCTCTTAAGTCTCCTTCATAGATTTTGACTTAATGGGCTTTTATTTCGAGATATAATGACTGCTTGTCTTGACGATTATACATAACCATCACCGTATTTTGTTTTGGAAGGACGTCTTCGATGCCATTCATTGTGTATGAAGCGACAAATTGTAACTGAATGCGCCACTGGATTAACTGAGAAAACTACCCTTCCCCAGGTTATGATTAAGGGTTTTAATTTGTGTGTAAAGAAAACTCCTACTTCTTTGGCTTGAAGAGGTTTACTAGGGATTATCTTTCTTATAACTCAACTATTTAGGATTTGAAACAACGTCTGTACATCGTCAGTGGGGTCTGTTCAAAAGCGTACTTTAGAGATTGTGGTATCATTTTCGTCATCCTCCCTCTAAGGCTTAGAGTTTTTTAATCGAGAGTTGAATATCATAAAAGGAAATAAGAACGAATTTTTGAAATAGTGAATACGAATGAATTGATTCAAGACAAACATGTGCAATGCATTGATGAAATAACGAGGTTTGATATGAATAAATGTTCAAATAAATCAAAAGAAAATTACACATTGAAAATTCTAATGAACGAAAAGTCTTCTTGTGAGAACTTGTCACTTTAGAAGGTATGCCTTGGAGGGATGGCAGAAGAACTCAGTCTGACCGTCTTGTGCAAATTCCAGCGCTCCTTCATCAATCAGGTCTTGAATTTTATTTCTCAACGCCTAACAGCTGTTGGTGTCATGCCCAGGACTGTTGGAGTGGTACGCACATCTTGCATTTGGATTATACCTTGGGGAGGCTATGTTGGGATTCTGAGGAGGGTCCCTTAACATAACCAACTTGGCCTTCAACATGCGTTGCAATGCTTGAGCCAATGACATGTTGATTTCGGTGAAGCGTCTTTCATATGTATTCTTCTTATTCCGATTTCCCCGTTGTCGTTTGCGAGGTTGTGGTTGGGCTTATGATGTAGTAGCAATCTGGAAAGGTCTGTTCCTGACCAAACCAACCTCCTCTCTCACTGGGGGCTGATTAATGCCTTGATCCATAATTTTAACTATTTATTTCATGGATCTGCATTCATATTGGTGAAGCTTATTGAGGAAGGCTCTTAGCCCTTCTTGTCCTCGAGCTAAGTTTTGGATAAGAGCCATCTGGCCCAGCATCTGGATTCTCATTGCTTCTACCTCAGCTTGCAGTTGTTCCAATTGTTCATCCTTGTTGTTGTCAGGATGTTCCTTGGTCAGATTCCCGGCGAAGAGTGTTTTCAGGTCTTCTTGCCCCTTGGATAGATTTAGGAACATTTCCATGAACTGGGCTTATTGAGTTTGAAGATCTCTGTTGTCTTGTTGGAAAGCCATTGCTGAAATAAACAGCGAGAACATGGGAGACCTGTGCTGGAAGACCTGTTATGCAATGATATGTATGATATATGTTTTCAAGGATCTCGCAGGGTAAACACAAGAGACTGTCAGAAGTTGAATTTTGCATCTTTGATTGAAGAACTTTGTATCATTGAGACTCCTTCTACGAGAGTCAAGCTCACCATATCAAGTGGGTCATAGCCCTTGACTCAAGTTATTGAGTTTTGATCTTTTGACGACATTGGCTAGAAGAAAATAAATCCCCTTGCCCCTTGCTAGACGTCTGGTTCATCATAACCTGCATCACAGGCCCTCGAGATGCTTGAAATGGTTAGTATGATATGTCATGTTATGATGCTTTGATGTGTATGCTATGCATCAAGCAAAAATGCAGGGTAAGACACCAATTTATTGGATTTATACAAACAAGGTCCTGTAAGGAATACAAACAAAGCCCTGTAATGAGTTCAAATTGTTAGGCAAAGAAAGCAAACAAGTCACACAAGTAGGCTTAAGTTTAGGCTTGCATGGATTCCATAGGTAAGTACCCTCTTGAATTTTATTTGGCTCAACCTGTCTTAGAAAAGTAACCGGGTTCTAAGGATTCTCAATATCATTGATCATCCTTTATCGGGCATTGTTTCAGCTCAAGCAATCTTTTCTTGCGGCGGAAATATCCCAAAAGTCTGATCTCAATGAGTGTAGCATCGAGTATCAACCAATCCTCAGTTTTATACCGAGGCCGACTATCTCACTACTTTCTAATGGCCAAGTTTGTTCAACTAAGGTTCTAAGGTTCGTTAGTGCTTCACGACACCACGCGGCGGCCCCATATTCTCCTCGCTTCCACACAAAGGATACCGATACCAATCAAAGTGTCACACCAACACAGCCATCGCTTAAACCATATCGGTCTATGCCGTACAATCTCCACGATCTATTATTGTTTACCTAAAAAGTGTCCCCAGATCCGGGTGTAGGATCTTTAATAATGCCCAAACAAAACCCATGAATTTAAAGCAGGAAAGGCAAAACAAGAAAGCAATTTTTAAAATGACCTAGATCCTAAGGTAAACCCCACTCTATATTCCCCAGCAGAGTCGTCAGTTCTGTGATACAGTGGCAGAACCGACTGTTAATACTGGTTTGCGTTTTTTGTTTGCAAATGTCGCGGTAAGCAAGAGTCACCACCGACTTTTATTTTATCCAATCAGGAAAAGGAAAAAGAACAGAAAAAACCTTTTTCGAGATGTTTCTGAGTACGGGGGGTAGGTTATAGAAAGGGAATGTGTTAGCACCCTTTCTATCTGTGATTTTCCACGGGCTCTTAGGTACTTGCTCATTTTGAAATTGCTTGTATGTGCTTTGAAAAGTTTTTGTTTAACTTCGTGATAAACCTTGTTTCTATCCTCATGAGTGTTACGAAGTTGTTTTTGAAAACTTTGTTTGAAAAGTGTTTGGTGTGAAATTTTTTGTTTGTTTTGAGCAAGTACCTAGGAACTAATCTACTTACTCGAAAAATACTATTCGTTTTCCTTTAGACAGCGCTATCCTATTATTAAGGAATGGGTAGCATCGTCATTGGAGTTTTTTAGGGACATTCGAAGGGACGTTATGGTCATTGAAGGAAACATGTAAGGATACCTTAGCATTTCGAAGGGACCGTCATCATATATTCGTAGGCAACATCGAGGGACTAGATCATTTCTCGTAGGAAACTCGAGGGACAGTAAGGGACCATGATCTTTTATGATGACTTTTATACCTAGGGTCTTTACTAAGATATCCCTACGTTCGAGGGACATGGCCATTGTTTTCTGAGGCAACCAAGTGGGGATTACCCTAGGGGTGCAAGTGTGCAACAATGTGTTTTTTCAGTTATATTTATCTTGCAATTAGGGTTTTCTATCGTTCATTTTTATCTTTCCATACAATCCTATTAATCTAAGCATTGCATAAAATATAGTAGCAGGAGATAAAGGCGGAAAGGTAAATCTAAACTATTACAGAGCTTTAGGGCAATTACATAATAGTGAATAGTGCGGAAAAGAAATCCTAAAATTATTACATCCCGGAAGCAATTACATGATAATGATGGAAAAAAAGCGGGAAAAATAAAGCTACGCTATTACAGTTGAATGCGCCCTATACACTTTATCTAGGAAAATAAAAATAAGATGAAAATAGAAAAAAAAATGATTTATGATAATTAATTAAATAAACCTAAAAAACCTAATTAATTTTAATTAATAAAATATGTTAATTTTTGAAAAAAAAGGTTAATTAGAAAATCTAAAAACCTAATTAATTTGAATTAAAAAAAGTTAATTTTGAAAAAAAGGTTAATTAAAAAAAACCTAAAAAACTTAATTAATTTTAATTAATAAAAAAAGGTTAATTTTGAAGAAAAAAAAAGGTTAATTAAAAAAACCTAAAATCTAATTAATTTTAATTAAAAAAGTTAATTTTGAAAAAAAGGTTTATGTGTAATGATTAATAAGAAAGAATTAAGTTAGCCAAAAAATAGATAGGGGAAGAAACATCAATGGAAAATAGGGTTAGAAAATAAAAATAATGCAAATGTCAGGGGTGGGTGTTGACCCAAAAATTAATTTAAAACCTAAAATTAAATTTTAAAAAAACCTAAAATTAATTATTCGAATTTACTATGAAAAATTATGTAAAATTATGAAAAATCAAAGGTTTGTGAAAAATGTTAGGTTTTATGAAATATGTTTTAAATAGAAAGAATGAAAATAGGTAAAAGGATAAATAGAAAGGAAGAAAACCAAAACCAATAGGGGTGATTGTTGAACCCACGCCCTTAACCTTCTCAGGATGTCTGCCTCGCTATGCATTGGTGGTTATTCTGTTTTGGCCTCAACGTTTTGTAATAACCCTGCACGGGATCCTGTCTAAATCTGCACCGTTGAATCTCATGAACACATTAAATAAATTACTATATCATGAAATACAAATAAAGCAAATATATGAAATTTCGTAATATTAAAACCGATATGGCATGTATGAACGCTTCTATACCCTTTTAATCATGGAGATCAAATCAGCCTTACCCTTACCCTTATTTTGGGCTCTAGTGTCAACTCTGACACGTTCTTCACTAAAAAACGGGTATTGATCGGAGCATAACCCGGTTATGATTTTGGAAGAAAAGTTGTAGATCTCTGAGTCAGTGTCCTTGTGTAAAAAGATGGGCCCGATCAGATAAAAATTGACCGAGTTATGAATTTTCGAAGTTTCGACCCAGATGAAATATTATTCAGCATTTAGGATTTTCGGCGTGTCACACGCACTCTGAGAAAAAAACGAAGGCCTTTTGGATACCGTTCGAACTCGATACCTCCTGTGAAAATGTAGTCAACTCAATTTGTGAAATTTTGGTGCTGGAACCAGCTCGATACAATGAAAATCTACCGAGTTATGATTTTCTGAACATGACGAAAATAAACTTCTGTCACAAATTTTCTGTACGAAAATACTTGATAAATCCGAATTTTTGAAGACCTTCTGATCAAAATTGGCTTCCAGCCGTGAGAGATGAAAACGTAGATGACGTCAAGACGAAATTTTGGCTATCGGAACAGGTTCAAAACAAGCCACGATCTTCAAGTTATGAACTTTTTAGTGCGTAAAAACTGCATTTTCAACACACTTTTTCACCACATTTCTTCGAGAAAACTCACACATTCGGAGACCTTCTTTAAAGAATTGACTCTTGAGCCGAACCTGAATTTGAGAATATGTTATCATAGATATCTTGGCGAAATAACAACTGAATATGACGCGCCGGGTTGGACTTGTGAATCTTTGAATCCCGAATCATTGCAAAACGGCGAACCGATCTTCAGCACGGAAAATACTCTGAGAACATCCATTGGCGAAATAAACGTCACTTGTAACCTGAAGAAGCTTGATAAATATACATTTATTCCATAACCATAAAACCAATAATACGTGTGTATGAAAAGAGGATAAATTTTGGGGTACAACGAGGAACCTTAGAATAATTTTGGATAGGTCAAAATCCCTATCATTTAGAGGACTCTTAAGATAGGATATCTCTACTGAGATAGTTATATCTCACCCTATGTTGCTTCTATTCTTTTGCATATTAGCATATGACAATGAAAGGTAAAGGAAAGTTGGGATGAGGAGGCTTCTTGAAGATTAATTTAGCTCCCTTCTATTTCCGTTGTGTTTTTATTTTTAACTTCGTTTTTCTATTTATTTTAATCATAGAAGCTCTAACTCAAATCAAAGTGTTTCAAATTTCAAAATAAGTGTGTGTCCTTTGGTTTCTATCATCATCATTACATTCATTGAATTATTACTATTATGTCTCTCATCATATTCATCTATGATATTTCAAATTCTCTCATTCTCATTTTCTCATTGGATCCATCAAACCCATTTCCTCTAATCTCTCAAACTCTATCTCCCTTCTCAAATCATCATGGCCAAAAACCAAAACATGTCTAAGAAGAAAGAAGTTAAGAGGAAGTCAAGGTTCTCACTCCAGGTAGTGGATCCAAATCTTTCAAACCATCAAAGGTTCCACATCCCACTAATCCCACATGATTTTCTAAAAAAATGCTTATACCAGAAACATGGAAGCATTGTGTCTGAAAGTAAGTCATCTCGTATCTGACCACAAGTACAAATTTGATATCTCTCATTTACTTAACAAGAGCGTAGAAGCCAAGTTCTATGTCGACAAAGATGCTGAAATAGAAATTGACTTTGAATTTTTGAAATTGTACGAAGAACACAACTTGTTGAAGATTCTTGATCACCACTGAGAGTTTAATCCAGATCATGTGAAAGTGTTTTAGTCTCATGCTGAGATATCATCTAGGGGTTATTCACTGTCAATTTGAAAAGAAATTGATTAAATTTATTGTTGAGGATTTTTAGATTGTATTTGGACCCGAGAACAAACACATGGAAGTATGTTTATCCAAAGCTAAAGATTTTGCTCGTGTTTGGTTTGTAAAGGAAATTTATAAGACTTTTCTAAAAGGTCCTCTAGTTTTTGTTAACTTTAACATCAGTATTACGAAGTGTCCCATGAGGATGTTATATTGGGTAGCCGTCAAAATGTTTTATAGGAAATCTAGAAACTGGGCTAGAGCTTATGAGCTTGATTTCTACCTCATGTGGTTGTTGCTCACCCAAAAGGAAATGAATTGGGAAAAGTTTATTCTGGACCAAATGAATATTTGAAGGAATTCTGTAAAGCGACCTATCTTCTACACATATTTTATGCAGTACTTCCTTGACTTTAACAACATTGTTCACGTACCTAATGATATGCTGGAAGTTCCTAAGGTATTTAACTCATTTGTTTTCAAATTGATGAGGTACTCAAGGATCAAGAAGGATGGAATTACTGGGATGTTCAGGAAATTCATATGATGACAGGTTTGTTTAAAACGTCATTGGTTATCTTTGTTAGCACAAGATTTGGATCTGTGTTTAAATGTATATGTTTTAATGATGAAAATGCATATATTTTATGAAGAACAATTTTAGTTCTAATAGTTTAATTGAGTGTGCAGATAAATCATTAAAATTCATGATAGTATTAATCAAGATATCATTAGAATCACCTCATCACTCAGAAGAAGAACCATTGAGTTTTGCTTCTAACGTAACATCAGTAGCTCCATGGAATTCTAAATGTTCGACAAAAAAAAAAGAATCTCAATGAGTCTCTATGAAGAAAGAGTTTCTGATAAGTTGTTGCTTCAAGATCAAAAATCAAGAATATAAGAAATAAGCTCCAACGCAAAGATCAAGAGTCAAGATTTGTTCATCAAAAGAGTTATTGCTCATATTTTTGAAGACGAAGTCAAGCTTCTAAAGACTCGGAGAAATCATGGAATACGCAATTTCAATCAACATCAGAAGTATTCCATCAGAAAAAAGGATCAAAGAGAGAAAGATCTTCGGGACTCATTTCTAATCAACATCACAAAGTCCACCAGAAGATAAAATTAAAGGATGATATCTTCTCAAGCCAATCTACTCAGTAGAAGTAATATTCGTCAGAAGAAAAAGTACCATTGCACTCAATAGAAGAAATATTATGACCATTTCTAAAGAAACTTCATCACTTCTAAGGAATGTTGAATGTTCATCAGAAATGGAATTAAGTATGTTCTTAGGATAGTGCCACTATCAAGATCTCAGATATCCACGAAAATAATTCAAGATCAAACAACAATATGTAACTGACATAAGTTGTTGCTATCAGCTCAATCCAAAGATCAGATTTCAAGAGATCAGAAAGAATGAATTCAATGTCAAAATCAGATATACTAATTTAAGCTTCTGCTTCAGAAACCAGACATCAGATATGCAGCTTAGAAAAGTTGATTATTAAAGATCAAGACAAGATCAAGAAGAAGTGGATCAAAAGAGCTCTCACTCAAAGAAGTTGTTCCTCAGATAAATTGTTGCTTGTATATCTGATGATAATGTTCAAATATCTGAAAGACTTTAACTCTACAACAAAGAAGAATATTTTGGATCATTATCACTCCTAAACCAGAAACAATCTAGCAAGAAGAAAAGAATCAAAGCTCAAGAATTCAAAAACTTGAGAATCAGATATGATGTTGTCACAATATCTGGTTTCAAGATCCATCATTAGAAAAGCTTTTGATATCTTCATCATAAAATCTTTCTCGTACAAAGACAAGACTTTTTCTTCAGATAGGTTGTTGTCGGTGATTTTGAAGGCAAGAATATACTATTGAAAGTATCTGAAATGAAACATATTCTCAACACAATCTTCATCTCTTAGATCAGAAAAGAAATATGCCTTCAAGACTAGTTCTAGATCAGAAGAAAAACTTCGTGTTTCAGATAGGCTGTTGCTCATAATTCTGAAGACAAGATTTGGTTTTGACCACTCTGGTGTTCCTGCGCTACAATAACAAAGTAGTTTCTGAACTACTCATTTGTCAATCATTTGTAAAATGAAGACAAGTGATTGAATACTTCCAAGCTTAATACTTCAGAATCAGAAGTACATCATCAGAAGATAAAGATCAAGAAACTTAGTCAAGAAGAATATAGTACACCACAAATTCCACTATCATGATATTGGTTGTACTATTCATAGAAGTTTCTCTCCCACTGACATACGCTAACTACTGGAAGCAACATGTGCAGGAAAGTGATGTTTCGTACTATTCCAAACCTCTCTTGAATATATCCGTTGGGAATCAACTGTTAACGAAGACGAAAATGTTGAAGTCCAAATAACATTGTTGCTCTCAATAGAAAATATTTTACAACGTTAAAGAGATGAAATGGAGAAGCAGGGAGTTGTTGCTTGTAACTTGCTCAACAAAGAAAGAATATGAAGATGAAGAACTCTACAAGATGCTAATTAAACTCTCATCAAATACATCTTGGAATAATCATGAAAAAGCAAGGAGTTATTGCTCATATCTTTCCCAAAAAATAAGATGAAGACAAGAAGACTACATGATGCTTCACTCAAATTTAGATTATAATTATCTTTGTAGAAACATGTAAACACAAGAGTTGTTGCTCATATTTAGTTATATCTAATGATCTTCCTGTAAATTGTTTGGACATTAGAGTTGTTTCTCAGAATTGTGTCAAACGATATGTACTCAAAGTAGGAGTAATTTTCTTGATAAGAAGCACTCCTATAATATCTAGTAAAACAATTCTGTTTAGAATAGGTGGTTCCTCAAGTGATCGAGTGAAAATTAAAAGACATGAGAAGTGGATGGTTGTGGTCATCATGGATGAAATCCTTTCTAGGAGACCATGTTGGTCAGATTCTAGGTGGGTTAATGATCGTTATATCTCGTGGAGATCACTGAATGTATCATTGTGATGTGCCTTGAGAGACTCAATTGAGTTAGGATTCTCAAGAAGGCATAGGTTACGGTCTTTGCAGAAATGGAAATAAGGATCAACAGAACTTGTTGGGGTTATCAATAAGGTTTATCAGACTTATTGTGGACATGTGTAATCAGATTTGGTTATAGTGGATTAAGTCCTTGTAGAAGGAATAATCACTTGAGGAAGGTGGGCAGGAGTTGCCTAGTTAGAGGTGAACCTGCATAACTGAATGTGTCTCTCTCTTTATATTTATTTCATTCTATATTCTTTCATAGTTCAAGCAAATAATTTTCTAAAGGGGAATATTTTCTTAAAACCCAATTCAAACCCTCTTTCTTGTGTTTTTCTCTACCTCCAATTGGTATCAGAGCCCGACTCTATTATTGATTTTTGAATCAAACTTTTAAACATGTAGAGAGATCCAGAAAGATAACAACTATGAATGTTATAGATTGAAATGAAAGAAATAGAGAAATATCAAACATTCAATTTATCAGAAAACACATCAAGGTTCTGAAAAGAGATTCAGAAATATCAAGAACAAGATGCATGAGAAGACACTCTCTCAACAAATCTGCTAAGCAAATCATGAGAAGAAATCATCAGAGGACAAAAAAATAAATGAATATCATGCATGTAAACAACATTCTAGACGGATCAACTCTAGAAGGAGAAGTCACTAGCTCTCAGAAGCACATATGTATTAGTCAAAGGGAAACACTCAGAATCAAACCAAGCTCTCCAGAAAAGATACCTTGGATTAAATATCTAAATAGAAATACACTCACATCAGTGTCACCCGATGGATGATCAGAAACAAGAATAATAATGAAGAATAAATCATCACAAGTCACCAGGTTTATAATTACATGTTTTCTGACAAAATTGACCAGATTCTTCTACCAATTAGAAGCTGTCTTATCAAAGTAAAGTTAATAATTTCAAATTTTCCTTATGTCTGAAACATTTATGATTCCCATCTAAAATAAAAAGAATGAAATTAAAAATTGCTTGACTAATATAAATACTTGAATTTCTTTAAATTCTCTTAAATTAGCATACCTCTAGTTTTGTGTCTTTTGGTTAAACTATAGAGTCATGCCAAATTAATGTTAAATTACTTGTATGCGTTTTTCTTGTTTATGCATTACTTAAATTGAAAAACATATTTGATAAACTGCCTCATTGGAAATAAGGAGTGTTAGCGCGCTACATCTTTTCTTATTCTAAGTGTCTTGTCTTTAAACTCGTCATTACATCTTTTCTCTCAAGTCTTCATTTATTATGATGTCAGTTTCAAAATCTCTTGTTGTCTACTCATATACCTTAACTAGTCAGTCACATTCTCCTATTATCTATTTAAAGTTTCACTTGGTTGCTTCTCTGTCTTTCATCTGTCTAGTCACCAAGTCTCTTGCCCTCCTGAAAATGGCTTCAAAAACCTTTTACGATGTTGAGGAACTACTTGAAGTCATCTGTAAACTTCATTCCAGCATTCCTAGGCTGAGAAGTGATGATATTAGTCTATATACAAAGTATCAGTGTGAAAGGGTGGCCCCATTATATTGTTATGCTGAATGGGCCCATTTACCCATACCTGATCAAAGAGTTTTGGTTGTATGCTTCGGTTGATGGTGCCTCTATTTCCTCGATTGTTTTTGGTAACCCCATCACCATCACTCCAATAACTATTGCTGATGCAATTGGGTGTACTTAAATAGGAACCATTGTTGAAGCTTTTCAACACACTTACTCCTTTGTAGAAAGAATTAGTACCATTCATGATACCTCTGAAATATATGAACCAAACAATCCAGAAAATATTACTCCAATTCCCACTGTTTGGTTTTAGCTTCTGTTAACCAATCTTTGTTCTAGAGAAGTAAACTTTAACATATTAGCCTATGAGGACAGAGTTCTAATATACTTGTTTGTAAATAATGTTAAAGTCAACTAGCCTCAAACCATCTTCAACTATCTTAAGGACTCAACTGTTCCCTCCAGAAATCATCACTAGTCCTTTATTCCATTTGGAAGAGTTCTCTCTACACTCTTATCCAAAGTTAGAGTTGTTGAAGCAGTTCGTCATAATGGACCTGACGATGCTTTTAAAGAGGATAGGTGTAAAGTTTTTAGGGTTTAGCTAGTAGGTGTTTAAGTCTACGGGTGATGTCCTGTTTGTAGTTTCTTACTAATTTTCCTTGTATGGTTTGTGTTTGTATTTCTTTTCCTCTTAATGAAAAATTGTGTTCTCTTTATCGATAATTTTATTTTATTTTATGAAGTTTCTTCCAAAAAGATTCTTACCTTTATGACCTGTTTGATAACATGATAAAGAGTAAAATATAATATATTTTTTTACTTAATAAATTTTTTTAGCTTCATCTTCTTATGACATACTGAAAATTGTGTTTCACACCAAGATAAGACATCAACAATATTTTATTGGTTCTTACTCGTGAAAAATACTAAGTCACCTTTATTCGCTAAAGAGACCTTGATAAGCATGAAATATCTATTTTCATGTTTCTTTTTCCGTTTGTTATTCACTCTTCATAAAGTGTCTTGGAAGTTGTATATGTCTTCCCTTAGTCATTTATTATTGAGTCTCCTAAGTCTGATCATCTTTCATAAGGAAATCATTTCTCATATTGTTCACGTCTTCTCTTCCATATTTATACCTTTTATGTTTTTATCTCCTATTCATATCTCACACTTTAATCCACCAAAAATTATTTGTCAAAATGTCTCTCACTTTACCCACAAGAACCTTCCATGGTAATGATGATCTTTTGGAATTCATCAATGAAAGACATCCAAAACTTTTTGGTGCTGGCCAGGATTTTCATCTAAGCATTCACTTTAAAAATTGGAATCACTACCTTTCCTTACTAAAAGGACCCATCTATCCAAACCTTATAAGGGATTTTTGGATAAATTCTTCTGTTAGTCTCGATGGTATCTCAATTTCTTCATATATCTATGGTAATTATGTTTCCTTCACTAATCCATGCATTGTTGAAGCAATAAATTATCCTCCAATGGGTATCATTATTAGTCGTGTCTCTCCCAGTAGAATTCCTAATACTAAAATATTCTCCATATTTGATGTATCTTATGGTTTTGACTCTACAAACCTAGAGAAACTTCTTCCTATTTCAAAAGACTGGTTTTGTTTCATCTTTACATATATTTGTCCTCGGGGTACTAACAAATATTTCTTTACAAATGATGATAAGAGCCTAATTTTATGTTTGCTCAATCACATTCCAATTAATCTTCCTCAGATCATTTCAATCATCTTAAGGAGTATATCAAATCATCTATAACTTTTAGAAAGTCCTTTATTCTCTATGGAAGAATCTTATCATAAGTGTTTGTACAAGATGAGTTAGTAAGAATCATTTTTAGGATACGTGTTGGTCCTATTGATGCCTTGAAAGAAGAAGTGTGTGAAATGTTTGATGATCAGTGGTTCAAATAAGTGTTGATTCTGTTTGTTTTCTTTCTAATGTTGTCTTTTTTATTAATGTTTGTTATCTTTTGTTTTCTTGTTTGTCTGTTAGGAGTTAATTGTTGTGTCTGTTGAGGGTCTCTCTGATGTTCTATCTTATTTGTTGTTCTGTGTCTGTATTATTTTTATGAATGAAATTGAATGATTATGTTTTGTTAACCTTAAATTTTTTTTATTTGTTTCATAATTTGATAATCCTAAGACTTAATTCTAATATTTCTTATATCTTTTTTATAATGAAAAAAAGAGGGAGAAAGAATAACAATTTTGATAAAAATCCATTCTCTAAATCCAATGATTACATGACATTCTAACATGATCTAAATTACAAAAAAATTTAGAATGTGCATGATTTATACAAGAAAATTGTGAATGAAACATGGTTTTAACATTCTTATATTAATTTGTTTATGATTTAACCATGTAAAATTATTCCATCAAAATACATGGTTTTGTCATCATCAAAAAGGGGGAGATTGTTAGAACAAGATTTGGATCTGTGTTTTGATAATAATAATGCATATATTTATGAAGAACAATTTTAGTTATAACAGTTTCATTGAGTGTGAAGATAAATCATTAGAATTTTGAATAGCCTTAATTAAGATATCACCAGAATCACCTCATCACTCAGAAGAAGAACCATTGAGTTATGTTTCTAATGTAACATCAGTAGTTCCATGGAATTCTAAACGTTCGACAAGAAAAGAATCTCAATGAGTCTCCAAGAAGAAAGAGTTTCTGATAAGATGTTGCTTCAAGATCAGAAATCTAGTATACAAGAAACAAGCTCCAACGCAAAGATCAAAAGTCAAGATTTGTTCACCAGAAGAGTTGTTGCTCATTTTTCTAAAGACAAAGTCAAGTTTTTAAACACTCATATAATTTATGGAATACACATTTTCATTCAACATCAGAAGTATTCCATCAGAAGAAAGGATCAAAGAAAGAAAAATATTTTGGACTTATATCTAATCAACATCACAAAGTCCATCAGAAGATAAGATCAAAGGATGATATCTTCTCAAGCCCATCTACTCAGCATAAGTAATATTCGTCAGAAGACAAAGTACCACTGCACTCAACAGAAGAAATATTGTCACCTTTTCTAAAGAAACATCGGTAATTCTAAGGAATAATGAATGTTTATCAGAAAAGGAATCAAGTATGTTCTCAAGAAAGTGCCACTATGAAGATATGAGATATCCACAAAAAGAATTCAATATCAAAGAATAATAAATAGTTGACATAAGTTGTTGTTTCAGCTAATTCCAAATATCAGAATTCAAGAGATCAGAAAGAAGGAATTCAACATCAAAATCAGATGTACTGATATAAGCTTCTGCTTCAGAAATCAGACATCATATATGCATCTCAGAAAAGTTGATTATCAAAGATCAAGACAAGATCAAGACTAAGTGGATCATAATAGCTCTCACTCAAATAAGTTGTTCCTCGAATAATTTATTGCTTGTATATCTGAAGACAATGTTCAAATATCCGAAATACTCTGACTCTACAACAAAGAAGAATCTTCTAGATCATTATCACTCCTTAATCAGAATCAATCAGGTAAGAAAAATAGAATCAAAGCTCAAGAATTTAATGACTTGAGAATCAAATAAGGTGTTGTCACAATATCTGGTTTCAAGATCCATCATCAGAAAAGCTTCCACGTATAACAACAAGACTTGTTCTTCAGATAGGCTGTTGTCAATCATTCTTAAGACAAGAACCCACTATTGAAAGTATATAAAATGAAGCATCTTCTCAACACAATCTTCATCTCTCATATCACCAAAGAAATATGCATTCAAGATAGTTCTAGACCAGAAGAAAAACTTTGTGTTTTAGATAGGTTGTTGCCCATAATTCTGAAGACAGGATTTGATTCTGACCACTTTGGTGTTACTGCGCTACACAACAAAGTAGTTTTTGAACTACTCATATGTCAATTATGAGAAGAACAAAGACAAGTGATTGATCTCTTCAAAGCTTATTACTTCAGAATTAGAAGTACATCATCAGAAGATAAAGATCAAGAAACTTAGTCAAGAAGAATATAATACACCACAAATTCCACTATCATGATATTGGTTGTACTATTCACAAAAGTTGTTCTCCTATTGTCGAAGTCCATATAATGATGTTGTTTTCAATAGAAAATATCTTACAACGTTAAAGAGATGAAATGAAGAAGCATGAAGTTGTTGCTCGTAACTTGCTCAAGAAAGAAAGAACATGAAGAATTTTACAAGATTCTAATTAAACTCTCATCAAATACATCTTGGCAGAATCATGAAGAAGCAAGGACTTGTTGCTCATATTTTGCTTAATGAAGAAGATGAAGACAACAAGACTACAAGATGGTGCACTCAAATTTAGATTATAGTCATCTTTGTAGAAACATGTAAACATAAGAGTTGTTTCTCATATTGTTTTATATCTGAAGATCTTCATGTAAATTATTTGGATACAAGAGTTGTTACTCAGAATTGTGTCAAACAAGATGTACTTAAAGTAGGAGTAATCTGCTTGATAAGAAGCACACATGTAATCTTCAGAAAAATATTTCTGTTTAGAATTGGTGGTTCCTCGAGTAATTGAGTGAAGATCAGAAGAATTGAGAGGATGAGTGGTTGTGGTCATCATGGATGGAATCCTTTCTAGGAGACCATGTTGGTCATATTCTAGGTGGGTCAATGATACTTATATCTCATGGAGATCCTTGAACATATCATTGTGATGTTCCTTTAGACACTCGGTTGAGTCAAGATTCTCAAGAAGGCATAGGTTACGGTCTTTGAAGAAATGGTAATAAGGATCAGCAGAACTTATTGGGGTTGTTAGCAAGGTTGATCAGACTTATTATTGACATGTGTAATAAGATTTGGTTTAAGTGGATTAAGTCTTTGTTGAAGGCAAAATCACCTGAGGAGGATGGACATGATTAGACTAGTTAGAGGTGAACCTAGATAACTGAATGTGTGTCTCTCTTTATATTTATTTCTGTTGTACCCCAAAATTTT
Organism: Vicia faba; assembly: GCA_948472305.1. Lineage (NCBI taxonomy): Eukaryota > Viridiplantae > Streptophyta > Magnoliopsida > Fabales > Fabaceae > Vicia > Vicia faba. The sequence goes on from OX451737.1 coordinate 885,813,509, forward strand.
CCCTCCCATTTTACTCAACATATGTTCATTGAAATCCTCAACTTGCTCAAGGATGCCCAAGAGTTGACCAGACAAACTCTCTCCTAAAGCAATGAACCTCCAACTAGGGTTTCCATTTTCATCAAGATGGGTGAGCTCCAAAGGCCTCATATTCTCTCCATAGTCCTAATATATTATCAACACCACCCATGCTAAGTTTCATGCCTTGCACAATAATTTTGCTCAGTCAACTGTTCAAATGCTTGGAAATCAAATGTATTAGGTCAAAACTCAACCGTAGCCCACATACAGTCAAACTTCAAGATTTTTTATCAACATTTTGAAGTGATATTCGTCATTTGATCAAGGGTTGATCATAATTCCCCAAGGATGCTCCTAATTCATCAAAACTCAAAAGTTGCTAAATTAGGGTTTCTCAAGAAAAGTCAACCAAACTTTGACCAGGCATAACTTTCTCATACTTTATCAGAAATTTCCCATACAAGGCTCATTTTGAAGAGAATCCAATTCCCTACAACTCATCTTCATCCATTAAGTTCAATAATTTCACGCATGAAAAGATATAAATTCATACATTATAGGTCCTTTTCAAAAGTCAATAAAAACACCTTTGGGTTAAAGCTTCTTAAATGAACATGGAAGATCCAATTGAAATGAAACCAAAGGGTTGTTTAGGGGACATCTCAAGATTTCTAAAAAGTCCAAGATCACCCTCTTAGGGTCAAAATTGAAGGAGATATGCATTGTCAAATTTGGCAATTTTTGGAAAATTGTCAAAAGTCAATAATACCCAAAATTGCACTTTTTGTCAAATGGGCCTAACTATATATGTTTGCATCTTACTTATAGCAATGTCCACGACCCAAACACTCTCTCATATATTATTGACTTTATTATTTAATTTATTTTGATTTTAATCATTTAAAAGTCAAATTAAATCAAATAAATGATATAAAATATGGAAGATTTGTTTTTGATCTGATTTTAAATAGAATCACAATCCATTTATGCTGTCAAACAGAATCAAATCGTGCCAAGGGTTATTGGGATGAGAAGGGTATGATTTAGCTTGATTTAGAAAGAAATAATGCAAAGAGGAAATCAAATCAAATCTTTATAATTGGAAAAGATATGAATGCTTTTTGTTAACCTAATTCAGTCTAATACATATACATAACAATTCCAAGGCACAAGAACAAGGGTTGATCGTGTGAAACAACAAGGACAAGTTGCATTTTTTTGTCAAAAAATCTCAGATCGGATTCCATACTACAGCCATCCTTAAGGAGATTTAAGGATTGTAACACGTTCCTGGCAACCTCCTGAAGCTAACTTCACCTTTTGCACGCACCAAAACACCCAGAATCGTAAAATCCACAACTTTGTTATCCAACCCTTTTTTATTTTTGATTACATGCATACATTCGTTTTCAATGAAATTTAATCATGTATTATTATGTATCATAATGTTTTGATGCTTTCTGAATAGTTTGATTGAGTTTTAAGTGCATGAATCATGGTTTCCCATTCTTAGGGTTTCCAAGCTCGTTTTAGGGTTTCCTTCTACAGGAAAAATTAGGGCTAGGCGTGGATACCATGGTGTTCAGGGCTTCAAGCCCAGTTGATTCATGGCCTTCATTGTAATTTATATTGCTTGTCCTGGATTTTTGAATGATGCAGGGTTGTACCTACAGACTTTGTCCGTAGGTAAAAGTCTAAACCTAAAATGACAGTGCTGAGGAAGAAGAAGGCTAGGTGGCAAACTCCCATTGGGAGATTTGAATTATGCGCGCATTTTTATGATATTAACGTTACTTTGAATATAATGTTATTTTGTTATTATATTAACAAATTAACAACCAGCGCATATGGTTAAGGATGGGGGGTTTGAAGCAAACGTTCTGGGTTCGATCCCAGGCATGTTGCTTTTGCATTTTTCTTGAATATTTCTTGCAGATCCAGCGTACCTCAATGCCCAGCATCCACCATACGCCCCAGATCTCATCCTTGGGATCCATCGTCATGTAGATCCCATGCCCCAGCATTGAGGGTCCATCATGAATCATCAGAAGGAGTTCCCCAGGGAATCATGCGCTAGACTCTAGGCCATCATCTTAGGCCTATCACAAAATTGGCAACACACCCCCCAATTTGCTTTGGCTACATCAGACATATTCCCTTAATTCTTTTGTTTAATTTCTTTATTAATTTTGTTTTAATTTCTTGTTCAAATTATTTTTTTACAAAAATATTTTTTAACTAAATCATAAAATCATAAAATCACTAAAAAATTATATTTAGCTTTTTCATAAAATGTTTAATTGCAATTATTTAATTAGTTTAATTTGGTTAATTTAAATTCTTTTTTTCATAATTAAAGTTAAATAGAAATTAGGTTAATTTGCAAGATTATTTACTTTTCTCAAAAAAATCCAAAAATATCCTTTCTTTTCTCGTCAATTAATTGTTTCTAAACTTTACATTAATTCCCCGTATTTAATTTTGTCGTGCGCATTGTTTTTCTTTATTCTTATTAATTATTGTATCTGCTCCAAGTTTATAATAGTTAATTAGGTTTATTATTTCGCATCTATTATTTTCCCCGATTTTTTATTATGTAATTCCCCTCACCAAGGCCTTGTAATAGCTAGGGTTTTAATTTCTCGCACTTTACTTTCCGCAATTATAAACTGCCTAGATGTATGGATAATAGGATTAGATGGCAAGATAAATAAATTTAAAACAATATAAAACCCTAAATGTGCAAGATAAATGAAACTGAAACCAAATACTTGCACATGCTCACTCATAGGGTTTTGCCTCACTTGGTTGCCTCAGAAATAGTGGTCGTGTCCCTCGAACATAGGGATATCTTAGCAATGACCCGTAATTCAAAGTCGTCATAAAGATCATAGTCCCTCCTTGTCCCTCGAGTTGCCTACGAGAAATGATCTTATGACTATAGTCCCTTCAAAATGATAAGGTATCCTTACTTGTTGCCTTCAGTGACCATTTCGTCCCTTTAGAATGTCCCTCAAAACTCCAACGATAGGGATACCTACTCCTTAATAGTAGGATAGCGCTGTCTAAAGGAAACGAGAACGAACAATCTCTTTCGAGTAGGTAGAAAACTCTTAAGTACTTGCTCAAAACAAAAAAACTCTTTCACACAAACACATTTCAAAACAGTTTTCAAAACAACTTCGTCACACTCTTGAGGACAGATACAAGGGTTATCACGAAGTAAAAAAAACTTTTCAAAACAGACACACACAAGCAATTTCAAAGTGAGCAAGTACCTAAGAGCCCGTGGAAAACCACAAATAGAAAGGGTGCTAACACCTTCCCTTTCTATAATCTATCCCCCGTACTCAGAAACATCTCGAAAAAAGGTTTTTTCTGTTCTTTTTCCTTTTCCTTTATTGGATGAAATAAAAGTCAGTGGTGACTCTTGCTTACCGCAACATTTACGAATACAAAATGCAAAACCAGTATTAACAGTCGGTTCTGCAACCATATCACAGAACTGGAGACTCTGTTGGGGACTTAATAAGTGGGGCATACCTTAGGATTTAGGTCACTTCTAAAATTGCTTGCTTGTCTTTTTCTTTGCCTGCTTTATATTCAAGGGTTTTGTTGGGGTTATGTAGATTCTACACCCGGATCTAGGGACACCTTTTAGGTAAGTAGCAATATATTTTAAGGGAATTGTGTGGAGTATACCGACACGGTTGAAGAAGTAGCTACGTTGATGTGGCACTTTAGTTGGTATAGGTAACCCTTTAGTCAATCAGGGAGAGTACGGGGCCGCCACGTGGTGTCATAAAGCTTCAACTGACCTTAGAACCTTTAATTTCACAACTTGGCCAGTAGGACGTAGCGAGATGGCCAGCTTTGGTGTATTCCCAAGGTCGACAGATACTCGATGCTACATTCATTGAGGTTTGACTCTTGAGTTTTGTTTGGTTGCGAGTCAATCGCCTATTGAACAAAGCTTGGGGGAAAGATCGGTGATATTTAGATCCCTTAGAACCCGGTTACTATTTATAGAACAGGTTGAACCAATCCAGCTTCAAGAGGGTATGACCTTAAAACTCATGCAGGCCTTAAACCTAAGGACTTGGTGTGATTTGTTTGTTGCTTGCTATACATGTGATTTTTTAGCATAATCATGACATCATAATCACGGCATATCATACTAACCATTTCAAGGATTTTCTAGGGCTTATCTATGCTTTGTTTTGTAGGACATGGCATCCGCCCGTAGGAACACTATCCAGATTAACCTTGTGAAAGTGCCTCTCCAACTAAAGGACTTGGTATTAAAGATTCTTTAAAGCTCTCCCTTGACTGAGAAACACGGTCGTTTGCTCAACTTGGTCAACTCAAAACCTGATGAAGAATTGTTAAAAGTGCTATTTCAGTTCTTTGATCCTGTGCACCATTGCTTCACCTTCCCAGATTACCAACTAGTGCCTACTATGGAGGAATTTTCTCAGTTGTTAGGGGTACCTATTCTTGATCAGTTACCTTACAACGGTTCGATGCAGTGACAAATTGGGAAACTAGGGGAAGTGTCCAAGAAATCCCGATTAAATTTATATTCCAGAAGGCTTATTATTTTTGGGATACCCTGGACCTACAAGCTTTCGAAGAGGTATTGGCACTCCTTATCTACGGGATGGTACTTTTCCCTAATGTGGACCAACTCGTAGATGTGAATATTATTAAGGTGTTCCTGTCTCATAATCTGGCGCCTACATTACTTAGGGATATTCTACACTCTTTGTATGCTCGTATTCTAAAGAGAAGGGGGACCCTCCTGTGTTGCACTCCTCTATTGGCTAGGTGGTTTATTTCGCACCTACCCAGGTCTGTTTTAAAGAATGAGTAGGGTATGAAATGGTCTTATCAGCTGATGTCCCTTACACATTCATACATTCATTGGTGTTCACGGTCCTCAGAAGATGTTATCATCATCGATCTCTGTGGTGAATTCCCTAATGTCCCTCTCTTAGGAATTAGGGGAGGAATCACTTATAACCCTTGTTTGGCACTGCAGCAGTTTGGTTATGCGAGAAGGGATGGTCCTCATGATACACTTATCCAAGGAATCACCTTCAATTATGAGAATGATACTCAGGGTTACCATAAAAGGTTCATAAAAGCTTGGGGCATGGTACATAAAATTGATAGCAACACACTGGGGCACAAGAATTCCATCCCTCTTGAGCCTTATCTCTGATGGGTACGAGCCCGCGCCCAAAGTCTTATGATGCCTTACCCTGCTGTCCTACCAATGATCGTGGAACCAGTTGCTGAAGGAGACACTTCTTATCTTGTTCATTATCCTGACATGCCAACTGATTATGAGGAGTTACAGAAATCATGGGTTCAACTTAAAGAGGAGCGGCATACATTTGAAGCTCAATTCTATGCCAGCAAGAAGAAGGTCCTGGAGCTCACTAGGCTACTTCATGAAGAAAGGAACATAAACGCCAACATTGCACCAAAGAGGATGCGCTCTTGGGAGACTTAGTTTTCTTTTTGTTTTAAGTTTGGTTTGTTTAATTGTAAGCCTAAAAGGCATTCTTTGTAACTGTCCGAACTTATTAATACAATTAACGTGTGTTTCTTTTTGGTTAAACAAATTTGAGCCTTTACAAGTCCTTGAAATCATTGCATACGCATACCATCCATGACATTGCTTAAATAGGTACCATTACAGGTTTCTCATCTTCTTCGCTATTTACTTCAGCAAAAATGTCTTCCGAACAAAGCATCAAAGATCTTCAGGCACAAAATGCCCACTTTCAACAGATGATCATAACTTTGGATAAATGGCAGGAGGATCTGAAGGCCCTCATCCTGAAGGAAAAGAAGAAGAAGAAGAAAAAGAAGGTCTCTGGTGTTCTGAATCTGGGCAGAAGGTTCAGGGGGGCATTAAAGTAACCAGTCCATCTGACCTCCTCGTCCAAAGAACGGGAGAATCAAGAGAGGGAGACAAGGGAGAAGGACCCTAGCCCTGAAGTTTCCGACAATGATACAGACTACAATGATGAGCAGTATCCTCCCACTAAGGATAAATACAAGCAGTTAGAGGATCGGTTGAGCGCTTTGGAAGTCCAGAGAATACTTGGGTTGGACTTTGAAGAACTGAGATTGGTGTCGGGAGTGGTCGTCCTGCAGAAATTTGAGGCTCCGGTTTTCGCAAAGTATGATGGGGTGTCTTACCCAAAGCTCCATCTCCATTCCTATGTAAGGAAGATCCAGCCCCACACTGCTGATAGGAACTTGTAGGTTCACTTCTATCAAGAAAGTTTGTTAGGGACTCAACTTGAATGGTTCTACCAACTGGAGGGAACCAATGTCCGAAACTGGGAGCATTTGGCTGCTGCTTTTTATAAGCAGTATCAATACAACGCCGACCTTGCCCTTACTCGTACTCAACTCCAGAGTATGTCCATGGGTGCAGGTGAAGGCTTTAAGGATTATGCGTAGAAGTGGAGAGATCTGGCTGGGAGATCCCAATCCCTTTGTCTGACAGGGAGTTGGTTGACATGTTTCTTGGGACACTGTCTAGTCCATTTTTCAATCATTTGATTGGTAGCTCCTCAACTGGTTTTACCGAATTGATATTAACATGAGAGAGGGTAGAAGCTAGGATCTGGAGTGGCAAAATACAGAAAGATACCTCTTCGAGCTCAGTAAAGAAGCCCTTTGCAGGTAAGAAGGAAGTCAGTGATATCTATAACCCAAGAGGTCAGAGCAGAGCTGAACACCGTCCAACGGTAAGTGCTGTGATGATACCTAGGCATGCGGATACCCCACAACGCAATAATCAGCAAAAGGTAGAAAGACCAAAAAGGAATTTCACCTGGATTAACATGACATTGACTGAGGTTCTACCCCATAGTCTAAGATCCAACTTGGTAACCTTGAAAGAGGCTCCCAAGAATCCTAACACCACATCTCCTCGGTACAATCTAAACGCTCGGTGTGCCTATTATGAGAGTCCTGGTCACGATACAAATGACTCTTGGGCTCTGAGAAATAAAGTACAAGTCTGATTGAAGCCAATGAGATTGAGTTTGATGCTCTGGAGAAGCCCAATGTCATAACTACTCCCATGCCCAAGCACAACCGTGGAGTTAATGCCATTGATACTGACTTGTTTGTTACCTTTGTTGATGAAGTTTCCACTCCTCTTATGAATGTTAAGGAGAATTTGTTGTTGGCCGATTTATTTCCGGGTTGTGGTGAAGGTTGTCACATGTGTTCATCTCTGCCCACTGGTTGCTATTTGCTGAAAGTAGGTGTTCAGCGCCTGATGGACAGCCGATAAATTTTGTTCGAAAAGACTTTGATTCCGACTGTTTCATTTGAAGATGTTGCCATTATAACCATTTCCACCAATTCTTCAAAGGTCTCCTCTAAAAGACCTGTTAGGATTACACCCGCTCCGAGAATCGCCCTGCTGATAATCACTTTTCCTGGTCCCGTACCATACTCCTCGGAAAAAGCTATCCTGTGGAATTATGGCGCCGATGTTTACTATCATGGCGTTAAACAAGATTTGAAGGTTGAAGAGGTTGATCTCGATGTCAGTAACATTGTTGGGGCCAGTAAGATTACCAGAAGTGGAAGGGTTTTTGATGGGTTTAATCTGTAACGTATAGCCTAAATGTAGTACTGCAAGTGTACAGCCTATCGAAGTAATATATAAGATTATCGAACCACAGAGACCAATTGTCAATCTATCAACTCTATTGCTAAGGTGCTTATCTAAGGCGAACAAGAATATTGATGTGAGTGCAGTGCACAAAGTAAATGAGCGAGGTAAATAACAGTTTAAAAGACAGGTTGGAATGTAAATCATGTAATCAGATATTGGTCCGGTCATGCGTAGATAAAACTACTTATGGGGCAGTATTTTCTATGGATAACAAAGAATCAATTTAACGGGAACTTGTAGCTTTTGACTACTAAGAATCGAGTTTACTCTTTAAATTAAATTCCTTTATTGTCACATATAAAGGGTGCCTTCCGCGTTAAAGAGGTAAACCTATTTTTAAGAAATTGATAGTTTTGACTTAACAGAAAAGTGATTTTACTTGGAAAGATTAACTTAAAGAGACTTTTGGCTTTTGACCAAGAGTCATATTTCAAACCTACAAACGCGTCCGAAAATAGTTTCAAAATTGTTTTCTAAAAAGGTCAATGACTCCTATTTAACCAATCAACGGCTTTCGCTCTTTTTGTTTGGTTAAATAATAATCAAGTCGTATCATTAGTTTGGACGGCTTTCGATCTTACCCAATAAACATTTAAACACAATTGACTTAAGTTAGAAGCAAAACATCCCCAGAGTTTTTTCACTAGCATGATAATTGGAACACAACCACGATGACAATCATTACATCCTAACCTTTATAGTTTAGCCAGACATAATAAGTGCGAGTCTATAAAACATGTAGACTATGGTAAGAGCATTTAAAGTCTATAAAACGTGTAGACTATGGTAAGAGCATTTAAAGTCTATAAAACGTGTAGACTATGGTAAGAGCATTTAAAGTCTATAAAATGTGTAGATTATGGTAAGAGCATTTAAAGTCTATAAAACGTGTAGACTATGGTAAGAGCAATTAAATAAAGAAATGCAATAAAATAGAACCTTGCTCCGGTCGGAGACTTGAATCTGATACAAATCTACGGAAAGGTAAGGCTGGTATGATGAACTTCAACCAAAGTGCTCCAAGACTCGATTACAACTCAATCTACACCGCAATAACTCCCCGATGTGAAGAGATTATTACTTTACAGAAACTGATAGTATATGGCTTAAGATTGTACTAAGCTTGGATGAAACTAAAGAATGAGAATCGAAAACTATTTATAGAGGATCTTTGAGGTGCGTAAGGACCAGCATGCCCCTTAACTTCTTTTGAGCGGGAAGCTTGTTGTGAAGGCCGCCGGCGGTGGGGGTGGCCGCGGGCGCGGTGCATGGAACTGCCACATCATGGGAACGTGGCAGTTGATCTCTGGGTGAAAGTGGGCCACGTCATCGCGTTCCCTGTAGCCAGCGCGGCGCTGAACGCCATAAGTGCAGAATGTCTTGAAAAACCCTAATTTCTTGGCGTTTTGGCTCGTTTCTTCACAGAAGGCTCTGAAATGACAAGAATCCTGAAAACAAAGGAAAAAGGAACATAATACGAGAAAATGACAATAAAAACTAAGGAAAACATGTGATATTTGAGTCAGAAACATAGTGCGATTCAGTGCGATCAAATCCTCCCACACTTAGACCTTTGCTTGTCCTCAAGCAACAACTCTTAGAAGTAGATGAAAGAAAATTATGGTGTATACAGGTTTTGGGCAAAGAGGGCTTCTAAGTCCGAGTAAGGGTGTGTTGTCAGGCACTAACTATCTGAATCAAGGGTATCGTAATTACACTACTTGCAGAAATGCGGACATAAACCTCATAAGTATACAGATCGATCCTAATATCCTTACTATGCTAAGACTTCCCTTTTTTACGAGGTCCTTTTTCATTCAGGCGCAATCACATTAAGCCCGTTATCCGTACATACTCATGGTGTAGTGACCGGTTAGTGACTCTGATCTCAAGTGATGGGATTCTGGTACAAGAGTTGGTTTAATCCCTTTTCAAACTACCCATTTGCAGTTGCGGGGGATCGGACCGTAGTCCGCCCTACCAAGTCCAGCACCAGATACCTCTGAACCAACTACAACGGATATGCCTTATATATTTTTTTTCTTTGCTTTTGTTAGTGCTTACAACTTTCTTGAGTTGAGTAATCTTTGTGAGGATCACCCAACTCGTAGTCGTATTCATACTTTATTTTATAACTTTTAAGGCATAATAGAGATCATTCACTTATATTCATCGATCCCACACTTAGAGCATGCTTAGGCCGGAGCTGACTGCTAAGATAAACTACTTGAAGACCTATTTGTACAGTTTTATTCAAAATCATAGCATATTGGGGAGAAATGATCTAATCTAAATATTCAAAAAGGCTTACGGTGTAAAAATGATAACGAATTTTTCAAAAAGTGAGTGTCCAAGAAATAGACCCTATCTAGGACCTGTCTCATAGCCCAAATCCTTAAAAACAACCATAAATCTTTGAAAAAGAAAAATTTTGTAAGGCTAAAAGGTGGGGGAAATGAAAGGGTACACTACCCAGAAAGACTCGCCTATCACATGCATTTTATTAACTACGAATATAACATACCTAAAAAGAAAAATGCGGAAGGGAAATAAAAGCAGGAAAAACGGAAAATAAAAACGAAAACGGGAAATAAAAGCGATAAATAAAAGCGATAAATGCTCCTCCCACACTTAAATCAGACATTGTCCCCAATGTTCCAAAATAAGGTAGGAGGAGGTACCTGAAAACACTAGTGGGGGCCACTAGGACCTTCACCATCCTGGTTGGTACGACCGGAACGGCGGCTACGGCTGCGACGGCGGCTATCTCGGTCGAAAACAAGCTGCTCCAATCTCTCTGACAAGGCGGCATTTGCCGCTTGTAGCTCTTGGGTCCTACCAATGAGGGTGCCTTGGATTGCCTCCATCAATTGGAAGTGACGAGCGTATGTGGTCTGGTGTAGGTGTTGTTCTCTCTGGAAAGCCAGTTGACTTTCCATAATAGTGCGCAGAGAGCTAGCATTTTGTTCTTGGGACGCTTGCATGAAGGCCATGTTATCGGCCGCCTGTTGCTGCAAGGTAGCAAGGAGGGTGTCCCTCTGGGCCTCTCGGGCCATATGTTCACGCCACATGTCCTCAGTGACATGGAAACTAGGAGCTGTACCTGCATGTGGGTTAGAAGTAGATGGTGCCGTGTGTGGTGGTGAAAAATGGGGTGGTTCCTCTGTTTGGAAATCGTACTCATCATCAGTGTTGTTACCCTCATTTAAAGGTAGATTTGGGGGCAACGGACCAATAAAAGCAGGAGCGTTGAGATCGTAGGTCCAGTTACGCTCAAATCTAATATCAGTACGACGGGTGCAAGGAATAACAACACTGGGTACAGCAGCACCTCCAACCATGAGGAAGTAACCACCTTCCTTCCTCGTCTTGCATAAACGCATATCCCTGAAAAACTTAAGATTTTCAATCCGAGGAGGAAGTGGCTCGAGGGTGGCAAGTTCCGTATCCAATCCTATGGCACGGGCAATAGTGGTAATCAGTCCACCAAAGGAAATCGGCCCACCTTTTCTTAAAACATGGTGCATGTGGGCAATCATGAATGGGACGGGATTAACTTTGGTGTCTGTGAGGCAGCTCTGCATGATAATTAATTCTTTAGCATTCACCTTGTTTGGGTTTTCCCGAGCAAAGATGGTGGATGCTAAAAGAAATCTAAAGACACGAAGGGCAGGATTGTGGATGTGAGAAGCAAGTAGGCCATCAAAAGATGTTGCATTTTGTTTAGTAATTCTGGCCCAAAATGCTTCAAATGCCCAATCCGTGTCTAAAGGTGCTTCACAAATGGCACCATCCCCATAAGGCAATCCTAACATGGAGGCTAGACCGTCAGTGGAGTAGTCATATTCAACATTAAACATTCTAAATTTGACTCCACCTACGGTGCTAGCAGTGTTAGGAGAGACGTTATAAATTAAAGAACTTAAAAATTCGAACGTCAGCCTAGGGTAGGTTGGTGCTTGAGTAGCAAAAATATCATGCATGCCTATTTTGTCGAGAAGGAAGAATACACTATGGTATATACCTAATGAATATAGACAGTTTTCATCGATATACCTGGTAGAGTGTATTGGTGTTGTCAGCAATTTCTCGAGCCGCTTTAGTTGCCTTTCTCCGGCTTGGCCACCATGCAAAATGTAACCGTGATACTCCATAGGATTTTCTTGTGGAGGAATAGAGAGAAAGAATGGGATGTAGAAGTAATGAAGGTGTGAGGAAGAAAATGAAATAGTGGGGGTATTTATAGGAAAGGAAGAATAATGGTGGTTGTAAATATTTAATGATGGGAATAATGGAAATAAATGTAGTGGGTTGATATAGGTAATAAAGGAAGTTATGGTGGGTTAAAAATGGAAGAAAGTGGGATTGGAAATGAAAAAAGTGGTAAAATGGGGGGGAAAAACGAGCAACTAGCCGTTAGGTGACCGTTGCGTCACCGCGGGCGCGGCAGGGCCTACCGCGGGCGCGGTGAGGTTGAGGTCAGTTGGGCTGGCTTGGCTTCCTTTCCATTGGGCTTTTCCTTCCTTGCCATTAGCTTCAATTTTCGGAGGCGTACCTATTTTTCTTATGAATGTGCATATATGTATGTGAATACATATACACATGTATATTTATTTTATGTTTATATTAAAATTATGGTGACCAGAAAAACAAAAACATTAGTAAATAAATGAAACATATGCATATATATATATATATATATATATATATATATATATATATATATATATATATATATATATAGGTACGGACATTGGGTCACCAAAATAAATATCAACAACGCAGGAAACAGATAATGCAAAATAGAAAAAATGAGTCTGAAAAGGGAATCAACATAATTCTAATAATACTGGACCTAGATATCTTGTGAACAATACAGATTTATTGCCAACCGGTAGGATGCTCTACAGGAGTGCCTGGGCCACGCAGCTCAGTCAGCTGGCGTCGAATCTCTGCCACCTCGTGAGCTAATTCATCTAACTCACCAGCAAAGGTAACATCATTCACTTCCAACTGCAAATGAAGGTCAGCCACCTCATTGCGGAGAGTGGCTATCTCAGTGCGCATAGCAGTCAATAGAGTGCGAATATCAGGTTCCTGCAAGCTGAGGTTATTAGTAAGAACAGTAGTGTGTGTAACCTCGGGTCGGGATGTGTGATCTGGAGTGGAATCCTCGGGAGAAGGAGTGTATTCTGGAGTGAGATCTTCGGAAGCAGGAGTGTATTATGGAGTGTACTCTGATATCTCACCCCAACCTTCTACAGAATAGTTCCAATTAGCAGAGTTGGAAACACAAGTCATCTGTGGGTCTGGCATTGTGTAGGTGTAAACTGTCTGGTCATTGATGAGCAATCTGTACCGATATGGGTGGAAAGAGGCCCTCCTCATGAGCCCACGATCCATGCAAAAATCTAAATCCAGGAAGGTATATCCACAATATGGGGTCAGCTGTGCTATCATACTATCCAAACCCAAAGCAGAAGCTATCTGTGTCACATTCCCTCCGGAATGAATGGGTCCTACAGCGGATCGAGCAGTCTGCTCGAGGCTCTCTATCAGAAAACCTCCACTAGCTATAGGTCTGGACTGACTGGCACAGTATAGGAAAAGGATCTCCTCAGCGGTGACCAAGTGGTCACAGTAACTCCTCCCAAAGAAAGTGTGGCACAGAATCATCTCGAAGTATCGGAAAGCCGGGTTATGGATCTTCCGAGACAGCTGGGTAGAGGGGTCAAGGCTGGCTCTATCAGTAATGTCCTGCCAAAATTTATCAATATCTCTGTCCATGTAGTAACTCAATGGAAACTCAGTGATAGCGGTTGGTCCAGTTTGGAAACCAAGCAAATCCCCAAATTCTTTGATAGTCAGGGTATACTCGGTACCAAACAATCTGAAACTTAGGCATCCTCGCTCATCTCCTTCACCCACTCGTGGGTTATAGTTCATAGAACTAAGAAACTCCAGAGTAAGGTTCCTGTAGGTTTTGTGAACATCATCAGCATAAGAATCCCAGCCAAGTTGGTTGCACAGGTACCTAATACTTGGCTCAATCCCGAGTGCCTCCATGCAGCTCTGATCGGGGTACCTAGTGGGTACCATAGGTCTAGCAGATAAGGTAGCAAATCGGGCTTTTTGTGCTTCATCTCTGAAAATCACAACCATACCATCGGGGTAATGCATCCTGAAAATATAAACACAAGAAATTAGTCCAGATAAAATATATAAATTACTAAAATAAAATAAAATAAAATAAAGAATAAACCATGGGTTGCCTCCCATGCAGCGCTTGTTTAACGTCGTTAGCTTGACGATTAGATCTTACTTTATGTGGGTATTGGTGGGTCTATAAGAATATGACTAGAGTAGTCGACAGGCAAATCGCCTCCTTTGTAGAGCTTCAGTCTTTGTCCATTTACCACAAATGGAGCGCATGAATTGTTTTTGATTTCTACTGCTCCAGACTTTAGAACTTTTGACACTTCAAATGGACCTGTCCATCTTGAACGAAGCTTACCAGGAAAAAGTCGTAACCTTGAGTTAAATAGGAGAACAGGATCACCAATGTTGAAATCTTTCTTGATGATTTTTTTATCATGCCACATCTTGGTTCTTTCCTTATATATGATGGCATTCTCATAGGCATTCAAACGAAGCTCTTCTAGCTTGTGAATATCCAGGATACGTTTTTCTCCGGCTTTTAGGTAATCTAGATTCAAGGATTTAATGGCCCAATAGGCTTTATGTTCTAGTTCGAAGGGTAAATGACAGGACTTTCCATAAACCAACTGATAAGGAGTTGTTCCAATAGGGGTTTTATAAGCCGTTCTATAAGCCCATAAGGCGTCTTTAAGTTTTCCAGACCAGTCTTTTCTGGATAGTGATACGGTTTTTTCTAGGATCTGCTTAATCTCCCTATTCGATACTTCTACTTGGCCACTGGTTTGCGGGTGATATGGTGATGCTACTCTATGTTTTACTCCGTATTTGCTTAGAAGCTTGTCAAATATCTTAGATATAAAATGTGATCCTCCATCACTTATGACTAACCTCGGGGTTCCAAACCTAGGAAAAATAATATTCTTAAACAGTTTGATAACTACCTTGGTGTCGTTTGTGGGTGATGCAACAGCTTCGATCCACTTCGAGACATAATCGACAGCTACTAGGATATACTTGTTACCCATTGAGGAAGGAAAAGGTCCCATGAAATTTATACCCCAGACATCAAATATTTCCACTTCTTGGATGTTACTTAAAGGCATTTCATCACGTCTTGAGATGTTCCCAGTGCGTTGGCATCGGTCGCATTTTGTAATGTAAGTGTGGACATCGCGCCATACAGTAGGCCAATAAAAACCTGCTTGAAATATTTTGGCGCATGTTTTAGACGTGCTTGCATGTCCACCATAAGGTGAAGCATGACAATGTTTAATGACGTTGCCTACTTCTTCTTCCGGCACACATCGTCTGAATATATTATCTATTCCTCTTTTGAATAGGAGGGGTTCATCCCAAAAGAAGTGTTTAACATCTCTAAAAAACTTCTTCTTCTGTTGGTAGCTTAAGTCAGGGGGTATGATATCAGCGGCTAGATAATTCACAATATCTGCGTACCATGGTATGTTGTTCATGGTTGAGATTTCCTCATAGGTCTCTTCTTCGGTTGAGTTTATCCCAGCTATTAATCTTTCATAAGCAGAGTGATCGTCTATAGGTATAAGTTCAGGCTTAAGGTGTTCTAACCTAGAGAGATGATCAGCTACTAAGTTTTCAGCTCCTTTTTTATCCTTAATATCCAAGTCAAATTCTTGGAGTAAGAGTACCCATCTGAGCAATCTAGGCTTAGCATCTTTCTTACTTAACAAGTACCGGATTGCTGCATGATCTGTGTATACTATTATTTTTGCTCCCACCAAATAAGATCGAAATTTATCAATAGCAAAAACTACGGCTAGCAATTCTTTTTCTGTGGTTGTATAATTTAGCTGGGCAGCGTCTAGTGTTCTACTAGCGTAGTAAATTGCATGCAGTTTCTTGTCTTTTCTTTGCCCTAGTACAGCTCCTACAGCGAAATCACTGGCATCGCACATGATTTCAAAGGGTTGTGTCCAATCAGGTGGTCTTATGATAGGTGCTGAAATAAGAGCTTGCTTTAAAACTTCAAAGGCTTCAAGACATTTTTGGTCGAATTCAAACTCGACATCCTTCATCAATAAGTTAGTTAAAGGTTTTGTTATTCCGGAAAAATTCTTGATGAAACGTCGGTAGAACCCGGCATGTCCTAGAAAACTTCTTATTTCCCTAACGGTCTTAGGTGGGTTTAAGTTTTCTATAACTTCTATCTTGGCCTTATCGACTTCTATACCTCTTTCAGAAATAATGTGTCCCAAGACTATCCCTTCATTTACCATAAAGTGGCACTTTTCCCAATTCAACACAAGGTTTACTTCCACACATCTTTTTAAGATTTTCTCTAAGTTCGAGAGGCAGTTTTTGAAATCAAATCCACACACTGAAAAATCGTCCATAAATACTTCCATAATTCCATCTAGGTAGTCTGCGAAAATTGACATCATACAACGTTGGAAAGTGGCAGGTGCATTACAGAGTCCAAAGGGCATTCGTCTATAAGCGAATGTTCCATAAGGGCAGGTAAATGTGGTTTTTTCTTGGTCCTCTGGGTGAATAGGGATTTGGAAAAACCCCGAATACCCATCAAGATAGCAGAAATATGAGTGTCTTGCTAGACGTTCAAGCATCTGATCTATAAATGGGAGAGGGAAATGGTCTTTTCTCGTTGCCTTATTCAACTTTCTGTAGTCAACACACATACGCCATCCTCCTTCTGTTCGTTTTGCCACATGCTCACCTTTCTCATTTTTCAGAACAGTGATACCTCCTTTCTTGGGTACCACATGGACTGGGCTTACCCATTCACTATCCGAAATTTGGTATATGATACCAGCTTCTAATAACTTAAGAACTTCTTTCTTGACTACATCACTCATGATAGGGTTTATTCTTCTTTGATGTTCTCTTGAGGGTTTTGAATCTTCTTCTAGCATAATCCGATGCATGCATACGGATGGGCTTATACCTCTTAAATCTGAAACTTTATACCCTAAAGCTGAGGGATATTTTCGCAAGGTATCTAAGAGTTGATTTGTTTCTATTTGGTTTAGAGCGGCGCTAATTATAACAGGTCTATTCATCTCCTCATCCAAAAACTCATATCTTAGATTCTTGGGTAGTTCCTTAAGTTCTATAGTGGTTTTCTCAGTACGCGACATAAGGTCAGGGGTAAGAGCTAAGCATTTGAAAAGGTTGTCATCAATGTACGGTTCGATACTCTCAAATCCGTCATCCTCTAAAATAGGGGTTGATGGTAATTTGATTAAAAATTCGTTTTGTTCGAGCTCATTTACACATTCATCAATGATGTCGATGGCATAACACGCATCTCCTATCACTGGTGCCATTAGAAATTTTGATAAAATGAACTCAATCTTTTCATCTCCTACCTCGAAAGTCAGTTTCCCTTTCTTAACATCTATTATAGCTCCGGCGGTCGATAGGAAGGGTCTTCCTAAAAGGATTGGGATGTCTTCATCTTCTTTGATATCCATTACGACGAAGTCGGTCGGAATGTACAACTGACCAATCTTGACAGGTATGTCTTCTAAAATACCCATGGGATATTTGACAGATCTATCAGCTAGTTGTAAGGACATCTTAGTAGGTTGAAGTTCTCCTAATTTTAACCTCTTACAGACGGCCAGAGGCATCAGACTTACGCTTGCTCCTAGGTCTAAAAATGCTTTGTCTATCATATGGTTACCTAGGATGCAAGGGATAGAAAAACTTCCAGGGTCTTTATCTTTCTTGGCGAGTTTATTTTCGGATATAGAATGACATTCTAAAGGCTTGGGATCATCGAGTCGCCGTTTATTGGTCAAAATATCTTTCAAAAACTTAGCATATGATGGTATCTGGGTTATAGCTTCAGTAAAAGGAATCTCAACATGGAGTTTCTCTATTACCTTAATAAACTTTTGGTACTGGTTTTCTACTTTGGTGTTTTTCAGCCTCTGTGGGAACGGAATAGGTGGTCTATAAGGTTGTTGAGTGTTATTCCCTACTTCTGGTTTTGATTGCTTTTCTGGTTTCTCTGGTTCCTCTACCTGGTCTTTGGGCGTAGCATCTTCCATAGGTTTTTCTGATGTGCTTAAGTTAGGATTCCTAGGCCCTTCATAAGCAGTTCCACTTCTTAAGGTGATAGAATTTGCTTGGCCTTTTGGATTTGGTTGAGTTTGTCCAGGGAATTGTCCTCCAGGTGCAACTTGTACAGAGGTGTTTTGGGCTACTTGGGAAATCTGAGTCTCAAGCATTTTGGTGTGGGTTATTATCTGGTCAAACTTGGTTGCTAGTTGAGTAACCAGTTCGTTCGTGTGAATGTGTTGGTTCATAAACTCCTTATTTTGCTGGGTTTGAGCCTGAATAAAGGTGTCTATGGTTTCTTTAAGGTTTGGTCTTGGGGGTACTATTTGCATAGGTTGGTTTTGTTTTTGCGTTTGGAATCCTTGAGGTCTCGAAGGTCCGGGATTTTGGATAGGGTTGTTGTTTTTGTAAGAGAAATTCGGGTGGTTCCTCCATCCAGGATTGTAGGTATTCGAGAAAGGGTTCCCTTGGGTATAGTTAACTTGGTCTGAGCTTGATTCGTTCAAAAGGTTACAGTCAACGGTTTGATGTCCTTGAGTTCCACAGAGTTCGCACTCCGATTGGATTGCTGCTACTGTGGTTGGGTTTTGAGACATGTTCTCGACTCTCAAAGCTAGGGCGTCCATCTTGGCATTAATCATGTCCATGCAACTTACCTCATGCTTTCCTCCATGGCTCTCCTTTTTCTCCACTGTCACTCGTTCTAATCCCCACTGGGCGTGGTTTTGGGCCATGTCCTCTATTAGGGCACAAGCGTCAGGGTAAGGTTTGTTCATCAACGCTCCGCCAGCGGCAGCGTCTATGGACATCTTTGTGTTGTAATGGAGTCCATTATAGAAGGTATGTATGATTAACCATTGCTCCAGGCCATGGTGCGGACAAGCTCTTAAAAGTTCTTTATATCTCTCCCAGGCATCAAAAAGTGATTCGCCTTGGTTTTGGGTGAAACAAGTGATCAGGTTCCTAAGAACAGCGGTCTTGCTTGGTGGAAAATACCTCGCAAGAAAAGCTCTCCTAAGGTCTTCCCAAGTTGTTATTGAGTTAGTTGGAAGGGCGTCTAACCAGTCGTGAGCTTTACCTCTAAGGGAAAAAGGAAACAGTCTTAAACGGATAGCTTCGGGTGTGGCTCCATTTGCCTTAAGGGTGTCAGCTAACTGGATAAATACCTTTAAGTGTTGATTCGGGTTCTCGGTAGCGAGACCAGCAAATTGGTTTTGTTGTACTAATTGTAATAAGGAGGGTTTTAGTTCAAAGTTGTTGGTAGTTATAGCAGGGTTTACTATACTAGAACTAGGTTCCTCGTTAGATGGTTGGGCGAATTCCTTGAGTGGTCTTTGGTTACGATCTTCTGCCATAGCTCTTCTTATCTTGCGAATAAAAAGACGGGCACGAGCGTAACGTTCAGGTTCTACTAAAGGATCTATTAGGTTGCCGGTACTGCGATTTCTACGCATCTACCGACTAGAACAGCCTTAGTCTAAACGGGATAACAATAGGGTACGAAATTTGACGAAGTTGGTCCCCGGCAACGGCGCCAAAAACTTGATGGGTTTAATCTGTAACGTATAGCCTAAATGTAGTACTGCAAGTGTACAGCCTATCGAAGTAATATATAAGATTATCGAACCACAGAGACCAATTGTCAATCTATCAACTCTATTGCTAAGGTGCTTATCTAAGGCGAACAAGAATATTGATGTGAGTGCAGTGCACAAAGTTAATGAGCGAGGTAAATAACAGTTTAAAAGACAGGTTGGAATGTAAATCATGTAATCAGATATTGGTCCGGTCATGCGTAGATAAAACTACTTATGGGGCAGTATTTTCTATGGATAGCAAAGAATCAATTTAACGGGAACTTGTAGCTTTTGACTACTAAGAACCGAGTTTACTCTTTAAATTAAATTCCTTTATTGTCACATATAAAGGGTGCCTTCCGCGTTAAAGAGGTAAACCTATTTTTAAGAAATTGATAGTTTTGACTTAACAGAAAAGTGATTTTACTTGGAAAGATTAACTTAAAGAGACTTTTGGCTTTTGACCAAGAGTCAGATTTCAAACCTACAAACGCGTCCGAAAATAGTTTCAAAATTGTTTTCTAAAAAGGTCAATGACTCCTATTTAACCAATCAACGGCTTTCGCTCTTTTTGTTTGGTTAAATAATAATCAAGTCGTATCATTAGTTTGGACGGCTTTCGATCTTACCCAATAAACATTTAAACACAATTGACTTAAGTTAGAAGCAAAACATCCCCAGAGTATTTTCACTAGCATGATAATTGGAACACAACCACGATGACAATCATTACATCCTAACCTTTATAGTTTAGCCAGACATAATAAGTGCGAGTCTATAAAACATGTAGACTATGGTAAGAGCATTTAAAGTCTATAAAACGTGTAGACTATGGTAAGAGCATTTAAAGTCTATAAAACGTGTAGACTATGGTAAGAGCATTTAAAGTCTATAAAACGTGTAGACTATGGTAAGAGCATTTAAAGTCTATAAAACGTGTAGACTATGGTAAGAGCAATTAAATAAAGAAATGCAATAAAATAGAACCTTGCTCCGGTCGGAGACTTGAATCTGATACAAATCTACGGAAAGGTAAGGCTGGTATGATGAACTTCAACCAAAGTGCTCCAAGACTCGATTACAACTCAATCTACACCGCAATAACTCCCCGATGTGAAGAGATAATTACTTTACAGAAACTGATAGTATATGGCTTAAGATTGTACTAAGCTTGGATGAAACTAAAGAATGAGAATCGAAAACTATTTATAGAGGATCTTTGAGGTGCGTAAGGACCAGCATGCCCCTTAACTTCTTTTGAGCGGGAAGCTTGTTGTGAAGGCCGCGGGCGCGGTGGGGGTGGCCGCGGGCGCGGTGCATGGAACTGCCACATCATGGGAACGTGGCAGTTGATCTCTGGGTGAAAGTGGGCCACGTCATCGCGTTCCCTGTAGCCAGCGCGGCGCTGAACGCCATAAGTGCAGAATGTCTTGAAAAACCCTAATTTCTTGGCGTTTTGGCTCGTTTCTTCACAGAAGGCTCTGAAATGACAAGAATCCTGAAAACAAAGGAAAAAGGAACATAATACGAGAAAATGACAATAAAAACTAAGGAAAACATGTGATATTTGAGTCAGAAACATAGTGCGATTCAGTGCGATCAGTTTTCTCTCCCGAGATCTCCCCGAAGACTGTCACTAAGCCTGTTATTATTCCATCTGCTATTCTTGCTAGTACTTCATCTACTACTCCCTTTCTTACTCCAGTTGTTACCCGTACCGATGAGTCATCTGGGACTCGAGGCAAAGAAGCTATAGGTGAGCCTGCCTGGATGGAGGAACCTAGAAAAGTTGTTGTGGGATCCTCTAAGCAAGAGATAGATGAAATCTTAAAAATAATCAAGAAGAGCAACTACAATATGGTCGAGCAGTTGTGGCAGACCCCCTCGAAGATATCGATGTTGTCTTTGCTGTTATGTTTTGAGGCCCATGCAAAGGCTTTGATTGCATTCTTCAAGACCGCGCATGTGCCACAAGAAACCTCAACTGATCAATTCAAAGACTGTGTGGATAGCCTGACTGCTGACAATGGCTTGGGTTTCTAAGATGCCGATCTAACACCAAAGGGGAGGAAGCATAATGATGCTCTACATGTCTCGATCGAATTCAAGGGCACCACTATGGCTCATGTGTTGGTGGAGACTGGGTCTTCACTAAATGTTCTGCCTAAGAAGGATCTTGATCGACTGGATTGTGAAGGCTTAACCTTAAAGCCTAGTAACATTGTGGTAAGGGCTTTTGACGGGTCGAAGAGAATGGTGCATGGGTAGGTGGACATCCCTGTCAAAGTAGGCTCTCAAACCTTTGGTTCCACCTTCTAAGTGATGGACATCAGGCCATCGTACTCTTTTTTGTTGGGTCGTCCTTGGATCCATGAAGTTGGGGCTGTTACTTCTACATTGCATCAAATGCTAAAATATCTGGTGAAGGGGAAGATTTTCACTGTGCATGGCGAAGAGGAGTATATGGTGAGCCACCTGAACTCCTTCAAGTATGTGGAGATAGCCGAGGAATTCATAGAGACTCCTTGTCAAAAATTTGAAGAGGTTCCCCAAATTTTGGCGTCAACCGAGACTACCACCAGCACCAAACCTCCTCTGAAGATGGCTTCTCTCAAGAACGCCAGAGCAATGGTCGAAGAAGGTGGGTGTACCAACTGGGGACAACTCCCTGATTTTACTCACAAAACTGACAAATTTGATTTGGGCTTTACTTCAGGAGCTCAAAGGGTTGTTCGACGCGCTTGAGCTGGAGGACCTCCCCTATGCATCAGGAATCGGGGAATTATTGCCATTGAAGACAATGAGGAAGACTCTGACATTGACAGCTGGATATACCCAACTACCAACGGTGGACCGAGTAATTGGACGGCCATATATTTTATACCAGTTTCTTTTATTCCGCAGTAATTGTCTTACTTATTTTCCAAGTTTGTAATAAACAATTTAAACTTTATGACCTTGTGTCTTACCCGAGGCACAATGGTTCTATTTGTGAGGGTTATTATATGTCATTTCATATATCATCAATAAAACATTGGACGTTCCTTGCATACCAATTTTGCGCTCTCTGTTTTTCTTTTTTGTTTTTACTTTATCAAAGCAGTTATGCCCTTACACACACTCACGTATCAAACTACAGATCCATATCAACTTTGGATCCCATTGATAACAGTTCTGCTATTGCCATTTATGACTTCAAAAATTCGATCAACCAAGCCGAGGACGAAGGTGAGGATGACTATGAGGTATCCGGAGAACTTGCTAGATTGTTACAAAAGGAAGAGAGGGCTATACAGCCTCATGAAGAGCCAGTTGAGATGATAAAATTGGGCACGGAGGTGGAGAGAAAGGAAGTCAAGATCGGCACAAATTTGGAGATTAATGTTAAACAGAGGTTGACACAGATATTGCACGACTACGTTGAGATCTTCGCCTGGTCATATGAAGACATGCCTGGTTTAGACACTGATATTGTGGTGCATCGTCTGCCGACTAAAGAAGATTTTCCTTCGGTTAAACAAAAGGTCTGCCGCATGCGCCCTAAAATGTCAGGGAAGATCAAAACAGAGGTTATGAAGCATTTCAACGCAGGTTTCTTAGCTGTCACCTCCTATCCGCAGTGGGTTGCTAACGTTGTTCTGGTACCTAAGAAGAACGGAAAGGTACAGATGTGTGTGGACTACATAGACCTGAAATGGGCAAGCCCCAAGGATGACTTCCCTCTTCCCCACATTGACGTTCTGGTTGACAACACCGCACAACACAAAATCTTCTCCTTCATGGATGGTTTCTATGGCTACAACCAGATCAAGATGGTTGCTGAAGACATGGAATAGACAACCTTCATCACAGTGGGGAACTTTCTTCTACAAGGTGATGCCTTTTGGGTTGAAGAATGCTAGGGAAACTTATCAGCGAGCCACGGTCGCCTTGTTCCACGACATGATCCACCATGAGATCGAGTTTTATGTTGATGACATGATGGCCAGGTCTCAAACCAAAGAGGAACACCTTGATCATCTACAAAAGTTGTTCGACAAGTTGAAGACATACAAGTTGAGGTTGAATTCAAACAAGTGTACCTTCGGGGTAAGATCTGGTAAGCTTATGGGTTTCATCGTCGGTGACAAAGGTATTCAGGTAGACCCCGCAAAGGTAAAGGAAATACAAGAGATGTCGGCTCCCCATACTGAGAAGGAAGTTAGAGGTTTCTTGGGATGCTTGAATTATATCGCCATGTTCATTTCATATCTGACTGCTACTTGTGAGCCAATCTTCAAACTTCTGAAGAAAGATCAAGTGGTAAAGTGGAATGATGAATGACAAACTGCTTTCGAAAGGATCAAAGAATATATTCAAGAACCACCAATTCTGATGCCTCTGGTTGAAGGAAGACCTTTGATATTATACTTAACAGTGCTAGACAATTCAATGGGGTGTGTGTTGGGGCAGCATGACGAGTCTGGTCGAAAAGAGCACGCAGTATACTACCTTAGCAAAAAGTTTACCGATTGTGAGATAAGATACTCACTGCTCGAGAAAACTTGTTACGCTTTGGAATGGGCTCCTCACCAGCTGAGACAATATATGTTGACTCACACTACTCTATTGATATCTAAGATGGATCCAATCAAATACATCTTCGAGAAACCCGCACTCTCCGGAAGAATAACAAGATGGCAGATGATCTTAACTGAATACGATATACAATATATAACCCAGAAAGCAATTAAGGCAAGTGTATTGGCTGATCATCTGGCTCATCAAGCTGTGGATGACTACCAGTCCATGAATTTTGAGTTCCCAGGCGAGAATATCATTCTAGTGACTGACTACGAAGAACCTGGACCGGATGAAGGACCTGAGGAAGGATCCCGATGGACTATGTTTTTGACGGAGCTTCGAACGCACTCGGTAATAGCATTGGTGCTATAATCATATCTCCTGAGGGATGTCATACTCCTTTCACTGCCCGACTATGTTTCAACTACACTAACAACATGGCGGAGTATGAAGCCTGCATCATGGGTCTCAAAGCCGCTATCGACCTAAGGATCAAGTTCTTAAATATCTTTGGGGATTCAGCCTTAGTGATAAGTCAGATCAAAGGCGAATGGGATACAAAGCATCCGAGTCTCATCCCATACAAAGAGCACGTGATGACATTGCTCCCGCACTTTGAGGAGGTAACCTTTGAACATTTCCCATGAGAGGAAAATCAGTTAGTGGACGCGCTAGCTACCATGTCTTCTATCTTCAAAGTCAGGTGGGACAACGAAGCTCCCCGAATCACCATTAAAAGGTTGGATGAACCAGCGCACTGCTGTGAGATTGATACCAAAGAGGTAGCAGACAAGCCCTGGTTTTATGAAGTGAAGAAGTACCTCGAGACTCAAGAGT
The DNA here is from genome assembly GCA_948472305.1 of Vicia faba. Taxonomy (NCBI): domain Eukaryota; kingdom Viridiplantae; phylum Streptophyta; class Magnoliopsida; order Fabales; family Fabaceae; genus Vicia; species Vicia faba. Next base: position 885,838,439 of record OX451737.1, read on the forward strand.
ATCCCGAAGGGGCATCTGTCAATTATAAGAAATTTCTGAGAAGGTTCGCCGTAAAATTCTTCCTCAATAATGGAATCCTCTACAAGCGCAATCATGACTCTATCTTACTGCAGTGTGTAGACAAGAGCGAAGCAGAGAGGATTATGACAGATCTACATAAAGGTACTTTTGGTACCCATTTAAGTCAACATACCATGTCTAAGAAAATCCTACGGGCAGGATATTACTGGTCTACTTTGGAAGAAGATTGTTATCAGCACTCCCGAACTTGTCATAAGTGCCAAATCTATGTTGATAAGGTGTATGTGCCTCTGGTTCCTTTAAATGTCTTGACGGCTCCCTGGCCTTTTACAATGTGGTGCATTAACATGATCGGAGAAATCAGGCCTACCGCTTCCAATGGGCATCGCTTCTTCCTGGTGGCCATTGATTTCTTCACGAAATGGGTTGAGGCGTGATCTTTTGCTACTGTGACCAAGAACGTCGTCGCGCGGTTTATCAGGCATAACCTGATCTGTCAGTATGGTGTGCCAGAGAGAATTATTACTGACAATGGTACAAATCTCAAAAAAAAGATGATCACCGAGCGCTGAAAGCAATTCAAGATACAACATCATAACTCTTCTCCCTACCAGCCGAAGATGAATGACGTTGTTGAAGCGACTAACAAGAACATCAAGAAGATTATACAGAAGATGACGGTGACATAAAAAGACTGGCATGAGATGTTACCATTCGCTCTTCATGGGTACCGTACCTCAGCATGGACATCGACAGGGGAAACACCCTACTCTCTGGTATATGGCATGGAGGGAGTCCTACCCATTGAGGTCTAGATTCCTTCTTTAAGGATTATGAAGGATACGGGTTTGAACGAAGACCACTGGATCCAAACTCGACTTGATCAACTGAATCTGATCAATGAGAAGAGACTCACTGTTGTCTGTCATGGTCAAATGTATCAAAAATGGGTGATCAAGGCTTTCAACAAAAAAAGTCAAATGTCAAGAATATCAAGTCGGGGATCTAGTGATCAAACGCATCATACTGCCGCAAGGTGATCCTAGGGGCAAATGGACTCCCACATATGAAGGGCCATTTGTGATTAAGAACATCTTCTCGGGTGGAGCAATGATTCTAACCACCATGGACGGTGATGACCTTCCTCACCCTGTCAATGCGGACATAGTGAAAAGATACTACGCATGATAAAAGACCCGCTAGGTTGACTGGCCTAGGAAAAAATAAGGGCTTCCCGGTGAACCAAAAGGGTTCAAGCAAAAATAAGGGATGAACATGAAAAAAATTTGTACACCCGACAAGTCGAAAACCTGAAAAGGCGGCTTGGGCAAAACAGGGTATCCTGGTGGACTGAAAACCCAAATGGGAAGTCCAGGAAAAAGTTAGGGATTTAAAGCGTATCACTATGTCCCATTGGATCACCTTGTGACTAGACCTCAGTATCAACTGTCAAGTTCAAACGACACCAATCAATCTAATCAGCTTTGGACAAGCGGCAAAGTGATGAGACGCTCGAAGACAAAGTGACAATAGAGCGTTCTCTTAGGCGGCGTTCTCTTACTAGAGCGTCAGCTCCCTTGTACAAAAACGCATGTTATAGGCCAACTTCGAAAATCAATACAAATCATTTCTACAAAACTATTTGTTTTTCCTTTTCTGTTTTGTTTTGCAAGAACGTCCAATGATTTATTCTTGACATATGCATTTGAATATGATTGCTCTTCATAAATATTTACCTAAGAAATGGAAATAAAATTGCTCGTAACTTAAGAAACAGGGGAAAAAACACAAAAATGTCCAAACCCGACAGTTACTCTGTGTTGTACCCCAAAATTTTCCCTCTCATTTATCAAGACTTTTCTCACAAGACTTCTTTGACTCAAGACAAGATTAGGGTTTGGTCAGCTCAAGACATCTCATCTTGCACTGATAACCCAAAATTAGGGTTTGAGTTTGCACAAGGATTTTTGGACCATCAATGCTTCATGTGACTTTAACACATCATTTTGACCCCTAATATTGCTCATGATAAGTTTCAAGCCTTGAACCATATTTTTGATCAGTCAATTGGATAGTTGACCTAAAAATATGCTGTATTGGGGAAAAAGTCAACCATGGCCAATTTACAGTCAAACTTCATAATTTTTAATCCATATCAATATTGTATACTCATATGTACCATTTGATCAAGTTTGTATTACAACTCCTCAAGAAATTTGATCAAATCATCAAAAGGGCAAAATGGTCAAAATTAGGGTTTTGACTGAGGAAGGGCAATTTCTGATTTTTAACCTAGCAAATGACCAATTGAGTTCAAGCATGATTTCAAGGATTCAATGGCATCATCTTGACTTAATTACATGGCTCAAAACATATCAAATTCATTGGATTGACAGATGAAATTTGCAGTCAACTGATCAAAAGTCAATTGTATACTGAAAAGTCAAACTTTGACTTTTTGGTCATAATCAAGTACCAAGAGTCATAATTCATCAAGACATGTCAAAATATGAAACTTGTTCATCAAGAAATCCAAATTTGAAAATTAGGGTTTGAATTTGAAATTTTTCATAACTTAGAAATTTTCTAAGTATAAAAATTTTCTTATTTTTTCTCAACTTTAAGCCATTTTTACACCATGATGCATAATGATTCAAGGAAAGTTCCCAACATGAAAATTGTAGACCTCCATGAAATCTATAACTTTTCTTCACAAAATTTCCCTAAACGATGCTTGGATCTCAAGTTATAAATTTGTGAATACATGGTTATGAACTTCTTAACTTAGTGAAATTTTACCCTAATTTAGGCAGGTTTTGGACCCAACTTCATGGTAATATTTCACCTAGTTCCAAGAGGTATCTCAAAATTCATTTCAAATATGTATTATAGAGCACATTGCAAGATTTCCAAAATGTACAAGAACTCCTCAAGATCATTTTTGAGTAGTGAGAATCGAAGAGAGGAAATTGGCAATTTCTCACTTTTTGTCCAAGCCATTTCATGAAGAACAAAGTTGCAAATCAATCCTATGCTGGATAATTCATGTTGTACAGGTCCTAAACTTGTTCCACACTCCTTAACTAAATTCTTACTCAGTTGACAAATCTTTGATCCATGCTTTTGAACCTTTATCCAACTTGTAATTCCATTTATGGCAAAAAGGTTCCATTACCATTTTTAAAGAGAGCAACTTTTGCAAACTTTACAATTTTGAGCTTTGGACCTGTCCCCTTGATGCATACAAAATCTCATAGGTCTCAAGTAAGTTTTACAAACTCATATCAACCCTAAGCAAGATGGTACAAGCATGTGAAGCTTTGGTCTTTTCACTTTGCTTCAAGTACAAGAAAGTTGGCAAAAAGGCTAGCATTTGCACAGCTGATAGAGAACTGACCTAAAACCATTTCAATACTAATATACAAACAATATGCAATACAATGGACAGGGAGCAAAGTCCTGAAACACTCTCAAGCTGAAAAACACCAAAAATCTATTCAAACCTACAATTTCTGCACAAGCATCCCCATCTTCCATTTGGCTCGTGCGTTTTGTGTCTAGATCATTCAAACACCTTACATACTTGATATCAATCCCATCCAAATCCTCATCCCTGTTCTGTAATCCCTTTTCCACCATCTGCCATTGTTGATTTCTGAGTTTGCAGTTTGACTTGTCCAAAAAGTTCCAGCCACTTTCAGAGCAAGGCAAGGGTTGGAATATATTCAGGGAAGCTCAAGCAACCATCAGGCCTCCATTAAAGTCACTCCATTTTCATACACGATTCCAACTGAAGGAGGTAAAATCTCAAACTCTATCTCTTGGTACAGGCAACCTTAGGCCACGATTTAGGGCTTTTAAAATTCTCTTTGATCTTTGATAGTTAGATTACATAACTTATATGGTTGAAATGGTGAGTTCAAGTACTATATTTTTCATGTTATATGTTTTTATTTTCATGGAAGTACGAGGAAGTTACAGGGTGTCCGACCAAAGCTTGAGGAAGAAGATGAAACAGGGCATAAGGCGCGTTTTGTAATATGTTATTTTCGTTTTAGTAAAGATAATGGAAGTATAGCCACCCCAGTGGCAAAGTAGCGCGCTGGTGAGACCCTTGTCCTGGGTTCGAACTTGGGCGCGCTACTTTTGTATTTTTTCACTCTATTTTTCTCTTCCATTTCATTTTTTGCAGGATGGGCTTGGTCTGTTTGGGCCAAGAATTTTTGCTAGCACACTACCACCAAATCTGCTACATCACCCCCTTTGCTAACTTTCTATATTTTTATTTTTATTTGTTTTATTTTCATATTTAGTATTTTAAATATTTTCTTTAATGCATAAAAAAATCTTTAAAAAAATGTAGATTAATAATATTGTACTTTTATTTCATTTTTTAGTTTATTTCTCACATAAAATATATTTTATTTTAATAGGCTATCACTTATTTTCTTAATAAACTTGTAAAAATAATTAAACATATTTATTTCAATTTATTTTTTCATTTCATACTCATAACTAATTATTTTTGCATATATTTAATTTTATATGTATATACAATATTATTTATTATTTTTATATAAGAAAAATGCACAAAATAATAATATGGAAACTTTATTTTCTCTTAAATAACAATTAGGGTTAAACCCCTTTTAGAAAATTATTTCCTTTTTATATTTTTTAGGTTTAGATTAAATTTTTTTTTACATAAAAGCAAGACACAAAAATATTTCTTTTTACATATACATTGCATTGCATTCTAAGTATTGTATTGTATTTATTATAAATTCGTACAAATTCGATTTGGTTGTAATAATTCATTTAGCTTTATATTCTTGCAAAATCCCCATTCAAACTTGTATTCCCCCCTCCCATAAATGGTTGTAATAGCTTAGTAATATTTATATTACGCAATTTATCGCTTTATATGCCATGATTAGTAATTAGGGTTTGTATGACAAGAACCAAACAAAGCAAAATAGAAAAAACCTAAATACAAGACAAAATCAAAGCATGAAAATGATACACTCGCACACAAGCACCCTTAGGATTTCTCCCACTTGGTTGCCTAAAACAAAAATGGCCATGTTATACATGCGAAGTATTTTGGCAAAACAAAACAAATATAAGATCATAGTCCCTCGATGATGTTATTCAAATGTTGCCTTACAAAATGATCTTGGTCCCTCAAAAAATGCTAAGATACTTTGCAAACATTGCTAATCATGGTTATGCGATGACCCACGTCCGTCCCATTTATATCCAAAGATAGGGTTGCTTACCAAATCAATGGTAAGACAACAATGTCAAAGGAATAGAAAATACATAAGAAACACATTTGAGTAGGTAGATGGCTTCTAGTTACTTTCTCTATTTCAAACAAACAATCCTTGCTATTTTCCAAAACACACACACATTTCAAAAACATCTTACAAACATCGAAAACATTTTCAAAAAGACAAACATCTTTGTATACATTCTTACGAACAAGAATCATTACAAATATTGCCTAAACAAATGGCCTCTTTTACAAAATACTTTTAAAACCACACCAAACACAATTTCAAACAACAAAAGCAATTGATCTAAGCAAGTAGCTAAGAGCCCATGGAAAACCATGGATGAAAAGGGTGTTAATACCTTCCTTTTCATAATCTACCCCCCGAACTCAAGAAAACATCTCAAAGGTATTTCCTGTGCTTTTTCATCTTTCCTTTTGGATAAAAGAAAAGTTGGTGGCGACTCTTGTTAACCGCAACATTTGCGACAAAACGCAAAACCCCAAGTCAGTTCTCCCACCGTATCACAGAACTGGCGACTCTACTGGGGAATAATATAAAAAGTGTGGTTACCTTAGGGTTTAGATCACATTTATTTGCTTACATTTGTTTGACTTGTTTGCTTTAAATTATGATTCTTTGTTTGGGTTTGAATCTTCCACCCGGATTTGGGAAACATTATAGGTAAATAGTAATACATTATGGAAAATGTGCGGGGTATACCGACATGGTCTAAGCAATAGCTATGTTAGTGTGACATATTTGTGGGTACCGGTAGCCTTTGAGTCAATCAAAGAGAATATGGGGCCATTGAGTGATGTCATGAAGCACTAATGAACTTTTAGAACCCTTTACTTGACCAACTTGGCCTTTAGGATGTAGTGAGATGACCGGCTTTGGTGCAGTCCGAAGTTGGTAGATACTCGATACTACACTCATTGAGGGTTGTTTTCTTGGGATATTTCGGTCTCCATTAAAGAGGCTTGAGCTGAAACAATGACCAATGAAGCAATCCCGTGATATTGAGCTCCTTAGAACCCGGTTACTATTGTTAAGACAGGTTGAGCCAACTAAACTTCAAGAGGATACTTACCTATAAAACCCCATGCAAGCCTAAAACTAAGAACTTGCTTGATTTGTTTGTATATGAATACTTGTACATAACATCATGGACATCATGAACATCATATGCATCTACTAACCATTTCAAGGATTTTGGTGATTCATCTTTGTTCTTGTTTTGTAGGATATGGATTCACTTCGCAGGAAAACTCTCCAAATCAACCTTTTAAGAATTCCTCCACAACTCAAGGAGCTAGCATCAAGGATCCCTGAGAACTCTCCATTCACCGAGAGGCATGGTCGTCTACTCAACTTGGTCACCTCCAACACAGAGGAGGATATGATGAAGGTTCTCTTCCAGTTCTTTGACCCTTTGCATCATTGCTTCACATTTCCTGACTATCAACTTGTGCCTACTTTGGAAGAATTCTCTCAACTTTTGAGGATTCCTATTCTCAATCAACTACCTTTAAACGGTACGGAAAGAGATCCAAAGCCAGAAGAGATTTCTCAAGCCCTGCACTTGCACTCATCTAATGTAACAACTTATTGGGAAACTAGAAGTGGTGTAAAAGGCTTCTTCGTAAAGTTTCTGTTTGAGAAAGCCCAAAGCTGTTGGAATTCCCTAGACTTTCAAGCTTTTAAGGAGATTGTGGCTCTTCTTATCTATGGGATGGTCTTGTTCCCCAATCTTGACCAACTCATAGATGTGAGCACTGTCAAAATCTTCATGTCACACAACTCGGTGCCTACATTGCTTGGGGATATCTTACACTCTTTTCACACTCGTACAATGAGGAAAAGAGGTGTTCTTATGTGTTGCACTCCTCTCCTGGCAAGATGGTTTATTTCTCATCTTCCCCAAATCAGTCTTAAAGAATGAGCAAGGTTTGAGGTGGTCACAAAGTTTAATGACGCTTAAACATTCAAATATTCATTGGTGCTCTCGATCCAAAGAGAATGTTATCATTGTTGACCGTTGTGGGGAATTACCTAATGTCCCTCTACTTGGCATTAGGGGAGGCATTACCTATAACCCGTGCTTAGCTCTAAGACAGTTTGGTTATGCCCGAAGGGACGGCCCACATGACATGCTGATTCAAGGCTTGGTATTCGACTATGACAACGACAATCAAGGACTTCTCCAGAGATTCATCCGAGCTTGGAGGATGCTAAACAAGGTGGATAGCAAGACTTTGGGACACAAGAATTCCATCCCTCTTGAGCCTTACCTCAAGTGGGTATGAACCCGCGCTCAAATTCTTATGATGCCTTATCCTTCCATTCTCCCGGTGATCATTGAGCCTGTTAATGAGGGAGAAGTTCCATACACTATCCTACATCCTGACATGCCCACATCTCTTGAAGACCTACAAAGGGATTGGATACAGCTCAAAGGAGAGCGTGATACTTTCAAAGCCCAATTCTACGCAAGCGAGAAGAAAGTTTTGGAACTCACTAGGCTACTTCATGAAGAGCAGACTCTAAATACCTATATGGAACCAAAGAGGATGTGCAACACTTTCTTATCTTAGAATTTTATATTATTTTGCCCAAGGGGCATTGATGTACTCAAATCCTATCTTATTAACATAACGTGTGTTTCTTTTTGTTTAAAACAAATTTGAATTTTTTAAATCCTTGAAAGCATTACATATGCACATATCATTCATCATAACATAAACAGGTCTTTGTAACAAGTTTCCTCATCTCTCTACTGTTTATTCAGTAAGATGGATCTCAAACAGACGGTCAAAGATCTTCAAGCTCAAAACACATAATTTCAACAGTTACTCATGACCCTAGCCAAGGGGGCAAGAGGAGCTGAAGACTCTGCTGGCAAAAGAGAAAGAGAAAAACAAGAAAGAGAAGAAACCAACTGGTGTGGTAATCATGGGAAGAAGGTTTCAAGGACAGGCTAGAAGAACCTTGGATTTTCCAGCAACATCTGATGAAGGGGAAAGAAAAGGAAAAGAAACAACAGTTCAGTCAGACTCTGAAGAGGAGGAGGAAGAGGAAGACTACTCTGAAGAACAGTACCCTCCGGCTGATGATAAGTACAGACACCTGGAAGAGCGTTTAACCGCTATGGAAATACAAAAGGTACCAGGACTAGACTTTGAGGAATGGGGGCTAGTGTCAGGAATTGTGATCCCACCAAATTTTAAAGTGTCGTTATTTGTGAAATATGATGGGGTGTCTTATCCTAAAATGCACCTCCGATCATATGTCAGAAAGATTCATCCGCACTCCGCCGACAAAGACTTGTGGGTCCATTTCTTCCAAGATAGTTTATTCGGAACACAACTCGATTGGTTTTACCAATTGGAAAGGGCCGACGTCCACAATTGGGAAGAACTTGCCGCAACTTTCTATAAACAATACCAGTATAATGCAGATTTGGTGCCTACCCGTACTCAACTTCAGAGTATGACTATGGCTTCAAATGAGGGTTTCAAAGATTACGTGCAAAAGTGGAGAGATCTAGCTGGAAGAGTGCAACCCCCTCTGTCTGAAAAGGAGCTGGTGGATATGTTCTTGGGCACTCTATCAAGCCCTTTCTTCAACAATTTAATTGGGAGCTCATTTGTTGGGTTTACTGAGTTAATTTTAACCGGGGAGAGGGTGGAAGCTGGTATAAAAAGCGGAAAATTTCAGAAGGACGTGTCTGCCTCTACAGCTATGAGAAATCCTTTCACTGGGAAGAAGGAAGTATCTGATGTTTATTCACAAAGGAATCAAGGAAGAACTAAACGTCGACCAGTGGTGGGGGCCGTTATGATCCCAAAGCCTGCATCTGACCAGCCAAGAAATAACCAACCGAGGGTAGAAAGGCCAGTCCGACAATTCACCAAGATTAATATGACTCTAGCCCAGATTCTACCACATCTTCTGAAATTGAATCTGGCAACTTTAAAGGAGGCCCCAAAGAATCCCAATACTGCGTCCCCTCATTAACACCCAAATGCCAGATACGCATACCATTATGAAAGTCCAGGGCACGATACTAACAACTGTTGGGCTTTGAAGAACAAAATTCAAGACCTTATAGATGAAAAGGAAGTTGAGTTTGATGCACCTGAGAAACCGAATGTCATTTCCGCTCCGATGCCTAGGCATGGTCACAATGCCAATGTTGTCGAGGAAGATTTATTTTTTGCCACAGTGGATGAACTTTTGACTCCGCTCCCGATCATTAAGATGAACTTGTTAAAAGCTGGTGTATTCCCAGGTTGTAAGGAAGACTTCCATCATTGCTTATCCTCACCCACTGATTGCCCTCTATTGAAGACAGGTATCCAACGCCTGATTGACAACCAAGAAATTCTGTTTGAGAATACTCTCGTTTTACCCATTCCTGTTGAAGACATTTCAATCATAACCATCTCCTCCAATCCTTCCAGGGTCCCTAAAAGACCCGTTAGGATTACACCTGCTCCAAAAACTACTCCTCTTAAGATCATAATGCCCGGGCCGGTCCCGTATGAGTCAGATAAAACAGTACCATGGAATTATGGTGGAGAAATCTACTACCATGGTATCAAACAAGATGAACTGTCTGCCGAAGAAGAGAGCTCCGAAGAAGAAAACTTCGATATTAGCAATATTGTCGGAACTAGAAAGATTACCTGTAGTGGTAGAATCTTCTCTCCAGAGATTGCCAGTCCAAAGGCAGTTTTTGGACCCGTGGCCGTTCCGAAGATTACCTCTGTACCAATGATCATACATGCAAGTGTACCCACCGACAAAGACGACACAACCCCTGTTGTTATCCCTACCAATACTTCCACTATTGAAAATCGAGGAAAAAGCATCCAAGAAGAGCCTGTCTGGATGAAGGCAAAATCACTATCTATCCCCGAAACATCCAAAACAGAAATGGAAGAGATCCTGAGGATAATAAAGAAGAGTGACTATGACGTGGTTGAACAATTGGGGCAAACTCCCTCCAAGATCTCCATGCTAGCATTGCTGCTGTGCTCTAAGGCACATGCAAAAGCTTTGGTAAAATTTTTGAAACCAGCCCATGTGCCATAAGAGACATCTGCTGACCAATTCCAAGATTGTGTGGCCAGTTTAATAGCTGATAACGGCCTAGGCTCTCTGATGCTGATTTGACACCCAAAGGGAGAAAGCACAACGAGGCATTACATGTCTCTGTGGAGTGTAGAGGAACAACTCTGGCCCATGTCTTGGTAGACACGGGTTCATCATTGAACGTCTTACCGAAGAAAGCTCTTGACAGATTAGATTGTGAAGGGCTGACATTGAAACCCAGTAACATAATTGTGAGAGCATTTGAAGGCTCGAAGAGGATGATCCACGGGGATGTGGACATCCCAATAAAGGTGGGAACTCAGACTTTCAACTTAACCTTCTATGTCATGGACATCTTCCCCTCTTACTCCTATCTGTTAGGACGGACCTGGATCCATAATGTTGGTGTTGTCACCTCTACGCTACACCTGATGCTGAAGTACCCGGTCCAAGGAAAGATCATAACTGTCCACGGGGAAGAAGAGTACATGATTAGTCATCTGAATTCTTTCCGATATGTGGAGTTGGATGGCGAGTTCATTGAAACTCTGTTTCAACATTTCGAGGAGGTCTCTTAAGAGGTAGATGTAACCAAGGCGGTATCCCCGACTCCCAAGATCTCAAGACCTCTGCTTCGGATGTCATCTCTAAAGGACGCAAAGGCAGTAATAGAAAAGGGTGGATGCACCATCTGGGCGCAGCATCTGGACATCCCGTATAAATCAGACAAGTTTGGCTTAGGATTTACTTCAACGGCTCAGAAGGCTGTGCGTCGTGCCCGTGTTGGAGGGCCACCTTTGAAGATTAGTAACCAGGAGGTCAACACAGTGGAAAATGTTGAAGAGGATGGCAGCTTGGAAGATTGGATATTTCCTACTGTCAACGGAGGACTTTGCAACTGGGAAGCCAGAGACTTTGTCCCAATAACTTTCATCTTTTAATAATTTATCTTTTACATTTATGTTGGACTTGTAATATTCACGAATAATTCACACTTTAAAAACCTTGTGTCTTACCCGAGGCATAATGGTCCATTTGTAAGGGTTTTTATTTCATCTTCATATGAAATTCAATGAATCATGGACGTTTTTCCACATACAAATCTTTTGTGCTCATTTTCTTTCTTTTACATTTTATTGTTTAAAGATGGCTATACCCTTACACACACCCACACTCACAAATGCAGGTACCCCTCCATTCCGGATCCCATGGGTAACAATACTGCTATGGCCTTTAGTGACTCTGAAGATCCAATCTATCAAGCCGAATACGAAGGTGAGGAAGATTGTGAAGTGCCAGGGGAATTGGCCAGACTACTCCAACAAGAGGAAAGAGCTATTCAGCCTCATGAGGAACTGTTGGATATAATTAACTTGGGTACCGAGGAAGATAAAAAGGAAATCAAAGTGGGCGTCAATCTAGAGTCGAGTGTCAAGGAGCGTCTAATTCAGCTATTGCATGATTATGTTGAGATCTTTGCCTGGTCATACAAAGACATGCCATGACTTGATATAGACATCGTGGTACATTGTCTACCCACAAGAGAAGACTATCCACCAGTGAAACAAAAAGTTCGCCGCATGAGACCTGACATGTCATAGAAGATCAAAGCGGAAGTCATGAAACAGTTCAATGCTGGATTTTTGGCTGTCACTTCCTATCCTCAATGGGTTGCCAACATTGTTCCCGTGCCTAAAAAGGACGGAAAAGTACAGATGTGCGTAGATTATAGAGATTTAAACAGGGCCAGCCCTAAAGATGATTTTCCACTTCCCCACATTGACATCCTGGTTAATAATACGGCCCAGCACAAAGTGTTTTCCTTCATGGACAGATTCTCAAGCTATAACCAGATCAAAATGGCACCTGAGGACATGGAGAAAACTACGTTTGTCACGTAGTGGGGCACGTTCTGCTACAAAGTGATGCCATTCGGGATGAAGAATGCTGGGGCAACCTATCAACGCGCCATGGTAGCTTTGTTTCATGATATGATACATCATGAGATAGAGGTCTATGTAGATGACATGATAGCCCGATCACAAATTGAAGAAGAGCACCTTGATCACTTGCAAAAGTTATTTGTAAGATTGAAGGAGTACAAACTAAGGTTGAACCCAAACAAGTGCACATTCGGAGTCCGGTCTTGTAAACTCAGGCTTCATTGTCAACAACAAAGGCATCGAGGTTGATCCTGCCAAGGTTAAAGAGATACAAGAAATGCCTGCTCCTCGTACTGAGGAGGAAGTCAGAGGATTCTTGGGACGCCTGAACTATATTGCCAGATTCATTTCTCACCTAACATTTACTTGTGAACCAATCTTCAAACTGTTGAAGAAAGATCAAGTAGTCAGATGGAATGATGAATGTCAGATTGCTTTTGACAAAATCAAAGAGTATTTACAAGAGCCTCCTGTCTTGATGCCACCAGTCGAGGGAAGACCATTAATCATGTATCTGACCGTTTTAGAGAACTCAATGGGGTGTGTATTGGGGCAGCATGACGAGTCTGGCCGAAAAGAGAATGCTATTTACTACCTGGGCAAAAAGTTTATCGACTGTGAAACCAGATATTCACTGCTCGAGAAAACTTGTTGCGCTCTGGTATGGGCTACTCGCCGGCTAAGACAGTATATGTTGACTCATACCACTTTGCTGATATTTAAGATGGATCCGATAAAGTACATCTTTGAGAAGCCTGCTCTGTCTGGGAGGATAACTAGATGGCAGATGATCCTACCAGAATATGACATACAATACACTACCCAAAAATCTATAAAGGGCAGCGTGCTAGCTGATCATCTTTCTCATCAAGCTATAGAAGATTATCAGTCCATGAAGTTTGAATTCTCGGACGAAGACATCATGACATTAGACAATTGTGAAGAAATCAGACCATATGACGGACCTGGACAAGGATCCCGATGGACCCTGTTCTTTGATGGGGCATCCCATGCACTTGGTAATGGTATCGGCGCTGTACTCATATCTCCGAAAGGGTTTCATACTACTTTTACTGCCAGACTTTGCTTCAACTGTACAAACAACATGGCGGAATACGAAGCATGCATATTTGGTCTCAAGGCTGCCATAGACTTGTGAATCAAATCTTTAGTTGTATTTGGATATTCAACTTTGGTTATCAGTCAGATCAAAGGAGAATGGGATACTAAGCATCCAAACCTTATCCCTTATAAATAACATGTTTTGACATTGTTACCACATTTCGAGCAGATTACCTTCGAGCATTTCCCACGAGAAGAAAATCAGCTAGCAGATGCTCTAGCCACAATGTCATCTATGTTTAAACTTAATTTGGATAACGAGGCTCCCCAGATCATCGTTGAGTGAATGGATGAACCAACACACTGTCACGAGATTAATACTGAAGAAGTAGTGGACCAGCCTTGGTATCATGAAGTCAAAAGGTATCTCGAGGCTCAAGAATATCCAGAAGGAGCTTCAATCAATGATAAAAAGTTCCTAATGAGATTCTTCGCTAAGTTCTTCCTAAGTAATGGCATCCTGTATAAAAGTAATCATGATTCTATTCTGCTCCATTATATGGATAAGATTGAAGCTAAAAAGATCATGGCTGAATTACATGAAGGTACCTTTGGAACTCACTCTAGTGGGCATACGATGGCGAAGAAAATCCTACGGGAAGGATATTATTGGTCTACCATGGAAGCAGACTGCTATCAACACTCCCGGACCTATCATAAGTGTCAAATCTATGCAGACAAGGTGCACGTGCCTCCGGTTCCTCTAAATGTCTTAACAGCTCCTTGGCCCTTCACTATGTGGGGAATCGATATGATTGGGGAGATCAAGCCTACAGCCTCCAATGGACACTGTTTCATTCTAGTGCCTTTGACTATTTCACAAAGTGGGTCGAAGCAGCTTCCTTCGCATCCGTTACTAAGAATGTTGTGGCCCGCTTCATCAAGCAGAATCTTATTTGCCGGTACGGTATCCCAGAAAGGATCATCACTGATAACGGTAGGAACCTTAACAATACTATGATCACCGCTTTGTGCGAGCAGTTCAAGATTCAACATCACAATTTGTCCCCCTATCCGCCAAAGATGAATGGTGCAGTCGAAGCTGCTAATAAAAACATTAAAAAGATCATACAGAAAATGACAGTCACCTACAAGGACTGACATGAAATGCTACCATTTGCTCTCCATGGGTACCGTACCATGGCTCGCACATCAATTGGGGCAACACCCTATTCTTTGGTTTATGGCATGGAGGTTGTCTTGCCTATTGAGGTTCAGATCCCCTCTTTGAGAATTATGAAAGACGCAGGTTTGAGTGAGGACGATTGGATCCAAATCCGACTTGACCAATTGAACTTAATTGATGAAAAGAGACTTAATGCTGTTTTCCATGGTCAGATGTATCAAAAACGGATGATCAAGGCTTTCAACAAGAAAGTCAGACGCCAAGTATATCAAGTTGGAGATCTAGTGATAAAGCGCATCATCTTGCCACAAAGTGATCCCAGGGGCAATTGGACCCCTACCTATGAACGACCATTTGTAATCAAGAACATCTTCTCTGGTGGGGCAATGATATTAACCACCATGGACGACGATGACGACCTGCCACACCCTGCGAACGCGGACATAGTCAAAAGATACTATGCATAAGAGACCCGCTAGGTTGACACACCTAGGAAAAACAAGGGCATCCTGGCGAACCAAAAGGTTCGGGCAAAAATTAGGGATAAAAATAAAAAAATTTGTACACCCGGAAAATTGAAAACCCAAAAGGGCGACTTGGGCAAAAAGGGGTTTCCCGGTGGATTGAAAACCCGAAAGGGCGGTCAAGGAAAAAGTTAGGGAATTAAAGCGTATGACTATGTCCCGTCGGATCACTTTGAGGATAATCTCTTCATTGAGAAACTCAGAGTTTCTGATTAATTCAATCATCTTTGGGTGAAGCAACAAACAGATAAGATATTCGGAGATACGGAGGCTATAGCAGAATGGGAACCCCATGGGATTATCACACATAGTTGCCTTTCTTTGTATAAAATTTTTCTCACTTTTACGGCACCATCCTCTTACTAGGATGTCTGTCTCCTTTGTACAAAATACTTATTCAAAGTAAATACAAAGATATCTCTTTAAAGTACAGAAAACTATTTGTCTTTTTCTTTACACTTGCATTTTATTTGCAAAAACGTCGAATGATTCATTAATGAACATATGCATTTGAACATAATCATTGTTTACAAATAAACAAAATGAAAAAAGACAATTAGTGACAGGTTGAAAGAATAGGAAAACGTCTTTAGGCTATTCCATGAGCAATCCCCACGGTATGTCATTTAGATTCCCAACGGAGCTAAAACTTCAAACTATTTAATTCCCGGTGGAAACCGTCCAGTTTCTCCAAATTCCCAAGCAAGTTGTTTTGAAGCCTGAAACCCAACCGGATGACAATTGACTTCTGATACTCCCCAATGGAACGAAGACACCCGTTATTAATCCCCAGTAGAAGTCATCAAAATTCTCTGGATTCCCCAAGCAGATTACTCAAGCCGTTTGTGGCATTACTCACAACAGAATTTTTGTCAAATACTCCAACTTCAAGACATGAAGAATCGCCATATATTACATGCGCATACATTACATCCACATACCATAAACATTGATAAAAACACGTATATTGCATCATACATTCCATGCAACATAATTTTGTGTTCTAGCTAACATTTTACCCTTTTTAGGATACATTAATAGCATGATACAGTTCTGATACGCTCCAGACACAGAAGCCATTCTGTTACTCATTCAGATTCAAGTTCAGATATAGTTCAGATACGCTCCAGACACGGAAGCCATTATGTTACTCATTCAGATTCAAGTTTAGATACAGTTCAGATATGCTCCAGACACGGAAGCCATTCTGTTACTCATTCAGATTCAAGTTCAGATACAGTTCATATACGCTCCAGACACGGAAGCAATTCTGTTACTCATTCAGATTTAAGTTCAAATACAGTTCAGATACGCTCCAGACGCGGATGCCATTCCGATATTCATTCAGACATCCGATACAATATGGATACGCTCGAGATGCGGATGTATTCTATTGCTCATACAGATTCAGTCTCCAGATACAACTCAGATACATTCCAGATACGGACACCATTCTGATACTTATTCTTTTGACTTACAACTTATAGTTCAACAAACATTCTTGGATGGCATCTACAAGCCCATTTCCAACAATATTATATCACCTCTCCAAATGGCATCTTTAAGCCCATTCCCTCAACTACACTTTGTCGAGTGCAAATTTATGGGCACTCTAGTGTCCAATCATCTTTTACCTTCGAGTCACGAACGACAAAGCTAGCCAATATAACTCTTCAGGTTCAAGAATATTGAACAGGGGTAGATGTTGTACCCCAAAATTTTTCGTCTCATTTATCAAGACTTTTCTCACAAGACTTCTTTGACTCAAGATAAGATTAGGGTTTGGTCAGCTCAAGACATCTCATCTTGCACTGATAACCCAAAATTAGGGTTTGAGTTTGCACAAGGATTTTTGAACCATCAATTCTTCATGTGACTTTCACACATCATTTTGGACCCCTAATATTGCTCATGATAAGTTTCAAGCCTTGAACCACATTTTTGATCAGTTAATTGGACAATTGACCTAAAAATCAGCTGTATTGGGAAAAAAGTCAACCATGGCCAATTTACAGTCAAACTTCATAATTTTTTATCCACATAAACATTTTAGACTCATATGTACCATTTGATCAAGTTTGGATTACAACTCCTCGAGAAATTTGATCAAATCATCAAAAGGGCAAAATGGTCAAAATTAGGATTTTGACTGAGGAAGGGCAATTTTTTATTTTTAACCTAGAAAATGACCAATTAAGTTCAAGCATGATTTCAAGGATTCAATGGCATCATCTTGACTTAATTACATGGCTCAAAACATCTCAAATTCATTGGATTGACAGATGAAATTTGCAGTCAACTGATCAAAAGTCAATTGTACATTGAAAAGTCAAACTTTGACTTTTTGGTCATAATCAAGTACCAAGAGTCATAATTCATCAAGACATGTCAAAATATGAAACTTGTTCATCAAGAAATCCAAATTTGAAAATTAGGGTTTGAATTTGAAAATTTTCATAACTTAGAAATTTTCTAAGTATAAAAATTTTCTTATTTTTTCTCAACTTTAAGCCATTTTTACACCATGATGCATAATGATTCAAGGAAAGTTCCCAATATGAAAGTTGTAGATCTCCATGAAATCTATAACTTTGATTCAAAAACTTTTCCCTAAAAGATGCTTGGATCTCAAGTTATAAATTTGTGAATACATGGTCATGAACTTCTTAACTTAGTGAAATTTTGCCCTAATTTAGGCAGGTTTTGGACCCAACTTTATGGCAATTTTTCACCTAGTTCCAAGAGGTATCTAAAAATTCATTTCAAATATGGATTATAGAACACATTGCAAGCTTTCCAAAATGTCCAAGAACTCCTCAAGATCATTTTTGAGTAGGGAGAATCGAAGAGAGGAAATTGGCAATTTCTCACTTTTTGTCCAAGCCATTTCATGAAGAACAAAGTTGCAAATCAATCCTATGCTGGCTAATTCATGTTGTACAGGTCCTAAACTTGTTCCACACTCCTTAATTAAATGCTTACTCAGTTTATAAAGCTTTGATCCATGCTTTTGAACCTTTATCCAACTTGTAATTCAATTTATGGCAAAAAGGTTCCATTGCCATTTTGAAAAAGAGAAACTTTTGCAAACTTTACAGTTTTGAGCTTTGGACCTGTCCCCTTGATGCATACAAAATCTCACAGGTCTCAAGTAAGTTGTACAAACTCATACCAACGCTAAGCAAGCTGGTACAAGCATGTGAAGCTTTGGTCTTGTCACTTTGCTTCAAGTACAAGAAAGTTGGCAAAAAGGCTAGCATTTGCATAGCTGATATAGAGATGACCTAAAACCATTTCAATACTAATATACAAACAATATTCCACACAATGAATAGGGAGCAAAGGCCTGAAACACTCTCAAGCTGAAAAACACCAAAAATCTATTCAAACCTACAATTTCTGCACAAGCATCCCCATCTTCCATTTGGCTCGTGTGTTTTGTGTCTAGATCATTAAAACACCTTACATACTTGATATCAAGCCCATCCAAATAATCATCCCTGTTCTGTAATCCCTTTTCCACCATCTTCCATTGTTGAGTTTTGAGTTTGCAGTTTGACTTGTCCAAAGAGTTCCAGCCACTTTCAGAGCAAGGCAAGGGTTGGAATACATTCAGGGAAGATCAAGGAAGCTCAAGCAAGCATCATGCCGCCATTAAAGTCACTCCATTTTAATACACGATTCCAACTGAAGGAGGTAAAATATCAAACTCTATCTCTTGGTACAGGCAACCTTAGGCCACGATTTTTGAATAAAACATGTAGTCCTCATCATAACGAAGTTGTACATACCATTATCTTGCATTGATTTTACTTTTGCTGAGAGAATTTGGAACTTGAAATTTCTGAAAATATTAGGTTAAGATTTAGGGCTTTTAAAATTCTCTTTGAACTTTGATATTTAGATTACATAACTTATATGGTTGAAATCGTGAGTTCAAGTACTACATTTTTCATGTTATAAGTTCTTATTTTCATGGAAGTATGAGGAAGTTACAGGGTGTCCGGCCAAAGCTTGAGGAAGAAGATGAAACAAGGCATAGGGCGCGTTTTGTAATATGTTATTTTCGTTTCAGTAAAGATAATGCAAGTATAGCCACCCCAGTGGGAAAGTAGCACGCTGGTGAGACCCTTGTCCTGGGTTCGAACCTGGGCGCGCTACTTTTGTATTTTTTTCACTCTTTTTTTCTCTTCCATTTCATTTTTTGCAGGATGGGCTTGATCTGTTTGGGCCAGGAATTTTTGCTAGCACACTACCACCAAATCTGCTACATCACCCCCTTTGCTAACTTTCTATATTTTTATTTTTATTTATTTTATTTTCATATTTAGTATTTTAAATATTTTCTTTAATGCATAAAAAATATTTAAAAAATGTAGATTAATAATATTGCACTTTTATTTCATTTTTTAGTTTATTTTTCACATAAAATATATTTTATTTTAATAGGCTATCACTTATTTTCTTAATAAACTTGTAAAAATAATTAAACATATTTATTTCAATTTATTTTTTCATTTCATACTCATAACTAATTATTTTTGCATATATTTAATTTTATATGTATATACAATATTATTTATTATTTTTATACAAGAAAAATGTACAAAATAATAATATGGAAACTTTATTTTCTATTAAATAACAATTAGGGTTAAACCCCTTTCAGAAAATTATTTCCTTTTTATATTTTTTAGGTTTAGATTAAATTTTCTTTTACATAAAAGCAAGACACAAAAATCTTTCTTTTTACATGTACATTGCATTGCATTCTAAATATTGTATTGTATTTATTCTAAATTCGTACAAATTCGATTTGGTTGTAATAATTCATTTAGCTTTATATTCTTGCAAAATCCCCATTCAAACTTGTATTCCCCCCTCCCATAAATGGTTGTAATAGCTTAGTAATATTTACATGACGAATTTATCGCTTTATATGCCATGATTAATAATTAGGGTTTGTATGACAAGAACCAAACAAAGCAAAATAGAAAAAACCTAAATACAAGACAAAATCAAAGCATGAAAATGATACACTCGCACACAAGCACCCTTAGGGTTTCTCCCACTTGGTTGCCTAAAACGAAAATGGCCATGTTACGCATGCGAAGTATTTTGGCAAAATAAAACAAATATAAGATCATAGTCCCTCGATGACGCTATTCAAAGGTTGCCTTACAAAATGATCTTGGTCCCTCAAAAAATGCTAAGATACTTTGCAAACATTGCTAATCATGGTTATGTGATGACCCATGCCCGTCCCATTTATATCCAAAGATAGGGTTGCTTACCAAATCAATGGTAAGACAACAATGTCAAAGGAATAGAAAATACATAAGAAACACATTTGAGTAGGTAGGTGGCTTCTAGTTAATTGATCTATTTCAAACAAACAATCCTTACTATTTTCCAAAACACACACACATTTCAAAAACATCTTACAAACATCGAAAACATTTTCAAAAAGACAAACATCTTTGTATACATTCTTACGAACAAGAATCATTACAAAGATTGCCTAAACAAATGGCCTCTTTTACAAAATACTTTTAAAACCACACCAAACACAATTTCAAACAACAAAAACAAGTGATCTAAGCAAGTAACTAAGAGCCCATGGAAAACCATGGATGAAAAGGGTGCTAATACCTTCCCTTTTCATAATCTACCCCCCGAACTCAAGAAAACATCTCAAAGGTCTTACCTGTGCTTTTTCACCTTTCCTTTTGGATAAAAGAAAAGCCGGTGGCGACTCTTGCTAATCACAACATTTGCGACAAAACGCAAAACCCCAAGTCAGTTCTCCCATCGTATCACACTTTGTCCAGCAGGTACTAGGGCAGAGACAACTTTGAAACACAATCATTAGTGTGTACGACCTCATGACAGCTACACTCCCCACAGAGTAAAAGCAATTAAAGCATTGATACCGACTCCACCAAAACAGGAAGTAATCTCCCCAGCCAGGGTCTTTCAGAAATCTTATATCTATGTCCCCCAGCCGAATTTCATAATCGCAAGCGGGTCATAAAATTGTCTCCCAAGCAGAGTTTATTTCTCCGAATACAAAAGTTTAATCCCCAACAAAGCTTATTACTTCAGCTACGGAAGCTCATCTTCCAACAGAGTCATTCCCTCGCAGATCTATTCTCAAATAGATTCTCTCCCTAGAATAATATTCACAAACAACAAGGAGTAAATCTCCAGCATAGTCATCTCTGTTTACCATCCCCAGTGAAAGTAAAAGAGCCACAGTTCTCTACAACAGTCAGGAATGCTACACTCTCCAGCAGCAGTCGGGGATTTATTTTCCCAGACTCAGATATGTCACAAAAAACATCTCATGCTCATACATCATGACATGCACATACATATCACATACAACATAGTCTCATTTATTTTGAGAACATCATCTCACAATGCATTTCATTCATCCCATATAATTAACCCTGTTATCTTTTCAGGAAAGACAATTATCACCAGCAGTTATACATGTCATATCTGCATACAGCTAATGAAAAATCAGTTCCCGAAACCAAATAGGTCAACTAAGCTACGTGACCAAATAAGGTAACCCTACTATCCAGGTTCCTTCCCATAAGCCCTACTATCCAGGATTCCATCCTTGAACTAACCATACGACCCAGGTTCCTTCTCATAGACCTAATATCCAGGATTTCATCTCGAAGTAACCATACGACCCAGGTTCCTTCTCATAGCCCTACTATCCATGCTTTCATCTCTAAGTAACCCTAAGATCCAGGTTCCTTCTCATATCCCTACTATCCAGGCTTTCATCTCGAAGTAACCCTACGACCTAGGTTCCTTCTCATAGCCCTACTATCCAAGATTTCATCTCGAAGTAACCCTATGATCCAGGTTCCTTCTCATAGCCCTACTATCCAGGCTTTCATCTCGAAGTAACCCTACGACCCAGGTTCCTTCTCATATCCCTACTATCCAGGCTTTCATCTCGAAGTAATCCTATGATCCAGGTTCCTTCTCACAGCAATAATATCCAGGCTTTCATCTTGAAGTAACCCTACGACCCAGGTTCCTTCTCATAGTCCTACTATCCAGGCTTTCATCTCGAAGTAACCCTACTATCCATGTTCCTTCTCATAGCCCTACTATCCAGGCTTTCATTCCGAACTAACCCTACTATCCAAGTTCCTTCTCATACCCTATTGTTGTACCCCAAAATTTTCCCTCCTCTTCTTCACAAGAAATCACAGCTTCGGGCTGTTCCTGATTTTTCAGATTGGCTTAAGAATCGGTCAAACAGACTTTTCTTATCAGTCAGACAAAATTAGGGTTTTCATTGATTTCGAATCAGTCAAGTAGATTATTAGGGTTTCTATTGATTTGGTTGAGTTTGGCTCAGGGTTTGATCAAGCAGACGTTTCTTCGACAATATTCAAAATTAGGGTTTGCGCACGCATTCTCAGAAGAATTTGAATCCACAACATTTCATTTGACAGTCACATGGTTTTGATGCTTGTTCAAGATTGCCGTTTATTTCTCAAAGCCTAAACATATGGGATAGAAGTTGAGGTTTCTGATTGAAAGTTTGAAGCTTTAGTTTGATCAGTAAAGAAGAAGGTGTATGGACGTTGTTCGTTTAACTGTGCAAAACGTGCGATTAATTGGAATGCCGAGCGCATTGCGGGTTAATGCGAAGTTGTGAGACTATAACGTTTATTAATTATTTGTTTTATCTGAGCTAAAATTATTGGGGTTATTTCCAGTTATTTTAATTCAAGAAACTTAAGTAATTAAATAGACAGTGAGATAAAGAGTTATCTGACAAAAGAACTTTTATTTATTTTTAATTATTGGTACAAATGTTTATTTGATACAGTAAATTTATTTACAGTATTTACAATAAATTACAATGATTAAAAATAAATTAAATCTACATCCTAAGTTTCTTGAAGTCCCTTTTTTATCACCGCCTGGTACAACTGTGGAGAGAGGAGAGTGGAGGTGGCGTCTAGCGGCCTTAGGCGAGGAGGAGAACGCTCAGAAGCCCCGTTCGAGATGGATGAAGAAGACGAAGGAAGGTGGAGAGCGGTGGCGTTCCAAAAACTGTAAAACCCATTTCTGAACAAAACATAAACAAACCCTGATAAAATTTTGTCAAACGCATTTTGGGCCCGCTCCCCACAAAACTGCTAAAGCCCAATAAAACTGGCACCTGCACCCCCTTGTTTTTCTTATCTTATCCTTTTTCGTTTGGGCCAAATGTGTAACCTAAAGCCCATATAACCTTTTTTTATTTTTGAAAACCAACACTTTTTTATTATTATCACTTAATTCTTATTTTTTCCATAACCTAATTCTTTCTTTTTTTTGTTGTTAAATAATATATTAATTTTTCATGTAAAAATTTTATTAATACCTTTTATTACACTTAAAATATGTAAACATTAGTTTTCTATTAAGTTAAATAATTTTAAAACTTTTGTTTAATTAATTCTATACAAGTTTCTAAAAACATTAACTAAAATACATAAATAATAGTTTTCTTTAACTTAAACAATTTTCTTTTCTTTTCTTTAAAACTCTTGTCTATATAAATAACAAAAACACAAAAATAATAATAATACTTAATTTTCATTTTGATCATTTGTAAACAATCATATACATCACACAATACTTTTGATTCTCGTTATTCTTATACCTTGATTACATTTTTACATTGAGAATGCGACGATTCGATTTGGTTGTAAATAATATTTGGACACTACTATTCTGATAAGACTCATCCCCATTTGTAAACATTTGTACCCCCATCCCCGGATACTTATTTGTAATAGCTTAGACTTTAAATTCCCGCAATTTATCGCTTTCCATATACTGTATAGTAATTAGGGTTTGTATGCGAAGATTCAAAATCAACCGCTAGATAACCTAACACAAAGATAAATGCATGAAAATCAATACACAATGCACACTCACACCCCTAGGGTTTCATCCACTTGTTGCCTTCAAAAATGGGCCATGTTTGCATGTCAAGTACTTTGGCAAAACAAAAACAAACAAAATGATCATAGTCCCTCGATGACGCTATCGGAGTTACCTAAACAAAATGATCATAGTCCCTCAAGAAAATTGCCAAAATACTTGACACTATTGCTTTCATGGTCTATACGATGACCCGCGCCCGTCCCGTAAACATCCTAACACAAGGTTGTTCACCAAATACAATGGTGATACAACACTGTTAAAAGGGTTAAAAACATAAGGAAAGATCTTTGAGTAAAATAGGGTAGATAGCTCTTAGTTACTTGATCAAACTTGCAAAACATCCTTGCCATTTTTCAAACACACATCTCCACACAATTTCAAAACAAACTTTCAAAAACATTGAAACATCTTTTCAAAAATACATACACCTTTGTATATACTCAAACACGAGTCATTACAATGGTTGCCTAGACAAGGCATCTTTTTCAAAATATTTTCAAAACCACACACACAAAGCACCATTTCAAACAATTGAAAAGCAAAGGCAAGTGATCTAAAACAAGTAACTAAGAGCCCATGGATAACCATGGATGAAAAGGGTGCTAGCACCTTCCCTTTTCATAATCTACCCCCCGAACCCACGAAAACATCTCAAAGGTCTTTCCTGTGCTTTTTCACCTTTCCTTAGGATAAATAAAAAGTCGGTGGCGACTCTTGCTAAACCGAACAAATGCAAAAACAAACGCAAAACCTCAAGTCAGTTCTCCCACCGTATCACACCTACTATCCATGCTTTCATTTCTAAGTAACCCTACTATCCAGGTTCCTTCTCATTGCCCTATTATCTAGGCTTTCATTTCGAAGTAACCCTACGACCGAGATTCCTTCTCGCAACCTTACTATCTAGGATTTCATTTCGAGGTAACCCTACTATCCAGGTTCTTTCTCTCTTATCTCCATACAACAGTTTATAATACTGCAAGACATGGACCCGACCAGATACAGTCGATCTTGCATTTCCCTAGTAAGTCACTGTGCAGCCTGGACCCTGACCAGATATGCAGTTTACTTCCACCTCTTCAACCAAGAGTTATCTCCCCAGTAGAGTAATGGACAATCGAAGCTCTTATACTCTATTTTCCAAGACGTAAATAAACATTCCCCGACAAAGTCCTCCTCAACGGAAGGTACAGGAATTCTCACAAAGGAATCTCTTATGCAACCGATATCTTTTCTGGATGGCATCTTTAATCCCATCTCCGAAAATTCTCTGTCGAATTCCAAATGGCATCTGTAATCCCATTCCCGATATCACCAATCGGTATTAATTCATGCGAGTGCAAATTTATGGGCACTTTAGTGTTCAATCATCTTCTACCTTCAGATCACGAAAGGCAGACCAGTCAATCTACATCCTCAGGTTTAAAAAGATTGAACAGGGGCAGTTGTTGTACCCCAAAATTTACCCTCCCATTTTACTCAATATATGTTCATTGAAATCCTCAACTTGCTCAAGGATGCCGAAGAGTTAACCAGACAAACTCTCTCCTAAAGCAATGAACCTCCAACTAGGGTTTCAATTTTCATTAAGATGGGTGAGATCCAAAGGCCTAATATGATCTCCATAGTCCTAATATGTTCTCAAGATCATCTAAGCCAAGTTTCATGCCTTGCACAAGAAGTTTGCTCAATCAACTGCTCAGATGCTTGGAAATCAATTGTATTAGGTCAAAAGTCAAATGTGACCCACATACAGTCAAACTTCAATATTTTTGGTCAACATCAACATTTTGAAGTGATATCTATCATTTGATCAAGGGTTGATCATAATTCCCTAAGGAATGCTCCTAAATGATCAAAAGTCAAAAGTTGCTAAATTAGGGTTTCTTAGGAAAAGTCAACCGAGCTTTGACCAGGCATAACTTTCTCATACTTTATCAGAAATTTTCCATCCAAGGCTCATTTTGAATAGAATCCAATTCCCTACAACTCATATTCATCCCTCAAGTTCAATAAATGCACTCATGAAAAGATATAAATTCATACATTATAGGTCCTTTTCAAAAGTTAACAAAAATACCTTTTGGGTCAAAGCTTCTTACATGAACATGGAAGATCCAATTGAAATGAAACTAAAAGGGTTGTTCAGGGGACATCTCAAGCTTTCTAAAAAGTCAAAGAAAACCCTCTTAGGGTCAAAATTGAAGGAGATATGCATTGTCAAAGTTGGCCATTTTTGGAAAATTGTCAAAAGTCAATAATACCCAAAATTGCATTTTTTTTGTCAAATGGGCCTAACTTTTTATGCTTGCATCTTACTTCTAGAAATGTCCATGACCCAAACACTCCCTCATATATTATTGACTTTATTTATTTAATTTTTTTTCTTTTAATCATTTAAAAGTCAAATTAAATCAAATAAATGATATAAAATATGGAAGATTTGTTTTTGATCTGATTTTGAATAGAATCACAATCCATTTATGCTGTCAAACAGAGTCAAATCGTGCCAATGGTGATTGGGATGAGAAGGGTATGATTTGGCTTTATTTAGAAAGAAATAATGAAAAGAGGAAATCAAATCAAATCTTGATAATTGGCAAAGATATGAATGCTTTTTGTTAACCTAATTCAGTCTAATACATATACATAACAATTCCAAGGCACAAGAACAAGGGTTGATCGTGTGAAACAGCAAGTACAAGTTGCATTTTTTGTCAAAAAATCTCAGATCGGATTCCATACTAAAACCATCCTCAAGGAGATTTAAGGATTGCAACACGTTCCTGACAACCTCCTGAAGCTAACTGCACCTTTTGCACGCACCAAAACACTCAGAATCGTAAAATACACAACTTTGTTATCCAACCCTTTTTATTTTTGATTACATGCATACATGTATTTTCAATGAAATTTAATAATGTATTCTTATTTATCATAATGTTTCGATGCTTTCTGAATCGTTTGATTGAGTTTTAAGTGCACGAATCACAGTTTGCCATTCTTAGAGTTTCCAAGCTCGTTTTAGGGTTTCCTTCTACAGGAAAAATTAGGGCTAGGCGTGGATACCATGGTGTTTACGGCTTCAAGCCCAGTTGATTCATGGCCTTCATTGTAATTTATATTGCTTGTGCTGGATTTTTGAATGATGCAGTGTTGTACCTACAGACTTTGTCCGTAGGTAAAAGTCTAAACCTAAAACGACAATGTTGAGGAAGAAGAAGGCTAGGTGGCAAACTCCCATTGGGAGATTTGAATTACGCGCACGTTTTTATAATATTAATGTTACTTTGAATATAATGTTATTTTGTTATTATATTAACAAATGAACAGCCAGCGCATATGGTTAAGGACGGGGTTTGAAGAAAACATCCTGGGTTCGATCCCAGGCATGTTGCTTTTGCATTTTTCTTGAATATTTCTTGCAGATCCAACGTACCTCAATGCCCAGCATCCACCATACGCCTCAGATCTCATCCTTGGGGTCCATCATCATGTAGATCCCATGCCCCAACCTTAAGGGTCCATCATGAATCATCAGAAGGAGTTCCCCAGGGAATCATATGCTAGACTCTAGGCCATCATCCTAGGCCTATCACAAAATTTGCAACCCCCCCCCCCCCCCCCAATCTGCTTTGGCTACATCAGGCCCATCCCCTTAATTCTTTTGTTTAATTTATTTATTAATTTTGTTTTAATTTCTTGTTTAAATTATTTTTTTACAAAAATATTTTTTAATTAAATCATAAGATCATAAAATCACTAAAAAATTAGATTTAGTTTTTTTCATAAAACATTTAATTACAATTAATTAATTAGTTTAATAAGGTTAATTTAAATTCTTTTTTTCATAATTAAAATTAAATAGAATTTAGGTTAATTTGCAAGATTATTTACTTTTCTCAAAAAAATCCAAAAAATCCT
This sequence comes from Vicia faba, assembly GCA_948472305.1. Classification (NCBI taxonomy): domain Eukaryota; kingdom Viridiplantae; phylum Streptophyta; class Magnoliopsida; order Fabales; family Fabaceae; genus Vicia; species Vicia faba. Next base: position 885,866,448 of record OX451737.1, read on the forward strand.
TTCTTTACTCGTCAATTAATTGTTTCTAAACTTGACATTAATTCCCCGTAATTAATTTTGTCGCGCGCATTGTTTTTCCTTATTTTTATTAATTATTGTATCTGCTTCAAGTTTATAATAGTTAATTGGGTTTACTATTTCGCATTTATTATTTTCCCTAGTTTTTTATTATGTAATCTCCCTCCACAAGGCCTTGTTATAGCTAGGGTTTTAATTTCTCGCACTTTACTTTCCGCAATTATAAACTGCCTAGATGTATAGATAATAGGATTGAATGGCAAGATAAATAAATTTAAAACAGTAGAAAACCCTAAATGCGCAAGATAAATGAAACTGAAACCAAACACTTGCACATGCTCACTCTTAGGGTTTTGCCTCACTTGGTTGCCTCGAAAATAATGGTTGTGTCCCTCGAACGTAGGGATATCTTAGCAATGACCCGTAATTCAAAGTCATCATAAAGATCATAGTCCCTCCTTGTCCCTCGATTTGCCTACGAGAAATGATCTTATGACGATAGTCCCTTCGAAATGCTAAGGTATCCTTACTTATTTCCTTCAGTGACCATTTCGTCCCTTTCGAATGTCCCTCAAAACTCCAACGATTGGGCTACCTACTCCTTAATAGTAGGATAGCCCTATCTAAAGGAAACGAGAACAAACAATCTCTTTTGAGTAGGTAGAAAACTCTTAAGTACTTGCTCAAAACAAAAAAAAATCTTTCACACAAACACTTTTCAAAACAGTTTTCAAAACAACTTCGTCACACTCTTGAGGACAGATACAAGGGTTATCACGAAGTAAATAAAACTTTTCAAAACAGACACACACAAGAAATTTCAAAGTGAATAAGTACCTAAGAGACCATGGAAAACCACGGATAGAAAGGGTGTTAACATCTTCCTTTTCTATAATCTACCCCCCGTACTCAAAAACATCTCGAAAAAAGGCTTTTTCTGTTCTTTTTCCTTTTCCTTTGGTAGATGAAATACAAGTCGGTGGTGACTCTTGCTTACCGCAACATTTGCAAATACAAAATGCAAAACCAGTATTAACAGTCGATTCTACCACCGTATCACAATTTCATTCTATATTCTTTCATAGTTCAATCAAATAATTTTCTAAAAGGGAATATTTTCTTAAAACCCAATTCAAACCCATTATTTCTTGTGTTTTTCTCTACCTTGAATCTTGTGATTGAGTTGCATAATAAGCCATCAAGTTCTTAGTGATATCATTTATTATTTCACTTGGTTTAATTTATTGAGATGCTTCCAAGCTCTTTTAATATTACGTTTTGCTTTCGTGCTTCTTAAAATATGTGATTTTGTTTATGGGACCTAAAATGTTTTTGAAATTGTCTTTTAGGGGATAGGTTTATTCAACCCCCTCACCCTTCTAGACTTCTTTGCATCCATATTCTCACCCCAATAATTGGTATAAGAGTGGAGCTTTTGATCAAAGTCTCGCGACCCCAAAAGTTGAGGATATGGTTCCTTCGATCCTAGAAGAGTTTTCTAATAGTTTGGAAGCTTATGCAATTCAATGAATGATATTAAAATGATTTACTACTGTCTAAATATTTGTTGCATGAATCACTTAGATTAATTTAAAGTAAAACCTTACTAAGATATTCTTCAAACATTATGTGTATTTAAGATATTCTCTAAGTTTTGATTCATCCAGGATTAAACTGACATTAGTTTAAAGTATGTGTAGTGTAATCAGAAGCTAACACCATGTCTTAAAGTTTTCTCTTGATTGATCCTAATTAAAGGTGGATGTGCATTCACACTACAACATTCTGAAATTTTTTTGAGATGAAAGAAAGAAACAAAAAGCATATTCTAGTGATTTATTCTACCAATGTTATCGTAAAAAGAAGAAGAACGAAATCTGTGACTATTGGCAATGACTCTCCAAATTTTTAACAATTACAAAATATTTTAGAATAGAAATGTATTCCTTGAAGTGCTAATGATCGTCAAAGAATTGAATCAATTATCCAGGATTGACAAGATGTGCCCATTACTGATAATCAAACCATCATCATTCAAAGTTCATTTAAATCCTTATAAAGGAGATTCATATAGTATTCTTCAGAAGTACAAGAAGAGTTATATTCAATTATTATATGATTGATCGCATTATTCTCTTATGATATTCTTGTTGTTGATTACTAATTATTCTCGTGTACAAGAATCTAAACCTAGATCGTCTAAATACGTATGATTGTTCCAACCCTCCTTTATTCTTTTTGAGTATACATAGTAGTAATTATTCAAATTTCTAAGTGTATTGTATGTGTAATATGTGTATGCAATATATTTGTGCATCTCATGTTTTAAATCATTAAATCATTCAATGTACCAACTTAATTTTATTTTCGTCCATTTATTTCATATATGCATCTGCATTTAAATTCATTCATACATGCATAATCATCAATATTGATCTTCGTTCACTAAAAAAATTATCATTTGCATTAAATATATTTCTCATCAAAAATCATTTAGATGCCTAGTAGTAATTATTCAAATTCCCTAAGTGTATTATATGTGTAATATGTGTATGCAATATATTCGTGCATCTTGATAAGTGCCAAAATGTTGGTATTTTGTGTATGTAAGTTATGGTACTTATCGGTTCTTTTGTTAATATTCTTTGGATAATTCCTCGTTTAGTTAGTAAATATGTATAAATTGTGTTTAATCGAGTTTTCGTGTAAATATTGTATCGTTTGATAGTTCTGTCCCATTATTTGTAGGATTTATTGCATGGTTGAAGCTTGGGGAATTTGGGATTGAATAAAGCTTTAAGATGCAACTTTTAGAGGAAAATAAGGTTCCCAGGTCGCGCTTAGCATGCTCTGTGGGCGTTTAGCACGCCCTAGGAGTTAAAAAACCATTTTTGGCAAATTGGAGGGCGCTCAGTATGCTTGTAGCATGCTGAGCATGCTCATAATGCTCGTAGCATGCTCATAATGCTCGTAGCATGCTCATAATGCTTGTAGCATGCTCATCAGTATAAGGCGGTTTGGTCCAATAAGTAACAGCGCGCTTAGCACGGATTTTGGCGTTGAGTGCGGTCTACGATTTTAAGTTTGTGTATAAATAGCTAAGAACATATTTTTTTTTAGGTTTTTATCATCTTCCATCTCCATGAGGGAGCTCTGGTACAATTCTTTGTAGATTAGAGGTTCAAGCAACACCATTGGATGCTACATCTTGTCGATTGGCTATGGGTTGGCACGAATCGCATTGACACCATGAGAAGTTTCCTATTCATCTTCTTTTCCCTATGTATCATTCTAATGGTGGTTTTTGTATGTATATTTTACTCTTATTATATGTACATTTATTGATCATGGGATTGTATAAAATCCGCTTTACAAATCTTTATTGATGTTGTTCCTTGATCTTTTTGCATTTATGTTTTGGGTTTGGGTTGTTCTAGAGATAGACTTCATGAATCTTGGTTAGGTAATATCTTCTATTAGTTTCTTGACTCTATTGATAGGTTAAGATCTAATAATCATTGTGGGTATCGGTTATGAAATGCATATGGGTTGTTTGAGTTGCACATGAAATCGCCTCCGAGAGAAATATGGGTGATGTCTCACTTTGTGTTATAAATAGACTTAGTGTGAGCGATACTTGATGATTTTGACATGTATTGTAGGTTGAGTGCAATTGATATGCATGTTTAATCATTTTACGGGTAGAATGAAATGCAATTCCATAATGAATTCTCTTAGGCTACATATGATTGTTTATCGCTTTCTTTATTGCTTTATTTACTTTTCCCGTATTTTACCTTCTGAAAACCCAAATCCAAACTTAGAGAGATTGAAACTGTTGAACAATAGTTTTTCCCTCGCACTAATCCATGTGGAGACGACATGATATAACCTATAAAAATACTTACTTTTGCTTACCGCTTTATCAAAATGGCGTCGTTGTCAGGGATTAGTGTTAATATTAACTACACCGCGGTAGTTTTGCTTTCTAAGTTTCATAAATATGTTTATATTGTATATTTTTACATTTTCTCCATACTTGTCTATTTTATACATTTACTTGATTTGTAAATTTATATATAGTATACTTATTTTTTTCACGTTTTCTAAAAGTGTGGTTAGGTGTATAGTTCTAGTTAGAGCTTGAAGAGATTTAAGCAAAGGCGGGAGTGAAAGCATTTGGCTCATCCAAAGCAATGTGAAATGGTTGTAAATAACAGGTATTGAGCTTACGACGTAAACAAGCATGTTTTTATTGTTTTAGATATAGTAGTTTAGGTAGTGTGGTGAGTGTTGTTTAAACAAGTTGAAATCATACCGGTTCTTAAAACTCTCAAATATTCAATTTTCAATTTGTTTTTTCATTTTCATCAGGTTTTGTAGTATGTAAATAGTATTTGTTTTGTTGTGTTAATTGTGTTTTCCAAAAGCTTTTTTTTTATTAGCTGAAGGAAATTTTTTGGTGTAAACTTTTTGTAGTTGTATAATTGAGATAGCGTAGGTGATTGTGGAAGTTGCATTAGAAATACATGTTGTTGTTGTTCTGTTTTTCTGCTACTAGTGTGCCATGCTTAGCGCGTATTTTTTTGCTTAGCGCGCTCTGCTGTGATGTGCCAGCGAACTCTTTTTGTTTCACTTGGCCTTCCTTTTTCCCACTTTCACCAAAGCTTTGTAGAGGTAAATAACATTAGTACTGTTTTTTCTAATAATTTTTGTTGTTGTTTGGACTTCAATTTTGGTCCGGTAACTTAAAGGATTTCGAGGTGGTTTTTTGATTTTGATTGATTCAACTTGCGGATGTATGGTAATGATGGTTTTTAAAGTTGGTACACGTCAAGTACTCATTTATCGTTCTATAGCATAACATGTTTAGGAAACTTTTCATTTGTATAATTATTATACTATTCATTCTTTTTGCATTACTTGTTTTTGATTGAATCACTTTAGTTCCCTTTTTACTCCCAAATGTGAGGAAGCTTTCCATTGTTCATATATGTTGGAGGCCACAATTCTTGTTTTAACTGGATTTTATTATGTTTAATCTTTTGTTTGTGTTTATTGTATGAAAGCATAAAAATGTTTAAGGCATTTTGTTTGATTTTGAGCACAACTACTTAGCTAAATAGACAATTCACCTTGTGAGTGTGTGAACTTTTTTTAACCTTGTTGAGCTTTTTGTCAATGTCCATGTTGTTTTTTAACTTAATTTTTGTCTATAAGTGTTTGGTTTTCTTTTTTGAATGGATGTCGATTCTTGTTTTCTTGAACCCTCAACCATGATTTATGGTTTAAATTTTTACCCTTTCTTAGAAAGTAGGGAGTATTCACTTTAATGGTTGTTGAATTCAAGTTAGAGAGAAATGTTTGCTCACTTATGTTGTTGGTTGTTATGTGGTTGTGAAAGAAAAAGAAAAGATAAGAAAGAGAAAGAAAAAATTTGAAAAAGATTTGAAAAAGAAAAATAAAAAGAGTATGGAATAATGTTGCATTAATAAGTATTGTGATTGGTTTATGGAATTTGGGATTATGATGAAGTTTGATTTAAGTTTTATGTTTGAACTTTTGTGAGTTGATCACTCTTTTAGGTTTAGGCATGTTTTTGTTTCGATTAGCTTTAGGAATTAACCCTTGTTTGTTAACCAAGCCACATTACAACCTTTAAAAGGCCTTGTGATTCTTGCCTTTATATTTTCAATGTAAATTTTTGGATGAATGCATAATTTAGTCTATTGTTTGTAAGATTATAGATGAGTGTCAACGTTCCCCTCCTTTGTGTGTTCTTCATCAACCGATGAATTTTTGCTAGGCATGATTCATGATTAAACTTTTTTTGTTTTAGAATGTTTAGTATGATTTTTTGTACTTAGGATTCATTTTGTTTACATGTTGTTGTTTAAGGATTGTGGTAAGTATTTACCTTGCATGTTCGTTTTTGTTTGAACCATACATTTGTTTTTTGTTTTAAAAACTTGTTGATTCATGATTCTTTGGTTAGTTACTTTTGTTTTTTGAGTTGTTTGGCCTTGTTTGAGGACAAACAAGTTCAATTTGGGGAGAGTGGGTAAGTTCAAAATTGTCGGTATTTTATGTATGTAATTTGTGGCACTTATCGATTCTTTTATTAATATTATTTGAATAATCCCCCGCTTAGTTAGTAAATATGTATAAATTGTGTTTAATCGAGTTTCCGTATAAATATTGTATCGCTTGATAGTTTTGTCCCATTTTTGTAGGATTTATCGTATGGTTGAAGCTCGGGACATTCAGGATCGAATAAAGCTTCAAGATGCGAGTTTTGGAGGAAAATAAGGTTCCCAAGTCGCGCTTAGCGTGCTCTATGGGCGCTTTGCGCGACCTGGGAGTTGAAAAACCATTTTTTGCATATTGGAGGGTGCTCAAAACGCTTATAGAATGTTCAGCATGCTCATCGCACTTGTAGCATGCTCATCAGCATAAGTCGGTTTGGTCCAATAAGTGACAGCGCACTTAGCGCGGATTTTGGCGCAGAGCGCGATATCCGATTTTTAGTTTGTGTATAAATAGCTCATAACATATGTTTTTTAGATTTTTATCATCTCCCACCTCCATGGGGGAGCTCTGGTCCAATTCTTTGTAGTTTAGAGGTTCAAGCAACACCATTGGGTGCTACAACTTGTTGATTGACTATGCGTTGGCGCAGACCGCATTGACACTGTGAGAAGTTTCTTATTCGTCTCCTTCTTCCCTATGTATCATTCCAATGGTGGGTTTTGTATGTATATCTTACTCTTATTGTATGTACATTTATTGATCATGGGATTATATAAAATCTGCTTTACAAATCTTTATCTATGTTGTTCCTTGATCTTTTTGCATTTATGTTTGGGGTTTGGGCTGTCCTAGAGATAGACTTCATGAATCTTTGTTAGAGATATATATATATATATATATATATATATATATATATATATATATATATATATATATATATATATATATATATATATATATATATATATATATATATATATATATATATATATATATATATATATGAAATTCCGGGAATGTCACAGACTCAGAATGTCTAATGGAATGTTAAGACCTCTGATCTGACATTAAGCGCTGTACAAGTAGAATAGGCTGTACTTTTGATATCTGTTCTGCAACAGTCACTGGATTAACATACCAGAGCCAGCAACACGCTGGTTCTGATTTACTGAAGTTCAGAACAGTTAAGGTTAATCTTATACATTGATGTTACGAGGAATGCTGTAACATCAGAGTAAGTAACCAATACAGAAAGTAAATAACACACATAATTGTTCACCCAGTTCGGTTCAACCAACCTACATCTGGGGGCTTCCAAGCCAGGGATAAAGTTCACTATTAGTAGTATCAATTCAAAGACCCTACAGCCAACATACCCGTTGACAGCCTTCTCACTTAATCACTACCCAATGACACTTTTACCTAAGATCCAATCCTAGATATGAGACCCCTCTCACTCCCCCTCAATCACCACAGTGATAACTTTCTACAGTACACATACTGTTCAGAAGATACACTTCCATTACACATCTTGATCATGCTTAAAAGCTTCAATCAAGTACAATGCATACATCCTTTAACCTACAGGTTTCAAGGAGTATGGTGACCATCCCACAGCCCGGGTGGTTCACAACAAAACTAGCCCTAAAGTGTTACATCTTGTCAATACTCGACCTTACTTAAATTAGGTTACAATGCTTCTATTTATAACCCTCTTTACCCAGCTGGATTTGGGCCTTCACATGACAGCAATGCAGCTTTAACGACCTGCATAAATTAAGCAGAAAACTTCTGCTACAAGTTAGGTCTTCAATCGAGCTTTTCTCCTTATCCTTAGCTTCTGATTGAATCACGTATGCCTTCAATTTTCGCTACTTGTTATGCATTCTATTTGGCAGAATATTCTGCATAACTTTAGGAACAGAACTGCATCAGTCTTGACAGTTCAGTAGCTTGATGTCTGGTATGATGTTATGACATCACTTGAGACATGTTGTTCCAGATGTTGATCAACATGTTTAGGCATTTACAATAGAATTTTCAGGCTGTTCCTATTGTACATTATATTACATTTTTGTTGTTGTTATTTGTTTTACAAGAGATGAGCCAATCCCAAACGAAGGCACTTACAATCTCCCCCTTTGGCTAATTTTGGCTAAAACAAATACAACAATAATACTCACCATTCAGGACCTCTTGAGGCACAGGAGGAAGAGGATGCCCTTATTCCCTTTTAGACCACGAACCATTTCTTGTCACTGATGGTGGAAAAAGAGGACCGTGGGAGATAAACTATCCTTTCAGAGGCATCAGAGAACCTTTAAGGAGTGACCAGAATATCTCCCTTGTAACTCAGAACACAGGTCACAACTGTGTTCATAACTCAGATCACAAGTCACAAATAAATTCACGCCTTTTGAATTTCTGCTGAGTTTGTGACAAGGCTTTGTGATCAAAATTTTGAGTAGCTGCTGCAACGAGGACAGTTTCTAACAGTACTCCTTCTAACAGTACTCCTTTCTCCCCCTTTTTGGCCAAAAATTGCCAATGAAAGCCCTCACAAAACCAGATCCAAGAACAGTTTTCCCAAATCCGTATAAACCCCATGATGGTTGTGAGAGAAAAGAATGTGTGACAGGAGGTTATATAAGGAGATACCAGGTTCAAGAAGATGGTAGAATCTTGGTCAAGGATACCTGTTAAAGCATGTGCATATTTCAGACTGACTGTGCATGTATTTTAGACGTATTTGTTTGCTTCCACACAAAGAACCAGTCCTAATACATGCATAAGTTTAGGTCAGAGCAATTCCTGAATAAAATCAGCCTTTGACCCATTTTCGGGACTGAAGATTTATTCCTTCTAGGAAACAGAATACCAATGACGTGGCGAAGTTATTTTCCCGTATTCTTCTTGATTTCCACAAGGTTGCAATGTCGTTGGTAATGTCATGACATTTACTTAGACATTACCTTGCATTCTTCAACAACAGCAGCCTTCTCTTTACTTCTCATGCTTTGTGTTGCTGAGATCCAATACACCAGAAGACTCCAACATGCTTCACAGGACATCACACAAATTTAGATGCCACTTCTATTTCTTGTAGTAAAAGAACCCCTTGAACATATGCTGAATATATCTGATTTACTTCTTCTGATCTTCTATTCACTAGTAGTTGTTGGAGCTAGTGAAGTCTGATTTGCTAGACCAATTTGCTATTGATAAGATCTGAATCTTCCAAATTGCTCCAAAAGTATCAAAACTGCCACTTATGATACTTTTAAGAATCTCTGAGATTTTCTTCCTAACCCCAGTCCAATAACAAGAGCAATTCTTCAATCTCCTGTTGTTGAGACATTATCCATGACTTCACAATGTCATATTATCAGAACACATAAACATCAGCATACCACTGCCCTCTTCTGACTTCTGATCTTCAGATTAAGCCCAACATTACAGAGTCTCCCTTCAATGTATATTGTAATTGGAAAAGTGCAACACTTAGTGACTTCCCTTGTTAAGGCCAAAACAGTGGCGTGGAAACCAGTAGCACTAGCTCTGAGGTGGTAACTTCAAGCACCCTGAACTAGTCTTAGAATAGTAAGGACATCTCTGATTCATGCCCTTGCGCTTCCACACTTATCATGACTCTCATGTAACCATAGTCTGAAACCAACCTCCAACCTTCTTAGTGTGCTTACAAGCTTTACTAAGATTTAGACTTTCTAGAAGGATTATCCTTTGATCATGTCATCCTTCTGTATAATATATTTACTAGTAGTTGCTAATACTAGTAAATTTTTCAGACCACAACAGTAGTTATGCGTTGTTAAGCATACTTCTTTTAAACACAAGTAGAATCTACTTATTCCAAACCAACAATAAAACTGCCACACTAGAAGATTAAGATTCACAGTTCCAAGTCTCTGCCACGGACTTCTAACAATAAATGATGTTACAGCATGAACCTATCTGCTTGGATTCTGAAGTTAACATCCAGGGGATTGATGCCCTTTTATATTCCACATAAGAAAAGTATGATTACTCACCAGAATATTCTTAGAGAGAAATAAACTCTCTACCAAGTTCTGTGAATTAGGTTCAGAATACAGCCTTGCATACATATTAGACAAACAATTAGTCTCCCATCGAAGTGCATATATATATCTTTATGCAGGATCCTAATGAATACTTAGTCTCCCGTCAAAGTATTCATTATTAGTTAGATCATGTCATCTTCTCAAGGTAGGATCATTATTCTAACAATCTTCTGTTCCATGCATGAAGAACCACAACAACTACGTAACCATGCAGCAACTAGCATGGATAAACTTCACCTTGTCTGTTGACCCTTGAACAGTACAAAGGAGTTAATTGTACCATACTCCTGTAGACAAACCAAGTTGTTCACATAGATGAACTTCAAGCAAGAAGAGGATCTTCTCAAGAACCCATGATCTTTTGAAGATAACTCATCCTTGCTACATACAACTAACAAGTTCATCCTAGGTGATGAGGATGACTTGTCATAGTGCAGATATCCACCATTTGACTTTGGTCCAGGATGTCAAGACATTTTGTAAGATATGTCTTCCAAGATCCTCAGGTTAAGGACTCCCCCTGAAACTCAGCTCAAATCATTGTAGAGAATAAAGTGAATTCTCCTTCACATGCTGCAGGTTATGTGATTGATAGTCATAACCTGTTCTATTCCTATCTTCCTTGGAAATCACTAAGATCATGAGAAATAAACTCAAGCATCTTATAGAGCAAGGTAGGATGAACTTCCTTTCACATCAGCTTGATCATACTACTCCCTCTGAACAAACTGTTATCCAACTTCCCTCTTTGTAGACCTCTTTACTATAGACACATAGTAAATATTCTTTATTTGGAATTTGCCACAGGTTCCAAATTAAGAGTCTTTGGTTTGCTTGCTGTACAAGTTTCAGGTTGCCACATTCTGTAACTTGTACACGAAGAAACTTCATTATCAATCTGGGACTTATCCATCAGTTGTGATGTTGTGCATTCTTTATCATCACAAGCTTTAGATTTAACACATAAAGATTCTGATTCCATCATTTATTCAATTGGAATTATCTAATCACACTAGACTGATTACTTCTTCATGCTTGCTAAGCATATTTACTTGGCTGAAGACATCATCCACAGCTTTAAAGTCCTTTTAAGTGCATTTAGCTCAGCACATCTACTCCCTTAAACTCACAACTGGAGTAGATGACCTGTTGATCGTGTCCTGATCAATTATTTCAAAACAGATGTCTCCTCTTCCAGATCAGGAGTAGGTTCCAAACATATGTACTCACATTACATATGTTTAGCACCCAGAACATCTGTTCTTCAACTGGCAGTTGCATGATGTTCTAACATTCTTAAGAACATTAGTTGCATCTTCTTGGAACACATCATCCTTGATAATCTTCAAGGTCTTCAAGTGGCTTGCACACGCATGTGAGAATCATTGATCAATCAATTAACAAAAATAATAGCTCTAGAGTTCTTCTTTCACTTTTAGGGGTTGTATCAGAAGGTATGCAGCGGAATAGCAGTATTTCACCAGAACTTACACAGTGCTTACTCCATATAGTAAGCATGACACATAAGGATTGAAAATAAATCAATCCCACAAGTTGTTTGCTTCTTCACCGAACAACTTTCTAAACCCAACTCTACAGCCCTGTTAAAAGAAGGCTTTGTAACCATATGTGATGCCTTATCAATATCTTCACTCCCGCATGAAGATTTTGATAATATTCTTCTCTGTGCTGAATACAGGTTGAACAATGCACTCCAAAATCTTCACTCCCGCATGAGGTCTTTGAATTTGTTCAAACACTTTTATCTTCCTTCAACATAGCTGATCTAGTTTCTCCCAAATTGGTCCATCCTCCACTCCTAGGGACCAAACAATATGAACACTACTGTTTCAAACAATATTCTACCTTGTACACAACCGGAAAGTATCCCCCATGGATCTCATCCAGAGACAGACAGGATGCCTGCTCTGATACCAATTGAAATTCCGGGAATGTCACAGACTCAGAATGTCTAATGGAATGTTAAGACCTCTGATCTGAAATTAAGCGCTGTACAAGTAGAATAGGCTGTACTTTTGATATCTGTTCTACAACAGTCACTGGATTAACATACCAGAGCCAGCAACACGCTGGTTCTGATTTACTGAAGTTCAGAACAGTTAAGGTTAATCTTATACATTGATGTTACGAGGAATGCTGTAACATCAGAGTAAGTAACCAATACAGAAAGTAAATAACACACAGAATTATTCACCCAGTTCGGTTCAACCAACCTACATCTGGGGGCTTCCAAGCCAGGGATAAAGTTCACTATTAGTAGTATCAATTCAAAGACCCTACAGCCAACATACCCGTTGACAACCTTCTCACTTAATCACTACCCAATGACACTTTTACCTAAGATCCAATCCTAGATATGAGACCCCTCTCACTCCCCCTCAATCACCACAGTGATAACTTTCTACAGTACACATACTGTTCAGAAGATACACTTCCATTACACATCTTGATCATGCTTAAAAGCTTCAATCAAGTACAATGCATACATCCTTTAACCTACAGGTTTCAAGGAGTATGGTGACCATCCCACAGCCCGGGTGGTTCACAACAAAACTAGCCCTAAAGTGTTACATCTTGTCAATACTCGACCTTACTTAAATTAGGTTACAATGCTTCTATTTATAACCCTCTTTACCCAGCTGGATTTGGGCCTTCACATGACAGCAATGCAGCTTTAACGACCTGCATAAATTAAGCAGAAAACTTCTGCTACAAGTTAGGTCTTCAATCGAGCTTTTCTCCTTATCCTTAGCTTCTGATTGAATCACGTATGCCTTCAATTTTCGCTACTTGTTATGCATTCTATTTGGCAGAATATTCTGCATAACTTTAGGAACAGAACTGCATCAGTCTTGACAGTTCAGTAGCTTGATGTCTGGTATGATGTTATGACATCACTTGAGACATGTTGTTCCAGATGTTGATCAACATGTTTAGGCATTTACAATAGAATTTTCAGGCTGTTCCTATTGTACATTATATTACATTTTTGTTGTTGTTATTTGTTTTACAAGAGATGAGCCAATCCCAAACGAAGGCACTTACAATATATATATATATATATATATATATATATATATATATATATATATATATATATATATATATATATATATATATATATATATATATATATATATATATTAGTTTATCTACTCTAGAGATAGGTTAAAAGCTAATAATCATTGTGGATATCAGTTATGAAATGCATCTGGGTTGTTTGAGTTGTGCGTGAAATCACCTCTGAGAGCAATACGGGTGATGTCTCACTTTGCGTTAGAAATAGTCTTAGTGTGAGCGATACTTGATGATTTTGACACGTATTGTAGGTTGAGTGCAATTGATCTGCAAGTTTAAGTATTTGATGGGTAGAATAAAATGCAATTCCAGAATGAATTCTCTTAGGGTGCATATAATTTTTTTTCGCTTTCGTTATTGTTTTAGTTAGTTTTCCCACATTTTACCTTCTGAAAACCTAAATCCAAACTTAGAGAGATTGAAACTATTGAACTGTAGTTTTTCCTTCACACTAATTCCTCTGGAAACGATATGATATAACCTATAAATTACTTAAATTTGCTTGTCGCTTTACCGCTTCAAAACTTATCATGTTTTAAAGCATTCAACCATTCAATGCACTGGCTTAATTTTATTTTCGTCCATTTATTGCATATATGCTTTTGCATTTAAATTCATTCTTACATACATAATCATAAATATTGATCTTTATTCACACAAAAAATTAGCATTTTCATTAGATATATTTCTCATTAAAAATATCATTAAAAATAATTTTGCATTTCATCGAAATCAATTTTTCTTGTATTAAAGCAATTTTTCAAAATTATGCTTCATGATTTGAATCATAGAAACAACTTGATTTGAGTCATAAATATTGAAATTTCAAGTGTGTGGCATTATGGAGGCTTGATTCGAGTCACATCTATAACATGATTTGAATCACGACTCATTCATTTGAAATTTTCAAGTGCATGATTCAAATCACATAAACAACCTGATTCAAATAATGAAATGAAAGGGCACACATTTTAGGCAATTAACAGTTCATTTATTCTTTTCTTTCACTTGCCTAACACATTCATTTTATCAAAATCCATTTCACTCACAACTCATTTCAAATATTCTCTTCATAACATTATAATCCATTTCATCTCATTATCATCAATTATTCATAACCTATACTCTTCAACCTTGATCATCATCAACATTACCATGCCTTCCCAAATTCCACAAAAGAGGTCCACTGACAAAAAAAAGGGAAGAGACAACTTTCCACTTAAAATTCTTCTCCTCCTCCAGTTCCAAAAAGACCAATAACAAAAGTTCAAGCAAGCAAGGGTTCATCTGACGCAAGGGTTCATAAGAAGACCGAAACCAATACTTATCATCAAGGGTCCAACAGGGATACTTCTCTGATTAGTAAGAAAATTCGAAAGTAAATTCCTAAAGAAAATATACATATGTATGTCAATGAGTTCTCAAAAAAACATGTTGACTCTGGGTATTTTTTTGAAAAGCATGTTGAGACAATATTAGAAGTTAGATTTTTGGCTCCGTTTGTGGAACATGGTTTGTTGAGATTTTTGAGTCTCAATAAGAAGTATGATCCCGAGCTTGTTAAGGAATTTTAATTCAATTTGTAAATCATTGATAACGGATTATAGTGTCATTTTAAGGATAACCTTATTAAGTTATCTTTATATGATTTTGGTATTCATTTTGGTGTATTGGCTAGAGGTGCTGATATTTGTACTATTAATGCTCCAAAATTCGCAAAGCTTGATTTCGTAACAAGCATATCTAAATCTATTTTTGGTGATGGTCTGGATATGACCAACTTTAAGATCAGTTAGATTAAATTTTAAATGAGTATTTTTCATTGGATTATGGTTAAAATGTTGTACACGAAACCTCACAATTGGGCAAGAGTAGATAACTTTGACCTCTATCTGATGTGGGTGCTATTTAGCAACCCACGCCACATTTGGTTCAAGTTCATTTTGCAAAGGATAGAGGACTGCATATCCTCTCCTAGGACTTCTCTATTCTTCTCATATTTTGTTCAGTTCATTCTTGAATTGAACGATATTACTTCATCTATTGCATATTTGGTGAAATCACCAAAGTCGATTTACACCTCTACCATTAATCTGATGAGATAATAAAGGGATGGAAGTGGGGAATATTATTTTCTGCATACGGGTGGAATTTTGATCTATGAGGATATTATTTTGAAGCCTCCTGGTGAAGGGCTTAGTTCATCATCTGTTGGTTTGTTTTCTCCTTATGTAAAAGCATATTTTAACGTGTGGTTTGGAAATATTTTGGCTGACAATTAAGTTTGGGAAGAGTGCATCATGGCACGCATTGAGGGTATTACTAAAGAAGTTGAGGATAGTTGGGTGAAGTTGAAGGAAGATTTGAAGGGGAAGATACAAGATTGTGAAGCTCGAGTTATTGCTCAAGTGGATTATATGAGAGCTGATGTAGAGCACCTTGGTAGTTACACTCCCATCTTTCCTCTTGGTACTTATGATCTTAATCCAGATACCGCTGACCCTATTACAGATCCTGCATATCTTGCACTTCCTCCTGATGAAACAACGGACCTACCTTGATTTATTTGTATTTTCATGCATATCATGTCATAACATCTACATCAAGTCACTTTTGGATATTTATGACATTTTGGGATTGTCTGATTGTTTTGATATTATTGAATATAGTTGGATTATGTATTGTGTGATAAGTTTTTAGTCACGTATGATATGGTATCTCTGTGATTCTCTTTATTCTATTTTTATCTTGATCTTTTCATTAAAATTGCGTGTTTGCGATAATTGGTATTGTATGCGATTTTTATGGTGTATGTTTAGTTTGCTATTGTGACAATCCATTTTTGGATTTTGTATTATCATGGATTCAACTATTTTCGTATTTTTATCTATCTCTCTTTCTCTTTTTCATATTTATCAAAGGGGGAGGTATTGAGATATTATAAATATTTACGTGCATTAAGTGTTTAATGCAGGGGAGATTTACAACTCAAGTGAAGTGTTTTACGCTTATCATATGTGTGCTAAGGAAATTCATCGGATTCATTCCATCGTCAATTTCCAAATAACGCTAAAAAAAATTAATGAGTAATAATATCTCTAAATTTGCCAAACATCAAAAGAGGGAGAATGAAAGTGCAGTGACGTTATTGTATTGTATCGTTTACTTGTTTTGATGTTTTTACTAATTTGAGTGTATATGTTATAGTTTGTTTGCGTGTTTGTAATTTTCTTATCATTTAATATTCATGTGTTTGTACTTTATTCGCATTTGACTTGTATTGTATCGCTTCGGCTATTGTGATATTGTACCATTGAGACCCCTCATTACTCAATAAAATAAGAGTGTTTGATCCTTGATAATGTTCTTTTTAGCGTAGCAGATTTCTCTTATTTCGTTTCATCAAACGTGACTTGAATCACAAGTTAGAACTCTGAAATCAATATGTTGGGTTATTTAATTTTAAATCGTGTATTAAGTGCGATTCGAATCATGAACCATGTGAAAATTGGGATTTTCTTTTGGATTCTTTGAATCGAATCACAGAATAAGCATGACTCAAATCACAAACTCCTGTGACTCGAATCAAGTAATAACCATGACTCAAATCAAGTGTTTCCATAAAGCTAAATTTGGGCTTTGTTCAAAATGACTCGAGTCAAGAATTTAACTTGACTTGAATCACAATATCTTGTAATTTGAATCATAATTTCTTCTTGACTTGAATCATAGTTTCACAAATCAAATTTTCCATCTTAGATTTATAGAGTTGTTTCTTTGATCCAAGACTAGTGTGTGAAACCAAGTGGGTGTAACCCATGTCAGAGTCAATTCCTTTTTGTTGCATATTGTTCTTGTGTAATTTTTTGTTGATTGAATAAATTAGAGAGAGTAAGTTGATTAATATCGTAATGTTTTTCATAATTAATCAAGCTCTTAATATCAATCAAGATCCAAAATCCATTCATCCATAAATTATAGAGAATCTTGTGTGTGTGTTTTTCACGTACATCTAATTCATTAACTATCACCTTGTGAATTAGAGTGTTTGTGAGATTCTCTGGAACTGATCATCATCTTCATCCTTAGTTATTTTCCATTATCAAGGACCTTCATCTCTAAAGATTGAGTATTGAGGGAGACTAGTGGTACATCAGGGTATCTAATGTTTTTGTGTGAAGTTTATTGTTTGTAATAGGTGCATGTATCATTTCTTGAATGATATTTGGTCTTTATTGTTATCTATCAAGAAGAGAGTTTCAGTATACTCCATGGAAGACTTTGATGAGATCAAGTATCAATTGTTCATAAGGAGGAGTTGGAAGTTATCTATCTTTAGTGGAGTTGGAGAAAGATTGCTCGCATATAAAGTTAGAAGTTATCCAGTCAATACTTAGCTAATGGCAATCTCTCATACAAGAAATTGGTGGAATCAGGTGGATTGCCACACACGAATACTTGGAGAAAGTTATTGTGGATAACAAGGTTAATGGATCAAGGTATTTAGATATCGTATTTTTGTTAGCAGTTTGAGTGTCTGCATTAACAGAGAGAATTATCGTGTGATAGTTTATTGTAATCAAAATGCATGTATAAAACTTATCAAAATAGTGAAAGATCATGATTATTTTCTAGTGGTTTTTAACACTATTGAAGGGTGAAGGAGACAAAGCGAGGAAGAACGTCGAAACACTATATATCTATGTGTATCTTTTCTTCTTCCCTTATCTCCATTTATTTCCTAGCATTCATTAACAATGTCATTTCGTTAGTGCATTATTGCACTGTTTGTATGTCATATACGTTGGACCGTGCTTATAGATATTTAATATATAAGCTTAGGTTTTTGGTGCATCAATCTTGTTGTATTATCATAAAGTCAATTATGTCTTGAAATAACATCTATGTAAAGTGTTTTGAAATTGCTTTGTTTAAAACAACTTTGGTTGTCTTGTGATTGACTTGTATTAGAAGCAATCAAGTCCATAGTGATATCATGTATTATTTCACTTGGTTTAATTCATTGATATACTATCAAGCTCTCTTAATATTTTGTTTTACTTCCGCGCTTCTTAAAATCTTTGATTTCGTTCATGAGACTAAATTGTTTTTGAAATTATCTTTTAGAGTATATGTCTATTCAACTCCTCCTTCTAGATTTCTTTGTGTCTATATTCTCACTTAACATATATGTCTCGTAGTTTGGGACAAATGAGGAATGTGTAGACATATGGGTACTTTAGAAACTAAGAGGTGTGAGGGAAAGATGGAGGTGCATGCATGATTAAAACATGATGTGGTTATAAGTGTCTAATCGAAGGAACATGTGAATATGGAGGCATGAGTGTTATTGTTGTTGTGACTAGGGACGAAAGAGAGGAATTGGATGTAGACGAAATAGTAGGGCATATAAATGAGTTAAAGGACTTATTAGGAGAAGTGTTTGTTAAACTAGAGTATATAGTTTGAGGTGATGATAACAACTAAGATTAGGGAAATTGGATCTTCTTAAAGGTGATATCTTTAGAGATGAAGATTCTACCACAAGAGTCAAGACACTTGTAGACTTTATGAGTGGCTAAATATCCAAGAAAAACACACTCCCTTGAATGCATATGAAGTTAGTGTGAGGTATAAGGTGTTAAAAAGGGAAAGCACGAATATGCATAAGTGTGTTATGATGAGATTAACATACTTTAAAATACCAAATTTAATATAGACAATGATGAGTAGAGGGATTACTGACAATTTTATTATTATAAGTGGCGTTCAAAGCATGACTAGAATTGAAAACAAGGCTAGACCAAAAACTAGAACTAGGACTAGTAACACTTAAAGCTAGAGAAGAATTGGATGAAGCTTTGAACATATTTTCAAATTTGTATAGATCACCCATCCCAAGACACCCTCTAAGAAGGACTTTATAACTATAATTACATTTAAGAAAACATGAATTATTGTGGAATTAAAAGAAAACAAAGTTATCCTGAACAAACTGACTTACATTGACAAGGTTTTTGGTAATGGGAGGAACTATTAAAAATCTGTTTGGTTTAAGAATAGTTTTAGGGTAAAGAGGAAAAGGAAAAGTCATTGAGCCAAGAGAGGTGATGGAAATATCTTGAATATTTGTCATGTGGATATGGTTAGATCCTAGAAGTGGAACAACATCCATGAGATTTAATGCATCAAGAGTGACATGATCATGCCTATAGTAAATTTGACATTGAAAGTAACCTCCACTTCCACCACGGCCACCATAACTTGTGTATCTTCCACCACAAGAACCATGACCAAGAAACTGATTACCATAGTCTCCAAGACAAAAATGTAATATATTTGAGGCATAAGAATTAGGAAAGTTGAGGTTATGAGTGGATTCAAGTGGAATTTAAGGTTGTGAGGCACGAATATGCTACTCTTTGTAGTCTTTAATTAAAAAAGAAGAAGATATTATTGAAGGTGCGAGAAACATAAAAAAGAGGGGTTGGAATTGGGTTGCACTAAAAATAGTTTTTTCACGACTCAAACATAAAGCTTAGCAAGTGAATAAAATAAATGAACACAATTATTTTTATCCTGATTCACTGTTAGCTAACTTATTTTAGTCTACCTTTCAAGGTGATTTTCCTTATACACAAGGACTTAATCCACTATAATCAACTAGATTACTGACAACCACAATAAGTCTGATCAACCTTATTGGCACCCCCAATAAGTTTGTTGATTCTTATTGTAAATCCACTATGATTATCGTCAAAGTCTTCTTGAGAATCAAGACTACAAAGAGTCTCTCAAGGAACCTATCAACAATCATTGATTTACAAAGATGTGTATACAAAGATGCTTCTACAAAAGCAAATTATACAATGTTCAAGTACAACAACACAAAAGTGTTGATTAGCAAGATACGAACAAAAACTCCTCGCTTAGTTACAAAACTATACAAAGATTTTCTCTAGAGTTTGTGCAGCGGTTTGATGTCACTACGCCAAAAATGATTTTTTGTATCACCTAATTTAATAGCACTTTTAAAAAAAATGCTATTAAAATGGAAAAAACACATTTATAATAGCACTTTTTAATCGGGCGCTATTATATAATACAGACTATGTAATTTTGATAGCACTTTGTACCAGAACGCTATTATTAAACTTCTTTAAGATAGCATTTTGTATAAAACGCTATTATTTGACTACCTATATAATAGCATTTATTAAAAAGCGCTATGTTATATATAATAATGAATTAATTAATTAATTGATAAAAAAAAAACAAAACACATTTTCAGAAAATTGGGTTTCCCGCATCCACTCACCGCCAAAAACAAAAACACTACCATTGATTCTCCCAAAAACATTATCTTCCTCTGCTTCCTTCTTAGCCATTGATTCTCCCAACTGATTCACCGCCGTCAAATCTTCCTCTGCTTCCTTCGATTTTCATTGATTCACCGCCGTTAGTCATTGATTTACCACTGTCATCCCTTCCTTCGGTTTTCACCCGGATCCATTCTTCAGCCATCGGATTCACCATCGATTCAGATTCAGATTCACTTCTCAAACGATACTCAAACAGAAGGAGGAAACACCGAAAAGAAAGAACAACCAAATCTCATTCTCCGTCGAACTCAACCCTTTATCATCTCACCTACGTCGTCGTCATCCCTCTCTTCATTTGTATCCGGTAATATTTCTTTTTTCAGTTTCTGCTATCCGTTGATTCTCTGTGTTGTTTGTGAGCGTTATGATGTCTTTGTGTTGACGGATATTCGTGATTTTGAGTAGCTGTAATGAGGGTTTGTGAGGTTAAGTTGCAGTTGTGAGGGTTCGTGAAATTTGAGTGATAAGGCTTGTGTTATTGATGTGTGCCTGAATGGTGAGAGATGAGCTGGTTATTGATGTGAGCAGTTGTGAGTAGTGGCATGAAGTGTAAGGTATTTGACCATTGAATTAGTTTTAACTAAGGTCTATGTGTTGAAGTTGTGTGCAATTTTCAATTTCTAGTCCTAGTTAACCGTAAATATCAATGTTGAGAGAGATTACACGGTGGAAAGAGTTGTATTTGAGACCAGCCCATGAGTATGGTTTTGAATGAGAAGGAACTCATGTTGAGTTTATGAGAGGCGGAAGTGATATCTAGTGGGAATTGAATGATATAAGTGCTATGCCATCTGAGTTGAGTGCAGAAGAAAGAATGTAGACATGGAAGAAGGAAGAGAAGAGAGGAATGAAGTTTTATGGAGAGCAAAAAAGTCAGTACATTGGTTGAAGATGAGTTGAAAAGTTTGTTCTAGTTTGAGTGATAAGGCTTCTGTTGTTTTGGTGTGATTTAGTCACAATTAATCGATTCTTCTTTTCAATCCAAGCAAAAATTGGCATTTCGTTAATGTTGGATGTTTTTTTGATTTCAGGAAAAACTTGATCAGTGGCTCTGTAGACAGCAAGAGGGTGGATCAAGACTTGCAAACTTTGATATAATTAACTACATTCAGGTTGGTTTCATCACTGTTCTATGTTTTTCATACAATGTTGAGGTTTTATTATTGTTCTCTGTTTTATCATTGTCTTTTGACATTTATTCCTAAAGTTAAAGAACATAGCTGACATAATAAGAAGTATAACACATGACAGTTTTTCTTTTTCTGTTAACTTTAATTGACACATTGTCCTATTTTCTTTTGTTTTCTTATGCATTTATATATTCAATATTTTTCCATTCTCGTCACTGTTTTCACCAGAACACACAGTAATTATATATTTCCTGCTATTGGTTTTGGTTATAAAGATTTGGTTTTTGATATACATTGTATACTTCTGGCAGCTATGAACTTGAAATTTTGGTTTATGAATTTTGACTGATTCTTATAAATATTTAGCTCTCACTCAGATATGTTCATTTGTTTAGTATTTTGACACTTAAGCTTATTGTCTTAATATTCTGATACATTATGCTGATGTCTGCATTTTTCATACCAGTATCTTGCTACTGAGTTATATCTATATGCGGCTGATACATACATTTAACTCAAATTAGATGTTGAATCTTAGAATTATCATAATCAAATGCAGTTTTGTAGACTTTTATCCTGTATCAGCCTGAAGTACTATTGTTAATCTGATACATGTAAAATGAATGTTGGGTTGGATTTACATCTAGATAGTTTATTGCAAAGGTAATACTTCTCACATCTTTTTTCTCAAAAATTTGTGTCATTTTCTGCGCTACAATATATATATATATATATATATATATATATATATATATATATATATATATATATATATATATATATATATATATATATATATAGCTGTGTAGTTATTTTTATTAAATTGGTTATTGAAAAAAAATCTTTAATTTTAGCTACGGAAGTTCTCCCAAAGCCTTACCAATGAAACATGTCATTTTTGCATTGTCTGCAGTGTTTTGAAAGAAAATAGACAATATCTTTCAAGGGATTACATTATTTTGATTGTATTTTATACATGTTTTCCTATTGACAAACAAAAATATTTTTTTGGCATAAGAAATTTTATATAGTGCCCCGCATAGTTTTAAATTATTCTTATGGAATTATGAAAATTTTTAAGTCATTTTTTTGCAAGTATATTTTGAATACTATAAAAAGTTTCTTTATCAAATTTTATAATTTTTTAAAATAAATAGAATTAAATACAATTTTTTTTTAAATTTCAAAGATAATAATGAAAGTAATACAAATTCAAAGAAACTTTTTATAATGTTTTAAAAAGTAATGACTTTTTAATAGCAAAATAAATATTCAAAAATACACATTGATTTAATAGTAATGACTAAAATTACGTGTATGATAATTTTGTAAGACTAAAACATATTATATAAGTTTTGATAATTTTATAGGAATCAAAAATATATTTAATTCAAAGAATAGGTGAAATTAAAGAGGAATAGAATGAAAGTGTTTATTTAAAATAATTTTAACGAATTACAACGTATGACGAGAGTATATATTGTCAAAAAATCAACTAATTAGTATAACTTCGAAACATTGAAGTTGTTACTTTTTGTTTGTGTTATAAGTCACTTACTTGTCCTACAATTAAACCTACAATTAAATAGAAAAAGTAGTAAACCCAATATTAGTATTATCTGAATTGAATACTTCCTGATGATGCTATAATTCCTGAGTGATAAAAGTGATGTATATAAAAATTATCCTAATTTAATAAAACTCTTTATTGATGATAATAAACCTTCTGCTATTGAATATATAAAAAACAATGGTTTACTATCAAACGATGAATTAATATTACTTAATAACTTTGATCAGTATACTTTAGAGGGTATTATGATATATGTATTAGGCAATCTATACCACTCTCTTGATAATGAAATTCCAGCTGTTCGAGTTTTTACTCTGATAGATCATATTGATAAGCATGTTAGATACCATTATAATACAGTTCATAATATGTGAAATAATCAATTTAAAAGTAGAGTTTCAAATGTGAAATGATCCAAGATGGAACATAATTTGGTTGTTAGAACCAATTTTTAACTAGTTATATATGTTACTTGTTAGGAAATATGGATCGAAAATGGATGTTTGCCAATCGAGCGTCAAAAGAATATGAAGATGGAGTTCGTGAGTTCGTTAGGTTTGCTATTGCTCATGCTGAAGACACTAGTAAAATCATATGCCCTTGCTTAGAATGTTGTTATACGGATGTTAGTGCAAATGTTTTGGAAGATCACTTAATATGTAATGGAATTGATAAAAGCTACACATGCTGGATAATGCACGGGGAAAAAAAAACCAAGTCCACAAAAAGGAGCAATGGGAGAGATTCATCAAATGATTTTGAAAAAGATACGAATTATGCGTTTGATCGAGTTGAAGAATTTGTCAATGTAATTGAGGAAGATCTTCGTGATTGTCCTCAAATGTTTGAGCGGATAGTAAGTGATGCAGAGACTCCGTTGTATGATGGATGTACTAAATTCACAAGACTGTCAACGGACTTAAAGTTGTATAACTTAAAAGCACGCCATGGATGGTCCGATAGGAGCTTCACAGACTTGTTGACTCTGTTAAAGGATATTTTGCCTGAGAACAACGTGCTCCCTAGTCGAACGTATGAGTCTAAACAATTGTTATGTTCTATTGGCATGAGTTACGAGAAGATACATGCTTGTCCAAATGATTGCATTTTATTTCGCAAGGAGTATGCATCGTTGAATATGTGTCCTAAATGTAGTGCCCCACGCTATAAGAAGAAAGAAACAGCTCCAGCCAAAACGCTATGGTATTTTCCGATAATACCAAGATTTAGGCGCATGTATCATAATGCAGAAGACGCAAAGAACTTAACATGGCATGCAAATGAAAGGGTTGTTGATGGAATGCTCCGACATCCCGCAAATTCTCCTCAATGGGCAAAAATTGATCATGATTACCCAAATTTTGGGAAGGAAGAAAGAAACCTACGTCTTGCATTGTCTACTGACGGAATAAATCCTCATGGTATTCAAAGTAGTAAACTTACTTCTTGGCCAGTCATTTTGTTGATTTATAACCTACCTCCATGGCTATGTATGAAGCGCAAATACACGATGTTGAGTATGTTAATTTCTGGGCCCAAGCAACCAGGAAATGATATAGATGTATACTTGGCTCCATTAATTGAAGATTTAAAGCATATGTGGGAGACAGGTGTGGAGGTATATGATGAGTATAAAAAAGAATCCTTCAACTTGAGGGCTATGTTATTTGGAACAATCAATGATTTTCCTGCCTATGGGAATCTATCAGGCTACAGTGTCAAAGGAAAATTTGCATGCCCCATATGTGAAGATGGTACACATTCAATACGATTGGAGTATTGTATGAAGAATGTATTTCTTGGACACCGTAGATTTTTAAATACCAACCATCATTTTCGAAAATGGAGAAAAGCTTTTAATGGTAAATCAGAAGAAAATAGAGCTCCTTTGGCTTTGACGGGTGATCAATTATACCAAAAGGTAAAGCTTTTGAGCACTAATTTTGGAAAGCCATTTTCAAGTGAACTTGTAAAGGGAGGATGGAAAAAAAAGTCAATTTTCTTTGAATTGCCGTATTGGAAGTCATTGTATGTTAGACATTTCCTTGATGTGATGCATATAGAAAAAAATGTGTTTGAAAGTGTCGTTGGTATATTACTCAATCTTCCAGGAAAGTCTAAGGATGGCATTAATGCAAGGAATCCAACTACAAGGAAGAGGAAAAGGCCGACTTAATCTTGTATGGTTTATTTATTTGTTTTTCATTTTTTTATTGTTATTGCTTCTTAATGTTATTCTTGTATGGTATATAACTTTTTAAATTTTTATAGGTGAAATATGGCTTCTATTGATGATGAAAGTGGTTCGTCTAGTAAGAAAACAGTTGGTAAACATGGTGTGACCCGATTGCAAAAAATTCACAAAGCCAAAAGCAATGGAAAGAGAATTGAGGTAAAGTAGCTAGAGTTTTATGATACTGTTTACTCTCTTGGCAATTTTCCTTTTACTGAACTATGTATGAGTGATGGTTACATACATGATTATCTTTTATGAGTTAGTTGTTTGAAACTATTTGAATGTTAAACACTATTAGTGAGACTGTTGATTCTTTATTTGCACTTTAATTTTGTTATAGGTTCAATGGAATTCCAGAGGTCAACCAATCAAGCATAATAGTAAGACTTTTGCTAGTTTCATTGGTGTCACAGTTCGTCGGTTAGTTCCAATAAGCTTGGACAATTGGAGCGCGAAAAAAAATAAAGAGGCTGTGGGGGTTTATAAACAAAACATTTGGGATGAAATTGAAGTAACACACTAACTTAAGCTAGTTGTAAAATTTTAATTTCGTTAATCTATCCATTGGGATGTTTAAATAAACTGAACTATGTTTTAATAAACTGAATTATTTGCAGAAAGCTTTTATAATTGGCGAGGAACATCGTGCCTTTGTATATAGAGAAGCTGGAAAGTTGCACAGGGCATTCAGAACAAAAATGGCGAGGTCATATCTAAAAGATAGTAAGGGTGGTTTTGTTAAACATCGTCCGGCCAAATATTCTTTTTGTATAAAACAAAATGATTGGGATAAATTTGTAGCCCAACATATGACTGCAAAGTTTCAGGTAATACTTTTATCACTTGGATATGGATCCTTAAAGTTTTGCATGATTATAGTATTAGTGATAGTGTTGTGGGATGCATTTTTTATAATAAATGCAGAAAGTTAGTGATGAGAATCGAGAAAGAGCGTTAAATCCTCAACATCCCTATAGAAAGTCACGTTTAGGGTGTGCTCGTCTTGAAACTGATATGGTAAGTATGTGTATAAATGTACTATACAATATTATAAAAAAATTTAATTGCTATGTTAATTTGTAAAAATGTATATACAGGTAGAAGAGTCAGAAGTTGGTGAGATAAACCGTAGTCAAGTGTGGAAGGCTGCCCGCGTCAATAAGAGCGGGGTGATTGATAATGAGAATGTTCAAAGAGTTGTGGATCAATGTGTAAGTCGAATTTTAGATGTGACACTATAGATGTTATTTCCAAAATGCTCACATTATAGATGTGACACTTTTTCTATACTCATCATTGTTACCGAATTTGTATTTAGTTAGTTAGTTTGAAGTCATTAAACTCGATTTTCCTTAATTAATTGAGTCTTTGTGTCTTATTTTGATAGAATAGCCATTAATTGCAACTTGTATCTAACTATTGGTTATTTCTTTTATACTTATCAATGTCAGGAGAAGTTAACAGAAGCTCTATCTGAAGAAGAGAGACAAGACCTTGGTCCCATAAACATATTATTTGAGGCTCTTAATCTCCCAAACTACTCTGGACGTGTTAGGACTTATGGTTTTGGGGTATGTTCTAGGGACATATTACCACGCCAAAATCTCCCCACACAAATGGATTTTGAAAAATTGTATGGCTTTTGTAATTCACTCAAAAGTAGATTGGAGGTGCTAGAGAGAGAAAAGATTGAGAGAGATAAGTTGGATAGAGAGAAGCTAGAGAGGCAACAAACTGAAGAAGTGGAAGAAAGGCAACAACCTAAACAAGTGTCAGAGAGGTTGCAACAACCTGAAAAAGTGGCACAGAGGCAAC
Organism: Vicia faba; assembly: GCA_948472305.1. Classification (NCBI taxonomy): domain Eukaryota; kingdom Viridiplantae; phylum Streptophyta; class Magnoliopsida; order Fabales; family Fabaceae; genus Vicia; species Vicia faba. Next base: position 885,893,831 of record OX451737.1, read on the forward strand.
ACCTTGAACAAGTGGTAGAAAGGAAACAACCAGAAAAAGTAGCTGAGAGTCGACTACCTAGTGATAAAGGTTCTTGCAACCCTGGATCATTTGGCAACATTCCCGAGGTAATTGGTTTCTTTATTATCTCTCAAATTCGATATGTTTGTTCTTTCAATAATGATGTTAATATTTTTATTCATATCTTATTGGTTTAGGGTCTCTTTCCTGTTAATATATATTTATCCTCCCCGAGTCGTTGTTTGGTTGCTCGTGGAAAACTATATAACACCAAAGGTAACACGGTACATGGCATGACGTTACCACCTGGATATGTCAAGGTTAATATCGAAGTTGCTATTGTGCCAAATGCCCCATTGCCTATATCTGTTGAAGATGGAGATGTATCCATGATTGGTCAAGCAATAGGAACAATTGTGCCATGGCCAACGAAACTTCTTGAATTTGTTGCTGAATGTGAAAAGGTAAATTACTTATAATCAAGTTGCTTGATCGCTACTTGTTTTATTATTTGATCACTAATATTAATTAATACAACTTTTTAGATTCCTGGTCAATCCCAAAACAAAGGTAACAATATTCAACACAGTGTTGAATATTCAGTTTCATCACCCAACAAAAGTAACAAAAAATTCAAAATCGAAGAGTCTCCTAGAGTTGGCGGTTCAGCTGGTATTGCAAATTTATCTTTCCTTGATATGTATGTGAAAAAGATGATGAGGGTTGGATCATTAATTCAAATAAAAATGGAGGAAAGTATATTTGGTGAGGAGTTTTTAGAGCAACTACGTGTAGAGAGTATAAAGGAGATTCTTGATCACAATTGGTTAAGTGCATCTATTATCACTGTATTTTCCAGGTACCTCTATTATTACAAATATTCTCTTATTTGACAAATATATTATTAATATTAATGTTATTTGTATTGTTGACTAATATTCACATTGGTGACAAATATATTAATATCAATTGTTGTTCATTTCTAGGTATTTGTATGACAAGTTTATTAGTCCAAATGGATTAATAAATAAGTTCTCTTTCATATCTCCACATGTATCACGGGAGGATAATCTAGGAAATGGTATAGCAAAAATACTTTTGAAAGATGAGGAGTTCAAGGATAAGATGATTCTTGCACCTTGTAATCTAGGGTGAGATTTATATTCAAAAAGTTATTAAATTAACGAGAAAAAACTCTAATGAATGTGAATCTTTAATGCAATATTTAAATGTTGGGTGCAGGAAACATTGGGTGTTGCTTGTCATCAATCTCAATGCTGAGGTGATATATTACATGGATCCGTTGAATGGTGAGCCAACAAAACATCAAAATTTTAAAACAAAGTTTGAGAAGTGAGTATAGACTCTTTTAATTTAAAATTTATGTACGTATTATTATTTATATAATTACTCATTTGAAGTTAATTTCATTTTGTTAGCGCTTTGCAAATTTATCGTGCTAATAGTAGTTCTAAAGTGCCTAAAGTGTCAAAGTCAAAGAAAATCTCATGGCAAAAAATAAAGGTATGTGTCTAAATTAATGTTATTTTAAAACAATTATGTGGAGTAAAATTAATCGATATAAATTTTTTTTTTGTAGTGTCCTCGTCAAATTAATGGCGTTGATTGTGGATACTTTGTAATGCGATTTATGAAAGAGGTCATCATGGAAAATGAATTTATGATCCCCACAAATGTATGTGATTTTAATTATTATTATTATTCTTTTGTAAATTAAATTAATATAATTTAATTCTAACACGATTAATTGTTGATGTTTTCATATTTGAAGTACTTTTTTGACCACAAATGTCGTACCTACTCTCATGATAAGTTAACTGAGGTTAAGGAGGATTGGGCTACTTATGTGGTGGATGATGTTTTCGGTGAGTTTTTCCTTGACTTGATACTTGATAAACAAGACAAATATTACTCATGGATTTAGAGTTCAAATGTTTTGACTTAGATGTTTAATTTTAATTTTTGAATTGGATTTAGAGTTGTCGTATAAATGATTTTAGTATTTTATTGGTTTAGAAGATATGGCACAGAGGTACTGAGTGTTCTTTCTTGGTCTCGAATTTAAATTTTGAAATAGGAAAATACGGAAAAATGACTTATATCTTATTGTATGATTGATTTATAGTTTTCCGTTTCTACTTGAAATTTTTAGATATTCGTAGTAACAATTGTAAGGTGTTTGATATCTAGTTCTGGATCATGAAAAGAAAGTTACACACAATTAAGTGTTTATGTATATTTTGAGAATTTGAATTATATTCTGTTTAGTGTTTATATGCATCTAATAATGGAAATTGTGGTCTATATATTTACAAGTCATGTTCTTGTTAGACTTAATTAGTTCAATTATTGCATTAGTTATATCGATTTATTGTTATTAGTTTATAATAATCATTCCTTATTTTATGCGCTTCTTGTTAGACCCATATTAAATGTTTGATTATTCTTTATATGTTGAATTAGTTTTTATTGTACAATACATAATCAATATTCCTTCTATGATACAGGAAAACAAGAAGCAATTATTTTGCCTAATTAGTGATTGTATCTATGAGTTCAACGCTTTTGGATCATGAAGGTGGTTACTACATGGGATTGTTTTGTTATCCTTTCTTATTTTTTTGGTGTTTTGTTTAGAGAATTTGATTGTATGTTTTTGGATTTGGATTGAAGTACTCAAAGATGGGCATCTACAAATTTGGCTATGCAAACGCCCTCTTAATATTCTATATGTTATGATATTTGGAAACAATAGGATTTGGTAATTTAAAATGTTATTTGGTATTTGATGGATCATAATATATATGCAATGAGTAACTTAAAGCGTTATTTGTGTTGAATTGAATATAGTTATTTTATATTTACACCAAAAAAAATGATTGTGTAAGAAAAAATATTGTACTGTACTTATTAAAAATATTGTACCAAATATGTACCATTTATTAGCACTTTATTTGAAAGCGCTATCAAACATATGTTATATATTAGCGCTTTTTGTTTAGAGTGCTATAAAAAAACAAACAAAAAACATGCAAAATACTGACTTTGATAGCACTTTAATTAAAACGCTATTATAAATTGGTACTTTAATAGCGCTTTTAAAGTGCTATTAAATAAGAAATATTTACAATAGTGGCGCGGTTAATAGCACTTTTAAGCGCTATCAAAAACAAAAAAAAAAAGCGCTATTAAATAGCTTATTTGGCGTAGTGTGTAGTTTTGTAGAATTGATTTGTTGATTTCAAATTATTTCAAGTCCTCCTTTTATAGATGAAAACAATATTTGTTGGAAGGTAGAATAGGAAACAGAAATACAATTGTTTTGTTCCCAACGGTCATGGTGGGAATGGTAGATAACAAGTACAAAAGGTTTGTCCTGACGCCACCCTATTAGCATAAGGGTAACATAATAATTTATACTTTTATACTCACCATCACACATAATCCTTAGTCTTGATATTTATATTATGCGTCTTCAAAGGCTTCTAATTTGTATGTTGATGAAGCATATTGTAGAAGAATCAGAACCTTGTATCTTCAGAACCTAAGTCTTTGAGTGTTCAGAGCTTGTTCAGAGAATCCTTATATTCAGAGTCTTTAGCATTTGGTCTTCGGATCTTCAGAATTCGTTCAACAGAACCTTGTCTTCATCATCTTCAGAGCTTGGAACAATAGAGTAAAGCTTTATAAGTCCTCCAAAGCTTTCTTGCATAAGTCACGATCAGAAGCTCTTGTACTAACGTTTCTTAGAACCATTGCATAAGAAGCATTTTAGAATCTTGACTTAACTTGTAACACAACAAAGGTTTCCTTCCAGAGTGTTGAGTTCAGATCCTGATGACGTCACACGCCTTCTTACAAGAGTCAGAAACTTTTTAGCAAAAGTTACACACAAGACATAAACCATTAGAGTATACAATTGTTCTCTAAGATAACATGTAAAGTTATCATCAAAATATAAGTCCAGATGCAGAACCAATCTTGTTCTTACAATCTTCCCCTTTTTTATAATGACAAAACTATGTATTTTGATAGAAAAATTCATACAGGGTAATCACCATAGGACACAAATGCGTAAAAGCTAACAAGCTCCCCCTGAATATGTTAATATCCAAAATCTCATTTATGCTTGTTCAGGGTCTCCCCCTGAGCCCAAGATTCACAAAATGAATTTTGCAGTACATAAGGTAACATAGAGAAGGAATACGTATCCATTGATGTCTCATTAGAGTCTGACTAGAAATGCATGGTCTTCATCTCAGAACATGGCTTACTATCATAACACTATGAAGTATCAGAACCTATTTTAGTTATTATCTTGATGGCTCGCATTAAACATCAGAACTAATTCACTAGTTCTTCCAGAAACTTTGAATCATGTCACCAGAAGGTGGAAAATATCAATTCATCAGAAGGTTTAACACCTGAATCATTGTCTGACTGACCATGTCTGCTGAGCACGTCTCAGACCATGTCTTAGAACATGTCTCAGACCATGTCTTTCTATCATGTCTTTAGACCATGTATTTCGAGCATGTATTTAGACCATGTCTTAGACCATGTCACCTAACCATGTATCATGACTATATCATCATAAGGTTCACAACCTCTAAACAATTCCTGGTTAAAAGCAGACTTACTACACTTCCAGAAGTTCTCAACTTCTGAAGTATCAGAGTCTGGTTTATCAGGATTTGATTACAAAACTTTCAGACAGTTAATAACTTCTGAACAATTTCGTGGTAACAGAGCAAACGTTGCCAAAGCACACGTTGACATTCTATCAGATAGTTCATAACTTCTGAAATAAATGCTTAGTAACATATCAACCTAGTCTTTCTTCAGAAAGTTCACAACTTCTGAAACGTCAGAGACTGATCACTATACCTTCAAAAAGTTTGCAACACTGAACAATAGGTATTGTCAAGACACGATTACCTTACTTTCAGAGGGTTCACGACTTCTGAACAGTAAGTGTATCAGAGCTTGATTTAACCATATTTTCACAAAGTTCATAACTTTTGAACAATATGTGTTATCAACACATGATTACCTTACTTTCAGAAAGTTCACAACTTTTGAACAATAGGTGTATTAGAGCTTGATTTAACCATATTTTCAAGAATATCACACTTCTAAAGCATACGTTGTATCAAAGCCTGTTTCAGCCTTTAACTCAGTCAGAAACTTCTGACCAATCCATGGTATCAAGACATGATTCCCATTTAGACAGATCATGTTTTCTAATGAATACATGTTCTCATATTCTTAGATCACCAGAGCATACTTCACGCATCTTGATCTTCTCTTCTGATTGGCAGATGATAATCTTTTGATGGCCAATTAATAATCTTCTGAAATCCAGTTAACCTGTCTATGAAAATCAGTGAACTTTCACAAAGTTCTTGAATCAAACATCAAACAAATGGTTAGCAAAAAAAGCATTATATCATGTTTGGGTTTGAGATCTTGAGAGAAAATACTATCAAAATCATATACTCTTTCTTCCCCTTTGTCAGAAATCAAAAATATTTAAAAGACAAAATTAAAACCTTATCTTTAATTAAAGGAATATAGATGTCTGGGATAACTTCATGGAAATGAGCATTAGGATATCTTAGCACACATTATATTGAAGCCAGAATATGAATAAAGAGTGAATAACACAAAATAAACTTGTATTCATTGAAGGTAAATGGGAGTATAGACACGATACAACCAGGGGAAAACAACAAAAAAGACATAATAACACCAAAGGTACAACACCAGCAACGGAAATGGTAGCCACCCAACCAATTACACCTTGATAACTTCACATTTTTATTCTATAAGAGCATTGGCAAACCCAACATGACGAACTTCTCCAACATTTTCAGCCTTGTAGAGAAGTGTAGACAGAACTATTCTAAAAGGGATAGAGGAATGATGTTGATTGATGGGAGCAGTAAGCGAGTCCCTAAGATAGTTGAAGATAGTTTGGGGCAAGTTAACCCTCACATGATGCACAAGCACTACTACAAAACACACAAACAACAATGCTTAATTCACCACAATTCTTCCAAACTTCGTGGTGACATCTCTAAACCCAGGTGCTAAATTTGTTTTTTTATTAAAAATTGTTAGGTTATAATAATGGTTGCTACAATGATCATGTTTATAATATCAAGCTTTCTTGGGCTCGAACCTCATCTATGTCAAATAATTTATTCCTTTAACATTAAGGCACGCCTTTTATTTTTTATTTTTTTAAATAAAAAATAAAAGGGATGTCACTATGTTTGTTGACTCATCCGTTGTTAGATTTTTTAAAAACATTCACCATGGTTAAGTTGTTTAACCGTGATCAAAGGTTTTAGTGATAAATTAAAACAACTTAATCCTTCTTTCTTTCATAATATGCCCTAGGCGAACAAGCTAACCAGAGACGGCAGTGGTACTCTTCATCTTCAACCGGAAATATTCAACATATGCATTCTTGTTCATTTCATTCGCAAATCTTCAACATCTTCCTTCTTGTTCTCGTCCTCATCTTCAAAGTACGGTACTCTTCATCATTTTTTCGTTCAATGTTGTTAGTTGTGCTATTGGATATAGAAGTGAACAAAAATATTATACCTTTATTAGATGTTCTTTTTGTTCCCATTCTTAGATGTTCATATATATTGTTCATAAATATTATTCTTGGAAGATATATATACAGTTTGTTAGTTGTTCATGTATATTGTTCTAAGAAGATATATATGTCATTTGTAAGTTGTTCACATATATTGTTCTTGGAAGATATATATATGTCATTTGTTAGCTGTTCTATTTGATATAGAAGTGAACAAAATTATTATATTCATATGCTTAAGGTTTAGAGTTATAATTTTTGGTTTAGATTTTGGTGTGTCATTCACATTATTATTCTTGTATAAATTTTAGAAGTTATTATAGACCGTAGTTGGATGAAAGCCAATAGATCAGGTTCAGTTTATAAGAACGGAGTTCATGAATTCCTTGAATACACTGCTGTTGTACCCCAAAATAATCCCTCTCATTTTTATTCATGGGGTCCTCAAATGCTCAAGGTTGCTCAAGAATTGATTAGACAAATTCTCCTCCTAAGCAATTGACCTACAACTAGGGTTTTGTGTTTCTCAAGGAAGATTGGGTTTTTAAAGTATAAGTGGATTTTATGATCTCTTATATGTCTCCAAGAATGCTCATACCAAGTTTCATGCCTTGCATCACAAGTTTGCTCAGTCAATAGCTCAGATGACTGAAAATCAACTGTATTGGATAAAAAGTCAACTATGGTCAACATACAGCCAAACTTCAAGATTTTTTGTCAACATAATGATTTTAAAGTCACATTCATCATTTGATCAAGGTTTGATCATGACTCATCAAGAAAACACTCAAATCATCAAAAGTCAAAAGTTGCCAAATTAGGGTTTCTTTAGGAGAAGTCAACTAAACTTTGACCAAACATAACTTTCACATGTTTCATCAGTTTTTCCTCAACCAAAGCTCATTTTTAAGTAAATTCAATTCTCTACAACTTTGTCTCTCTAAGCTCAAGTCCAAAAAATTCTTCATTTGAGATATATGGGCCAATACATTATAGGTCACTTCAAAAGTCAACAAAAAGGCACTTTTTGTCAAGGCAACTTACATTAATATAAATTTTTCAAATGAAATAATGGTCTACATAGAGATTGTAGAGGACGTCTTGGGCTTTCCAAAAGTCCCATATCACCTTCAAAAGATGAAAATTGAGAGAGCTATGATCAGGGCATGTTTGGAAGTCTTGAGCAAACGCATGAAGTTCAAATTGAGCAAACTTGATATTTTGGGCTATTGGGCTATTACTTCAGAGTCTAAGCATGTTCTATATCCCATGTGAACTTTAAGACTTGTTCATACACCTCCCATTGATTTATTTTTTATTTTTTTTATTTATTTAAAATTCAAAATAAAACTAAATAAGACAATAGCTCATTACATAAGTCCAAGCCCATATTTTTGACCTAAATTCTCCTTTATATATTGCACGTATTTCAGACAAGGAGAGAATGAAAAAAACCTGTCAGCCATATCACCTTCAAAAAAATAACAAAATACTCAAAACTAGGGCAACTTGAAACCTTATCTTGCAACCATCCTCGAGGCCTATCAAGTCTTTCATTCACTTCTAGGAACTCAGCAGGATAAGGCTAGATAGATTGCCATGGTCAAAATGGGATAAAATCTTATAAACATGCAGCGTCGGTCTCATCATTGCATGTTTTTCATATCCATCATTTCATCATGTTTTTGGGCATACTAATGTTATTAACATGTTCATGAGTTTCAGCGGTGCAGGAATGACCTAAAGAACAACCCCCATAATGGCCAGATCATGAATCACCATAACTACACTGAGTTATGATATTTTTGTCATAGCTCTAAAAACGTTTCATTTTAGCCAAAGATAGTCATCTCATTAAATTCTTAGACCCTGATTTAGGGGGGTAGGGTCCCCCTGGATCTCCAATACGTGTTATTTTCCAAGAAAGAGAAATTTTCTCATCGGAGAAGACGACCTGAGCTAAGGCTCTGGCGTCTCTCCGGTCTAGGCGTTTTGCTTAATATTTATTTTGTTCATTTCACATAAGTTAACGAATGTATTACTTCCCCAGCGGTTGAAGTGCGTGCGATAGAACGTTACTATGCCAAGGCATGGGTTTGATCCTATCCTTTTGGCATTTTGACATTTTTCATGATTTTATATATTGCAGATTACAAAAGGCTCTTCTTTCCCTTTTTTTGATACCAAGGCGCGTCTGGCCTGGTGGTGAATGTATTGGTTGAAAGTTCTGAGGGTGTGGGTTCAACACCCACCCCTACCCGTTTTGGTTCTTTTCTCCAATTCTCTTTTCTTCTTACTCTTTCTCCTATTTTCTTTTATTTTCACAAAACTTTTTTAAAACCTTTGATTATTTTTATAAACCCTAATTAGTTTTAGGTTTTTTTTATTAACCCAAATTAGTTTTTTTAGGTTTTTATTTAATCAATCAAATTATATTTTCTAGGCTTTTTATTTAATTAATCAACACTTTTTTTAATTAATTAAAATCAATTTAGGTTTTAGGTTAATCATCAAATCTTTTATCAAAAAATCACCAAAAAAACAATTTCCTTATCCTTTCGCTTTCTTATTTTTCGTTTTCGCATAGTTTGTTATTCTCACGTTTTTTTCAATTTCCCCGCATTTTTATTGCTTGTACCACCCATTCTCGAAGCCATGTAATAGCGTAGATTTTTACTTTCCGCACTTTACCGCTTTCTTTATTATTTTGTTTACTTCTTAGTAAATAGGCCTTGTATGGGAAGATAAAAACAATCGTTAGCTAACCCTAATTTCAAAGATTAAAATAACTAAACATAACACACTCGCGCACTCACACCTCTAGGGTAACCTCCCTTGTTGCCTTCGGAACAAAAACAGTCATGTCCCTCGAACGTGGGGACACTTTAGCACTGTCCCTCGAAAATAAAGATCGTAGTCTCTCAATGACCCTTTCGAATGTTGCCTTCAGTAAACAATTTTGTCCCTTATGAAAATTGCTAAAGCGCCCCCACCAGTTGCCTTCTATGATTGAACGATGACCCACGTCCGTCCCTTCACATCCAACAATAGGGCTTCCTACTAACTAATGGTAGGATAGTACTATCTAAAGGAGGAGGAAACGTATAATAAAGACCTTGAATAGGTAGATCGTTGTTAATCGCTTGCTCACAAACAAAATAAACAATTTTTTCACAATCATGCTTTCAAAAATATTTTCAAAACAAACACTTTGTACGCATTCTCAAAAATAGAAACGAGAATCATTACAAAGTCTTGCCTTACGATTGGCATGATTTCAAAATATTTTCAAACACATTCACAAAGCATTTTCAAACAGAGCTAGCAATTAAGAGCCCGTAGATAACTACGAATGAAAAGGGTGCTAAAACCTTCCCTTTTCATAACCTACCCCCCTAACTCAAAATTTAAAAAGGTCTTTCCTGTTCTTTTCACCCTTTCCTTATTGGATCAAAGAAAATTCGGCGGCAACTCTTGCTATCCGCACATTTGCGATAAAACACAAAACCAAGTGAGTTCTCCCACCATATTACAGCTGATAAAAATCTTCCTAATAATAATGGGATCTTTTATTGTCCTTGTGTTAAATGCGGGAATATCCGTAAAGGTATAACATGTGAAATACTCCATCACCTATGTGTTATTGGTATATGTCAATCATATACAATATGGACGTGGCATGGTGATGTGGATAATGAGGGAAGTCGAGCGTCATAAAGTCAAAGAGTGGATAAAGATGAATATATGAATGATCGACTAGAGGATATGTTTTGTGATGTTGGTGAATATTTTTTTAAGAATCTTTAAAGGATATACGAAGAATCATCACCGACCGGAAGATTCGATTGTTGAAAGGTACATCACTGAAGAAGCTGTTGAGTTTTGTACAAACTATTTTCCAGAAGCAGATTCTATATGCATTCCAACATCTCGTCATGTTGATCACATAGATGGAAGAATTATCTAAGTTACTCGAAGTTCCTCTTCTTAATCAGATACCTTTCACCGGTCTAGAGCAAGTTCCAAAACCTGAAGACATTGCAGCAGCCTTACATATGAAACGATCGGACATCATATCTAATTGGGAAACAAGAAATAGAGTCAAGGGTTTTTATCCTAAATTTTTGATAGATATGGCTCAGGGGTTTCTGGATGCCATGAGTTATCGTGCTTTTGAGTATATTTTGGCTTGGCTGATCTACTGCATGGTACTATTCCCTAATTTGGACTAATTCATAGATGTGAATGCCATTAAAATATTTCTCACTCATAACCTGATGCCTACTTTTCTTGGAGATGTCCTGCATTCCCTTCACACTCGTACTATGAAAAAGCGAGGAACTCTTATGTGTTGCACACCTCTACTTCCCAGGTGGTTTATTTTGCACCTTCCCCGGTCACTGATGAAGAATGAACAAGGTTTGAGGTGGTCTCAAAGGTTGATGTCACTCACTCATTCGGATATCCATTGGTGTTCTCGATCTCAGGTAGATATCACTATTATTGACCACTATGGAGAATTCCATAATGTACCACTCCTTGGTATAAGAGGGGGAATCACTTACAACCCTTCTCTAGCTCTACGTCAGTTTGGTTATGCTTGAAAAGGACGGTCCTCATGATATGCTCATTCAGGGTATTGTGTTCGACTATGAGAACGATCCTCAAAATTACCATCAAAGGTTTATACGTGCTTGGGGCATGGTCAAAAAGATTGATAGCAAGACTTTGGGACACAATAATTCCATTCCTCTAGAGCCTATCCTTCGATGGGTGCACTCTCATGCTCAGAATCTTAAAATTCCATATCCTGCTATCCTATCAATGATCGTAGAACCTGTTGTTGAAGGGGATGCTCCTCATACCATTCTTCATCCCAATATTCCTACTGACTTCGAAGAACTACAAAAGCCCTAGATTCAGCTCAACGAAGAAAGAGATACCTTCGAGGCTCAGTTCTATGCTAGAAAGAAGAAAGTACTAGAGCTGACGAAACGACTCCACAAAGAACAAAGCCTCAATGCATATATTAACACAAAGAGGAAGCTCCCATGGGAGACTTGACGTTCATATTTTGTTTCTTTGTAACTCTTCTTGTTATCATTATAAGCCTAGAAGGAAATTATAAATTGAGCTTGTTACTAAAATTTCTTTTGTCTCCTTTTGTTTAAACAAATTTATATCCCGCAAAAGTCCTTGAAAACATTGCACCTGCATTTACATATCATGCATATCATCATATAACAGGTACTTTCTAGACAAGTTTTCTCATCTTCTTATTGTTTATTTCAGTAAAAGATGGCACTCGAACAAACTGTGAAAGAACTTCAAGCTCAGAACGCTCAGTTTCAACAAATGTTCTTGGACTTAGCTAAGGGACAAGACAAATTGAAGACCCTCATCACAAATGGGAATTATAAGAAGACTAAAAAGCCAACAGTGTTTCTTAATATGGGCAGAAGATTCAAGGGTCCGGTCAGAAGGGCTCTAGATTTTGAGGTCCCTCTGAATAAAGACGATAACCAAGAAGAAGATGACAAGAGCGTGGAAGCTGAAGAGAATAACAACCTTGGTTGTGGCCAAGATTCTGATGAAGACTATTCTGCCGAACAGTATCCTCCCGCTTATGACAGATACAAGCAGCTGGAAGATCGACTTAATGTTATAGAGATAAATAAATTGCCTAGGCTGGATTTTGAAGAGTTGGGTCTTATTTCAGGCGTTGTTATTCCTCATAAGTTCAAAGTTCCTAATTTTTCCAAATATGATAGTGTGTCCTATCCAAAGCTTCATCTTTGATCTTATGTTCGAAAGATCCAGCCCCATACTACTGTCAGGAAGTTATGGGTTCACTTCTTTCAAGAGAGCTTATCAGGGACACAACTGGAGTGGTTCAATCTGCTGGAGGGAACCAACATCCACACTTGGGAAGACCAAGCTTCTACTTTTTACAAGCAGTATCAATATAATGATGGTATTGCATCGACTAGTGTGCAGTTACAAAGTATGACCATGGGCTCTCATGAAGGGTTTAGGGAATATGCCTAGAAATGGAGAGATCTGGCTGGAAGAGTGCAACCTCCTTTATCTGACAGGGAGCTGGTTAATATGTTCATGGGCACTTTAACGGGGCCTTTTTTTAATCACCTTATCCGAAGCTCCTCATCTGGTTTTACTGAGTTGATTCTAATTGGGGAACGGGTCGAAAATGGTATCCGGAGTGGAAAAATTCAAGTGGTTGCGTCTTTGAGTGTTATAAAGAAGACATTTAGCAGAAAGAAAGAAGTTAATGTTGTCTATGGCCAGAAGGGTCGTACTAGAAATGATCGCCATCAATCTGTATGAGCGGTGTTGATTTCTAATCCTGCGCCTGTGCAACAACAACAACAGGGCAACCAGCGTAGGTCGGATGCACCTAAAAGGCAGTTCACCAAGATCAGTATGCCACTGTCTCAGGCATTATAACATTTATTGAAAGCATAGCTGATAACATTAAGGGATCCTCCTCATAATCCCAACACCTCCTCTCCCTGCTACAATCCAAATATGAAGTGTGCTTACCATTCTAATAGCCTCGGGCACGACACTAATAATTGTTGGGCCTTGAAAAACAAAATTCAAGACATGATTGAAAAAAAAGAGATTGAGTTTGATCTACCTAAGACTCCCAATGTAATAACTGCACCAATACAAAAGTACGACAAAGGCATAAGTGTTATTGATGATGTTATTTATGTTTCTACTGTAAGTGGTCTGGCTACTCCCCTCTCGATTATCAAGAAGAATCTCTTGCAGGCCGGTTTATTTGCGGGTTACATTGAAAGATGTTACTACTGTGCAGCCTAACCCAATGACTTCAAGTTGCTGGAAGAATGGATTCAGAGCCTAATGGACAATCACATAATTCTGATTGAGAAGGTTGCGTCTGCTGAGAATCTGTTTCAAGACTTATTTGTAATATTCAGCCCTCCTGTAAGGATCACCTCCAAAGGTCCTATAAGGATTACATCCAATCCAAAAGTTTCTCCTCTGATAATCACCACACCTGGACATATTCCATACTCTTCGGAAAAAGCTATCCCGTGGAATTATGGATCTGAAGTCTACTACCATGGCATCAAGGAAAAACTACCGATTATAGAAAATGAAGGTATTGAAGTTGTTTATCCTGACATTGACAATATGGCTGGTGTTGTAACCGGTTTTTAAATCAAGATTTGCCACTATTAGTTTTTATCCTAGGGAAGAGTATATAATAGGAAACCCAAATTCACAGACAGAGATTCTAGGTTTGGGACTTCTTTAGACGAAAGGAAGGTGTTAGGCACCTTTCATCTACCTTGTTCACAAGGATACTAGGTTTTAGGTTTGAGTTGGGGAAACGGGATTTAAATTTTATTAGGGGAAGGGTTTAAATTTTTTATCGAGGAAAAGAGTTTGTTTTTTTATAGGAGAACTCGCTACGATTTTTGATCGTATGCCTACGTATCCTCTTATGACGAATCAGAGTCTCAATTTGTAGTTCGTATGGGTTCGTGTTTTTTTAGGGGTTGCAAACGTACTTTGAATCACCTTGCATTTTGGCCGGGAGTAGTGATTGTGGATATTTTGGCTAAATGCGCAGTAAGTCAAAATATACTTGAAACCCTTTTGCAAAAAAGTTGTTTAGATTATTTGATTGCGAAAAAAAAAGTTTAAGGTTTGTTGAGTGTTTTTTATAAATATTAATTGAAAAAATCTTATTAATGCATGATATAAAAAGTATTTAATGCAGATAACATAAGAAAATAATATGCAATTTTTGATGTAAAAATAATTTAAGTGATATAATAAATAATATTAATATTCATAATAAAAATAATAATTATAATAATAGTATAATACTTACAAAATAGAAAAATAAAGGAAAAAATAATAATTTATGAACAGGGGGGTTGCATCTTCTGGTTGTTAAGCCCTAGCGTAAATTCTGGAAAAGAGATGTTCTGAAAGGGACAGAAGTTCTGCAAGGGATGCAGGGAAACTGACTGGGTCATGGCCCCAATCGCAGAACTTCTGAAAAGATACGCTGCAAGCTGGTTAGTAAAGTCAGAAAATAGGGGTGTTAACTTATGGGTTAAGCCCACTACTCAGAATTTCTGGAAAAGGGCAGACAGAAAGTATATAAATCTAATGTTGATTCTGGACAAGGGAAAAAAAATCTGAAACCTGGGTTAAGCCCAATCAAAACTTCTAAAAGGGGAACTACATCTGAACGTAAGAAATTAGCGTGAACATATACAATCAGATTATAAAACTATCTACAGATATATTTTCTATAGTTTCAGCCCTGCCTATGTTCTCCTGACCCTATTCATCTTAAACCCAGCATAAAAACAGTAAAGAAACAAGCTAAAATTTGTTACCCCTTTGGCGCTCTTGCTTCTGATTCTGATGCGTGTTTTAGTGTGCTTTCCTTCTTCTGCAGATTCTGGTGACAGCATCGATGGAGGGTGGAGCGACAATGATTGAAACTAGGGTTCCAGATATTGGAACCTCATTTACTCTTCTGTGTGTTCTTATTCTGGGTTTTCCAGAAATTCTACTATCCTTGCTCTTTCTTCAAGTGTTGTCGTATTGCTTTTCTCTGCAAATTCCTCTTTCTTTCTCTGTATTTTTTTCCTCCCCTCGTTTGTAATTTGCTCCTCTATTTATAATGTTAAATTTTTGGGCTTGGACTATGGCTAGAGCAAAGATTAAGGATAAAGTTAAAAAAATTTGATTGGAATTGATACTCTGTGGAAGATTTTATTGAAATTGATACAGTGCACGTCCAACAGATTTAGGCTTGGGTTGCTTAGCCTCTAAAACTCTGAGTTTGGGCTGTGGAAGATAATCTGATTCTACCCTTGCTTACAATTTGACTCTTCTAGAAGATCTGATATTCCAGTTCTGTACAAGTACCAGCTTGTGCGTGATTCTAGCTCTGATCTGCCCAGCTTTTGCATTTGTTTATGTAAAGAAGAACTTCTGGGGTTTGTTTCAGAAGTTCTGTTGGGTCAGCGCTTGATCCATACAGCCTAGCACTTCTTCGTTTGCAGCCAGAACTTCTCCTTTAATTTCAAATGGGCCTAGCGTTAATTCTTCTCCTTTCTTTTGCATACTCCCAAATTTAATTTTCACCCCTCCTTTAAATAACAACTAAATCTTCTTGATTTAAAATACACCCCCCTTGATCTTGAATAAAGATAATCCATCAGATATTGTTGTACCATCTTTAATTAAATAATTCTAAAAGAAGGATCGCTGAGGTAGGACAAATTTAGGGTATGACAACTACCCCTATTCAATTATCTTCCAATCGAATAGCGCGAGAAAATGCAGTTCTACCGCATTTTAATTGGGAGTTCATTGAATACTTAGAATATCCAAATTTTGTCTGATCCACTCATAAGGTTATGTTGATATAGCACACCCTCATGAGCCTTTAGAAAATAAGCGAAGCCGATGATATACCGCTCACCAGGGTTTGAAGTAGTGGGTTGGATGAGGAAACTACATTGAGGTTCAGAAACAATGTACCGAGTTTTTGTGAATACATTGAGGCTTAGAGGCAACATAGTGAGCGGTGAGACTACATTGAGGCTTATAGGAAATGTACAGAATTTTGCGGTTATGTTGAGGCTTAAAGGAAACGTAGTGAGTTTTGGAAAGTACATTAAGGCTTAGAGGCAATGTGTGATACGGTGGGGGAACTGACTTGAGGTTTTGTGTTTGTGTTTGCAAATGTCGCAGTTTAGCAAGAGTCGCCACCGAATTTTATTTTATCCAAAAGGAAAGGTAAAAAAGCACAGGAAAGACCTTTGAGATATTTTCTTGAGTTCGAGGGGTAGATTATGAAAAGGGAAGGTGCTACCACCCTTTTCATCCATGGTTTTCCATGGGCTCTTAGTTACTTGTTTAGATCACTTGCTTTTCTTTGACAATTGTTTGAAATGGTGCTTTGTGTAGTTTTGAAAGTATTTTGAAAAGAGGCCATCGTTTAGGCAATCTTTGTAATGATTCTTGTTTGTAATAATGTATACAAAGATGTTTGTCTTTTGAAAAAATGTTTCAATGTTTTGAAAGCTGTTTGGAAATGTTTTGAAAATGTGTGTGTGTTTGTTTTTGAAAATAGCAAGGATTGTTTTGAAGTTGATCAAGTAACTAGAAGCTATCTACCTACTCAAAAGTCTTTCTTGTACATTTTTATTCCTTTGACATTGTTGATTTACCATTGCTTTGGTAAACAACCCTATATTTGGATGTTAAACGGGACGGGCATGGGTCATCGTATGACCATGATAGCAATGGTGCCAAGTATCTTAGCTTGTTTTGAGGGACTAAGATCATTTGTTTAGGCAACCTTTTTGATAGCGTCATCGAGGGACTATGATCTTTTGTTTTGTTTTGTTTTGTTTTGCCAAGATACCTTGCATGCATACCATGGCCATTTTTAAGGCAACAAAGTGGGTGAAACCCTAAGGAGTGCTTGTGTGCAATGTGTGCCATTTTACATGCTTTTGTTTGTCTTGAATTAAATCATGCTATTTGTTTGTTTTTGTCTTATCATTCAAACCCTAATTTACTAAACATGTATATAATGCGATAAATTGCGTAAAGTAAATCTAAGCTATTACAACAATATTATGAGAGGGGGGATACAAGTTTGAATGGGGGATATTGCTCAAAATAAAACCCTAAAAATTATTACAACCCAATTGAATATTTGTACCATAAATAAATAAGCAATTATTTAAATATGCAATAAGATGTATTCATGCAAAATGTTTTGTAATTGATTTTTTGTATATGTAAAAAATAAAATTATTTAAGTCCTAAAAATAAGAAAAAATAATATTAGTATTATTTTTGAAAGGGGAAACCCTAATTTTTTGATTTAAAAGAAAATATGTTCTATATCATTTATTTTATTCATTTATGTACAAGAAATAAATAAATAAAAATATTTACAAGTATTAAAAAATAAAATATGTGTGGAAATAATATTTTATGTATATGAATAATAAAAATAAAAATGTATGATATTTATTCAAATATATTCACAATTTATTTAAGAAAATAAAGTATATTATTACTAATAAACTAATTTTTATGCCAAAAAAATAATAATAATAAAAAATAAAATAAAAATGCAAAAAATAAAGAAAATATTTTTCAAGATTTTTTCATGTTCAAAAAAATAAATAAAAGCAATAAATATGAAAATGAAAAGAAAATATGAAAAATATAAGAAAATAGGTCAGGGGTGCAAATAGGAAACAGGGGGGGTGAAAAGTAACAGGCCCAAGGCGCCAGGCCCAGAACACCAACTTCATCCATGTCCTTGGCTTCGCGCACGCATCCCATGTACAAACCGGCAACTCTCACATACGTGCACAAAAGCAAAAAACCATAACACAAAACATGTAGCTCATGATCTCACGATTCTAGTGATATAAAAAACATAATCTAACTCTCAAGGATCATGGAGAATTTAATCACCCATAATTTCTGACCTAGTTTTTTCATGAACTTCAAGCTTCAAATTCTCACTACTCAGTTAATATATATGGAAAGTATGCATATGTACAGCTTCAGCAAGTTAAGGACTACATTTTTGCTTCACAAATCGTGACCTAAAGATGCCTAAATAAGGAGATAGAACTTTGAAAAATACCTTGTTCAACTGAGTTTGGATATGGCAATGTGGAGGCTTTGAGTGAGGCCTGAAGATTGTGTGAGCTTTCTTGAAGTTCCTTCAAGCTTCTCCAATGCTCAGCTTGCCTTGAGGATGCTTGAAACCTCCTATAGAAGTCAACCTGCAACCTTCAAAAATGAAAATGGTGAAGCTTGAAACAGGGGTTACAATTGCAAGACAAGGGCCTGGATAGTTTAGATGTGATGTATGGAAGGTGTTTCAAGTGTTGAATCAAGAAACGCACGAGCCATTATTGAGTTGGCAAGAAATTTGCAGGAGATGCCCTGTTTGGATGGAAAAATGTGATTTTGGTGTTTGAGAGTGTTTGGGATGTTAGGCAACCGTGTATTGGCTTGTGACAAGTTTCTGAAGATGTTTAGAATGAGGCCAAGACTTCTCTTTATCAGATGCACAAGTTCTCTTCACTTTTGCCACCTTTCTTGCTTTTGAAGAAAGTTGAAGTGACTTAAACCAAAAGCTTGTACTTACTAGTTCTAGGGCTGCATGGAGTTGGTATGTTTTGCCTGATATCTCTGGACATTTCTTGTGACAAAAGAACAGGTCCAAGGCTCAGGGATAGCAAAGTTGCAAAAAGCTTGCTTTATCAAAATGGTATTGTGAACTTTATGCCATTTATGGATTAATCTTTTGTACAATGCTCCAAAGATCAAAATAAAGTCATTATACAATGAGTTTGCATTAAATTATGGAGTGTAGAAAGGATTAGGACCTGTAATGCAAGGTACAAGCATGCTAGGAACTGATTTGCAACTTGAAACATTGTAAACATGGCTTGAACAAAAGTGACAAATTTCCATTTTCTCTTCTTCGATTCTCCCTAACCACAAATGATCTTGGAGAGTTCTTGGACATTTTGGAAATCTTGTAATATGCTCTATAATACATCTTTGAAATGAAACTTTATATACCTCTTGGAACTAGGTGAAAAGTTGCCAAGAAGTTAGGTCAAAAACCTGCCTAAAATAGGGCAAAATTTCACTAAGTTAAAAAGTTTATGAACCCCTATTCACAAAATCATAACTTGAGATCCAAGCATCTTTTGGGAAAACTTTGTGAATAAAAGTTGTAGATTTCATGGAGTACTACAACTTTTATGTTGGAAGTTTCATTTGAATCCAATTTCATCATGGTGAAAAAGTTAGGGAAAGTTGGGAAAAAATAAGAAATTTTCCATACTTAGAAAAATTCTAAGTTATGAAAAATTTCAAATTAAAACCCTAATTTGAAATTTTAGGTTTATTGGCCAACAAGTTTCACATTTTGACATGTCTTGATTAATTATGACCCTTGGCACTTGATTTTGACCAAAAAGTCAAAGTTTGACTTTTCAGTGTACAGTTGATTTTTGATCAGTTGACTGGAAAATTCATCTGTCAATCCAATGCATTTGAGATCTTTTAAACTATGTGATTAGGTCAAGATGATTCTATTGAGTCCTTGAAATCATGCTTTAACCCAATTGGCCATTGGCTAGGTTAAAAATCAGAAATTGCCCTTTCTCAGTCAAAACCCTAATTTTGACCATTTTGCCCTTTTGATGATCTGATCAAATTTCTTGAGGAGTTGTGGTCTAAACTTGATCAAATGGTTCATAGGAGCCTAGAATGTTGTTGTGGATCAAAAATTATGAAGTTTGACTGTAAATTGGTTATGGTTGACTTTTTCCCCAATACAGCTGATTTTTAGGTCAATTGTTCAATTGACTGGGCAAAAATGTGATTCAAGGCTTGAAACTTGGTATGAGCAATCTTAGGGGTCCAAGATGGTATATAAAAGTCACATGAAGCATTGAAGGTCCAAAAATCCTTGTGCAAACTCAAACCCTAATTTCAGGTCATCAGTGCAAGAGCAGATGTCTTGAGTTGTGCAAACCCTAATCTTGTCTGGAGTCCAAGAAGTCTTGTGAGAAAAATCTTGATAAATGAGAGGGAAAATTTTGGGGTACAACAGCTGCCCCAGTTCAATCTTCTTGAACCTGAAGAGTTAGATTGGCGAATTTGTCGTTCATTACTCGAAGGTAAAAGATGATTGGACACTAGAGTGCCCGTAAATTTGCACTCGTCAAAGTGTAGTTGAGGGAATGGGCTTAAAGATGCCATTTGGATAGGTGACAGAATCTTGTCGGAGATGGGATTGTAGATGCCATCCAAGAATGTTTGCTGACTTGTAAGTCAGAAGAATGAGTATCATAATGGTGTCCGCGTTTGGAACGTATCTGAACTGTATTTGGAGACTGAATCTGTATGAGCAAGGGAATAGCAGCCATGTCTGGAGCGTATCCGAGTTGTAACTAAACTTGAATCTGAATGAATAACAGAATGACTTTCGTGTCTGGATTGTATCTGTATTGTATCTGAGTCTGAAATCTGAATAAGCGACAGAATGGCGTTCGTGTCTGGAGCATCTCTGAGCTGGGGAAAATCAGAATAAGTGACAAAAGGGCAACCGTGTCTGAAGTGTATCTGGACTGGAATCTGAATAAGCAGCAGAATGACTTATGTGTCTGGAGTGTATATGTATTGTATCTTGACTTGAAATCTGAATAAGTATCAGAATGACTTCTGTGTCTGGAGTGTATCTGAACTGTATTTGAAAGTTGTTGAGATCTGAATGAGTATTAGAATGGAATCCTTGTCTGGTGCATATCTGTACTGTATCTGAAATCTTTGAACATTGTCAAAAGTAACTGTTAATCTTATCCTGAAAAGGGTAAAATGTTAGCTGAAACACAAAGTTATGTTGCATGAAATGTATGATGCAATAAATGTGTTTTGTCAATGTTTATGATATATGTAATGTATGCGCATGTAAGCTGATTCGCTATTTTGCTGAAGAAAATAAATCCTTGACTGCTGCCCGGGAAAATAAATCCTTGATAGAGATTCAAAATCTTTGGTTGCTGAGGATGAGAAATCCTTGTCGACTATTGGGGATAATAAATCCTTAGTGACTTCACTGGGGATATGGGGATCCTTCAAGTCTTGAAATTGGAATATTGACGAAAATCTGTTGTGAGAGTAATGCCAAATGCTGCTTGAGAAATCTGCTTGGAGAATCTAGAGAACTTTGATGATGTCTACTGGTGATTACACAAAGGGAATCCTAGTTCTGCTAGGGAATAGAGAAAACTCTGATGACTTCTGCAGGGAATTAAGAATGAGAATCTTCATTCTGGCGACCTTACTGGGGAATAGTAAAAACTCTGCGGGGAAGAAGGCTTACTACTTGGGAGTAGGTCCAGGAGTTTGGGTTGTATGCCATTTTACTATGGAATCAACCTAGGTTGGGGAGAGACAAAATTTAATTGTTATCTAGTTGATTCTCAGACTTCAAGACAACTTGCTGGGGAGTCCGGAGAAAACTGAATGGTCTCTACTGGGGATTGATAGTTGGAAATCTTGGCTCGACTGGGGAAGAAGGTTTCATCTCCGCTGAGGATCTGCAGTTCAAAGTTTTTGCTCCGCTGGGGATTGGGAGTTTTAATTTTTAACTCTGATGGGGATTGAGGGGTTTGAAATTTTAGCTCCGTTGGGGATCTAGATGATGTAATGCAAGGATTGCTCATGGAATAGCCTAAAGATGTTTTCCTATCCTTCCAGCCTGTCAGTAATTGTTCTTTTCCACTTTGTTTATTTGTAAATAGTAATTATGTTCAAATGCATATGTTCATCAATGAATCATTGGACATTTTTGCAAATAAAAACACAAGTGTAAAAAGACAAAATGTTTTTGCACTTTTAAAGAGATATCTTTATATTTACTTTAAATAAGTATTCGTGTACAAAGGAGACAGACATCCTAGTAAGAGGATGGTGTCATAAAAATGAGAAAAAATTTATACAAAGAAAGATAGCTATGTGAAAAAAATCCCATGGGGTTCCCATTTCGCTATAGCCTTCGTAACTCCGAATATCTTGTCCATTCGCTACTTCGTCTGAAGATGATTGGATTGATCAGAAGCTCAGAGTTTGTCAGTGAAGAGATTGTCCTCAAAGTGATCCGACGAGACATAGTCATACGCTTTAATTCCCTAACTTTTGCCTGGACCGCCCTTTCGGGTTTTCAGTCCAACGGGAAACCCTTTTTTGCCCAAGTCGCCCTTTGGGGTTTTCAACTTGCCGGGTGTACAAAGTTTTTTGTTTTATCCCTAATTTTTGCCTGAACCGCCCTTTCGGGTTTTCGATTCACCGGGATGCCTTTTTTTTTCCCTAGGTGTGTCAACCAAGCGGGTCATTTATGTGTAGTATCTTTTGACTATGTTTGTGTTCGCAGGGTGCGGCAGGTCGTCACCATCCATGGTGGTTAAAATCATTGCCCCACCAGAAAAGATGTTCTTGATTACAAATGGTTCTTCATAGGTGAGAGTCCATTTGCCCCTGGGATCACTTTGTGGCAAGATAATGCGCTTGATCACTAGATCTCCAACTTGATACACTTGTCGTCTGACTTTCTTGTTGAAAGCCTTGATCATCCGTTTTTGATACGCCTGACCATGGCAAACAGTAGTAAGTCTCTTCTCATCAATTAAGTTTAACTGATCAAGTCGGGTTTGGATCCAATCGTCTTCACTCAAACCAGCATCTTTCATGATTCTCAAGGAGGGAATCTGAACCTCGATAGGTAAAACAGCTTCCATGCCATATACCAAGGAATAGGGTGTTTCCCCAGTTGATGTGCATGTCGTGGTCCGATACCCGTGGAGAGCAAACGGTAATATCTCATGTTAGTCCTTGTAGGTGACTGTCATTTTTTGTATGATCTTTTTGATATTTTTGTTTGCAGCTTCGACAGCACCGTTCATCTTTGGCCGATAGGGAGATGAATTGTGATGTTGAATCTTGAACTGCTCGCACAAGGCGGTGATCATAGTATTGTTAAGGTTTGTACTGTTATCAGTGATGATCCTTTCAGGAATACCGTACCGACAGATAAGGTTCTACTTGATGAAGCGGGCAACCACATTCTTTGTAACGGATGCGAAGGAAGCTGCTTCGACTCACTTGGTGAAATAGTCAATGGCCACCAGAATGAAGCGGTGTCCATTGGATGTTGTATGCTTGATCTCTCCAATCATGTTGATTCCCCACATAGCGAAGGGCCAAGGAGTTGTTAAGACATTTAGAGGAATTGGAGGCATGTGTACCTTGTCTGCATAGATTTGACATTTATGGCATGTTCGGGAGTGTTGATAGCAGTCAGCTTCCATGGTAGACCAGTAATAGCCTGCCCTTAGAATCTTCTTAGCCATCGTATGCCCTCTAGAGTGAGTGCAAAATGTACCTTCATGCAATTCAGCCATAATCCTTTCAGCTTCAAGCTTGTCCACACAACAGAGCAGAATAAAATCATGATTACGCTTGTACAGGATGCCATTACTTAGGAAGAACTTAGCCGAGAATCTCCTTAAGAACTTTTTGTCATTGACTGAAGCTCCTTCAGGGTATTCTTGTGCCTCGAGATACCTTTTGACTTTATGAAACCGCGGCTGGTCCACTACTTCTTCGGTATTAATCTCGTGACAATGTGCAGGTTCGTCCATTCGTTCAATGGTGATTTGGGGAGCCTCGTTATCCCAATTAAGTTTAAACATGGATGACATTGTAGCTAGAGCATCTGCTAGCTGATTTTCTTCTCACGGGAAGTGCTCAAAGGTAATCTGCTCGAAATGTGGTAACAATGTCAAGAAATGTTCTTTGTAAGGGATGAGGTTTGGATGCTTAGTGTCCCACTCTCCTTTGATCTGACTGATGACTAAAGCTGAGTCCCCAAACACAATCAAAGATTTGATTCCCAAGTCTATGACAGCCTTGAGTCCAAAGATGCAAGCTTCATACTCTGCCATGTTGTTCGTACAGTTGAAGCAAAGTCTGGCAGTGAACGGAGTATGGCAACCTTCAGGAGATATAAGCACAACACTGATACTATTTCAAAGTGCATTGGAGGCCCCATCAAAGTACAGGGTCCATCGGGATCCTTGTTCAGGTCCGTCATATGGTCTGAAATCTTCAATATTGTTGTTGTCCAATTTCATGGTGTCTTCGTCAGGGAAGTCGAACTTCATGGATTGGTAATCTTCTACAGCTTGATGAGCCAGATGATCGGCTAGCACACTCCCCTTTATAGCTTTTTGGTTTGTGTATTGTACATCGTATTCTGTTAGGATCATCTGCCATTTGGCTATCCTTCCAGACAAAGCAGGCTTCTCAAAGATGTACTTTATCGGATCCATCTTAGATATCAGCAAAGTGGTATGAGTCAACATATACTGCCTCAGCCGGCGAGCAGCCCATACCAAAGCACAGCAAGTTTTCTCGAGCAGTGAATATCTTGTTTCACAGTCAATAAACTTTTTGCTAAGGTAATAAATGGCATGCTCTTTTCGGCCAGACTCGTCATGTTGTCCCAGTACGCACCCCATTGAATTCTCTAGGACGGTCAGATACATGATTAGCGGTTTTCCTTTGACGGGTGGCATTAAGATAGGAGGTTCTAGAAAATATTCCTTGATTTTATCGAAAGCAACTTGACAGTCATCATTCCATCTAACTACCTGATCTTTCTTCAACAACTTGAAGATTGGTTCACAAGTAAATGTTAGGTGAGAAATGAACCTAGCAATGTAGTTTAGGCGTCCCAAGAAACCTTTGACCTCCTTCTCAGTGCGAGGAGCAGACATTTCTTGTATAGCTTTGACTTTGACAGGATCAACCTCGATGCCTTTGTTGATGACAATGAAACCTAAGAGTTTACCGGACCGAACTCTGAATATGAACTTGTTAGGGTTTAACCGTAGCTTGTACTCCTTCAACCTGACAAACAGCTTTTGCAAGTGATCAAGGTGTTCTTCTTTAGTTTGTAATCGGGATATCATGTCATCTACGTAGACCTCTATCTCTGATTTATCATATCATGAAACAAAGCTACCATGGCGCATTGATAGGTTGCCCTGGCATTCTTCAGTCCGAATGGCATCACTTTGTAGCAGAACATACCCCACTGTGTAACAAATGTAGTTTTCTCCATGTCCTCAGGTGCCATTTTGATCTGGTTATAGCCTGAGAATCCGTCCATGAAAGAAAATACTTTGTGTTGAGCTTTATTGTCAACCAGGATGTCGATGTGCGGAAGTGGAAAGTCATCTTTAGGGCTGGCCCTATTTAAATCTCTATAATCCACGCACATTCTCACTTTGCCGTCCTTCTTAGGCACGGGAACAATGTTAGCAACCCATTGTGGATAGGAAGTAACAGCAAGAAATCCAACATTGAGCCGTTTCATAACTTCTGCTTTGATCTTCTCTGACATGTCAGGTCTCATGCGGCGGACTTTTTGCTTAACTGGTGGACAGTCTTCTCTTGTGGGTAGACGATGTACCACAATGTTTGTATCAAGTCCCGGCATGTCTTCGTATGACCAGGAAAAGATCTCAACATAATCAGGCAATAGCTGAATTAGGAGCGCTTTGACACTCGGCTCTAGATTGGCACCCACTCTGATTTCCTTCTTGTCTTCCTCAGTACCCAAGTTGATTGTGTCTAACAACTCCTCATGAGGCTGAATTTCCCTTTCCTCTTGCTGTAGAAGTCTGGCCAATTCCCCTTACACCTCACAATCTTCCTCACCTTCGTATTCAGCTTGGTAGACTAGATCTTCAGAGTCACTGAAGGCTATAGCAGTATCGTTACCCATGGGTTCCGGAGTAGAAAGGTACATGCATTTGTGAGTGTGGGTGTGTGTAAGGGTATAGCCATCTTAAAACAACAAAATGTAAAAGAAAGACAATGAGCACAAAAGGTTTTAAATATGAAAAGCGTCCATGATTCATTAAAATGACATATGAAAATGAAATAAGAACCCTTACAAATGGACCTATGTGCCCCGGGTAAGACACAAGGTTGAAAAAGTATGAATTGTTTGTGAACTATTACAGATCCAACAGAAATGGAAAAGATAAATTATTGCGGTATGAAAGTAATCGGAACAAAGTCTTTTGCTTCCCAGTTGCACAGTCCTCCGCCAACAGTAGGAAAAATCCAGTCTTCCAAGTTACCATATTCTTCACTGTCCTCTAGTGCATTAACCCCTTGATGGCTGATCTTCACAGGTGGCCCTCTGGCACGGGCATGACGCACGGCCTTCTGAGCAGTTGAGGTAAATCCCAGGCTGAATTTGTCTGATTTGAAAGGAAAGTCGGGAAGCTGCCCCCAGATAGTGGATCCGCCTTCTTCCACTACTGCCCTTGCATCTTTTAGAGAAGACATCCGAGGTACAGGTCTTGTGATCACAGGAGTTGAGGATACCACCTTGGTCGCTGCTATTTCCTGAGAAACTTCTTCAAAATGTTGGAAAGGGGTCTCAATGAATTCGCCATCCAATTCTACGTATCGAAAAGAATTCAGATGACTAATCATGTATTTCTCTTCACCATGGACAGTTATGATTTTCCCTTGGACGGGGTACTTAAGCATTTGATGCAAGGTAGAAGTGACAGCTCCAGCATTGTGAATCCAGGGACGTCCCAACAGGCAAGAGTCAGAAAGACGGATGCCCATCACGTAAAATGTTGAATTGAACGTCTGGGTACCCACTTTGATCGGGATGTCCACCTCTCCATGGACCATCCTTTTAGATCCGTCAAATGCTCTCACAATTATATTACTGGGTTTTAGGGTCAGCCCCTCATAATCCAATCTATCCAAGGCTTTCTTTGGCAAGAGGTTCAGAGATGATCCAGTATCAACCAAGACATGAGAAAGGTTGGTTCCCCTACACTCCACCGAGACATGTAGTGTGTTGTACCCCAAAATTTTCCCTCCCATATTCTACAAGATTTGCTAAGAACATGCTTCAAAATCTCCCCAAGGGTTGCACAGTCCAATGGCCTCCTAGCAGTCAAAAACTAGGGTTTTGTTCTGACAAAGAAATTGAAGTTTTCAAGGGTTCAATAAAGTCTCACATTCTTATAAACATGGTCAAGCATCCTCATACCAAGTTTCAAGACCTACAGCACAAAATTGCACAGTCAAAAACCCTAATTGCACTACAGTCAACTGTAGGGGCAAAATGGTCATTTGACAGTCAAAAGTTCAAATTTTTGGTCAACATCTCATTTTGAAGCCACAAACATCATTTGATCAATGCTTGATCATGATTCTCAAAGCATGGCTCAAAAATCATCAAGATGCAAAAGTTTCCATATTTGGACAGTTGAAAAAAGTCAACTGTAACTTGACCAAGGCATAACTTCCACATGGTTTATCAGAAAAATTCCATCCAAAGCTCATTTTGAAGAGAATGACATTTCCTACAACTCCTCTTCATACTTCAAGTCCAAGAAATGCTCTCACAAAAAGTTATCAATTTCAACATTATAGGTCATTTTCAAAAGTCAACAAAAAGTGACTTTAAGTCAAAGGCCATAACTTGCTATTGGTAAATCAAAATGACATGGGACCAAAGGCATTGGTTAGAGAACTCAAGGACCTTTCCAAAATGTCCAAGAACATGAGAAAAGCTTAAAAATTGAGCAAGTTATGCCTTGTGGAAGTTGGGAAATGTTTGGATGTTTTGAAAAGTCAACATTGCTTCAAATGACCTAAAAATGCTAATGGGCCTCTTTTTCCTCCACAATTCATCATCCAAAGCATGTGCACGACCACTTGGCCCAAAGGGAAGTTTTTTATCATTTTATTTTATTTATTTGGATTTTTAATTATTAATAATTCATTTAATTAAAATAAATAGGTGGAAAATATTAAACCTAATGTTTTAAATCTTTTTGTGCATGAAATAATCTCAAGATTTTGTGTATAATCAGATTTGGAAAGAATCTTGTTAATTGGCCATGATTTGAACTAGGTTTGCATGAAAAAGATTTGAAAACTAATGCATAGAAAATCAAATATCTTATCATTAATTCAAGGATTTTTTGATCAATTTTCTCAACCCTAATCATTCACATGTATATATGGATGCAAACCCTACTCCTCAGAATCTCCCAGCTGCGCCATACACAAAGAATCAAACTTACACTTTTGCCTAAAATTTTCAAAACTGAAAACAGGGTTCCAAGAGGTTTCAAGCCAAAATAACCATCTCATCACCTTCCTGAGACATCAAGCAACGTGTCTGAATAGGTTTCCACATTCCTAACACCCAGAATTGGTGAATAGAACTCAAGCTTTGTCACTTTTTTGCATAAATCGTATCTTATCATTCATGGCATGATTTTAAATTCTAACGCTTGTTTTGTGTTGCTCTCATGATTCTGAAACTAACCATATGCTTTGATTAAGTTTTTGTGCATTATTGAAGGATTCACCATGAAAGGACATTGGGGTTCTTCAACGTTCAAATTAGGGGTTTCTTAATACTTTAAAATTAGAGAATCATAATACCATGGTTGAAACCAGCAGGCTTGGACGATTTGGAAACAACCCTCGCACCTAATTTATGTGGCCTGACGGCCTAATCGCTATTATCAAAAAATGCATATTTTGGGGGGGTTCAAAACCCCCGCTAACTGTCTTTTATTTTCAGGAAAGAACACAACGATGAAGAAGATGATTATGTGGCCAGCAATAATTGGTTGATTCAAATTTTCGCGCGGAAATTCCACTAACCCTTATTTTCTCTTATATTATTTGTGTGTTATTTCATGTACAAACGCGCATAAGTAGCTCCACTGGTCAAGCGAAGGGTTGGTAACCTCTAGGACCTGGGTTCGATCCCAGGTCCTCACCCCTTTCCATATTATTTTGCCATTTACGCTTGTGTACAGTTCCAATGCTAGCGTCCATCATGCATCCACGTTATCAAGCCGTCCACGCGTCCCACTGCACTCAATCAAGGGACCAGATCTGAAGACCATGGTGAACCTCAGTCAACACACATGCGCGCTAGCTGAAAAGTCAATCAGGCCAGAAGTTAATGGGCCTGAAATACTGGGTTATACCTCTCAATTGGGGACAGACCCCCCCTAGGTTTGCAATCTTTTATATTTTTTTTCGTTTTTTATTTATCTCAGTTATTGTTTTTTTAATTAATTCCTTTAATTTAATATTTTCATAAAAAATGTAAAAACAATATAAAATCAGAATAAGACAAAAAATAAGTATTTTTATTTAATATTATTTTTTGTAAATAAATAACATTAATTGATTTTAGTTTTAATTTAGGTTTAA
Source organism: Vicia faba (assembly GCA_948472305.1). Lineage (NCBI taxonomy): Eukaryota > Viridiplantae > Streptophyta > Magnoliopsida > Fabales > Fabaceae > Vicia > Vicia faba. The sequence goes on from OX451737.1 coordinate 885,923,388, forward strand.
ATCTTAATATTTTTCTAATAAACTTAAAATTTGTAGAATTAGGGTTTGTATTAATTTTTTATCCCTTTCCTTTTCTTTTCTCTAAATAATTAAATATTTCCTATTATTATTTTTATAAATCAAAATTGCATGTAAATAATTAGGTTAATTTAGGTTTAACTTTAATACTTTCTTAATAAACTAAAAAACAATTAGAATTAGGGTTAGCATTTTAATTTCAATTAATCTTTCTCATTAAAACCATAAATGCAAAAAATCTCAAAAAAACAATTTCCTTTTCTTTTAATTTAAGTAATTTAATAATAATTTAATTGCATTAAAAAGGGTCCAACGCCCTCGCTTTCAATTATTGATTTGTTTCGCGCATTTTATTTTATTTCTTTTAAATATCAATGTAATTCTCCCAAAGCCGTGTAAACTTAATTTCTCGCACTTTACTTTATTTACTTTCTGTCAAATCGGGTCCTGGATTAAATTTGGCGATGTGGACCCGCGCCTTTGTAATAGTTTAGGAACTTTTAATTTCCGCATCTTTTTAACTGTTAATAATTGCATGCAAGAATGAATGATAAAATAAAAACAAATGCGTAGATCACCATAACATGAAAAGACAAAAATATTTGAAAAGACACACAAATCACACACCACCCCTAGGGTACGCCTCACTGTTGCCTTGCCTTGAAAGGTGATCGTCGAGTAGAGGATGTCTTAGTAAGTCCTCATGATCCGAGAACCTGGCATGAGGGTAGCTTCTAAAGTATCTTCCCATTGCTCCGGTGATCACCATGTCCCGAACCTCGAATTGACCCGAACACCTCCAACGGTGGTGCTACCTACCTCTCAATGGTGGGATGGCACTACTTTAAAGGACATTTACACAGACGAATTCCTTAGGGTAGGTAGACGACTCGTGGATACTTGCTCTAATTCAAAATAAAACAAATCAAAAATACTTTTCACACCAACACATTTTCAAAAAGCTTTCGAAAGCATTTTTCAAACACTCTTGAGGACCGATACAAGAGTCGAACTGAAATTTTCAAAGAAACTTTTTAAAACCCACAGTTGAAAAGCAAACAAACCATTTTTGAAAACACAAGTGAGCAAGTATCTAAGAGCCCATGGATAACCATGGATAGAAAGGGTGCTAACACCTTCCCTTTCTATAATCTACCTCCCGAACCAAGAGCAATCTCTATAAGGAATTTTTCTGTGCTTTTGTCCTTTCCATTTGGAGAAAATAAAAGACGGTGGCGACTCTTGCTTCCGCGACATTTCGCGAACCAGCGTTAAACAGTCAGTTCCAGATCCACCGATCACAGAACTAGCGACTCTGCTGGGGACTTTTATAAAGTGAGGTGTACCTTAGGGATAGTTCATAACTGTGTTTTCAATTGCTTTCTTTGCTTGCTTTAAATTGTGGGACTGTCTTGGGAGTTCTATAGATCCTAACCCGGATCTGGGGATACCTTCTTAGAAAGTAGCAACAAGGCTGTGAGGGAACTGTGTGGGGTATACCGACATGGTTGAAACAGTCTGCTACGTTGATGTGGCACTTTGGTGTGTACCGGTAACCCTTGAGTTCAGTCAAGGAGAGTACGGGGCCTCCGCGTGGTGTCGTGAAGCATCAACAGACCTTAGGAACCTTAATTGAACTATCTTGGCCTCTTTAGGGTAGTGAGATAACTGACTTTGGTGCAGTCCGAGGTTGGTTGATACTCGATACTACACTCAATTGAGGGTTGCTTTCCTGGAATATTTCGGTCGCCAGTTCAGTGGCTAAATCGAAACGATGAACAATGAAAGCAATCCCGTGATATTGAGACCCTTAGAACCCAGTTACTTCTGATAGGACAGGTTGAACCCACCAACTTCAAGAGGGTACTACCCAGACCCCATGCTGGCCTTAAACCCTAAGGACTTGTCTTGTGTGCCTTGTGTGCCTTACATGTTTGTCTTTGTAAATATCTATGGTGTGCTTAATCATAGCATCATGACATCATCCAGCATCATATGCATTGACTAACCATTTCAGGGGTTCGAATCTTCATCTTTGTTCTTGTTTTGTAGGACATGGAAATTGTTCGCCGAAAGACAATTCAAATCAGTCTTGTAAGGATCCCTCCTCAGCTTAAGGAACTTATATCCAGGATTCCCGAGAGCTCTTCATTCAGTGAAAGACATGGAAGTCTCATCAGTTTGGTCAACACCAACATTGAGGATGATATGATAAAGGTCTTGTTCCAATTCTTTGACCCTCTGCATCACTGTTTCACCTTCTTGGATTATCAGCTGGTACCTACATTGGAGGAGTTCTCCCGGCTCCTGAAGATCCCTATCCTTGAGCAACTACCCTACAACGGTACAGAAAAGGAACCTAAGCTTGAAGAGATTGCTAAAGCCTTGCACCTACAGTCATCTGATCTCAAGGGACATTGGGAAGTTAGAAGTGGTATCAAAGGGTTCTTAGCCAGGTTTCTGTTTGAGAAGGCCCATGAATGTTGGAACTCCCTTGACTTACAAGCTTTTGAAGAAGTTGTGGCCCTCCTTGTCTATGGTTTGGTGTTGTTCCCTAATCCAGATCAGCTTATAGATATCAGTGTTGTCCAGATCTTCATGTCCAGGAATCCTATACCTACGTTGTTGGGGGACATCCTTCACTCATGTTACACTCGAACCATGAGAAAAAGAGGTGTCCTTATGTGTTGCACTCCTCTCCTAAGAAGGTGGTTTATTTTGCACCTTCCACAATCAGTTTTGAAGAACGAGCGGGGTTTGAGATGGTCACAACGGTTGATGACTCTTACACATGCAGATATACATTGGTGCCCTCGGTCCAGAGAGGATGTCACTATCATTGATCGTTGCGGGGAGTACCCTAATGTTCCTTTACTTGGAATCAGAGGAGGTTTTACTTACAACCCATGCCTGGCTTGGAGACAGTTTGGTTATGCTCGGAGGGACGGTCCTCATGACATGTTAATTCCTGACATAGTTTTTGACTTCGACAATGATGCACAAGGACTTCTCCAGAGATTTATCAGAGCTTGGAGGATGCCCAGTAGGATAGACAGTAAGACACTGGGGCACAGGAATTCCATCCCGTTGGAACCTTATCTCAAGTGGGTACGGGCCCGCTCCCAGAGGTTAGTAATGCCTTATCCTCATATGCTCCCAGTGATAAAAGAACCAGTCTTGGAAGGGGAAGTGTCTTACATCATTCAGCACCCTGATATGCCCACATCCTGGGAAGAAATGCAGAAGAGCTGGATCCAGCTTAAGGAAGAACGGAATTCTCTGGAGACCAGTCTACATGCTAGTGAAAAGAAGGTCTTGGAACTCACCCGCTTATTGCATGAGGAGAGGAATCTCAACAACTACATAGCTCCAAAGAGGATGCGCAGTGTATTTTGGGATTGATTTGCTTTTGTATTATTTTGCCCATGAGGCTTTGATGTACCAAACAGTTTCTCCTTAATGATAACGTGTGTTCCTTTTTGTCTACAACAAATTTGAGCTTTCGAACCCTTGAATGCATTGCATAAACACATATCATTCATCATGTGCATAGCAGGTTTTCTTCTTTTTAGGTTGCTTACAGTTCTTCGCTGTTTATTTCAGCATCATGAATCCTGACTCATCATCAACTGAGATGTCCATCAAGGCTCTTCAGGCGCAGAATGCGCAATTTCAGGAACTAATCATGGGTTTGGCTCAGGGCCAAGAAGAGCTGAAGGCTCTGCTCCTGAAGAAGGAAAAGAAGAAGAAGAGAAGGACTGTTCTTTTCAACACGGGCCAAAGGTTTGGTAACACTCTGCAAAATGAAGAGGCTGGTTCTTCCATAGGCAAGGGTACTCCTCAAGAGGGAAAGGGTCCTAGTCCGGTAGTCTCCGACAACGAGACTGATTTTGATGAAGAGTAATATCCTCCTGCAGAAGACCGTTACAAGCAGTTGAAGGACAGACTGAATGCTATGGAGATACAACAGGTACCTGGGCTGGATTTTGGAGATTTGGGTTTGTCTACTGGTGTGATCATTCCTCGTAAGTTCAAAGCGCCATCCTTTACCAAGTATGACGGGGCGTCTTGTCCCAAACTACATCTTAGATCCTACGTGCGGAAGATTCAACCGTACTCAGTGGATAAGAATTTGTGGATCCACTTCTTCCAGGAGAGTCTTTCAGGGACTCATCTCGAATGGTTCTATCAGCTGGATGGGACCAAGGTTCGTAACTGGGAGGAGTTGGCTACTGCTTTCTATAAGCAGTATCAGTATAATGCCGACCTTGCCCCTACACGTACCCAACTCCAGGGTATGTCGTTAGGTTCAAGTGAAGGTTTTAAAGAGTACGCTCAAAAGTGGAGGGATCTGGCTGGCAGGGTGCAGCCTCCGTTGACGGATCGGGAGTTGGTAGACATGTTCTTGGGGACCCTATCTGGGCCGTTTTTCAACCATCTCATCGGTAACTCGTCTGCAGGGTTTACTGATCTTATTCTGACTGGAGAGAGAATTGAGGCTGGGTTGAAGTCTGGTAAGATTCCGAAGGGTGCATCTACAAGTTCAGAGAAGAAACCCTTCAAGAAGGAGGCTAGTGCTGTATATAGCTCCCGGAGACAAGAGAAATCTGAGCGCCGCCAATCTGTCAGTGCGGTAATGATTGCTAAGCCTGCTGCCGCTCCTCGGCCAACCAATCCTCAAAGGGCTGAAAGACCTAGAAGAGAATTCACCCGTTTGAGCATGACCCTATCCCAAATCTTACCGCAGTTACTATCCACCAATCTAGTGACTGTCAGAGAGGCGCCAAAGGTTGTAAACACTGCCTCCCCGAAATACAATCCAAATGCCCGCTGTGCTTATCACTCCGATAGCCCGGGGCATTCCACTGATGACTGTTGGGCATTAAGGAATAAGGTGCAAGACCTTATTGACGCGAAAGAGATACAGTTTGAAGCGCCTGACAGGCCGAATGTGGTTACTGCTCCTATGCCCCAGCATGGAGTAAATGTTGTTGATGAAGAGGTATACGCTGTTTCTGTGGATGATGTAGCTACTCCTTTGAAGACTGTCAAGAGGAACCTACTGCTGGCCGGTTTATTTCCGGGTTGCAGTGAGGGTTGCCTGTTCTGTGCTGTTTCCCTATCTGGTTGTCCCTTGCTGAAGTTAGGCATCCAAAGCCTGATGGACAGTAAGGAGATTCTGTTCAAGAAGTCTGCTGTTCAGTTGGTTCCGGTAGAAGAAGTTTTTGTGGTTACCATCTTCAATAATCCAATCAAGGCTCTCCCGAAGAAGCCTGTCCAAATCATGACTGTCACACCTGTTGTTATTACTGTTCCGGGGCCTCTCCCCTACGTATCTGATAAAGCTGTCCCCTGGCACTACGGGGCAGATGTATATGTGAATGGAATCAAACAAGAATTCAACACTGGCGCCAGTATCTGCGATATCACTGGTCCAGCCAAGGTTACCCGCAGTGGAAGGCTCTTCTCGCCTGACATTGCACCGCCCGCTACTCGAAGACCCCTCCTTATAACACCTACAAGTGTACCTGTTCCTGTTGCTGATCAAGTTGTTTCCCCTGCTGCCGAGTCATCTAATGCTCGGGGCAAAGGGATTGAAGATGAGCCTGCCCGGATGGAGGCACCGATACCTATAAATGTTGAGGCCTCCCAACAAGAGATGGAGGAAATCCTGAAAATAATAAAGAAGAGTGACTTTAATGTTGTGGAATAGCTGGGGCACACGCCCTCTAAGATCTCAATGCTCTCCTTATTATTGTGCTCAGAGGCCCATGCTAAGGCCTTGATCTCATTTCTCAAGACGGCCCATGTGCCACAGGAGACATCTGCAGTCCAGTTCACTGATTGCATGGCAAATCTGACAGCGGACAACGGCTTGGGTTTCTCAGATGCTGACCTGACTGCAAAGGGAAGAGACCACAATGATGCTCTGTATGTCTCTATTGAATGCAGGGGCACTACTCTGGCGCATGTGTTGGTGGACACTGGTTCTTCTTTGAATGTGCTACCCAAGAAGGCCTTGGACCGTTTGGATTGTGAAGGTCTGGAACTGAAACCCAGCAATATTATCGTCAGGGCCTTTGACGGTTCCAAAAGGATGGTTCATGGAGAGGTGGACATCCCTATTCGTGTGGATTCTCAGGTGTTCGACTCTACTTTCTATGTGATGGATATCCGTCCATCGTATTCTTGTCTACTGGGTCGACCTTGGATCCATAAAGCTGGGGCAGTGACTTCTACCTTGCACCAGAAGCTGAAATACCCTGTCAGAGGGAAGATCGTCACTGTGCAGGGAGAGGAGGAGTATATGGTGAGCCATTTGAATTCCTTCAGATACATTGAGATGGACGGGGAGTTTATTGAAACCCTCTTTCAGCATTTCGAAGAGGTACTTCCAATTTCAACAGCAGCAGAAACAGCGGTCGAAGAGGATGTTCCTTTGAAGATGGCTTCCCTGAAGGATGCCCGGGCTGTGGTTCAGAGAGAGGGACAGAAAGCTATGCGGAAGGCAAAGACCAGAAGACCTCCTGTGCTTATTACCAACCCAGGGGTGAATGCTGTGGGGGAGGATAATGAAGTGGATGAAGCTGAGTTCAATAGCTGGATCTACCTGACGACTGAAGGCGGATTGACCAATTGGATTTCCAAAGACCATACTCCTGTTACTTTTGTTACACAGTAATAAACTTCTTTGTTTTGTTATTTGTAATAAACAATAAATTGAACTTTATGGCCCAGTGTCTTACCCGGGGCACCGTTGGCTTCATTTGTGAGGGAATATAAATTGTCATTTCATATATCATAAATAAAGATCTTGGACGTTTTCTCGCATTTCAAATCTTATGCTCCTTTTCTGTCTTTCCTTCCTTTATACATATTTCAAAACAGCTGTATTTACACACACACTCACTCATACAGGTTTCAATCCACTCTGGATCTCACTGGTAACGACTCTGCTACTGCCAATTATGACTTCGAAAATCCGATCAACTTAGCCGAAGACGAAGGTGAAGATGATTGTGAAGTGCCTGGCGAGCTTGCAAGACTGTTACTCTAGGAGGAGAGGGCAATTCAACCACACGAAGAGCCAGTGGAAACAATAAACTTGGGTACTGAAGCAGACAGGAAAGAGGTAAAAATTGGTGCCAACCTAGAGCTCAGCGTGAAGCAACGGTTGACTAAGATGCTACATGATTATATGGAGATCTTTGCCTGGTCCTACGAAGACATGCCCGGGTTGGATACCGATATTGTGGTCCATCACTTGCCTACTAAGGAAGACTGCCCTCCGGTTAAGCAAAAGGTCCGCCGTATGCGTCCAGAGATGTCTGAAAAGATCAAAGTCGAGGTTATGAAGCAGTTTGATGCTGGGTTCCTTGCAGTGACTTCTTACCCTCAGTGGGTTGCTAATGTGGTGCCGGTACCAAAGAAAGACGGTAAGGTCAGAATGTGTGTCGACTACAGGGATCTGAACAGGGCCAGCCCCAAAGATGACTTCCCCCTACCTCACATTGATGTCCTTGTTGATAATACCGCTCATCATAAGGTGTTCTCTTTCATGGATGGTTTTTCAGGTTACAATCAGATCAAGATGGCACCTGAAGACATGGAAAAAACTACCTTTGTTACTCAGTGGGGCACTTTCTGCTACAAGGTCATGCCTTTTGGACTGAAGAACGCCGGGGCATCCTACCAACGTGCCATGGTTGCTTTATTTCATGATATGATCCATCACGAGATAAAAGTGTATGTTGACGACATGATCGCAAGGTCCCAGACTGAGGAAGAGCACCTAGATCATCTGCAGAAGCTGTTTGACCGGTTGAAACTGTACAAGCTGAGGCTGAACCCGAACAAGTGCACCTTCGGGGTAAGATCTGGAAAGTTGCTAGGCTTTGTTGTAAGCGATAAGGGTATTCAAGTGGACCCTGCCAAGGTCAAAGCTATTCAAGAGATGCCAGTTCCAAAGACAGAGAAAGAGGTCAGAGGCTTTCTAGGACGCCTGAATTACATTGCTCGATTCATCTCACACCTGACTGCTACCTGTGAGCCAATCTTCAAGCTGCTGAAGAAAGATCAGGTAGTACGTTGGAATGATAAATGTCAGGCTGCTTTTGACAGAATTAAAGAGTATCTCCAAGAACCACCCATTCTTATGCCACCGGTTGAAGGGAGACCTCTGATATTATACCTGACAGTACTTGACAACTCAATGGGGTGTGTGCTGGGGCAGCATGACGAGTCTGGCCGAAAAGAGCATGCCATTTATTACCTTAGCAAAAAGTTTACCGACTGTGAGACCCGATACTCACTGCTCGAGAAAACTTGCTGCGCTTTGGTATGGGCTGCTCGCCGGCTGAGACAGTATATGCTGACTCACACTACCTTGTTGATCTCAAAGATGGATCCTATAAAGTACATATTTGAAAAGCCTGCTCTGTCTGGGAGAATAGCAAGATGGCAGATGATCTTGACAGAATACGACATTCAGTACACGACCCAGAAAGCCATCAAAGGGAGTGTGTTGGCAGACCACTTGGCACATCAGGCCGTAGACGACTATCAGTCAATGAACTTCGAGTTTCCAGATGAGAGCATCATGATTGTGACTGATTGTGAAGTACCTGGACCGGATGAAGGACCTGAGGAAGGATCCCGATGGTCTATGCACTTTGACGGAGCTTCAAATGCTTTGGGTAACGGTATCGGCGCTGTAATCATATCCCCTCAAGGCACTCATACTCCACTCACTGCCCGGCTATGTTTCAACTGTACCAACAACATGGCAGAGTATGAGGCGTGCATCATGGGTCTCCAAGCTGCGATCGACTTAAGGATCAAGTTTCTGAGTGTCTTCGGAGATTCCGCTCTTGTGATCAACCAGATCAAAGGAGAGTGGGATATGAAACATCCGAATCTTATTCCTTACAGAGAATGTGTATTGACCTTAATCCCCCACTTCACAAAGATAACCTTTGAACACTTTCCGAGAGAGGAGAATCAGCTGGAGGACGCGTTAGCTACGATGTCTTCTATGTTCAAGGTCAAATGGGATAATGAGGCTCCCCAGATCATCATCTGGAAACTGGACGAACCGGCATACTGTTGTGATCTCGAGACTGAGTTGGTGACTGAGAAGCCTTGGTACCATGAGGTGAAGAGATATCTGGAAGCTCAGGAATACCCTGAAGGTGCATCTGTCAATGATAAAAAGTTTCTGAGGAGGTTCGCAGCGAAGTTCTTCCTTAGCAACGGCATCTTGTACAAGCGAAACCATGATTCGACCTTACTGCGTTGTGTGGATAAGACAGAAGCAGAAAGAATCATGGAAGAGCTACATGAAGGGACCTTTGGTACACATTCCAGTGGGCACACTATGGCGAAGAAAATCCTTCGGGCAGGGTATTTCTGGTCCACCATGGAAGCTGACTGCTACCAACATTCTCGGACATGCCATAAATGCCAGATTTATGCAGACAAGGTGCATGTTCCTCCAGTTCCTCTGAATGTTCTGACTGCGCTTTGGCCGTTTGCAATGTGGGGCATAGACATGATCGGTGAGATTAAACCTACGGCATCTAACGGGCATCGCTTCATCCTGGTAGCGATTGATTACTTCACGAAGTGGGTCGAAGCAGCATCCTATGCTACGGTAACCAAGACTGTTGTGGCACGGTTCATTCGGCATAACCTGATTTGTCGATACGGCGTCCCAGAAAGAATTATTACAGACAACGGTACCAATCTCAATAACAAGATGATCACTGAGCTCTGCGAGCAGTTCAAGATACAGCACCATAACTCTTCTCCCTACAGACCGAAGATGAATGGGGCTGTAGAAGCAGCAAATAAAAATATCAAGAAAATCGTGCAGAAGATGACAGTTACCTATAAAGATTGGCACGAGATGTTACCGTTCGCTCTACATGGGTACCGTACCTCAGCCAGGACGTCAACCGGGGCAACTCCTTTCTCCTTGGTTTATGGTATGGAAGCAGTCTTATCGATCGAAGTGCAAATACCCTCTCTCCGGATAATGAAGGATGCAAATCTGAACGAAGATGATTGGATCCAGACACGACTTGATCAGTTAAACCTTATTGACGAAAAGAGACTTGCTGCTATCTGTCATGGTCAGACGTATCAGAAACGGATGATCAGGGCATTTAACAAAAAGGTCAGACCACAGGAATATCAAGTTGGGGATCTGGTAATCAAGCGAATCATCCTTCCTTAAAGTGATCTGAGGGGCAAATGGACCCCTACGTACGAAGGGCCATTTGTGGTGAAACATGTGTTCTCAGGAGGAGCCATGATTCTAATCAACATGGATGGTGACGACCTTCCTCACCCCGCCAATGCAGACATAGTAAGAAGATACTACGCATAAAAAAGACCCGCTAGGCTGACATGCCTAGGCAAAAATTAGGGCTTCCCGACGAACCAAAAGGGTTCGGGCAAAATGAAGGGATGAAATGAAGAAAAAAAACTGTACACCCGGCAAGTCGAAAACCTGAAAAGGCGGCTTGGGCAAAAATGGGTATCCCGGTGGACTGAAAACCCGAAAGGGCGGTCCAGGCAAAAATTAGGGATAAAAGCGTAATACTATGTCTCACTGGATCACTTTGCATCCAGAATCCGGTATCTATATCAAGTTCAGATGGCATTGATCAGTCAACTTCATCTTCAACCAAGGTCATCAAGTGATGAGACGCTCGGAGTTATAAGGGCAATAGCAGAGTTGAAACCCAGTGGGATCATTCATTTCACACAGCTGTTTTATTTTCTCTTGTACAAAATTTGTATAAGCTCTGTTGTTCGGCGGCGTTCTCTTACTAGGACGTCAGCCTCTTGTACAAAAAACGCCTATTTACAGGCAATTCAAAAATCAATAAAAAAATCACTTTTCAGTTAAAATTGCCAATTGTTTTTCCTTTTCTGTTTTGTTTTGCGAAGAACGTCCAAGGTTCAATTTATGATATATGCATTGACAATAATTTGCTAACTCATAAATATTTGCATACGAAACAAAGGGTCAATTACAGGTAACATTAGAAACAGGGGCAATAAAGAGTTGTCTAAGCAATCTAATTGTTCGGTCCTCCAAGGTACCAAGGTAGGTTCAGCTAAAGAACATAACCAGTACGTCCCAATTCCCCAGAGAGTAAGTCAGCAAGACAGTATACTCTCCTCAAGCAAAGCTATCAATCAAACTCAAAGAAGTTGGGTATCCTCTCGCAGATCTCAATATTCCCCAGCACTATACGTATTCTTAACGAGCATCCCCGGCAGTCTTGGCCTAAAGATTGTTCCCCGGAGGTATATCAAAAAATTCAGTGGAGTTACTTCCAGTACAATTCAAAACTTCCCCAGGAGAGTCCAATCTAGTTCCCCAGGAAAGTTGGAATCCCTCTCCCTAAGCAGTAAGCTTATCCCCAGTAGATTCTGGAAGCTTATCCCTCGCAGAGCACGAACGCGTCTCCCGGCTTTATTCAAAGAGTTATTTCCTTACCAGGATATAACTGGGTTATCCTTAGCCAGAAGCCACAGAAAGGTCGTCGTCAACACAGTTCTTTCTTATCCCCAGCAAAGTCTATTAGCACTTCCAACACAACAAGGGTATCCCCAGCAAATTATCATCAACATCCCGACAAAGTATCTCTCTCCCCACAGAGTATTGATTCCCAGCAAGATCGTTAGAGTACTTTTCTCTCTGCAGAGTAATCATTCGCCAAGTTTATTCCCCAATGGAGTTATCTTCTCCTACCGGTATTCTTGCAACTATCATCCCCAGCGGAAGCAAAAATCTTTTCTTCAACATCAGCCCAGGAGTGACTTCCCGGCACCCGTCAAGGATTTACTTTCCTAGACAACAAAGATACATTCATAAACATACATCATTATAGCATGCATATACGCATCATAACTTACAAATCTCATTTATGTTGAGAACATCATTGCTTGATCCATATCATGCATTGCATATGACTGACCTTTACCTTTCAGGAAAGATCCAGTTAAATTTTCAACTATGTTTCAAGACCTAGACCGGTTCAGTTAATCGACCCTAAGATTTTCTGTTTCTTATCCAGTCCAAGGCCTTCTCTGGTTCAGTCAGATCGACCCTAAGATCTCCCTGTTTCTTATCCAGTTGAAGACATTTCAAGACCTAGACCGGTTCAGTTAATCGACCCTAAGATTTTCTGTTTCTTATCCAGTCAAAGGCCTTCGCTAGTCCAGTTAAATCGACCCCAAACAGATTTTCCTGATAAAGACTCAGTAGAAGTTATCCAAGATTCTCTCAATGATTGCTGTTGAGGTTGTAGTCACCTATGGTTCTCTCCCCGATACTGCGGAGGTAGTAATCATCCCAAGATTCGCTCAACGATTGCTGTTGAGGTTGAAGTTATCCAAGATTCTCTCAATGATTGCTGTTGAGGTTGTAGTCGCCTATGGTTCTCTCCCCGATACTGCGGAGGTAGTAATCATCCCAAGATTCGCTCAACGATTGCTGTTGAGGTTGAAGTTATCCAAGATTCTCTCAATGATTGCTGTTGAGGTTGTAGTCGCCTATGGTTCTCTCCCCGATACTGCGGAGGTAGTAATCATCCCTAGATTCTCTCAACGATTGCTGTTGAGGTTAAAGTTATCCAAGATTCTCTCAATGATTGCTATTGAGGTTGTAGTCGCCTATGGTTCTCTCCCCGATACTGCAGAGGTAGTAATCATCCCAAGATTCACTCAACGATTGCTGTTGAGATTGAAGTTATCCAAGATTCTCTCAATGATTCCTGTTGAGGTAGTAATCGTCCAAGGTTCTCTCTCACCGTTCCTGTTGAGGTAGTAACCACCCCTGGTTCATTCGTCACCTTTTGAAGATCCAGATCCAGCTCCTGTAACCAGTCAGGACACATCTATACAAAGAGTTTGAAGACCAGCTCCTGTAACAGGTCAGGTACTCATTTTTCTTTTGCAGGTACGCAAGTTCTCGCTAAGGAATCTCTTACGCGATCGACATCCAGATGGCATCTATAAGCCCATCATCCTATCCATCAATCTCCAAATGGCATTTATAAGCCCATTCTCCTATCCATCAATCTCCAAATGTCATCTATAAGCCCATTCCCCATCATCACACTGCCACTATGTGAGCGCAAATTTCTGGGCACTCTAGTGTTCAATCATCTTCCACCTTCGGATTACGAAAGGCACGTCAGCCAATCTGCATCCTCAGGTCTAAGAATATTGAACAGGGGCAACTGTTGTACCCCAAAATTTGCCCTCCCATATTATTCAAGATTTGCTAAGAACATGCTTCAAAATCTCCCCAAGGGTTGCACAGTCCAATGGCCTCCTAGCAGTCAAAAACTAGGGTTTTGGTTCTGACAAAGAAATTGAAGTTTTCAAGGTTTCAATCAAGTCTCACATGCTTATAAACATGGTCAAGCATCCTCATACCAAGTTTCAAGACCTACAGCACAAAATTGCACAGTCAAAAACCCTAATTGCACTACAGTCAACTGTAGGGGCAAAATGGTCATTTGACAGTCAAAAGTTCAAATTTTTGGTCAACATCTCATTTTGAAGCCACAAACATCATTTGATCAATGCTTGATCATGATTCTCAAAGCATGGCTCAAAAATCATCAAGATGCAAAAGTTTCCATATTTGGACAGTTGAAAAAAGTCAACTGTAACTTGACCAAGGCATAACTTCCACATGGTTTATCAGAAAAATTCCATCCAAAGCTCATTTTGAAGAGAATGACATTTCCTACAACTCCTCTTCATACTTCAAGTCCAAGAAATGCTCTCACAAAAAGTTATCAATTTCAACATTATAGGTCATTTTCAAAAGTCAACAAAAAGGGACTTTAAGTCAAAGGCCATAACTTGAGATTGGTAAATCAAAATGACATGGGACCAAAGGCATTGGTTATAGGACTCAAAGACCTTTCCAAAATGTCCAAGAACATGAGCAAATCTTAAAAATTGAGCAAGTTATGCCTTGTGGAAGTTGGGAAATGTTTGGATGTTTTGAAAAGTCAACATTGCTTCAAATGACCTAAAAATGCTAATGGGCCTCTTTTTCCTCCACAATTCATCATCCAAAGCATGTGCACGACCATTTGGCCCAAAGGGAAGTTTTTTATCATTTTATTTTATTTATTTGGATTTTTAATTATTAATAATTCATTTAATTAAAATAAATAGGTGGAAAATATTAAACCTAATGTTTTAAATCTTTTTGTGCATGAAATAATCTCAAGATTTTGTGTATAATCAGATTTGGAAAGAATCTTGTTAATTGGCCATGATTTGAACTAGGTTTGCATGAAAAAGATTTGAAAACTAATGCATAGAAAATCAAATATCTTATCATCAATTCAAGGATTTTTTGATCAATTTTCTCAACCCTAATCATTCACGTGTATATATGGATGCAAACCCTACTCCTCAGAATCTCCCAGCTGCGCCATACACAAAGAATCAAACTTACACTTTTGCCTAAAATTTTCAAAACTGAAAACAGGGTTCCAAGAGGTTTCAAGCCAAAATAACCATCTCATCACCTTCCTGAGACATCAAGCAACGTGTCTGAATAGGTTTCCACATTCCTAACACCCAGAATTGGTGAATAGAACTCAAGCTTTGTCACTTTTTTGCATAAATCGTATCTTATCATTCATGGCATGATTTTAAATTCTAACGCTTGTTTTGTGTTGCTCTCATGATTCTGAAACTAACCATATGCTTTGATTAAGTTTTTGTGCATTATTGAAGGATTCACCATGAAAGGACATTAGGGTTCTTCAACGTTCAAATTAGGGGTTTCTTAATACTGTAAAATTAGAGAATCATAATACCATGGTTGAAACCAGCAGGCTTGGATAATTTGGAAACAACCCTCGCGCCTAATTTATGTGGCCGGACGGCCTAATCACTATTATCAAAAAATACATATTTTGGGGGGGTTCAAAACCCCCGCTAACTGTCTTTTATTTTCAGGAAAGAACACAATGATGAAGAAGATGATTATGTGGCCAGCAATAATTGGTTGATTCAAATTTTCGCGCGGAAATTCAACTAACCCTTATTTTCTCTTATATTATTTGTGTGTTATTTCATGTACAAACGCGCATAAGTAGCTCCACTGGTCAAGCGAAGGGTTGGTAACCTCTAGGACCTGGGTTTGATCCCAGGTCCTCACCCCTTTCCATATTATTTTTCCATTTATGCTTGTGTACAGTTCCAATGCTAGCGTCCATCATGCATCCACGTTATCAAGCCGTCCACGCGTCCCACTGCACTCAATCAAGGGACCAGATCTGAAGACCATGGTGAACCTCAGTCAACACACATGCGCGCTAGCTGAAAAGTCAATCAGGCCAGAAGTTAATGGGCCTGAAATACTGGGTTATACCTCTCAATTGGGGACAGACCCCCCCATAGGTTTGCAATCTTTTATATTTTTTTCATTTTTTATTTATCTCAATTATTGTTTTTTTAATTAATTCCTTTAATTTAATATTTTCATAAAAAATGTAAAAACAATATAAAATCAGAATAAGACAAAAAATAAGTATTTTTATTTAATATTATTTTTTGTAAATAAATAACATTAATTGATTTTAGTTTTAATTTAGGTTTAAATCTTAATATTTTTCTAATAAACTTAAAATTTGTAGAATTAGGGTTTGTATTAATTTTTTATCCCTTTCCTTTTTTTTCTCTAAATAATTAAATATTTCCTATTATTATTTTTATAAATCAAAATTGCATGTAAATAATTAGGTTAATTTAGGTTTAACTTTAATACTTTCTTAATAAACTAAAAAACAATTAGAATTAGGGTTAGCATTTTAATTTCAATTAATCTTTCTCATTAAAACCATAAATGCAAAAAATCTCAAAAAAACAATTTCCTTTTCTTTTAATTTAAGTAATTTAATAATAATTTAATTGCATTAAAAAGGGTCCAACGCCCTCGCTTTCAATTATTGATTTGTTTCGCGCATTTTATTTTATTTCTTTTAAATATCAATGTAATTCTCCCAAAGCCGTGTAAACTTAATTTCTCGCACTTTACTTTATTTACTTTCTGTCAAATCGGGTCCTGGATTAAATTTGGCGATGTGGACCCGCGCCTTTGTAATAGTTTAGGAACTTTTAATTTCCGCATCTTTTTAACTGTTAATAATTGCATGCAAGAATGAATGATAAAATAAAAACAAACGCGTAGATCACCATAACATGAAAAGACAAAAATATCTGAAAAGACACACAAATCACACACCACCCCTAGGGTACGCCTCACTGTTGCCTTGCCTCGAAAGGTGATCGTCGAGTAGAGGATGTCTTAGTAAGTCCTCATGATCCGGAAACCTGGCATGAGGGTAGCTTCTAAGGTATATTCCCATTGCTCCGGTGATCACCATGTCCCGAACCTCGAATTGACCCGAACACCTCCAACGGTGGTGCTACCTACCTCTCAATGGTGGGATGGCACTACTTTAAAGGACATTTACACAGACGAATTCCTTAGGGTAGGTAGACGACTCGTGGATACTTGCTCTAATTCAAAATAAAACAAATCAAAAATACTTTTCACACCAACACATTTTCAAAAAGCTTTCGAAAGCATTTTTCAAACACTCTTGAGGACCGATACAAGAGTCGAACTGAAATTTTCAAAGAAACTTTTTAAAACCCACAGTTGAAAAGCAAACAAACCATTTTTGAAAACACAAGTGAGCAAGTATCTAAGAGCCCATGGATAACCATGGATAGAAAGGGTGCTAACACCTTCCCTTTCTATAATCTACCTCCCGAACCGAGAGCAATCTCTATAAGGAATTTTTCTGTGCTTTTGTCCTTTCCATTTGGAGAAAATAAAAGACGGTGGCGACTCTTGCTTCCGCGACATTTCGCGAACCAGCGTTAAACAGTCAGTTCCAGATCCACCGATCACATAGTGCATCGTTATGTTTTCTCCCCTTGGAGGTCAAGTCAGCATCGGAGAATCCCAGTCCATTGTCAGTTGTCAAACTGGCCACACACTCTTGGAATTGATCAGCCAAAGTCTCTTGCGGCACGTGCGCTATCTTCAAAAACTTGACCAAAGCTTTAGCATGTGCCTCAGAGCACAGCAGCAAGGCTAACATAGAGATTTTGGAGGGGGTCTACCCCAGTTGTTCAACAATATCATAATCACTCTTCTTAATGATCCTCAGGATTTCTTCCATCTCCCTCTTGGATGTCTCAGGAATAACAAGTGATTGAGCCTTCGTCAAGATAGGATCCTCTTGAACATTCTTTCCTTTATTCTCAGCAGCGGGAGTAGGGATAGGAATTGCATTGTCATTGTTGGCGGGTACACTTGCAGGTGTAATCACTGGTACAGCTGTAATCTTTGGAATGGGTCCAGAGACTGCCTTTGGTGGCGCAATCTCTGGAGAGAAAATTCTTCCACTACGAGTAATTTTGCTTATGCCAGCAATGTTACTGATGTCGGAATTGTCTTCTTCAGAGCTTTCTTCATTGGCAGTCTGTTCAATCTGTTTGACACCATGGTAGTAGATTTCTCCACCATAGTTCCATGGTACCATTTTATCTGATTTGTATGGGGCAGGCCCGAGCATTGTTATCTTCAACAGAGTAGTCATAGGAGAGGATGTAATCCTAACGGGTTTTTTAGGAACCCTGGAAGGATTGGCGTATATGGTTATTATTGAAACTTCTGAAATTGGAATGGGTGAAACAGGAGCTTTCTCAAACAAAATTTCCTGGTTATCAATCAATTGTTGGATTCCTTTCTTCAACATAGGACAGTCAAATGGGGAGGATAGGAAAGCATGGAAATCTTGGTCACAACCTGGGAACACCCCAGCCTTCAACAAATTCAACTTGATGGTTAGGAGAGGAGTTAACAGTTCATCCATAGTAGAAACAAACAGATCTTATTCCACATCACTAGCATTGTGTCCATGCCTAAGCATCGGAGTGGAGATAACATTTGGCTTCTTAGGAGCTTCAAATTCAACTTCCTTTGCGTCAATCAAATCCTGAATCTTGTTCTTCAGAGCCCAACAATTGTTGGTGTCGTTCCCTGGACTTTCTGAATGGTAAGCGCACCTGGCATTCGAATGGTAGTGTGGAGATGAAGTATTAGGATTTTTAGGGGCCTCTTTCATCATGGCCAGGTTCAACTTCAGGAGATATGGTAAGACTTGAGCAGAAGTCATGTTTATCTTGGTGAATTGCCTTACAGGCCTTTCCACCCTTTGCTGGTTATTTCTCGGCTGATCATTTCTAGGCTGATTGTTTCTTGGCTAGTCTGATGTAGACTTTTGAATCATAACGGCCCCCACCGTTGAACGGCGCTTAGTTCTTTCCTGATTTCTCTGTGAATAGACAACAGACACTTCCTTCTTTCCAGTGAAGGGCTTTTTGGCAGCAGCAGAGGTAGACGCATCTTTCTTAATTTTCCCGCATCTAATACTGGCTTTTATCCTCTCGCCAGTTAGAATCAACTCAGTGAAACCTGCAGAGGAGCTTCCAATCAGGTGATTAAAGAAAATACCAGACAGAGTCCCTAAGAACATGTCCACTAGCTCCCTTTCAGATAATGGTGGTTGCACCCTTCCGGCTAAATGCCTCCACTTTTGGGCGTAGTCTTTGAAGCCCTCATTGGACACCATAGCCATACCCTGGAGTTGAGTACGGGTTGGTGCCAAGTCGGCGTTGTATTGATACTATTTATAGAAGGCAGCTGCCAAGTCTTCCCAATTATGCACATCAGACCTTTCCAACTAGTAGAACCAATCAAGTTGTGTTCCTGACAAATTGTCCTGGAAAAAGTGAACCCACAAGTCTTTGTCTGCTGAATGTGGCTGAATTTTCATGACATAAGATCGAAGGTGCATCTTGGGACAAGACACCCCATCTTACTTGGCAAATAGAGGTACTTTAAACTTCGGAGGGATTACTATTCCAGATACCAACCCTAACTCTTCAAAGTCCAGCCCCGGTACTCTCTGTATCTCCATAGCAGCTAGACGCTCTTCCAGATTTTTGTATTTGTCATCAGCCGGAGGGTATTGTTGTTCTGAGTAGTCCTCATCTTCTTCTTCTTCTGCTTCAGAATCAGATGGAATTGCAGTCTCTTTACCTTTTCTTTCGCCTTCCTTAGAGGTTGATGGAAATTCCAAAGTCCTTCTGGCTTGACCTTCAAACCTTCTGCCCAAGATAGCCACACCGGCTCGTTTCTTCTTATTTTTCTCTTTCTCTTTCTCTAGAATAGTTTTGAGCTCCTCCCGCCCCTTGGCTAAGGTCAAGAGTAGCTGTTGAAATTGTGAATTCTGAGCTTGTAAGTCTTTGACCGTTTATTCAATATCCATCTTACTGAAATAAACAACAGAGAGATGAGGAAACTTGGTGTGAAGAACTGTTTATGCATATGATGAATGATATCTATTCATGCAATGCATTCAAGGATTCAGAAATTCAAATTTGTTTTAAACAAAAAAAAGAAACACATGTCATATTAATAAGATAGAATTGTTAGTACATCAATGCCCCTTGGGAAAAATAATACAAAATTCTAAGGTAAAAAGACGTTACACATCCTCTTTGGTGCGATGTAGGTGTTGAGAGTCTACTCTTCGTGAAGTAAACGAGTTAGTTCCAAAACCTTCTTCTCGCTTGCGTAGAATTGGGCTTCAAAAGTATCGCGTTCTCCCTTGAGCTGTATCCAACTCCTTTGCAAATCTTCGAGTGATGTTGGCATGTCAGGATGTAGGAGGGTGTATGGAACCTCTCCTTCCATAACAGGCTCTATAATCACGGGGTGAATGGAGGGGTAAGGCATCATAAGCCTTTGGGCGCGGGTTCATACCCACATGAGGTAAGGCTCAAGGGGGATGGAATTCTTGTGTCCCAAGGTCTTACTGTCTACCTTGTTGGGCATCCTCCAAGCTCGGATGAACCTTTGACGAAGTCCTTGATCGTTGTTGTCGAAATCGAAAACCAAACCTTGAATCAGTATGTCATGTGGGCCATCCCTTCGGGCATAACCAAACTGTCTCAGAGCCAAGCAAGGGTTGTAGGTGATTCCTCCCCTAATTCCAAGTAGAGGGACATTAGGGAATTCCCCACAAAGGTCGACGATAATAACATTCTCTTTGGATCGAGAACACCAATGAATATCTGAATGTGTAAGAGTCATCAATCATTTTGACCACCTCAAACCTTGCTCATTCTCTAAAACTGATTGGGGAAGATGAGAAATAAACCATCTTTCTAGAAGAGGAGTGCAGCATATGAGAACACCTCGTTTTCTCATTGTTCGAGTTTGAAAAGAGTGCAAGATATCTCCAAGCAAAGTAGGCATCGGGTTGCGAGACATGAAAATTTTGACAGCACTCACATCTACGAGTTGGTCAGGATTTGGGAACAAGACCATCCCATAGATGAGAAGAGATACAATCTCCTCAAAAGCTTGTAAGTCCAAGGAATTCCAGCAGCTTTGGGCCTTCTCAAACAAGAACTTTGCCAAGAAGCCTTTGACACCACTTCTAGTTTCCCAATGGGTTATGACCTCAGATGAATGCAAGTGTAGGGCTTGAGCAATCTCTTCTGGTTTTGGATCTCTTTCCGTACCGTTGAAGGGTAGTTGATTGAGAATAGGAATCCTTAAGAGTTGAGAAAATTCCTCCAAAGTAGGCACAAGCTGGTAGTCAGGAAATATGAAGCAGTGGTGCAAAGGGTCAAAGAACTGGAAAAGAACTTTCATCATGTCTTCCTCTGTGTTGGAAGTGATTAAGTTGAGAAGACGACCATGCCTCTCAGTGAATGGAGAAATCTCAGGAATCCTTGAAGCTAGCTCCTTGATTTGTGGAGGAATTCTTACAAGGTTGACTTGGATGGTTTTCCTGCGAAGTGAATCCATAACCTACAAAACAAGAACAAAAATGAAATTCCAAAATCCTTGAAATGGTTAGTGGATGCATATGATGCTTCATGATGTTCATGATGTTATGCACAAGTAATATGTATAAGCAAATCACACAAGTTCCTAGTTTAGGCTTGCATGGGGTTTCATAGGTAAATACCCTCTTGAAGTTTAGTTGGCTCAACCTGTCCTAGAAATAGTAACCGGGTTCTAAGGAGCTCAACATCACTGGATTGTTTCCTTGTTCATTGTTTCAATTCAGCCTCTTTACTGGTGACCGAAATATTCCAAGGAACCAACCCTCAATGAGTGTAGTATCGAGTATCTACCAACTTCGGACTGCACCAAAGTCGGTCATCTCACTACATCCTAAAAGGCCAAGTTGGTCAACTTAAGGTTCTAGAAGTTAGTTAGTGCTTTATGACATCACTCAGCGGCCCTGTATTCTCTTTGATTGACTCAAAGGCTACCAGTACCCACAAATATGTCACACTAACATAGTTATTGCTTAGACCGTGTCGGTATACCCCGCACAGTTTCCACAACGTATTGCTATTTACCTATGAATGTTTCCTAAATCCGGGTAGAGGATTCAAACCCAAACAATAGAACCAAAATGTAAAGCAAACAAGTCAAGCAAGATAAGCATGTAAAGGTGATCTAAACCCTAAGGTAACCCCACTTTTAGGATTTTCCCAAGCAGAGTCGCCAGTTCTGTGATACGGTGGGAGAACTGACTTGAGGTTTTGCGCTTGTGTTTGCAAATGTCGCGGTTTAGCAAGAGTCACCACCGACTTTTATTTTATCCAAAAGGAAAGGTAAAAAAGCACAGGAAAGACCTTTGAGATGTTTTCTTGAGTTCGAGGGGTAGATTATGAAAAGGGAAGGTGCTACCACCCTTTTCATCCATGGTTTTCCATGGGCTCTTAGTTACTTGTTTAGATCACTTGCTTTTCTTTGACAATTGTTTGAAATGGTGCTTTGTGTAGTTTTGAAAGTATTTTGAAAAGAGGCCATCGTTTAGGCAATCTTTGTAATGATTCTTGTTTGTAATAATGTATACAAAGATGTTTGTCTTTTGAAAAAATGTTTCAATGTTTTGAAAGCTGTTTGGAAATGTTTTGAAAATGTGTGTGTGTTTGTTTTTGAAAATAGCAAGGATTGTTTTGAAGTTGATCAAGTAACTAGAAGCTATCTACCTACTCAAAAGTCTTTCTTGTACATTTTTATTCCTTTGACATTGTTGATTTACCATTGCTTTGGTAAACAACCCTATATTTGGATGTTAAACGGGACGGGCATGGGTCATCGTATGACCATGATAGCAATGGTGCCAAGTATCTTAGCTTGTTTTGAGGGACTAAGATCATTTGTTTAGGCAACCTTTTTGATAGCGTCATCGAGGGACTATGATCTTTTGTTTTGTTTTGTTTTGTTTTGCCAAGATACCTTGCATGCATACCATGGCCATTTTTAAGGCAACAAAGTGGGTGAAACCCTAAGGAGTGCTTGTGTGCAATGTGTGCCATTTTACATGCTTTTGTTTGTCTTGAATTAAATCATGCTATTTGTTTGTTTTTGTCTTATCATTCAAACCCTAATTTACTAAACATGTATATAATGCGATAAATTGCGTAAAGTAAATCTAAGCTATTACAACAATATTATGAGAGGGGGGATACAAGTTTGAATGGGGGATATTGCTCAAAATAAAACCCTAAAAATTATTACAACCCAATTGAATATTTGTACCATAAATAAATAAGCAATTATTTAAATATGCAATAAGATGTATTCATGCAAAATGTTTTGTAATTAATTTTTTGTATATGTAAAAAATAAAATTATTTAAGTCCTAAAAATAAGAAAAAATAATATTAGTATTATTTTTGAAAGGGGAAACCCTAATTTTTTGATTTAAAAGAAAATATGTTCTATATCATTTATTTTATTCATTTATGTACAAGAAATAAATAAATAAAAATATTTACAAGTATTAAAAAATAAAATATGTGTGGAAATAATATTTTATGTATATGAATAATAAAAATAAAAATGTATGATATTTATTCAAATATATTCACAATTTATTTAAGAAAATAAAGTATATTATTACTAATAAACTAATTTTTATGCCAAAAAAAAATAATAATAAAATAAAATAAAAATGCAAAAAATAAAGAAAATATTTTTCAAGATTTTTTCATGTTCAAAAAAATAAATAAAAGAAATAAATATGAAAATGAAAAGAAAATATGAAAAATATAAGAAAATAGGTCAGGGGGTGCAAATAGGAAACAGTGGGGTGTGAAAAGTAACAAGCCCAAGGCGCCAGGCCCAGAACACCAACTTCATCCCTGTCCTTGGCTTCGCGCGCGCATCCCATGTACAAACCTGCAACTCTCACATACGTGCACAAAAGCAAAAAAACCATAACACAAAACATGTAGCTCATGATCTCACGATTCTAGTGATATAAAAAACATAATCTAACTCTCAAGGATCATGGAGAATTTAATCACCCCTAATTTCTGACCTAGTGTTTTCATGAAATTCAAGCTTCAAATTCTCACTACTCAGTTAATATAAATGGAAAGTATGCATATGTACAGCTTCAGCAAGTTAAGGACTACATTTTTGCTTCACAAATCGTGACCTAAAGATGCCTAAATAAGGAGATAGAACTTTGATAAATACCTTGTTCAACTGAGTTTGGATATGGCAATGTGGAGGCTTTGAGTGAGGCCTGAAGATTGTGGGAGCTTCCTTGAAGTTCCCTTAAGCTTCTCCAATGCTCAGATTGCCTTGAGGATGCTTGAAACTTCCTGTAGAAGTCAACCTGCAACCTTCAAAAATGAAAATGGTGAAGCTTGAATCAGGGGTTACAATTGCAAGACAAGGGCCTGGATAGTTTATATGTGATGTATGGAAGGTGTTTCAAGTGTTGAATCATGAAACGCATGAGCCAATATTGAGTTGGCAAGAAATTTGCAGGAGCTGCCCTGTTTGGACAGAAAAATGTGATTTTGGTGTTTGAGAGTGTTTGGGATGTTAGGCAATCGTGTATTGGCTTGTGACAGGTTTCTGAAGATGTTTAGAATGAGGCCAATACTTCTCTTTATCAGATGCACAAGTTCTCTTCACTTTTGCCACCTTTCTTGCTTTTGAAGAAAGTTGAAGTGACTTAAACCAAAAGCTTATACTTGCTAGTTCTAGGGCTGCAAGGAGTTGGTATGTTTTGCCTGATATCTCTGGACATTTCTTGTGACAAAAGAACAGGTCCAAGGCTCAAGGATAGCAAAGTTGCAAAAAGCTTGCTTTATCAAAATGGTATTGTGAACTTTATGCCATTTATGGATTAATCTTTTGTACAATTCTCCAAAGATCAAAATAAAGCCATTATCCAATGAGTTTGCATTAAATTATGGAGTGTATAAAGGATTAGGACCTGTAATGCAAGTTACAAGCATGCTAGGAACTGATTTTCAACTTGAAGCATTGTAAACATGGCTTGAACAAAAGTGACAAATTTCCATTTTCTCTTCTTCGATTCTCCCTAACCACAAATGATCTTGGAGAGTTCTTGGACATTTTGGAAAGCTTGTAACATGCTCTACAATCCATATTTGAAATGAAACTTGAGATACCTCTTGGAACTAGGTGAACAGTTGCCATGAAGTTAGGTCAAAAACCTGCCTAAAATAGGGCAAAATTTCACTAAGTTAAAAAGTTTATGGACCCCTATTCACAAAATCATAACTTGAGATACAAGCATATTTTGGGAAAACTTTGTGAATCAAAGTTTTATATTTCATGGAGGACTACAACTTTCATGTTGTAAGTTTCCTTTGAATCCAATTGCATCATGGTGAAAAAGTTGGGGAAAGTTGGGAAAAAAATAAGAAATTTTCCATACTGAAAAATTCTAAGTTATGAAAAATTTCAAATTAAAACCCTAATTTGCACTTTTAGGTTTCTTGGCCAACAAGTTTCACATTTTGACATGTCTTGATTAATTATGACCCTTGGCACTTGATTTTGACCAAAAAGTCAAAGTTTGACTTTTTAGTGTACAGTTGATTTTTGATCAGTTGATTGGAAAATTCATCTGTCAATCCAATGCATTTGAGATCTTTTGAACTATGTGATTAGGTCAATATGATGCTATTGAGTCCTTGAAATAATTCTTGAACCCAATTGGCCATTGGCTAGGTTAAAAATCAGAAATTGCCCTTTCTCAATCAAAACCCTAATTTTGACCATTTTGCCCTTTTGATGATCTGATCAAATTTCTTGAGGAGTTGTGGTCCAAACTTGATCAAATGGTTCATAGGAGCGTAGAATGTGGTTGTGGATCAAAAATTATGAAGTTTGATTGTAAATTGGTTATGGTTGACTTTTTCCCCAATACAGCTGATTTTTAGGTCAATTGTTCAATTGACTGGGCAAAAATGTGATTCAAGGCTTGAAACTTGGTATGAGAAATCTTAGGGGTCCAAGATGGTATATGAAAGTCACATGAAGCATTGAAGGTCTAAAAATCCTTGTGCAAACTCAAACCCTAATTTCAGGTCATCAGTGCAAGAGCAGGTGTCTTGAGCCGTGCAAACCCTAATCTTGTCTGGAGTCCAAGAAGTCTTGTGAGAAAAATATTGATAAATGAGAGGGAAAATTTTGGGGTTCAACACAATGTACAGAGTTTTGAGAATTTGTTGAGGCTTAGAGGCAACGTAGTGAATTTTGGAAAGTACATTGAGGCTTAGAGGCAATGTACGAAGTTTTGTGAATATGTTGAGGCTTAGAGGCAACATAGTGAGTTTTTTAAAGTACATTGAGGCTTAGAGGAAATGTATGGAGTTTCACTCATTACTGCATGGAAACTTAGGTAATGGACTACTTTGTTAGGAACTCATCACTGCCTGGAGACTTAGGTGACGAGTTGAATCGCAGGAGAAGTGTTTGGTTGATTGACCCTTAGATGATTGAATCGAGGGTTAGATTGCTTATGTGTTGTGCGATATAGGCGTATGCATGCTCATTTGAATATTTAGATGCATGTATAGTGTATGTATGCTTTAGATATGCAAAATGTATGTATGAAGACGTATGCGAAATGCGTGCATGTTTTGTATGTGTGCCTTGAAATGTCATGCAGATTGTTTCTAGCATTCTCTCCTTTAAACTATTGGCTCAGAGTTACCAATCCCTTGGTGTTGCATGTTGTGTTGTCGTAGCTTTGTTGAAGTTGAATTGAATGTGGTGAAAAAGTGTTAGCAAGATTTTGAACATTGATTTTTTTGTATTGTAAGCGCGAGTGCAGACGTAGACGCATGTATTGGCATACATATAGACTTTTGTGTTGTAAGCATAGACGTGGGCGTGGACGTAGATGTGGGTTTTCTTTTGATATTTTTCTAACCAAAATTCTTTTTTTTTTATGTTTTATCAAAAAGCTTTTATTTGTTAATCCCCGAAATGATTTCAAGACAATATTCATAAGTAATAATCGTAGTATTTTGTAAACTAGTCAGAGAAAAGAAAAATGCAATTTGAAAGATGCAAAGAAAGCATATATTTTATTGATATTCCTCTGGATAGGCGAGGATACACGATGCAATTCCTAGAAAGAGGTAATTACAAAAAGTTTTTAAAATTGTAAATGGAAATAAAAAATGATAACTGTTACTGTTGTTTCCCCATATCCTTTTAATAGCCCTTATCTCCTTTGCTTCTGAGTTGTATGATTCTAATCTATCTTTCCCTTTGTAGTTCATAGTCGTAGTTCTTAGATCGCAGTCTTTTAGTTCTTTATTTCTTTTTGAAAAATCCCCAATTTTTGCCTGGATTGCCCTTTCAGGTTTTCAATCCACCAGGATAATTTTTTGTTTATATGCCCCTAATTTTTTCCTGGATCGCCCTTTAGGGTTTTCGGTCCACCAGGACGCTCTTTTTTTCCTAAATCGCCCATTTAGGGTTCGAGCTTAGCGAGCTTCTTATACATAGTATTTTTTTACTACGTCTGAATTTGCCGGATGCGGTAGTTCTTCCCCCATCCATTGTTGTGAGGATAAGACCACCCCCGGAGAATATTGTTTTGACTATGTATGGACCTTCATAGTTGGGTGTCCTTTTACCATGTGAATCGAGGCGAGGTAGCAGAATCTTCTTGAGCACTAGATCCCCTTGTTTGAATATTCGAGGACGGACTTTCTTGTCAAAGGCTCTCTTCATCCTCTTTTGATGTAGCTGACTATGGCATAGAGCTATCAATCATTTTTCTTCAATAAGGTTGAGCTGATCGAGCCGTGTCTGCACCCATTCTGCTTCTTCAGCTTTGTTTGCATTAGAACCCGGAGTGATGGTATCTCGATTTCAACTGGAAGTACTGCCTCCATGCCATATACCAGTGAGAAAGGAGTTGCGCCTATTGATATGCGTACCGAAGTGCGATAGCCATGTAGAGCAAAGGGAAGCATTTTGTGCCAATCTTTGTATGTCTTCACCATCTTCTGGATGATTTTCTTGATATTTTTGTTGGCTGCTTCGACGGCCCCGTTCATCTTTGGTCTATATGGTGAGGAATTATGATGCTCGATTTTGAAGTCATCTCACAGTTCCTTCATCCCTTTGTTGTTTAAATTGGACGCATTATCTGTAATTACCCAACTTGGGACACTGTATCTGCATATGATATTCTGCTTGATGAAGCGTGTAACCACTTAGCTTGTCACGTTAACGTAGGACTCCCCTTCTACCCATTTGGTAAAGTAGTCGATGACTACCAGTATAAAACGGTGTCTGTTGGATGCTTTCAGCTCGATCGTGCCAATTATATCAATTCCCCACATTGAGAATGGCCAAGGGGAGCTCATGACGTTTAGAGGAGTTAGTGGCACATTTATCTTGTTGGCGTAGATATGACACTTATGACATGTCTTCGTGTAGTGATAACAGTCGGCTTCCATTGTTAACCAATAATACCCTGCTCGCAGAATCTTTCTAGCCATGGCATGTCCATTTGTATGAGTCTCGAACGTACCCTCGTGGATTTCTCTCATAAGCGTATCTGCTTCTTGCTTCTCCATACACCTGAGTAGTACTATGTTGTAGTTTCTTTTGTATAACACCCCATTACTCAAATAATTTTGAAGCTAACCTTCGCAAGGTTCGCTTGTCAATGATAGAGGCATTTTCCAGATATTCCTGCTTTTTTAGGTACTTCTTGATGTCGTAGAACCAAGGCTTGTTTTTTGGTCCTTCTTCAATAGCAAGATAATGTGCGGGCTCTTTGAAATTTCTAATTGTGATGCATGGTTCATGACTAGGCCAGGTTACCTTGAATATAGCTGATAGAGTTTCCAGAGCGTCAGCCATTTGATTTTCTTCTAGCGGGATGTGGCTGAAAGTGATCTCGGTGAACTCCTCAGCCAATTTCAAAACATGATCTCGATATGGAATCAGTTTTGGGTGTTTTGTATCCCATTCTCCATTAACCTGATATATGACTAATGCAGAGTCCCCAAATACTTTGAGGTGCTTTATTCTCAGATTAATGGCAGCTTTTAGTCCTAGTATACAAGCTTCGTACTCGGAAATGTTGTTGGTGTAGTCGAAACACAATCTTGCAGTATGCAGCTTGTGATAGTTCTTTAGAGAAGTCAAAACGGCCCCTATTCCATTCCCTAGTGCATTTAAAGCCCCGTCAAACGTGAGTGTCCAACATGCCCCTGACTCGGACCCTTCGCCAGGTCCTGGTATTTCATAGTCGGCTATAATCATGACGTCTTCATTTGGAAAGTCGAAATTCATAGGCTAGTATTCTGGAATCAGTTAGTGAGCTAGATGATTAGCTAATATACTACCCTTGATGGCCTTCTGAGTAACATATTGGATGTCGTATTCTGATAGTAGCATCTGCAATCGTGCAATTCTCCCGGTAAGAGCTGGTTTTTCAAACACGTACTTTAGAGGATCCATTCTTGCTATTAACCATGTAGTGTGGGTTAACATATATTTCCTCAACCTCTTGGTAGCCCAAGACAATGCGCAACAATTTTTCTCGAGGAGTGAGTACCTGGTTTTGCAGTCAGCGAATTTCTTGCTGAGGTAATAAATCGCATGCTCCTTTCTGCCTGTTTCGTCCTGCTGTCCCAAAACACAACCCATTGATTCTTCGAGCACTGTCAGATACATGATGAGTGGTCTTCCGAGGACTGGTGGCATTAAGATTGGCGGCTCTTGAACATACTGTTTTATCGTCTCAAAGGTTGTTTAACAATCATCATTCCATACTATCGTCTGATCTTTTCGTAATAACTTGAATATCGACTCGCATGTGGCTGTTAGATGTGATATGAACCTTGAGATATAATTCAATCGCCCTAAGAAACCACGCACTTCTTTTTTTGTCCTTGGTGCTGGCATCCCTTGTATAGCTTTTAATTTTTCGGGATCCACTTTGATACCCCGTTGGCTTACAATGAAACCCAACAATTTGCCTGATCTGACGCCAAATGTACATTTGTTCGGATTTAACCTCATTCTGAACTTGCGCAGCCGTTCGAATAGCTTTTGTAAATGTATGATGTGTTCCTCCTCCGTATGGGATTTGGCGATCATATCATCTACGTACACTTCAACCTCTTTGTGGATCATATCATGGAATAATGTGACCATTTCCCTCTGATAGGTTGCCCCTGCATTCTTGAGACCGAATGACATTACTTTGTAGCAGAAAGTTCCCCAAGGGGTCATGAAGGTATTCTTTTTCGTGTCTTCAGGCGCCATTTTGATTTGATTATAGCCCGAGAAGTCGTCCATGAATGAAAATACTGAGGCTTGAGCGGTGTTATCCACCAGAACATCTATGTGGGGTAGCGGGAAATCGTCCTTGGGGCTTGCTTTGTTCAGATCTCGATAATCCACACACATGCTTACCTTGCCATCTTTCTAGGGTACTGGAACAATGTTAGCTATCCATGGTGGATAATCTACAACGGCTAAGAACCCTGCATCAAATTGTTTAAGAACCTCTTCTCTAATTTTTCTGGACATATCTGGACAAGTTCTCCTGAGTTTTTGCCTAACTGGAGAACACCCTTCTTTGAGAGGTAGTATGTGCACCACGATATCGGTATCTAACCCTGGCATGTCTCTGTAGGACCAAGTGAATATGTCCACGTACTCGTGCAGTAGTTTGATCAACCCTTTCTTGACGTTATGCTCTAACCTTTCCCCTAACTTGATTTCTTTGGGATCTTCCTTTGTGCCTAGATTAATGGTTTCGACTGCCTCTTGGTATGGTTGTATGCTGTCAGCCTTTCATTCTATTTCCTTCGTCATTTCCTCAGAGAGCTCCACATCTTCATCATCTTCCTCTTTGGCTTAGTTGATAAGAGCCTCAAAATTGTATCGGGTCACAACAGTAACATTATCGGTGGTTTTGGGCATGGATCTACACATTTATCATGTTTTGGTGCAGATTTTAGTATATGAGTTTTCAAAAATGAATATGCTGAGAAAGTATGGCCATTTTTAATTTTTATAAATGCAAGAGAAAGACAAGGATCTTGATTGAAAACAAAATATAACTTTTATTGATTGTAAATATTGTCTGAAACAAAATGGGGAACCCTTACAAGCAACCCCTATGCCTCGGGCTTGACATAGGTTCTTTCAAAAACAAAAAAAATTACTTAGGAAAGAAAAAGATCTCAGGAATCTCCACGGCAGTCCATCTTTTAAGTTCTTCTCCTAGAGCGCACTCCCTGATAAAGTCCATTGCCTTTCTGGTGTGAAATTTGTTGGATATCATCGCCACGTGTCTGCCATGCTCTGTTCCCTTGTTGACAAAGGTCTCTTGAATCAGAGGGAAGCATGCTTTGCCTTTTGGAGTAGCTTTCGATGATTTGTAGCCCAATCCTAAGCGATTCTTCTTCTCAGGGATTTCTGGGAGATTTCCCCATCCTTTTGAGGCATCACATCCCATGGTTGCTTGCAGATCTCTCCACGATGTTACCTTAGGCTTATTACCCTTCTCGACTGGTAGAGTCACCATTGAAGCAATTTCTAAGGCTTGGAACGGGGTAGCTACACAGTCTTCGTCGGAACTGATATATCTGTATGATTTAATGTGACTTACGAAGATATTTTCCTCGCCATCGATTATGATTAATTTCCCTTCCACTAGGAACTTCAATTTCTGATGCAGGGTCGAGGTTTGCATGGATCCAAGGTCTCCCCAATAAGCAAGTGTATACTGGTTCTATATCCATGACGTAGAAAGTGACATTGAATATATGCGGCCCAATTTTAACTGGTAGGTCCACCTCTCCTAACATTGAGCTTCGAGAACCGTCAAATGCTTTCACTGTTGTAGGACTTGTCCTCATTGCAACGTTATCTATTGTTAACTTTACTAGACTGGACTTTGGCAGCACATTGAGGGAAGAACTGGTATTAGTGAGAACTCTGGATAAATGGGTATTACCTATTTTCATAGTAATATGGAGTGCCTTGTTATGAGCTCGACCCTGTGGCGGCAATTCATTGTTGCTGAAACCTAGGTATGATCCGAATGTTAAGTTTGCTACGACATTGTCAAATTGATTTACCGAAATTTCTTCCGCGACGTGAGCTGAACTTAGTACCTTCATCAAGGAATCTTGTTGTGCTTCAGAGTTGATGAGTAGTGAGAGTATGGAGATTTTCACTGGAGTTTGGTGAAGTTGATCCACCATTCTGTAAACACTTCTTTTGATTATTTTCATAAACTCTTCTGCCTCTTGACCAGTAAAGTTTTTGTTTGGAGGTTTTGTCTCTTGACTTATGTCGACCACTGCTTTTCCTTTGTCTGTTGTTGGAGTCTCATCTTTCTTCATTGATGGTTCAGCTCCAAAAATTCGTCTGCTTCGGGTCATACCCCTTGTCCCTGCTATATTAGAAATTGCAGCTCCCTGACTTGGTGAGGGCTCACTTTCTTGTTTCACTCCATTAATGTATATGGACGATTCTTAACTCCATGAAACTACTTTGTTACTCTTATAAGGGATAGGTGAGGGTCCCTTAATCACCATTGTGGCCTTTGGAATGGTTGGTATTAGGAGAGTCTTCTTGGGTGCCATCCTTGTGGTCTCCGTTGATTCTTCCCACAGGATCACTAGAGTTTTCTTGTTAAGATTTGGGCCTTGGCAAGGGATTACCAATGGCTTCTTTCCTTCAATCATGGATACATATTTTTCTTCAGGGTATGGTCCTAATTGGACTATCCCCTGGTCCATTAGCTTTTACAAAGTTCTTTCGAAGGTTGTATTATGTTCCAACAGGAACCCACATTCGAACAGGAATTCTTTTAACAAGTTGATTGGAGTTTCTGCTTGCCTGATTTCCCCAAAGTTAGTGACTACTTCAATTGCATTTATTGCCGGCCCACCATGCGGAGGCATGGAATTTTTCTTGATGTTAGGTTTCTCAAAGGTGATATCTTGAGATTATAACAAGTCTTATACTTTGTGTTTTAATTCCCATCATTGCTCTATGGTGTGCCTCGGAGAATTAGCATGGTATTCGCATTTGGTGTCAGTATTATACCTTCATGAGAGTGGCCCGACTGGAAGAGCTAGAGGCTTGATTTCCACCAAGGATTCCTTAACCAAGTGTTGTAATAACTGGCTAGGTGGCATGGGGAGTGGATCAAAGTTTCTTGGTGGCCTTGTAAATATATCTTACTGCTGCCCTTACGGGATCATTAGTGCTTGTGATGCCCTTTGTTGTGAGGCTACAACGTTAATTTCTCCCTCTTTTCTCTTCGGGTAGTTTGAAGCAGGTCTTTTTTGATTATGGGGAGCATTTGATGATCCTCCTGATATCTTCCCACTTTTTATTCCAGTCTCGATTCTTTCTCCAATAGAAACTAGATCTAAGAATCCGGAAGAGATACTCCCAACCATTTTCTCGTAATATAGCCCTTGCAAAGTTTCCATGAACATGTCTACTAATTCCTTCTCTAATAGTGGTTGTTGCACACGGGATGCCATCTCCCTCCATCTTTGAGCATATTCCTTGAAGGATTCTTCTTTCTTCTGGGACAGATTCTGGAGTTGCATGCGGGTAGGCGCCATGTCCAGGTTATATTTGCAGTTCTTTAAGAAAGCATTAGCAAGGTCTGCCTAGGTTTAAATGTGTGTTTTCTCCAATTGTATATACCAGTCTAAAGATGCCCCACTCAAGCTATCCTGAAAATAGTGAATCACCAGCTTCTGATTGTGGGCATGGGCATGCATCTTCCTGCAATACATGCGTAAATGATTTCTTGGACAGGTGATCCCCTTGTACTTTCCAAAGGCAGGTACTTTGAACTTTGGTGGAATTACCACATCAAGAACTAGGCCCATTCTGAGAGGGTTTACCTCGAAGGCCTCGAAACCTTCCATAACTTTTAATCTTTCCTCCAGAGCTTTGTACTTATCTGCCACTGGTAGATTGTTAACAACATGAGTACCAGTTGTCCTTAAGGGCGCCTGGTTGGCATCCTCTAGGTCGTGGTTTCCGTATTGCAGGTCCAAGTAGTTGTCCACGTTGTTTACAGGGATTTGTAGAGTCCCTGTTTTTGATGATGTTGGGATAAACCCTTCAATCTCAGCTTCTTGTTGGGCCATGCTGGACTTTTAGAGTCCTGCCTCTGGTTCTTTCCTTAGTTGGTGACTGCTTGATGCACCCATGGTTTGGGCTACTTCTTCGAAAGCTACCCTGGGAATCTGGTCCTGCCTGTCAATGATGTTCTTTAGAGCTAGAAGAACTTGGCTCAGATCTCCTTTCATTTAACTCACATCACCTTTTACTTGATCGAGATCTTCTTTGAACGCAGCCTGAGTCTCCTCAATTTGTTCCATTGCTTTTTGTTGGTAGGCCCTTGTTAGATATGGAGGCCAATGAGGTGGAGATCTTCTTCTACCAATGGTTTACTAGAGAGATTTTGTGAGAGATGAGTTTTGATATGATATGCAGGTTGTTGTACCCCAAAATTTGCCCTCCCATATTCTTCAAAGATTTGCCAAGTCAAAGCTTCAAAATTCCCCAAGGGTTGCATAGTGCAAAGGCCTCCTAAGCAGTCAAAATTAGGGTTTGTGTTCTGATCAAGAAAATGAAGTTTCCAAAGGTCCAATCAAGTCTCACATGCCTATAAATATGGTCAAGCATCCTCATATCAAGTTTCAAGACTTTCAGCACAAAATTGCACAGTCAAAAACCCTAATTGCACTACAGTCAACTGTAGGGGTAAAATGGTCATTTGGCAGTCAAAAGTTCAAATTTTTGGTCAACATATCATTTTGAAGCCACAAACATCACTTGATCAATGCTTGATCATGATTCTCAAAGCTTGGCTCAAAAATCATCAAGATGCAAAAGTTTCCTTATTTGGACAGCTGAAAAGTCAACTGTAAATTGACCAGGGCATACCTTTCACATGGATTATCAGAAAAATTCCATCCAAAGCTCATTTTTAAGGGAAAGACATTTCCTACAACTCATCTTCATACTTCAAGTCCAAGAAATGCTCTCACAAAAAGTTATCAATTTCAACATTATAGGTCATTTTCAAAAATCAACAAAAAGGGACTTCAAGTAAAAGGCCATAACTTGATATTGGTAAATCAAAATGACATGGGACCAAAGACATTGGTTAGAGGACTCAAAGACCTTTCCAAAATGTCCAAGAACATGAGCAAAGCTTAAAAATTGAGCAAGTTATGCCTTGTGGAAGTTGGGAAATTTTTGGATATTTTGAAAAGTCAACATTGATTCAAATGACCTAAAATTGCTAATGGGCCCATTTTTCTTCCACAATTCATTGTCCCAAGCATGCACACGACCATTAGGCCCAAAGGGAAGTTTTTCTCCATTTTTATTTATTTATTTGGATTTTTTATCATTTATAATTCATTTAATTAAATAAAATGCATGAAAAATACAAAACTAATGAAATAAAATCTTTTTGTGCAGAAATTATTCTCATTGGACACTCAAATTCGTGCATGATCAATTAGGGAAAGTTTTGGCATGATTTGGTATCAAATAGCATGGAAAAAGATTGAAAAAGATCTTGAAGAAAATCAAATCTCATAAACCATCAATGCATGGATTTTGATCAGAATTCTTGACCTAATTCACTCTTACTTATACAGAGAACACAACCCTAATTCAAGAAACCACGCAGCTGCTCAAGAATCTGGAAAGCAAAGCTTGAAATTTGTCAAAAAATTCCAATTCTGAAAACACCTTTGCAGGACGATTCAAGGCGAAATTTTCATCCCATTGCACTCCTAGGACCTCAAGCAATCTTCCTGGATCAAAAACATCAAACGTAACCCTTTGAATCATTGTACAGAAGTCACACTTTTCCACTTTTTTTTCATAATCGTGTTTTAACATCTATGCATTTTCATGGCATTTTAATTGTTGATTCATATTCCTTGTGTGATTCTGAAGCTAACCATCTATCTTGATTGAGTTTTTGCAAGCTATATACGATTTCACCATTATCAAATTCTAGGGTTTTCAGGACTGTGAATTGGGCGTTTTCAAATAGTGTAAAATTAGCCTACCACGATGCCATGGTCATGATCAGTGCGTTTGGACGAAAACAATGGCATCATCGCGCTCAATTTATGAGCATCACAGGGCTATTCGCTATTTTCCCAAAACATGCCTAAAAGAACACTTGAAAAACGTTGCTTAATATGTTATGTTTCAGGGCTCAACGAAGAAGAAGGGTACGTGGCAAGCCATGACTGGATACTTTGAATCTTGGCGCGCGCTTTTCTGATTTAGGCCACTAGCGTTTGTTTTGTTTTATAATAATTCTCATTCATATAATATACAAAGTAAACAATTGGTTCAGTGGTAGGTGCAGCTGTTGATAACGTACATGACCTGGGTTCGAGCCCCAGGTCTTCATGCTTTCAATATTATTTTTCAACTCATGTTCATATGCAGTTCAAGCCTTGAAGACTACCATATGCCTTCATAATCAGACGTCCACGCATCCCAATAGAACAATCAGAAGGTCAAGAACTGCGCAATACCATGGATTGTAGTCAACGCGTATACACGCTAGTGCCAAAGTCAACAAGGCCAGGCTTGTTTGGGCTCAAATTCCTGGGTTATACCTCCACATTGAGGACTGATACCCCCCTAGGTTTGCCATTTTAAATATTTTCTTTTGCATTGTTTCTATTTTTATTTTAATTATTGAGTTTAATTAATTTATTATTTTCACAAAATATAAAAAACCCATAAAAATCAGAAAAGAGAAAAATAATAATTATTTTTATTTTTAGTGTTTTCCTAAATAAATTATATTAATTCATAAATTGATTAGTTTTAAATTAGGTTTTCAATTTTAATTCTTTTAATAAAAACCTAAAAAACATAGAATTAGGGTTAATTAATTTTTCATCCTTTTTATTTTTCTTTTATAATAATCAAATATTAGATATTTATCTTTATAATTAAATTATATATAAAAATTAGGGTTAATTTTAGGTTAAAAACTTCAACATTTTTCTTAATAAATTAAAAATAATTAGAATTAGGGTTAGCATCTTATTTTAATTTTAATTAACATTCTTTTTTCATTAAAATCATAAAATACAAAAAAAACAATTTCCTTTCTTTTTTAATTAATTAATTCCATATAATTTAATTTTGCCAAAGGGTCCAACGCCCTCGTTTCGATTTAATTCGCGCATACTTGTTTCTTTTTTCTTATAATGTATCTCTCCCGAAGCCTTGTAATTAACTTTCTCGCACTCTTTATTTCTTTATTTATTTTTTCTGTCAAATCGGGTCCTGGTTTAATTTTGGCGATGTGGACCCGCGCCTTTTGTAATAGCTTAGAATTTTTACTTTCCCGCAATATTTTTAACTGTTAAATAATGGCATGAAAGAATGAATGACAATAAATAAAAACAAACGTTAGATCACTAATAACATGACAAAAGACAAAAATATCTGAAAACGACACACGAATCACACACACCACCCCTAGGGTACGCCTCACTGTTGCCTTGCCTCGAAAGGTGATCGTCGAGTAGAGGATGTCTTAGTAAGTCCTCATGATCCGGGAACCTGGCATGAGGGTAGCTTCTAAGGTGTCTTCCCATTGCTCTGGTGATCACCATGTCCCGAACCTCGAATTGACCCGAACACCTCCAACGGTGGTGCTACCTACCTCTCAATGGTGGGATGGCACTACTTTAAAGGACATCTACACAGACGAATTCCTTAGGGTAGGTAGGTTCTCGTAGATACTTGCTCTAATTTCAAACAAATCAAAAAATACTTTTCACACCAACACATTTTCAAAAAGCTTTCGAAAGCAATTTTTCAAACACTCTTGAGGACCGATACAAGAGTCGAACTGGAATTTTCAAAGAAAATTTTTAAAACCCACAGTTGAAAAGCTAACAAACCATTTTTGAAAACACAAATGAGCAAGTATCTAAGAGCCCATGGATAACCATGGATAGAAAGGGTGCTAACACCTTCCCTTTCTATAACCTACCTCCCGAACCGAGAGCAATCTCTATAAGGAATTTTTCTGTGCTTTTGTCCTTTCCATTTGGAGAAAATAAAAGACGGTGGCGACTCTTGCTTACCGCGACATTTCGCGAACCAGCGTTAAACAGTCAGTTCCAAATCCACCGATCACAGAACTGGCGACTCTGCTGGGGACTTAAACTTAAAGTGAGGTGTACCTTAGGACTAAGATCACTTGTGTTTTCAATTGTCTGAATTGTTTGCTTTAAATTGTGGGCCTGTCTTGGGAGTTCTATAGATCCTAACCCGGATCTGGGGATACCTTCTTAGAAAGTAGCAACAAGGTTGTGAGGGAACTGTGCGGGGTATACCGACATGGTTGAAGCAGTCTGCTACGTTGATGTGGCACTTTGGTGTGTACCGGTGACCCTTGAGTTCAGTTAAGGAGAGTACGGGGCCTCCGCATGGTGTCGTGAAGCATCAACAGACCTTAGGAACCTTAATTGAACTATCTTGGCCTCTTTAGGGTAGTGAGATAACTGACTTTGGTGCAGTCCGAGGTTGGTTGATACTCGATGCTACACTCAATTGAGGGTTGCTTTCCTGGAATATTTCGGTCGCCAGTTCAGTGGCTAAATCGAAACGATGAACAATGAAAGCAATCCAGTGATATTAGGACCCTTAGAACCCGGTTACTTTGATAGGACAGGTTGAACCCACCAACTTCAAGAGGGTACTACCCAGACCCCATGCTGGCCTTAAACCCTAAGGGCTTGTCTTGTGTGCCTTGTGTGCCTTACATGCTTGTCTTTGTAAATATCTGTGGTGTGTTTAATCATAGCATCATGACATCATCCAGCATCATATGCATTGACTAACCATTTCAGGGGTTCGAATCTTCACCTTTGTTCTTTGTTTTGTAGGACATGGAAACTGTTCGTAGAAAGACAATTCAAATCAGTCTTGTAAGGATCCCTCCTCAGCTTAAGGAACTTATATCCAGGATTCCCGAGAACTCTTCATTCAGTGAAAGACATGGAAGTCTCATCAGCTTGGTCAATACCAACATTGAGGAAGATATGATAAAGGTCCTGTTCCAGTTCTTTGACCCTCTGCATCACTGTTTCACCTTCTTGGATTATCAGTTGGTACCTACATTGGAGGAGTTCTCCCGGCTCCTGAAGATCCCTATCCTTGATCAGCTACCCTTCAACGGTACGGAAAAGGAACCTAAGCTTGAGGAGATTGCCAAAGCCTTGCACCTACAGTCATCTGACCTCAAGGGACATTGGGAAGTTAGAAGTGGTATCAAAGGGTTCTTAGCCAGGTTTCTGTTTGAAAAGGCCCATGAATGTTGGAACTCCCTTGACTTGCAAGCTTTTGAAGAGGTTGTGGCCCTCCTTGTCTATGGTTTGGTGTTGTTCCCTAACCCAGATCAGCTCATAGATCTCAGTGCTGTCCAGATCTTTATGTCCAGGAATCCTATACCTACGTTGCTGGGGGACATCCTTCACTCATGTTACACTCGAACCATGAGAAAAAGGGGTGTCCTTATGTGTTGCACTCCTCTCCTGGGAAGGTGGTTTATTTCGCACCTTCCACAATCAGTCTTGAAGAATGAGCGGGGTTTGAGATGGTCACAACGGTTGATGACTCTTACAAATGCAGATATACATTGGTGCCCTAGGCATAGAGAAGATGTCACTATCATTGATCATTGCGGGGAGTACCCTAATGTTCCTTTACTTGGAATCAGAGGAGGTATTACTTACAGCCCATGCCTGGCTTGGAGACAGTTTGGTTATGCTCGGAGGGATGGCCCCCATGACATGTTAATTCCTGACATAGTTTTTGACTTCGACAACGATACTCAAGGACTTCGCCAGAGATTTATCAGAGCTTGGAGGATGCCCAGTAGGATAGACAGCAAGACACTGGGGCACATGAATTCCATCCCATTGGAACCTTATCTCAAGTGGGTACGCGCCCGCTCCTAGAAGTTAGTGATGCCCTATCCTCACATGCTCCCAGTAATCAAAGAACCAGTCTTGGAAGGAGAAGTGTCCTGCACTATTCAGCACCCTGATATGCCCACATCCTGGGAAGAGATGCAGAAGAGCTGGATCCAGCTTAAGGAAGAACGGAATTCTCTTGAGACTAGTCTACATGCCAGTGAAAAGAAGGTCTTGGAGCTCACCCGCCTGTTGCATGAGGAGAGGAATCTCAACACTTACATAGTTCCAAAGAGGATGCGTAGTATATTTTGGGATTGATTTACTTTTGTATTATTTTGCCCATGAGGCTTTGATGTACTAAACAATTATTTCCTTAATGATCATGTGTGTTCCTTTTTGTCTACAACAGATTTGAACTTTCGAACCCTTGGATGCATTGCATAAACACATATCATTCATCATGTGCATAGCAGGTTTTTCCTCTTTTCAGGTTGCTTACAAATCTTCGCTGTTTATTTCAGCATCATGAATCCTGACTCGTCATCAACTGAGACCTCCATCAAAGCTCTTCAGGCGCAGAATGCGCAGTTTCAGGAATTAATCAAGGGTTTGGCTCAAGGCCAAGAAGAGTTGAAGGCTCTGCTCCTGAAGAAGGAGAAGAAGAAGAAAAGAAGAGCTGTTCTGTTTATCTCGGGCCAAAGGTTTGGCAATACTCTGCAGCATGAAGAGGCTGGTTCTTCTGTTGGCAAGGGCACTCCTCAAGAGGCAAGGGTTCCTAGTCCGGTAGTCTCCGACAACGAGACTGATTTTGATGAAGAGCAGTATCCTCCTGCAGAAGACCGTTACAAGCAACTGGAGGATAGGCTGAATGCTATGGAAATACAACAGGTGCCTGGGCTGGATTTTGGAGACCTGGGTTTGTCTACTGGTGTGATCATTCCTCATAAGTTCAAAGCACCATCTTTCGCTAAATATGACGGGGCGTCTTGTCCCAAGCAACAGCTCAGGTCCTATGTTCGGAAAATTCAACCGTATTCTGCGGATAAGAATTTGTGGATCCACTTCTTCCAGGAGAGTCTTTCAGGGACTCATCTCGAATGGTTCTATCAGCTGGATGGGACCAAGGTTCGTAACTGGGAGGAGTTGGCTACTGCTTTCTATAAGCAGTATCAATATAATGCCGACCTTGCCCCTACACGTACCCAACTCCAGGGTATGTCGTTAGGTTCAAGTGAAGGTTTTAAGGAGTACGCTCAGAAGTGGAGAGACCTGGCTGGCAGGGTGCAGCCTCCGTTGACTGATCGGGAGTTGGTAGACATGTTCTTGGGGACCCTATCTGGGCCATTTTTCAACCACCTTATCGGGAATTCGTCTGCAGGGTTCACTGATCTGATTCTGACTGGAGAAAGAATTGAGGCTGGGTTAAAGTCTGGTAAGATTCCGAAGGGTGCATCGTCTAGTTCTGAGAAGAAACCCTTCAAAAAGGAGGCTAGTGCTGTATATGGCTCCCGGAGATCAGAAAGACCTGAGCGCCGCCAATCTGTCAGTGCGGTAATGATTGCTAAGCCTGCTGCCGCTCCTCGGCCAACCAATCCTCAAAGGGCTGAAAGACCCCGGAGAGAATTCACCCGGTTAAGCATGACCCTATCCCAAATTTTGCCACAGTTGCTCTCAACCAACCTAGTGACTGTCAGAGAGGCGCCGAAGTTTCCAAATACTGCATCTCCTAAGTACAACCCGAATGCTCGTTGTGCTTACCATTCAGATAGCCCGGGGCATTCCACTGATGACTGTTGGGCATTAAGGAGTAAGCTGCAAGATCTTATTGACGCCAAGGAGGTACAGTTTGAGGCATCTGAGAAGCCTAATGTGGTGACAGCTCCCCTGCCTGCTCATGGAGTGAATGCTATTGGGGACGAGGATGAAGTGGATGAAGCTGAGTTCGATAGCTGGATCTACCCGGCAACCGACAGTGGACTTAATAATTGGAGTGCAAAGGACAATCTATCTGTTTCTCTTGTTACTAAGTAATGAATTCCTATGTTTTTGCTATTTGTAATAAACAATAATAAACTCTATGGCCCGGTGTCTTACCCGAGGCACTGTGGTTTCATTTGTGAGGGCATATAAATTGTCATTTCATATATCATGAATGAAAATCTTGGACGTTTTCTCGCATTGCAGATCTTATGCTCCTTTTCTATCTTTCTTTCCTTTACATATATTTCAAAACAGCTGTATTTACACACACACTCACTCATACAGGTTTCAATCCACTCTGGATCTCACTGATAACGACTCTGCTACTGCCAGTTATGACTTTGAAAATCCGATCAACTTAGCCGAAGACGAAGGTGAAGATGATTGCGAAGTGCCTGGCGAGCTTGCAAGACTGTTGCTTCAGGAAGAGAGGGCAATTCAACCCCATGAAGAGCCAGTGGAAACAATAAACCTGGGTACTGAGGCAGACAGGAAAGAGGTAAAGATTGGTGCCAACCTAGAGCTCAGCGTGAAGCAACGGTTGACTCAAATGCTGCATGATTATATGGAGATATTTGCCTGGTCCTACGAAGACATGCCCGGGTTGGATACCGATATTGTGGTCCATCACTTGCCAACTAAGGAAGACTGCCCTCCAGTTAAGCAAAAGGTCCGTCGGATGCGTCCAGAGATGTCTGAAAAGACTAAGGCCGAGGTTATGAAACAGTTTGATGCTGGGTTCCTTGCAGTGACTTCTTACCCTCAGTGGGTTGCTAATGTAGTGTCGGTACCTAAGAAAGACGGTAAGGTCAGAATGTGTGTCGACTACAGGGATCTGAACAGGGCCAGCCCTAAAGATGAATTCCCCTACCTCACATTGATGTCCTTGTTGATAATATAGCTCAGCATAAGGTATTCTCTTTCAAGGATGGTTTTTCAGGCTATAATCAGATCAAGATGGCTCCTGAAGACATGGAAAAGACTACATTTGTTACTCAGTGGGGCACCTTCTGCTACAAGGTCATGCCATTTGGACTAAAGAACGCTGGGGCAACCTACCAACGTGCCATGGTTGCTTTATTTCATGACATGATCCATCATGAGATAGAAGTGTATGTTGACGACATGATCGCAAGGTCCCAGACTGAGGAAGAGCACTTAGATCATCTGCAGAAGTTGTTTGACCGTTTGAAACTGTACAAGCTGAGACTGAACCCGAACAAATGCACCTTCAGGGTAAGATCTGGAAAGTTGCTAGGCTTCGTTGTAAGTGACAAGGGAATTCAAGTGGACCCAGCTAAGGTCAAAGCTATTCAAGAGATGCCAGTTCCCAGGACAGAGAAGGAAGTCAGAGGCTTTTTAGGACGTCTGAATTACATCGCTCGGTTCATATCACACCTAACTGCTACTTGTGAACCAATCTTCAAGCTGCTGAAGAAAGATCAGGTAGTACGTTGGAACGAGGAATGTCAGGCTGCTTTCGACAGAATCAAAGAGTATCTCCAAGAACCACCCATCCTTATGCCACCGGTTGAAGGGAGACCTCTGATACTATATCTGACAGTGCTTGATAACTCAATGGGGTGTGTGCTGGGGCAGCATGACGAGTCTGGCCGAAAAGAGCATGCCATTTATTACCTTAGCAAAAAGTTTACCGACTGTGAGACCCGATACTCACTGCTTGAGAAAACTTGCTGCACTTTGGTATGGGCTGCTTGCCGGCTGAGACAGTATATGCTGACTCACACTACTTTGTTGATCTCAAAGATGGATCCTATAAAATACATATTCGAAAAGCCTGCTCTGTCTGGGAGAATTGCAAGATGGCAAATGATCTTGACGGAATACGACATTCAGTACACAACCCAGAAAGCCATCAAGGGAAGTGTATTGGCAGACCACTTGGCACATCAGGCAGTCGATGATTATCAGTCAATAAACTTCGAGTTTCCGGATGAAAGCATCATGATAGTGACTGATTGTGAAGTACCTGGACCGGATGAAGGACCTGAGGAAGGATCCCGATGGTCTATGCACTTTGACGGAGCCTCCAACGCTTTGGGAAATGGCATTGGCGCCATAATCATATCACCTCAAGGTACTCATACTCCACTCACTGCCCGGCTGTGTTTCAACTGTACCAACAACATGGCGGAGTATGAGGCGTGCATCATGGGTCTTCAAGCTGCGATCGACCTACGGATCAAGTTTCTGAGTGTCTTCAGAGATTCCGCTCTTGTGATCAATCAGATCAAAGGGGAGTGGGATACGAAACATCCAAACCTGATTCCTTACAGAGAATGTGTGTTGACCCTGATCCCCCACTTCACAGAGATAACCTTTGAACACTTTCCAAGAGAAGAGAATCAGCTGGCGGACGCGTTAGCTACAATGGCTTCTATGTTCAAAGTTAAATGGGATAATGAGGCTCCCCGGATCATCATCTGGAAATTGGACGAACCGGCATATTGTTGCAATCTTGAGACTGAATTGGTGACTGAGAAGCCTTGGTACCATGAAGTAAAAAGATATCTGGAAGCTCAGGAATACCCTGAAGGTGCCTCTGTCAATGATAAGAAGTTCCTGAGAAGATTCGCAGCAAAGTTCTTCCTTAGCAACGGCATCTTGTACAAGCGAAACCATGATTCAACCTTACTGCGTTGTGTGGATAAGACAGAAGCAAAAAGGATCATGGAAGAGCTACACGAAGGGACCTTTGGCACGCATTCCAGTGGGCACACTATGGCTAAGAAAATCCTACGGGCAGGATATTACTGGTCCACAATGGAAGCTGACTGCTACCAATATTCCAGGACATGCCATAAGTGCCGGATTTATGCAGACAAGGTGCATGTTCTACCAGTTCCTCTGAATGTTCTGACTGCGCCTTGGCCGTTTGCAATGTGGGGCATAGACATGATTGGCGAGATTAAACCTACGGCATCTAATGGGCATCGCTTCATCCTAGTGGTAATTGATTATTTTACGAAGTGGGTCGAAGCAGCATCCTATGCTACGGTAACCAAGACTGTTGTGGCACGGTTCATTCGACATAATCTGATCTGTCGGTATGGTGTCCCAGAGAGAATTATTACAGACAACGGTACCAATCTGAATAACAAGATGATCGCTGAGCTCTGCGAGCAGTTCAAGATACAGCACCACAATTCTTCTCCTTACAGACCGAAGATGAATGGGGCTGTCGAAGCAGCAAATAAGAACATCAAGAAGATCGTGCAGAAGATGACAGTGACTTA
Source organism: Vicia faba (assembly GCA_948472305.1). Lineage (NCBI taxonomy): Eukaryota > Viridiplantae > Streptophyta > Magnoliopsida > Fabales > Fabaceae > Vicia > Vicia faba. The sequence goes on from OX451737.1 coordinate 885,968,090, forward strand.
TAAAGATTGGCACGAGATGTTACCATTCGCTCTACATGGATATCGTACCTCAGCTAGGACGTCAACCGGGCAACTCCTTTCTCTTTGGTTTATGGTATGGAGGCAGTCTTGCCAATCGAAGTTCAAATACCCTTTCTCCGGATAATGAAGGATGCAAATTTGAACGAAGATGATTGGATCCAGACACGACTTGATCAGCTCAACCTCATTGATGAAAAGAGACTTGCTGCTATCTGTCATGGTCAGACGTATCAGAAACGGATGATCAGGGCATTTAACAAAAAGGTCAGACCACAGGAATATCAAGTTGGGGATCTGGTAATCAAGCGAATCATCCTTCCTCAGAGTGATCCAAGGGGCAAATGGACCCCTACGTATGAAGGGCCATTTGTGGTTAAGCATGTATTCTCAAGAGGAGCAATGATACTAACCAACATGGATGGTGACGACCTTCCTCACCCCGCTAATGCAGACATAGTAAAAAGATACTACGCATGAAAAAAGACCCGCTAGGCTGACATGCCTAGGCAAAAATTAGGGCTTCCCGTCGAACCAAAAGGGTTTGGGCAAAATGAAGGGATGAAATAAAAAAAAATTTGTACACCCGGCAAGTCGAAAACCTGAAAAGGCGGCTTGGGCAAAAATGGGTATCCCGGTGGACTGAAAACCCGAAAGGGCGGTCCAGGCAAAAATTAGGGATAAAAGCGTAATAATATGTCTCATTGGATCACCTTGCATCCAGAATCCGGTATCTACATCAAGTTCAGACGACATCGATCAGTCAGCTTCACCTTCAACCAAGGTCATCAAGTGATGAGACGCTCAGAGTTATAAAGGCAATAGCAGAGTTGAAACCCAGTGGGATCATTTATTTCACACAGCTGTTTTATTTCTTTTGTACAAAATTTGTATAAACTCTTTTGTTCGGCGGCGTTCTCTTACTAGGACGTCAGCCTCTTGTACACAAAACGCCTATTTACAGGCCATTTAAAATCAATACCAATATACTTTTCAGTTAAAAGTGCCAAATTATTTTTACTTTTCTGTTTTGTTTTGCGAAGAACGTCCAAGGTTCAATTTGTGATATATGCATTGACAATAATTTGCTAACTCATGAATATTTGCATACGAAACAAAGGATTAATTACAGGTGACACTAGAAACAGGGGCAATAAAGAGTTGTCTAAGCAATCTAATTGTTCTGTCCTCCAAGGTGTCCAGGTAGGTTCAGCTAAAGAACATGACCAGTACATCTTAATTCCCCAAAGAGTAAGGCAGCAAGTCAGTGCATTCTTCTCCAAGCAGAGTTATCAAATCTCAAGGAAATTGAGTATCCTCCAGTAGATCTCAATACTTCCCCAGCAGCATATATATATTCTTAACAAGCATCCCCGGCAGTCTTGGTCTAAAGATTGTTCCCCGGCGGTATATCATCATTCAAAGGAATCACTTCCCCGGTGCAGTATAAACTTCCCCAAGAGAGTCCAATCCAGTTTCCCCAGGAAAGTTGGAATTCATCTCCCCAAGCTGTAAGCTTATCCCCAGTAGATTCTGGAAGCTTACCCCCGCAGAGCACGAACACGTCGTCCGGCTTTATTCAAAGAGTTATTTCCTTAACAGGATATAACTGGGTTATCCTCAGCCGAAAGCCATGGAAAGAGCGTCCCCGACACAGTTCTCTTACCCCCCAGCGAAGTCTATCAACACTTCCAATACAACAAAAATATTCCCAGCAAGTTACTATCAACAATTCAACAAAGTATCTCTCTCCCCACAGAGTATCGCACCCCAGCATGGTCGCTAGAGTATTTTTCTCCCCGCAGAATCTTCCATTTGCCAAGTTTATTCCTCAACGGAGTTATCTTATCCTATCGGTATTCTTGCAACTATCATCCCCAGCAGGAGTAAAAGCTTATTCTTCAATATCAGCCCAGGAGTGACTTCCTGGCACCCGTCAAGGATTTACATTCCTAGACGAAAGCATACATAAAACATCACATACATCATTATAGCATGCATAGACACATCATATCATACAAATCTCATTTATGTTGAGAACATCATCGCTTGATCCATATCATGCACTGCACATGACTGACCTTTACCTTTCAGGAAAGATTCAGCTAAATTCTCAATCATCTTTCAAGACCTAGACCGGTTCAGTTAATCGACTCCAAAGATTTCTTATCCAGTCTAAGGCCTTCTCTAGTCCAGCTAAATCGACTCCCAACAGATTTTTCTGATGAAGACTCAGTAGAAGTTATCAGGTTTTTCTCAGACGTCCGCTTTTGAGATTATAATTTCCTATGGTTCTCTCCCCGACGGTGCGTGAGATGATAATTCCATTCCAGGTTTTTCTCAGACGTTCGCTTTTGAGATTATAATTTCCTATGGTTCTCTCCCCGACGGTGCGTGAGATGATAATTCCATCCCAGGTTTTTCTCAAACGCCCGCTTTTGAGATTATAATTTCCTATGGTTCTCTCCCCGACGGTGCGTGAGATGATAATTCCAGCCCAGGTTTTTCTCAAACGTCCGCTTTTGAGATTATAATTTCCTATGGTTCTCTCCCCGACGGTGCGTGAGATGATAATTCCAGCCCAGGTTTTTCTCAAACGTCCGCTTTTGAGATTATAATTTCCTATGGTTCTCTCCCCGCCGGTGCGTGAGATGATAATTCCATTCCAGGTTTTTCTCAAACGTCCGCTTTTGAGATTATAATTGCATATTGGTTCTCTTCCCGATACTGCGAAGATGGTAATTCCCACCAAGATTTTCTCAACGAGCGTTGTTGAAGTTAAAGTCACCCAAGGTTCTCTCACCATTCCTGCTGAGGTAGTAACCACCCCTGGTTTATTCATCATCTTGTGAAGCTCCAGATCCAACTCCTGTAACCAGTCAGGACACATTTATACAAAGCATCTGAAAACCAGCTCCTGCAACATGTCAGGTACTCATTTTTCTTTTGCAGGTATGCAGGTTCTCGCTAAGGAATCTCTTACGCGATCAACACCCAGATGGCATCTATAAGCCCATCATCCTATTCATCAATCTCTAAATGGCATCTATAAGCCCATTTCCACTATGCGAGCGCAAATTTCTGGGCACTCTAGTGTTCAATCATCTTCTACCCTCGGATTACGAAAGGCATGTCAGCCAATCTGCATCCTCAGGTCTAAGAAGATTGAACAGGGGCAACTGTTGTACCCCAAAATTTGCCCTCCCATATTCTTCAAAGATTTTCCAAGTCAAAGCTTCAAATTCCCCAAGGGTTGCACAGTGCAAAGGCATCCTAAGCAGTCAAAATTAGGGTTTGTGTTCTAATCAAGAAAATGAAGTTTCCAAAGGTCCAATCAAGTCTCACATGCCTATAAATATGGTCAAGCATCCTCATATCAAGTTTCAAGACTTTCAGCACAAAATTGCACAGTCAAAAACCCTAATTGCACTACAGTCAACTGTAGGGGTAAAATGGTCATTTGGCAGTCAAAAGTTCAAATTTTTGGTCAACATATCATTTTGAAGCCACAAACATCATTTGATCAATGCTTGATCATGATTCTCAAAGCTTGGCTCAAAAATCATCAAGATGCAAAAGTTTCCTTATTTGGACAGCTGAAAAGTCAACTGTAAATTGACCAGGGCATAACTTTCACATGGATTATCATAAAAATTCCATCCAAAGCTCATTTTGAAGATAAATACATTTCCTACAAGTCATCTTCATACTTCAAGTCCAAGAAATGCTCTCACAAAAAGTTATCAATTTCAACATTATAGGTCATTTTCAAAAGTCAACAAAAAGGGACTTCAAGTAAAAGGCCATAACTTGAGATTGGTAAATCAAAATGACATGGGACAAAAGACATTGGTTAGAGGACTCAAAGACCTTTCCAAAATGTCCAAGAACATGAGCAAAGCTTAAAAATTGAGCAAGTTATGCCTTGTGGAAGTTGGGAAATTTTTGGATATTTTGAAAAGTCAACATTGATTCAAATGACCTAAAATTGCTAATGGGCCCATTTTTCTTCCACAATTCATTGTCCCAAGCATGCACACGACCATTAGGCCCAAAGGGAAGTTTTTCTCCATTTTTATTTATTTATTTGGATTTTTTATCATTTATAATTCATTTAATTAAATAAAATGCATGAAAAATACAAAACTAATGAAATAAAATCTTTTTGTGCAGAAATTATTCTCATTGGACACTCAAATTCATGCATGATCAATTAGGGAAAGTTTTGGCATGATTTGGTATCAAATAGCATGGAAAAAGATTGAAAAAGATCTTGAAGAAAATCAAATCTCATAAACCATCAATGCATGGATTTTGATCAGAATTCTTGACCTAATTCACTCTTACTTATACAGAGAACACAACCCTAATTCAAGAAACCACGCAGCTGCTCAAGAATCTGGAAAGCAAAGCTTGAAATTTGTCAAAAAATTCCAATTCTGAAAACACCTTTGCAGGACGATTCAAGGCGAAATTTTCATCCCATTGCACTCCTAGGACCTCAAGCAATCTTCCTGGATCAAAAACATCAAACGTAACCCTTTGAATCATTGTACAGAAGTCACACTTTTCCACTTTTTTTTCATAATCGTGTTTTAACATCTATGCATTTTCATGGCATTTTAATTGTTGATTCATATTCCTTGTGTGATTCTGAAGCTAACCATCTATCTTGATTGAGTTTTTGCAAGCTATATACGATTTCACCATTATCAAATTCTAGGGTTTTCAGGACTGTGAATTGGGCGTTTTCAAATAGTGTAAAATTAGCCTACCACGATGCCATGGTCATGATCAGTGCGTTTGGACGAAAACAATGGCATCATCGCGCTCAATTTATGAGCATCACAAGGCTATTCGCTATTTTCCCAAAACATGCCTAAAAGAACACTTGAAAAACGTTGCCTAATATGTTATGTTTCAGGGCTCAACGAAGAAGAAGGGTACGTGGCAAGCCATGACTGGATACTTTGAATCTTGGCGCGCGCTTTTCTGATTTAGGCCACTAGCGTTTGTTTTGTTTTATAATAATTCTCATTCATATAATATACAAAGTAAACAATTGGTTCAGTGGTAGGTGCAGCTGTTGATAACGTACATGACCTGGGTTTGAGCCCCAGGTCTTCATGCTTTCAATATTATTTTTCAACTCATGTTCATATGCAGTTCAAGCCTTGAAGACCACCATATGCCTTCATAATCAGACGTCCACGCATCCCAATAGAACAATCAGAAGGTCAAGAACTGCGCAATACCATGGATTGTAGTCAACGCGTATACACGCTAGTGCCAAAGTCAACAAGGCCAGGCTTGTTTGGGCTCAAATTCCTGGGCTATACCTCCACATTGAGGACTGATACCCCCCCTAGGTTTGCCATTTTAAATATTTTCTTTTGCATTGTTTCTATTTTTATTTTAATTATTGAGTTTAATTAATTTATTATTTTCACAAAATATAAAAAACCCATAAAAATCAGAAAAGAGAAAAATAATAATTATTTTTATTTTTAGTGTTTTCCTAAATAAATTATATTAATTCATAAATTGATTAGTTTTAAATTAGGTTTTCAATTTTAATTCTTTTAATAAAAACCTAAAAAATATAGAATTAGGGTTAATTAATTTTTCATCCTTTTTATTTTTCTTTTATAATAATCAAATATTAGATATTTATCTTTATAATTAAATTGTATATAAAAATTAGGGTTAATTTTAGGTTAAAAACTTCAACATTTTTCTTAATAAATTAAAAATAATTAGAATTAGGGTTAGCATCTTATTTTAATTTTAATTAACATTCTTTTTTCATTAAAATCATAAAATACAAAAAAAAACAATTTCCTTTCTTTTTTAATTAATTAATTCCATATAATTTAATTTTGCCAAAGGGTCCAACGCCCTCGTTTCGATTTAATTCGCGCATACTTGTTTCTTTTTTCTTATAATGTATCTCTCCCGAAGCCTTGTAATTAACTTTCTCGCACTCTTTATTTCTTTATTTATTTTTTCTGTCAAATCGGGTCCTGGTTTAATTTTGGCGATGTGGACCCGCGCCTTTTGTAATAGCTTAGAATTTTTACTTTCCCGCAATATTTTTAACTGTTAAATAATGGCATGAAAGAATGAATGACAATAAATAAAAACAAACGTTAGATCACTAATAACATGACAAAAGACAAAAATATCTGAAAACGACACACGAATCGCACACACCACCCCTAGGGTACGCCTCACTGTTGCCTTGCCTCGAAAGGTGATCTTCGAGTAGAGGATGTCTTAGTAAGTCCTCATGATCCGGGAACCTGGCATGAGGGTAGCTTCTAAGGTGTCTTCCCATTGCTCTAGTGATCACCATGTCCCGAACCTCGAATTGACCCGAACACCTCCAACGGTGGTGCTACCTACCTCTCAATGGTGGGATGGCACTACTTTAAAGGACATCTACACAGACGAATTCCTTAGGGTAGGTAGGTTCTCGTAGATACTTGCTCTAATTTCAAACAAATCAAAAAATACTTTTCACACCAACACATTTTCAAAAAGCTTTCGAAAGCAATTTTTCAAACACTCTTGAGGACCGATACAAGAGTCGAACTGGAATTTTCAAAGAAACTTTTTAAAACCCACAGTTGAAAAGCAAACAAACCATTTTTGAAAACACAAATGAGCAAGTATCTAAGAGCCCATGGATAACCATGGATAGAAAGGGTGCTAACACCTTCCCTTTCTATAACCTACCTCCCGAACCGAGAGCAATCTCTATAAGGAATTTTTCTGTTCTTTTGTCCTTTCCATTTGGAGAAAATAAAAGACGGTGGCGACTCTTGCTTACCGCGACATTTCGCGAACCAGCGTTAAACAGTCAGTTCCAGATCCACCGATCACACTGGTGTTTTATGAATGCATGCATGGAGATGAATGTGTATGAACATGAAATATCTTATTCATTTCAGTACACAGTTATCCCTTATTTATTATTATTTTAGTTGGTGACTGTCTTTGAAATGGATACGCAAACGAGATACGGAAATAAAATGCCTTTATTGAAAGTAACATAATCCAGATATTGAAAAATATTACAACTTTGAATCAAAACTTTTTTACATAAACATAAATGAAGGGAAATAAATCTTCTAGATGCGCCTGCGGATGTATGCTCTGAAACCGTCAACATTGCTCAACAAAGATGGAGAAAGTCTTCAACGTCCTTTGGAAGAGGAACCATCACATTTTCTACGTCTTTCAGACTTCTAGGGATATCCTCAATAAGATTGTTGGCTAAGAAGACAAGCTTTTCATGTCTTTCTTTGTAATACTGGTACTCTTGATAAAGATATGGGATTATCTTATGGTTATCTCTCTCTGCTTGGGAGATCTTGACATACTTCTCTTCCCAATACATCTTTTCACCCCTCATTTACGTATAAAGTCTCTGCTGAATAAGGAAGTCGTTTTCGAGACCCTGCAATTCTAGGCATACTTTCTCGTATTCTTTAGTTTTCTGAACCAAGAGTCCTTGTGCCTCCATCCTCTCGAGGCGTTCCTTATTCTCTGCTTCTTGGCTGTCTCGCAATCCAGTGGTGAGGTACTCTATTTTCTCTTATTGGTCTAAGGAAGCTTGTGTTAAACCTTGGATCTTGGCTCTTAGTTCCTCCTCTAGTACCTTCTTGTCATGTGTATCCTTTTCATACCATCTGGTTAACTTTCCAATTTCCACAGCAGTATCTTCTAATCTTTGGTTGTGGGAATCCAGATTGAAGGTTGCACTTAGCAGCCCTTCGGTTGTAAGCTTTCTCTTGAGACTCTCCTTTTCCAATACCTTTTGATCTCTCTCAATTTATAGGTCCTTGGACTCAAGTATGAGCTGCATTTGCTTCTTCTCTTTGGTCAGATTACGAAGGTTGAGCTCTAACTCTTTGTTTTTCCTTTGAGCTTGCTTTAGGGCATTTTTCAAATTGTCAACTTCTTCCAAGGATATAGGCGTGACCTCTGGGACATCTGTCTTGTACCCTGGATCTATCTCAAATGGCAGTTTGATAATTTGTACCCTATCTCTGACCCATCTGGTGTAAGGCTTTCTTGCTATGGCATTCTTTCTTTCAGCTCTCCTCTTATTGACCTTATTCCAAGCCCGGATAACCTTGTTGAGCATCTCTTAGTCTTTTGTACCCATGTCGTGAATGATTAATGGTTGGAGTTGTTCGTCCGTAGGTCTGTCTTCCAAAGGATACCCTAGTTGTCGCAGGGCCAGAGTAGGGTTGTAGTTGATACAGCCTCGTGATCCAATCAACAAAACATTAGGAAAGTCTCCACAACTAATAGTGATGTCACTAATATCTAGCTTCCTTGCATACCATAGTACCGTGTTTGCAGGGAGAGACTTTAATTTCTGGGGCCATTCGCATTTGGTCAGCTTCGGAATCATATAGTCTTCTTTATAAAGATGGGTCATGAACCAAGTATATAGGAGTGGATTGCAACAATTCAAAGTTCACTTTCTCTTTTCATACATCATATGCAAAGTGTAATAAACATCAACAAGTAGAGCAGAAGTTGGATCGGTATTAAAGACTTTCGCGTCCCAAAATATGCTAATGGCTGCAGGGTCAATATAGTCTGTGGTCCGAGGAAATAGAATTACACCAAATACCAGTAGCCCTAAACAATCAACACAATATTCCCATTCTTTATAGTTAGAAAATTTAAGTGCCTTAGCTTCCAAGTATATCCTTTTGATTCCTTGTATCGGACCTTCTCGTCGGTAATTTTTCACTAACTCAGGGTAAGGGATCCCCAGTCCTTTTGCCAAAACTTTGACTTCAACAGCTTGACCAATACCTAAATAGGTCTTCTCTTTGAAAAAGTTCAGAATTCTGTCAAATTCTTCCAGAGTCGGTGCTAGCTGGAAGTCTTGGAAAGTAAAACATCCCAGCGGAGGGTCGTAGAACTAAATGAGGGCAGATGCAACATCTATTTGAACATCTACTCTGGTCAAGTCAAGGGTATCCTCGTAGCAGCGAGCGTACATCTTCAGATCTCTCTCAGATAATTTCCCCTTTATAGTTTTGATTTCAGAAAGGTCGGGCTGGAAGGCATTGACGCGTACAAGTTGTTTCCCTTTGGTATCCATTCTTTTAGAAAATCCCCAAAAACTTGATTTTATTATCTTTCATTTTGGTACCCTGTGAATAAGACAGATAAAAGACGCAACTGATGAATATATGACAAATATTAATGCATGAATGTATGGATGTATGTATGGTTTAGTGGCGGGGTTTTGGTGATAAGTACCCTTAGAAGGTAGGTTCCTTAATTTTTACCTATGATTAATCTACCCCCTCCCCCCCCCCCCCCCCCCCGAAGGTGGTTTCCTTAAGGGTATCATGAATAACACCAGAGGGAAAAAGCATAAGGTCCTCCCTTAGGTGGAGCCTCTTTACGGACCGAGACTTTCGTCTCAAATTCGTGAAAGGTCTCTTCATGAATTTTTTAGGTTAAGGCCGTTACAAGGAGTCATGGGTGATCTTCCAAAGTCCTACTCGTCAAGAGCATATCTCTCGATAAGTATTCCTTTTTTGGAAGTTCACCGACTCTAGGCGAAGTCGTCACATAAACTCGCAGGGATGATGTACCCCCTAAGCTAATAGACGAACCTTCTTTCTAAGGGTTATTGAAAATATTTTTGGAAATGAAAACCCACCACATAGCAAATATATGATAATAAAGAAAAATAGACAATAAAAAAATAAATTCAATAAATAAATTAATGCAAATAAATAAAAATAAAAACCCAAAAGAGACTTAAAACCTAGGGTTAAGGAGAGTCCCCAACTGTTGCAACCGGTTTTTTAAATCAAGAGTCTCCACTATTAGTTTTTATCCTAGGGAAGGGCATCTAATAGGAAACCCTAATTTGCGGGCAGAGATTCTAGGTTTCAGACTTTTTTAGACGAAAGGAAGGTGTTAGGCACCTTTCATCTACCTTGTTCACAAGGATGCTAGGTTTTAGGTTTGAGTTGGGGAAACAGGATTTAAATTTTATTAGGGGAAGGGTTTAAATCTTTTATAGGGGAAAAGAGTTTGTTTTTTTTATAGGAGAACTCTCTAAGATTTTTGATCGTATGCCTACGTATCCTCTTATGAGGAATTAGAGTCCCAATTCGTAGTTCGTATGGGTTCGTGTTTCTTTAGGGGTTGCAACCGTACTTTGAATCACCTCGCATTTTGGTCGGGAGTAGTGATTGTGGATATTTTGGCTAAATGCACAGTAAGTCAAAATATGCTTGAAACCCTTTTGCAAAAAAAGTTGCTTAGATTATTTGATTGCGGAAAAAAAAGTTTGAGGTTTGTTGAGTGTTTTTTATAAATATTAATTGCAAAAGATCTTATTAATGCATGATATAAAAAATATTTAATGCAAATAACATAAGAAAATAATATGCAATTTTTGATGTAAAAATAATTTAAGTGATATAATAAATAATATTAATATTCACAATAAAAATAATAATTATAATAATAGTATAATACTTGCAAAATAGAAAAATAAAGGGGAAAAAATAAAATAATTTATGAACATGGGGGGTTGCATCTTCTGGTTGTTAAGCCCTAGTGTAAATTCGGGAAAAGGGATGTTCTAAAAGGGGCCGAAGTTCTGCAGGGGATGCGGGGAAATTGACTGGGTCTTGGCCCCAGTAGAAGAACTTCTGAAAAGGTACGCTGCAAGCTGGTTAGTAAAGTCAGAAAATAGGGGTGTTAACTTCTGGGCTAAGCCCACTACTCAGAATTTCTGGAAAAGGGCAGACAGAAAGTATATAAGTCTAATGTTGATTCTGGACAAGGAAAAAAATATGAACCTAGGTTAAGCCCAGTCAGAACTTCTAAAAGGGGAACTACATCTAAACGTAAGAAATTAGCGTGAACATATGCAATCAGATTATAAAACTATCTACAGATTTGTTTTCTATAGTTTCAGCCATGCCTATGTTCTAATGGCCCTATTCATCTTAAACCCGGCATGAAAACAGTAAAGAAACAAGCTAAAATTTGTTATCCCTTTGGCGCTCTTGCTTCTGATTCTGATGCGTGTTTTGTTGTCCTTTCCTTCTTCTATAGATTCTGGTGACAACTGTGACGGAGGGTGGAGCGGCGGCGATTGAAACTAGGGTTCCAGTTATTGGAACCTCAGTAACTCTTCTGCGTGTTCTTCTTCTGGGTTTTCCAGAAATTCTACTCTTCTTGCTCTTTCTTCAAGTGTTGTCGTATTGCTTTTCTCTACAAATTCCTCTCTCTCTCTCTGTATTTTTTTTCCTCCCCTCATTTGCTAATTTTCTCCTCTATTTATAATGTTCAATTTTTGGGCTTGGACTATGGCTGGAGCAAAGATTGAGGATAAAATTAAAAAGATTTGATTGGAATTGATACTCTATTGAAGATTTGATTGAAATTGATATAGTGCACGTCCAAGAGATTTGGGCTTGGGTTGCTTAGCCTCTGAAACTCTGAGCTTGGGTTGTGGAAGATAATTTGATTCTTCCCTTGCTTACAATTTGACTCTTCTAGAAGATCTGATATTTCAGTTCTGTACCAGTACTAGCTTGTGCGTGATTCTGGCTCTGATCTGCATAGCTTTTGCATTTGTTTCTGTAAAGAAGAACTTCTGGGGTTTGTTTCAGAAGTTCTGTTGGGTCAGCGCTTGATCCACACAGCCTACCACTTCTTCGTTTGTAGTCAAAACTTCTCCTTTAATTTCAAATGGGCCTAACGTTAATTCTTCCCCTTTCTTTTGCATACTCCCGGATTTAATTTTCACCCCACCTTTAAATAACAACTAAATCTTCTTGATTTAAAATACACCCCCTTGATCTTGAATAAAGATAGTCCATCAGATATTGATGTACCATATTTAATTAAATAATTCTAAAAGAATGATCGCTGAGGTAGGACAAATTTTGGGTATGACAGCTGGGACCAGTAAGGTTACTAGAAGCGAAAGGGTTTTCTCCTCGGAAATCTCTCTGAAGACTGTTGCTACACCAGTTAATGTTACCTCTACCAAGTCAACTACTGAGGCTCAGGGTAAAGAGAAAATGATGAAGCCTGCCCAGATGGATGCACCTAAAAAATTCACCATTGATGATACTTCCAGGAAAGAGTTGGAGGAGGTATTGAAGATTATTTGCAAGAGCGATTATAAGATTGTCGAACAGCTGGGGCAGGCCCCTTCTAAGATCTATATGTTATCCCTATTAATGTGTTCTGAAGCCCATGCCAAAGCTTTAGTAAAGTTCTTAAAATCTGCGCACGTACCACAAGATATTTCTACTGATCAATTTGGAAGTTACGTTGCTAGTCTAACAACGAATAATGGTTTAGGTTTTTCCGATGTTGACTTGACTCCTGAGGGAAGAACCCACAACAAGGCTATGTATGTCTCTATTGAATGCATGGTCACTACTTTAGCGCATGTATTGATTGAGACTGGTTCCTCTCTAAATGTTTTACCAAAAGGTGCTCTTGACAGACTCGATTGTGAAGGGGTTATGCTGAAACCCAGTGATATTATAGTCCGAGCCTTTGACGGGTCAAAGAGGATGGTACATGAAGAAATGGATCTTTCGATCAAGGTAAGTTTGCAGGTCTTCGAGTCTCCCTTCTATATGATGGATATTTGACCGGCTTATTCTTGTTTACTGGGACGCCCTTGGATCCATGAGGTAGGTGCTGTTACCTCAACCCTACACCAAAAGCTGAAGTATCCTGTGATAGGAAAGGTTGTCACTGTCTGTGGTGAAGAAGAATATATGGTTAGTCAGCTGAACTCATTCAGATATGTTGATATGGATGGTGAATTCATCAAGACTCCCTATCAGACTTTTAAAGTTATCCCTCTAATTGCTACTGAAGATGTTTCTTCTATCCCTAAGGTTACCATGGTTCCTCTCAGAATGGCTTCTTTGAAGGATGCTAAAACTACTGTAAAAGAATGTGGTTGTACTATTTGAGGTCAGCTTCCTGACATTTCGTTTAAATCTGACAAACTTGGTTTGGGTTTCACTGAAGAGGGTCATAGGGCTGTTTGTCGCGCTCGTTCTGGAAGACCGTCATTTCGCGTCAGCAACAATGGAGTCAACACAGTTGAAGCTGCTGACGGTGATTATGACTTTGACAGTTGGATCTTTCCTGCCATCAGCAACGGGCTCAGTAACTGTAAGGCTCAAGACATTATCTCAATCTCCTTTAGTCAGGAGTAATAGCTACTTTCTATTTTATTGCTTACAAAGTTCTGGTTATGTAATTTATCTAAACAAGGACTTTAAGCCTTGTGCCTTACCCGGGGCACAATGATCCACTTTTTAAGGGTTGTCATTTCATAAATATATCTTCATTTAATAAAGCATTGGACGTTTTGCATTAAAATTTTGTGCTTTGTCTTTATTTTACTTTTTATCACTTTTAAATAGCTATGTGTTCTCACACACGCCCACACAATAAATTGCAGATCCGCATCCACTCTGGATCCCGTTGATAACGATCCTGCTATTGCCACTTATGACTTTGAAAATACGATCTACCAAGCCGAGGATGAAGGTGAGGAAGATTGTGAAATACCTGGAGAACTTGCCATACTATTAGTGTAAGAGGAAAAGGCTATACAACGGCATGAAGAGCCGGTCGAGGTTATAAACTTGGATACTGAAGCAAACAGGAAAGAAGTCAAGATAGATGCCAAACTAGAAGACGATATCAAGAATAGGTTAATACAGATGTTGCATGAATATGTTGAGATATTTTCTTGGTCGTATGAGGATATGCCAGGGCTCGAGACTGATATTATGGTTCACCGTCTGCCGGTGAAAGAGGTTGTTCTCCAATAAAACAAAAAGTTCAACGCATGCGTCCCAAGATGTCAGAGAAGATCAAGGCCGAGTTTATGAAGCAATTCAATGCGGGTTTCTTGGTTGTTACATCATATCCTTAGTGGGTAGAAAATATGGTTCTGGTACCGAAGAAAGATGAAAAAGTGTGTATGTGTATGGACCACAGGGATCTGAACAGGGCAAGCCCCAAAGATGACTTTCCGCTTCCACGTATTGGTGTTCTGGTCAACAACACTGCTCAACACAAGGTATTCTCCTTCATGGAAGGCTTCTCGGGTTATACTAAGATCAAGATGGCACTTGAAGATATGGAGAAGACTACTTTTGTTACACAATGGGGCATTTTTTTCTGCAAGGTTATGTCTTTTGGGTTAAATAATGTCGACGCCACATATCAGTATCCCATGGTAGCCTTATTCCATGACATGATCCATCACGAGATAGAGGTTTATGTCGATGATATGATATCCAGGTCTCAAACTGAAGAAGAACATCTCGACCACCTACACAAGCTGTTTGAGAGACTTAAGAAGTACAAGATGAGGTTTAATCCGGACAAATGCACCTTTGGGGTAAGATTCGGTAAGCTCCTGACTTTCATTGTCAGTGGTAAATGTATTGAAGTTGATCCCGCCAAATTCAAAGCTATTCAAGAAATGCCAGTCCCCCGTACTGAGAAAGAAGTTAGAGATTTCTTAGGACGACTGAATTACATTTCCTAATTCATTTCTCATTTGACTGCTACTTATGATCCAATCTTCAAGTTACTGAAGAAATATCAAGTAGTGAAATGGAACGATGACTCTCAGACAGCTTTTGACAAAATCAAGGAATATCTCCGAGAACCTTCGATTCCGATGCCTCCAGTTGAAGGAAGACCTCTGATCATGTACCTAACAGTGTTAGAGAACTCAATGAGGTGTGTATTGGGCCAGCATGACGAGTATGGTCGAAAAGAGAATGCAATATACTACCTTAGCAAAAAGTTTACCGACTATGAAACAAGATATTCACTGCTCAAGAAAACTTGTTGTGCTTTGGCATGGGATGCTCGCCGACTAAGATAGTATATGTTGACCCATACTACCTTATTGATCTCTAAAATGGATCATATCAAATACATATTCGAGAAGCCCGATCTATTCGGAAGAATAGCCAGATGGAAAATGGTCTTAATAGAATACGACATTTAGTACACCACTCAGAAAGCAATCAAAATAAGTGTACTGGAGGATCATTTGGCGCATCAAACCATAGACGACTATCAATTTATGAATTTCGAGTTCTCGGATGAGAATATCATGCTAGTTATAGATTGTGAAGAACCTGGACCGTATGAAGGACCTGAGCCAGGATCCCGATGGACTATGGTTTTTGATGGAGCTTCCAATGCACTTGGTAATGGAATTGGTGTTGTGATCATCTCCCCCAAGGGTTTCCATATGCCTTTCAATGCCAGACTTTGCTTTGATTGTACCAATAACATGGCTGAATACGAAGCGTGTATCATGGGCATCAAAGCTGATATTGATCTGAGAATCAAATTCTTGAGTGTATATAGGGACTCAGCCCTGGTAATTAGTCAGGTTAAGGGAGAATCAGACACGAAGCATCATAATCTAATTCCTTACCGAGAGCATGTGTTGGCTTTAATTCCATACTTCGAGTAAGTCACTTTTGAGCATATTCCACGAGAAGAGAATCAGCTGGCAGACGCATTAGCTACCGTGTCATCTATGTTCAAAGTTATATGGGACAACGAAGATCCTCGAATTACTATTGAAAGACTAGACGAACCGGCACATTGCTACGAAGTTGATATTGACTGAGTAGAAGAGAAGTCTTGGTTTCATGAAGTGAAAAGATACCTCGAGGCTTAAGCATATCCCGAGGGGGCATCTATAAATGACTAGAAATTCCTACGAAGTTTCTATGTTAAGTTCTTCATGAGCAACAGAACTTTATACAAGCGCAACCACTCTGCTTCACTGTGTAGACAAGAAGGAAGCTGAGAAGATCATAGAAGATATGCACGAAGGTATCTTTGGTGCTCACTTCATAGGGCATACTATGGCTAAGAATATTCTGAGAGCAGGTTATTACTGGTCGATTATGGAAACTGATTGCAATCATCACTCAAGAACTTGTCACAAATGTCATATATATGCTGACAAAGTACATGTGCCTCTGGTACCTCTGAATGTCTTGATTTCTCTTTGGCCATTTGCAATGTGGGTCATTGATATGATTAGAAAACTTAAGCCTATTGTCTCTAACGGACATCGTTTCATCCTCATCTCCATTGATTATTTCACAAAGTGGGTTTAAGCGGCCTCATTTTCCTACGTCACTAAGAATGTTGTGGCCCAGTTCATTAATCATAACCTCATCTATTATTATGTGTTGTACCCCAAAATTATCCCTCCCATTTTTACTCAAAACATACTCCTAGAGGTCCTCAATTGCTATAGATTGACTAAGGATTGACCAGGCAAATCCTCCTCTTAAGACAATGAGTCTCAAATTAGCGTTTCACTATTCATCAATATGTTTGATTTCCAAGGGTCCTAAATGATTTCTATTGTCCTAATATGTCCTCAAGATCATCCATGCCAAGTTTCAGGCCTTGCACAAGAAGTTTGCTCAGTCAACTGCTCAGATGCTTGAAAATCAACTATACTAGGTCAAAAGTCAACTGTAGCCTCCATACAGTCAAACTTCAAGATTTTTTGTAAACATAAACATTTTGAAGTGATATCCATAATTTGATCAATGGTTGATCATGATTCCTCAAGGAATGCCCCAAATTCATCAAAACTCAAAAGTTGCTAAATTAGAGTTTCTATAGGAAAAGTCAACCAAACTTTGACTAGGCATAACTTTCTCATACTTTATCATAAATTTCTCATCCAAGGCTCATTTTGAATAGAATCCAATTCCCTACAATTCATATTCATCCCTAAAGTTCAATAAATGCACTCATGAAAAGATATAAATTCATACATTATAGGTCATTTCAAAAAGTCAACAAAAACACCTTTTGGGTCAAAGCTCCATACATGAACATGGAAGATCCAATTGAGATAAAACCAAGTAGGTTGTTTAGGGGACATCCCAAGCTTTCTAAAAAGTCCAAGAACACCCTCTTAGCGTCAAAGTTGAGAGAAATATGCATTGTCAAAGTTGGCCATTTTTGGAAATGTGCATAAAGTCAATATTGATCAAAACTGATTTTTTTTAAAAGGGCCCATGTTTTCTTGTTTGAAACTTGTTCCTAAGAGGACCCACGACCCCTGAGCTTATTCACATATTATTTTATTATTTTTATTATTTGTTTTGATTTTTTATTCATTTAAATCAAAATAAATCAATTTAAATAATGGAATAGTGAAATAAAATCCAAGATTTGATTTTATGAGCATATTATGAGTCAATGAGCAGCTGGAAACTCAACATTTTCGTGCAAGGAATGATTGGAACAAATATAGCATAATTTGGCCAAATTTAGAAATAAAAAATACATGATGCAAATCAAATCTTTTTCAAAAATGTTCATAGATTGTGTTCAGTTTTGTTGACCTAGTTCACTCTACTATATATCCATAACATTCCCAGATCAAAAAACAAGGATTGGCTGTGTGGATTGGGAGAACAAAACTCAAATTTTTGTCAAAAAAGTGGAGGTCGGATTTTTGTCCATAAGGAGATTCAAAGCATCCTGAGACTTGCAGTCGGTTGCTGGAGGTACTTTGAAGCCAATTGGATCATTACCACGCGTTAAAGCACCCAGAAACGCCCCATACAGAACCACGGTTTGCTCTTAATTTTTGAATTTGATTTTGAACATATGTGCATGATAAATGACATCTAACTACATATTCATGTTTGTCTAGTCATTTAGAACATATTGGCATAATTAATTGTTTGTTTTGGTACATGTACGAGCAACTGCCATTATTAGGGTTCAGAGCTTCGTTTTAGGGTTTCCTGTTACAGGTTAAATTAGGCCTAATCAAGAGGCAATTCATGCTCAGGAGATCACGAGCGATCTATCCATGGCCTTATCTGAGATTTATGTTTCTTGTGCTGAATTTTTGAAAATGCAGGGGTTATAGCTACGGAACTTGTCTGTACGTAAAATCTTTATGCCTAAAACGACAGTGCTGGGAAGAAGATGAGGGCGTGGCAGCATACCACTGGCCCATTTAAATTTCGCGCGTTTTGCCTATTCTTACTGACCATTATTCTATATAATATTTATTTTGTGTTTGTATTAATGATTGAATAGCTTGGTCCAATGGCAAAGGGGAAGAGTTTCAAGGTGCGCATGTGTAGAAGGTCAGGGGTTCGATCCCTGCCTCCTACATAATATTTTTCCTAACATTTATCTGTAGATTCAGTGATCTCTTCCCAAGCGTGTACACCATAGGCCTCAAGACCCATAACCATTGGATCATCCTTGCCCAGATCCAAACATCCAGCAAAGAGCAACGCCTGGTATACTCCCTGAAGGTGATCCCCACTGGATCCAGCGCAAACGGGCCAGCTATCCTGGGCCTGGAGAAATTCCAGTTCACACCCCCATAATTACTTTTCATCAGGCCCACTTTAATTCTTCTTTTTAATTTCTTTTATTTGTTTTAATTATTTGTTTAATTATTTTTACAAAGAAAAATCATTTTTTTCAATTAAATCAAAAAATCACAAAAACATGAGAATTATATTTTTTGTAAAATATATTTTCATTAATTAATTAGTAATTAGAATAACTTAAATTTTTTTTTCATAATTAAGAAACAATTAGAAGTTAGGTTAATTTGTAAAATTAATTATTTTTTCTTAAAAATCCAAAAAAATATTGGCAAAATACTCATTTTGGTCCCTTAACTATACCCTTGGGTTCATATTGGTCCCTTAACTTTTTTTTGTGTCATTTTGGTCCTTTAACTTTCAAAAAGTTTCATTTTAGTCCTTTTTGTCTAAATTCGTAGCTAATTAGACGGAAAAACTTTGAAATCAGCCGCTAAATTCGTAGCTAATTAGACAAAAAGGACTAAAATGAAACATTTTGAAAGTTAAGGGACCAAAATGACACGAAAAAAAGTTAAGGGACCAATGTGAACCCAAGGGTATAGTTAAGGGACCAAAATGAGTATTTTGCCAAAAATATTTTTTATATATTAAATTAAATATCTTTGAATCTAATTTTAATTTCGTATTTAATTTCATCGCGTATTTATTTATTTTGCGATTAATGTAATTGCTCTGAGTTGATAATAGTTTAACTTAGGTTTACTATTTGCATTTACTATGTTCCCCCGGTTGTTGATTATGTAATCCCCCTCTCCAAAGCCTTGTAATAGTTAGGTTTAAATTCTTCGCACTTTTACTTTCTGTCATTATAAACTGTTAGATGATTGATAATAGGGTTGTATGCGAAAGATAAATTCATAATTTAAAACAGTAGAAAACCCTAAATGTGCAAAGACTAAATTGACTGAAAAACAAACACTTGCACATACTCACTCCTAGGATTTGCCCCACTTCGGTTGCCTTCGGTAAACGGTCATAAAGTATAGGGAGTCTTAGTGGTTGTCCTCTAGTCCCAAAAGATCAAAAATGACCCATTCGAATGTTGCCTCAGAAAGATCTTTAGGACTTTAGGGTAATTACTAAGGTTTCCTAACCATTGCTTTAGTGGTCGTAATTGTCCCTTTCGTTCCTTTCAATTTCCCCTTAAACTCCAACGATGGAGCTATCTAATCCTTAATAGTAGGATAGCATTGTCTAAAGGAAATAAGAAAATGAACAGACTTTTTCGAGAAGGTAGAAACTTTTAGGTACTTGCTCAAAACAACAACAAAATTTTACATATACACTTTTAAACAAACTTTTCAAACTAAAGTTTTCAAAAACATTTTATCACACTCTTGATGACTGATACAAGGGTTATAATAAAGTGAAATGCCGCATTAAGGCAATTTCAAAACTTTTTCAAGCACACAAACACGCGAAAGCAATTTCAAAAATGAGCAAATACCTAAGAGCCCGTGGAAAACCATGGTTAGAAAGTGTGATACGGTGGGAGAACTGACTATGGTTTTTCGTTTGTTTTGGCAAATGTTTCGGTTGAGCAAGAGTCGCCACCGACTTTTTATTTTATCCTAAAGGAAAGGTTGAAAAAGCACAGCAAAAACCTTTTGAGATATTTCGTGGGTCCGGGGGGTAGATTATGAAAAGGGAAGGTATTAGCACCCTTTTCATCCATGGTTATCCATGGGCTCTTAGTTACTTGGTTTTTTTAGATCACTTGCCTTGATTTTTGATTGCTTGAAAATGGTGTGTAGGTGTGTGTGTGTTTTTGAAAATGTTTTGGAAGAAGATGTCTTGTCTTAGGCTAACCTTGTAACAATTCTTTACTCGAATATTTTACAAAGGTGTGTATCTTTTCGAAAAGATGTTTCAAAATGTTTTGAGAGTTTGTTTTGAAAGTGCTTGTGGAATGTGGTTTTTGAAAAGAAGGCAAGTGTTTTTGCAAGTTGATCTCAAGTAACTAAGAGTTTTGTCTACCCTATTGTACTCAAAGGTTTTCTCTATGTTTTCAACCTTTTTTAACAATTTTGTTCCACCATTGAATTTGGTGGACAATCTTGCGTTTAGGAAGTTTGTTCGGGACGGGCGCGGGTCATCGTATGGACCATGAATGCAATGGTGCCAAGTGTCTTTGGCAATTTGCTTTGAAGGGACTATGATCATTCCGTTTTAGGCAACATTCGAAAGCGTCATCGAGGGACTTATGATCATTTGAATTTGTTTTGCCAAAGATACTCGACGTGCAAGCATGGCCCATTTTGGAAGGCAACATGTGGGATTACCCTAGAGGGTGCAAGTGTGATTGTGTATTGATTTCATGTATTCGTCTTGTATTAGGTTATCTAGCGTTTGATTTTATGTACATGCAAACCCTAGGTCTAACCATGGTATAATTCGAAAGCGGTAAATTGCGAAAATGTAAAGTCTACGCTATTACAAAATAAGTATCCGGGAGTGGGGGTACAAACTTACGAATGGGGATGAGACTTAGGAATGTAATGTCCAATGAGTTACAACCAAATCGAATCGATCAAATGTAAATGTAACGAATATACAAATATAAGCAAATGTATATAGGAGCAATGTAAATGTATCGTGTAAGTGTATGCGTGTATGGGTATGTAATTATTTACAGGTGCGAAATGTGAAATTGAATGTGTATTAAGTATTGTTTTGACTTAAAGAATTAAATGCTTGTTTAATTAATCCTTGTAATCTCGTATATTTTTAATATGTATGAAAATAATGTTTTAATGAAAAGAAAAATATTCTAAGTTTGAAAGTTATTATTTTACATTTGATATAAAAAAGGTATCTTTATATTATATACCAAAAGTATGTTTTAATTAAATACCAAGAATTAAATTATATATATTAGAAAAAATGTATTTTTATTTGTTATGTACAAAGAAAATTTAAATTAAATGTTTTAAAGTTTATGTATATATTGAAAAAAATATATTTTAAAAGTATTAAAGTATTAATGTGCCAATTAAATATTAATCTTAAGAAAAAAAATTATATTCTATGTATATATAAAAAATAAAATAAAGGGTAAGTTTAAATATAGAGAAAAAATATTTTTATAAGTTTCTATATAAACCAAATTATGCTATATATAAAAATGTTGTTAGTGTAGAAAAAATACTATGTTTTGTTACTTTATTAAAATGATACGTTTTTTTAAAAGAAACTAAATAAAAGCATTTGGATGGGATTTAGGCGTTTCAGGGGTGGGCAAGGCCCAAGCGAATGCACATGCTTTTGTTTAGGGTCTTTGAATTTCTGTTTCATTTGGGAATTGCTTTAGGGTTTTGAGAGCGACAGAAGCGCTGTTCGTTCGTTTTCATCTTCTCCGATCGTTCTGAATGCTGAAACGCAAACCTCCGCCCAGAGCCACCATGCCATCTCCTCCTCCGTCTACCCTCCTCCATGGGTCATTCACGTTAGGTACAGAAGTTTGTTTTCATTCTCGTTTAGAATCTCTTTTCGTCTTGCATGCCACGGTTTTACGTTTATTTGATTTTTGTTTACTGATTTACGCGAGGTTTTTGAAGAAAAAAATGAAAAAAGATTTTACCTTTGCGAAGGAGGAGGAAGGAGGCACTTGGAGGCTTGACGAGCGGGGGTTTGCGCGATGAGATTGGCTTTTTGGTGAACCTGGTATTTCTGTACTTTTCTCTTTTGTCTAGGGTTTCATGATGATATGTGACAAACTGAAAACCCTTTTTTTTTGAAAATTCACTTCTTTGTCTCTTCTCCTCGTTGGCTTTAATGCTTGTTGCCTTGAGATTAGTATGCTTTTGAATTTTTGTTGCCTTTGATTTTCTCTCTTCTTCTGACTTGTTGCCTCGTTGCTTACTTCTGTCGCCTGTTGTATCTTGGCCTATGATGAAGTTTTCTTCTGAGGCCCTTCATGTTGCTTCTTCTTGTTGGCTTTGAATTGAATGCTTTTGCTCAATGATGGTTTTTTTGCTGAGGGTTTGACTTTGAATGCTTTTGGTTGCCTTGATACTTCTTCTTTGCCCCATGATGAGCCTAGGGTTCTGAGGGTCTGTGGGTTAGCTTTGGATGCTTTGATGTTGATTCTGAACGATTTGCCTTTTGAGTTTCCTTGTATTGCCTAATGATGAAGAGATTCTGAAGGCATTTGTGTATGCTTCTGATATGTGCTTTTGTTGAATGGTTTTGGACATACGCGTTGATGCAGGCCTGGACTTGGTTTGAGCTTGCTTCAGGCTTGGGGTTTATCTGGTTTATGTTAGGCTTCAGGTGGGGTGAGGCTTGAGGCTTCAGACTTCGTGTTAGGCTTTTTGACAGGTTATCTGGTTTTTTGTGTTTGAGTTTTTGACAGGGTGAGGCTTGTGATGTTTCACAGGTTTTAGTTTTAGTGAGGCTGGACAGGGTCTTGCCTTTTTGTTAGGTTTTGACAGGTTATGGCTTTTTATGAGATGGAGGATTTAGGCTTCTGCAGGTTGATGCCTTAGCAGGTTGATGGGCTTTGGTATATTTGATGCTTCAGGTTTAGGCAGGTATGCTTGTTTATGTGCAGGTAAAGGGCTTAGCAAGTCTTTGCTTAAGGTTTGATGCTTTTTCAGATTGTTGGTCTTGGGGCTCTTCCCTCAGGTTAGGCCTTTGACAGTGGGTGGAAGGTTTTTTTGAACAGGTTTTGTGATGGTTATTATGCTTATACAGTTTTTGTGTATATTCTTTGTATTGGTCCCCTTTTTCTTATCCACTGTGTTCAGCTTTTGTATATGTTATCTTCCTGCCTAAAGCCTAAAACCTAAGCCTGCTCTTCTATCTCTCTTCTTCTTTCTCTCTCAGTACAGTTAATATATTTAATATGTTTGTGCTGTACTTTTTGTTCTGAAAGGGCCCCTTCTTTTGGGAAATGATGAAAAGAAGATGTATTTGCTTGCATAACAATTTTGCTCTGCATTCTTGTCTCTTCTTTTGACAGCTTTTGTACTTTGTATCTTCTTTGATATCTTTGCCAAATCTTCTTTTCTTTGACAGCTTGGGTAACCTTTTGGCATTTTGACAGAAAGTTGGAATTTGGATTTTTAGTTTGATTTGAATTGTGCAGTTTGTTTGAGACTTGAACTATGCAGTATGTTGACAAACTTTGCATTTTTTCAACTTTGTGCATTCATGATTAGCAAAT
This sequence comes from Vicia faba, assembly GCA_948472305.1. Classification (NCBI taxonomy): domain Eukaryota; kingdom Viridiplantae; phylum Streptophyta; class Magnoliopsida; order Fabales; family Fabaceae; genus Vicia; species Vicia faba. The sequence goes on from OX451737.1 coordinate 885,991,748, forward strand.
AAAAATTCTTCCCTCTTTGTGAACCCGGAGAAATCCCGTGATTTGCAGAGAGGGTTAACTGATCCCAATCAGTGGCCCTTAATGATGAACTCTTTTATTTATCTGTCATTATTTATTTATCTGCTTTTTTGACTTTTCTCTTTTTCTCTTGCAGATGAATAATTGAATGGAGGGGAGCAAAGGATAGCAGATGAAGAATTGAAGAATAGAAGACTTAGAAAAAATAGGATAGTTTCATTTTTTTTATTTGAATTTAAATTAATGTAAAATCATTGTTTGTAAATAAATTGTAAACAATAATTGTACAAATAATTTAAGAATAAATAAAAGTTTTCACTATCCAATTAATTCTATTTTATCCTTTATTGTTTATTTATTATTTAAAATTCTTTGAATTAAAATAATTGAAAAATAAATTCCAATCACTTAATCTCAGAATAATAAATAATTTAAATAAACAATGCTCTTAGCAATTTACTCAGTTAAACCTGGCCTTTCCAATATCCAAAGTAAAGCAACAATTAACCAAAACAACTGATCGGGCGCATTCCCTTTTCACTGATTTTTACCAAGCACTGTAAATCCAAACTGCATATATCTTTTGACTGGCTCAAACAAACAAATGTGAATTCAAACCAAATGCATTCTTTTTACTGATTAAGTCAAACAATGCGAATCCAACCCAAATCTCGAAATAACTCGCAAAGTGCTGTAGAATTTAACTCCTTCTGAGAACGTGCCCACAAAAACCCTAATTCCTGATTAAATTCCGAAGAGCGTTCGTCTGATCAAAGTTGAGCCGAAATCAACCAAAACCCTAAGCCAACTGTGTGAAACATTCCAGAGCCCTGAAAAATCAATAAAACCCTAATTTTTGCTTAGCTGATGAGAAAAGTTCGTTTGACCGATTCTTGAGCCAGTTTGAGAGATCATGAAAAGCCTGAAGTTGTTATTTCTTGTGGAAAAATGCGAGGGCAAATTTTGGGGTACAACAGTTGCCCCTGTTCAATCTTCTTGAACCTGAAGAGTTAGATTGGCAAGTTTGCCTTTCGCGACTTGAAGGTAAAAGAAGATTGGACACTAAAGTACCCAGAAAATTTGCACTCGGCGATGTGATGGTAGAGGCGAATGGGCTTAAAAGATGCCATTTGGTGATGGGCTTAAAGATGCCATCTGATGCGACAGGATCTTGTCGGGGGATGGGCTTAGAGATGCCATCTAGAAATGGGCTTAAAGATGCCATTTGGCGACTGCTGGTAGGAGGATGGGCTTATAGATGCCATCTGGAAATGGGCTTAAAGATGCCATTTGGAAATGTTGAACTGTATGTCAATGGTGAGTGGAAGAGTATCAGAAAGGCACCCACGTTTTGGAACATCTCTGAATTGGGGGTCCGAATAAGCAATAGATTGACATCCACGTCCGGAGATTCCGTAGACTATTTTTAGGAGTTGAGATTGAATAAGCAATGGAGCAGCATCCGTTGTTGGGAAGCGTCCGTAAACTGTTTTCAAAAGTTGAGAAGAGTCTGAATAAGTGATAGGTTAACATCCGTTACTGGAGAACCCGTAAACTGTTTTCAGAAGTCTTGAAGTTGAATAAGCAATAGAGCAGCATCCGTTGTTGGGAAGCGTCCGTAAACTGTTTTCAAATAATTGCATCTGAACAAGTTGGTAGATTAACACCCGTTGTTGGGAAGAATCCGTAAACTATTTTCAGGCGTCTTGAGGTTGAATAAGCAATAGAGCAGCATCCGTTGTTGGGAAGCGTCCGTAAACTGTTTTCAAAAATTGTATTTGAACAAGTTGGTAGATTAACATCCGTTGTCGGGAAGAATCCGTAAACTGTTTTCAGAAGTCTAGAGAAGAGGAACCGGTGTAGGGTTTCCTGATGACGAGCTCGTGTAAAACTGCATCTGGATGAACCTGGAATAAGTATCAGAATGTCGCCGTGTCCGGGTCACATCTGAGTAAACTTGGAAGATGATCTTTGTCTGCCGACTGATCTTACCTGAAAAAGTAAAGGGTTAGTTGTATGCAATGTCATGATGCATGATGCAATGTATGTGACACCAATGTTTATGATATGAATGTGATGAATGCGCATGTAAACTGATGAGCTATCTTGCTAAGGATAAATGAATCTGGATGGCTGAAGGCAAAAGAATCTTGACTGCTGCACGGAAAATAATTCCTTGGATGCTGCTGTGGAAGAGAATTCCTGATGACCTCTACTGAGAGTTCCAATCTAATAGACTCATGCCGGGGAGGTAAGACTGAGAATCTCCAGTTTGGTGGGAAGTATCTCTGGCGACTTCACTGGGGAACTCAAGATTTGCCCTCCTCAAAACTTTGTGGGGAGAAGGTTCATTAGTCAAGCTCCGCTAGGGATTGATAATTTGAAGCTTTAGCTTTGCTGGGGATAAAGAAACTTGACTCTGAGGGGAGTTAGCCTCTGGAAGGTTCTCTGGTTGGGGATTGCGAGAGTCCTCTGATTGCTGCAGGTGAAGGCTTGGAATCTGAACAAGCGATAGATTGACATCCGTTACTGGAGAATCCGTAAACCGTTTTCAGAACGTTTGAGAAGTGTCTGAACAAGCGATAGGTTAACATCCGTTACTGGAGAACCCGTGAACTGTTTTTAGAACGTCTTGAGAAGAATATGAACAAGTGATAGGTCAACATCCGTTACTTGGAGAATCCGTGAACTGTTTTCAGAAATCTTGAGATTGAATAAGCAATAGAGCAGCATCCGTTGTTGGGAAGCGTCCTTAAACTATTTTCAATGGTTACATCTGAACAAGCTGATAGATTAACATCCGTTGTTGGGAAGAATCCATAAACTGTTTTCAGAAGTCTTGAGAAGAATCTGAACAAGCTGATAGATTAACATCCGTTGTTGGGAAGAATCCATAAACTGTTTTAAGAAGTCTTGAGAAGAATCTGAACAAGTAATAGGTCAACATCCGTTACTTGGAGAACCCGTGAACTGTTTTCAGAAATCTTGAGATTGAATAAGCAATAGATCAGCATCCGTTGTTGGGAAGCGTCCGTAAACTGTTTTCAATGGTTGCATCTGAACAAGCTGATAGATTAACATCCGTTGTTGGGAAGAATCCATGAACTGTTTTCAGAAATTGCATCTGAACAAGTTGGTAGATTAACATCCGTTGTCGGGAAGAATCCATAAACTATTTTCAGAAGTCTAGAGAAGAGGAACCGGTGTAGGGTTTCCTGATGATGAGCTCGTGTAAAACTGCATCGGGTTTTTGAACACTTTTGACATTCGAATGCCCCAAGTGGTGATGAAGGAGTCTTGAATCAGATTACTCTGCACATTGAGAGATTTTTGAAATCTTGATTGGACTGCCCCAGGTTAACTGGATTTTGAAAGATCTGTTGGACCTCGACTGGACTGCCCCAGGTTAATTGGCTGGTGACATGTCATGCCCCCTGCTGATAGGAGATTTGCAATGGAAGTGTTATCCTCTTGAAGTGATTTTTAACTTACTAAGAGAGTTTTCGTTCCTCCGAACATTCGCTGTATGAATTTCTTCGCTGTCAAACAAAAAGCCAAATGCAGACAGTGATATTCAAGCGATGCAAAGTTTATGTTTGTCTCAAAATTTTGAAAAATGCGTTTTTAGCAGAAAACTTTTCACAAGACAAGTCAACACAAGATTTAGAGTAAAGCCCTACAGGAGTCAGGATACCTTTTGTAACAGTATGCTTTCGAACTAACCCATGCTTCAATTAGGACTTTTGAAGGGTTGTAACGTGGCTTGGTTCACGGTTTAAGAAACAAAGGATATAGGCTCAAAGTATATTTGTACCCACCCGCTCTTCGTGATGTTCTCCGACCTAAGCTCAGTTAACTGTGCGCCTCACTCTGTTTTGAGTTTGGAACGACTTTTGGGCGATGGTTCACCAGTTTGAGTTTGGGGAGACAGTCATCATCTCCTTTTTCTTTTTCAACATTTTTTCATGTTGTTGAGGATTTTGTAATGACCTCACTATTTTGATTTTGATTTGTTATCCCTAACTTTTGCCTGACTGTTACCGTTTTCCGAGATTACTGTCAGCGGGATGCCCCATATTTCTTAAGCCTCCTTTATAGGTTTTGGCTCAGTGGGCTTTTTCTCTTTTTGAGAGATTGACTGTCTATGTGATAGGGAACCACCCTTGTCTTTTGATTCCAAAGGAATGCTTTCTTTTTTGACATCGTTCGTTGTATTACGAACTGAGAGTTTGCGACTTCAATGCACATCTTCTTTTGAATTAACTGAGATACTACCCTGCCACGGGTTTATATCAAAGGTTTCGATTGTTTAAAAACAGAAAACTCCTACTTCTTTGGCTCGAAGGGGTTGACTAGGGATTAACTTCCTTATAACTCCAGTGTTTGGGAATTGAAAGAAATGCTTGTACATCATCAGCAAGGTCTGTTCGAAAGCATACTGTATGAGATTATGGTATTGTTTCGTCATCCTCCCTCTAAAGGCTTACAGCTTTTATCAAGAGTCAGATATCATAAAGAAAAGCATAAGAGTAGTGAAACGAATGGATGAATTCAAGACAAACATATGCAATGCATTAATGAAAACAGAGTTTAACATCAACAGATAATTGTTTGACAGCAAAAGAAATTACAACTTTGAAAATTCAGAAAGAAGCAAAAGTCTTTCAGCTCGAGCTTCGTCACTTCAAGTGGAGAACCCTTTAACGGAAGATTTTCATCTCGCCGTCTAGCATGAATTCCAGCACCCCAATGTCGATCAGATCTTGAATCTTGTTCTTCAAGGCCCAACAGTCGTTGGTGTCGTGTCCCGGGCTGTAGGAGTGGTAAACACAAAATGCGTCGAGATGATAGTGAGGAGAGGAGATATTGGGCTTCTGAGGAGGGTCCTTTAAGGTAAGCAAATTGACCTCCAACAGGCGCTTTAGTATGAAAAATGATGGTATTTCAGTCTCTGTGAACTGTCTTCCCGATGTTTCTTGCTTACGCCGATTACCCCGTTGACGTTGGCGAGGTTGTTGATGGGCTTGTGACCCTAAAGCAAGCAAAGGAGCTTTCCCCTTGTCTTCTTGAGTAGATGGAGGCTGAGCGATGACTTGCTCTTCAACCTCAGATGTTTGCCCCAGTTGGTTGTTTGGAAGCAGTTGGCGGACAAGAACTCTGAGTTCCTCTTGTCTTTGAGATAGGTCTTGGATGAGAGCCATCTGGCCCACCAACAGTCCCATCACTTGGGTCCTCAATGTTGTCAGATCAAACTGCAGCTCCGCAAGCTGATCACTCCTGGCATTGTTGGAATTCTCCAAGCCCTTTGTGAGGAGAGCTTTCATCTCTTCTTGCCCCAAAGACAAGTTCAGGAACATCTCCTGCAGCTGAGCAGTCTGGTCTTGGATGTCTTTGACAGACCTTTCTAGAGCCATCTCTTGTTGAAATAAACAGCAGGAGAGTAAGGAAACCTGAAAAAGGAAAGACTGTCAAAATGCAATGCATGATATGTGGATGCATGCTTTCAAGGATCTCTTGGGGTAAACACAAGAAAACGTTAGAGGTTGAACTTTGCTCTTGGTTTGAAGATCTCCGCACCGGTGGACGTCTTTCCACGAGAATCAAGCTCACCATGTCAAGTGGGTCATAGCCACTGATTCAAGTTGTTGTATTTGAACTTTGACTGGAGAACTTTGTATCGGTGGATGTCTTTCCACGAGAATCAAGCTCGCCATGTCAAGTGGGTCATAGCCACTGATTCAAGTTGTTGCACTTGATCTTTGATTGCATTGGTTAGAGGAGAAACCCCTTGCCCCTTGATAGACGTCTGGTTCAACGTAACCCTGCATCAAAAGAACCCTCGAGATCCTTGAAATGGTTATTGAAAATGCTATGGTATGATGTTATGCTGTTATGTACATGTATGCAAAAAGCAAGTGAGTGTATATACAGGCAAACATATTCACACAAAGCAAACAAGTCCTGAGGTTTAGGCTTGCATGAGGTTTTGGTAAGTACCCTCTTGAAGTTAGTTGGCTCATCCTGTCCTAAAATAGAAACCGGGTTCTAAGGAGCTCAATATCATTAGATTGATTTCTGTGTTCATTGTTTCGGTTTAGCCACTTACTGGCGACCAAAATATTCCAAGAAAACAACCCTCAAATGAGTGTAGTATCGAGTATCTACCAACCTCGGACTGCACCAAAGTCGGTCATCTCACTACCCCTAAAAAGGCTAAGATGGTCAATTAAGGTTCTAAAAGTTCGTTAGTGCTTCACGATATCACTCAGCGGCCCCGTACTCTCCTTGACTACTCAAGGGTTACCGGTACTCACAAATATGTCACACTAACATAGCTTACTGCTTCAACCATGTCGGTATACCCCGCACAGTTCCCTCGCAGTTTTTTTGCTATTTACCTAAAAAGGTGCCCCAAATCCGGGTGGAGGATTTACAACAAACCCAAACAAAGAACCCAAAAGATAAAGCAATCAAGTCGATCAAAGCAAGAAAGTAAAGGTGATCTAAACCCTAAGGTAACCCCACTTTTAAGTCTTCCCCAGCAGAGTCGCCAGTTCTGTGATACGGTGGGAGAACTGACTATGGTTTTGCGTTTGTTTTCGCAAATGTTTCGGTTGAGCAAGAGTCGCCACCAACTTTTTATTTTATCCTAAAGGAAAGGTTGAAAAAGCACAGCAAAAACCTTTTGAGATATTTCGTGGGTCCGGGGGGTAGATTATGAAAAGGGAAGGTATTAGCACCCTTTTCATCCATGGTTATCCATGGGCTCTTAGTTACTTGGTTTTTTTAGATCACTTGCCTTGATTTTTGATTGCTTGAAAATGGTGTGTAGGTGTGTGTGTTTTTGAAAATGTTTTGGAAGAAGATGCCTTGTCTTAGGCTAACCTTGTAACAATTCTTTACTCGAATATTTTACAAAGGTGTGTATCTTTTCGAAAAGATGTTTCAAAATCTTTTGAGAGTTTGTTTTGAAAGTGCTTGTGGAATGTGGTTTTTGAAAAGAAGGCAAGTGTTTTTGCAAGTTGATCTCAAGTAACTAAGAGTTTTGTCTACCCTATTGTACTCAAAGGTTTTCTCTATGTTTTCAACCTTTTTTAACAATTTTGTTCCACCATTGAATTTGGTGGATAATCTTGCGTTTAGGAAGTTTGTTCGGGACGGGCGCGGGTCATCGTATGGACCATGAATGCAATGGTGCCAAGTGTCTTTGGCAATTTGCTTTGAAGGGACTATGATCATTCCGTTTTAGGCAACATTCGAAAGCGTCATCGAGGGACTTATGATCATTTGAATTTGTTTTGCCAAAGATACTCGATGTGCAAGCATGGCCCATTTTGGAAGGCAACTAGTGGGATTACCCTAGAGGGTGCAAGTGTGATTGTGTATTGATTTCATGTATTCGTCTTGTATTAGGTTATCTAGCGTTTGATTTTATGTACATGCAAACCCTAGGTCTAACCATGGTATAATTCGAAAGCGGTAAATTGCGAAAATGTAAAGTCTACGCTATTACAAAATAAGTATCCAGGAGTGGGGGTACAAACTTACGAATGGGGATGAGACTTAGGAATGTAATGTCCAATGAGTTACAACCAAATCGAATCGATCAAATGTAAATGTAACGAATATACAAATATAAGCAAATGTATATAGGAGCAATGTAAATGTATCGTGTAAGTGTATGCGTGTATGGGTATGTAATTATTTACAGGTGCGAAATGTGAAATTGAATGTGTATTAAGTATTGTTTTGACTTAAAGAATTAAATGCTTGTTTAATTAATCCTTGTAATCTCGTATATTTTTAATATGTATGAAAAGAATGTTTTAATGAAAAGAAAAATATTCTAAGTTTGAAAGTTATTATTTTACATTTGATATAAAAAAGGTATCTTTATATTATATACCAAAAGTATGTTTTAATTAAATACCAAGAATTAAATTATATATATTAGAAAAAATGTATTTTTATTTGTTATGTACAAAGAAAATTTAAATTAAATGTTTTAAAGTTTATGTATATATTGAAAAAAATATATTTTAAAAGTATTAAAGTATTAATGTGCCAATTAAATATTAATCTTAATAAAAAAAATTATATTCTATGTATATATAAAAAATAAAAGAAAGGGTAAGTTTAAATATAGAGAAAAAATATTTTTATAAGTTTCTATATAAACCAAATTATGCTATATATAAAAATGTTGTTAGTGTAGAAAAAATACTATGTTTTGTTACTTTATTAAAATGATACGTTTTTTTAAAAGAAACTAAATAAAAGCATTTGGATGGGATTTAGGCGTTTCAGGGGTGGGCAAGGCCCAAGCGAATGCACATGCTTTTGTTTAGGGTCTTTGAATTTCTGTTTCATTTGGGAATTGCTTTAGGGTTTTGAGAGCGACAGAAGCGCCGTTCGTTCGTTTTCATCTTCTCCGATCGTTCTGAATGCTGAAACGCAAACCTCCGCCCATAGCCACCATGCCATCTCCTCCTCCGTCTACCCTCCTCCATGGGTCATTCACGTTAGGTACAGAAGTTTGTTTTCATTCTCGTTTAGAATCTCTTTTCGTCTTGCATGCAACGGTTTTACGTTTATTTGATTTTTGTTTACTGATTTACGCGAGGTTTTTGAAGAAAAAAATGAAAAAAGATTTTACCTTTGCGAAGGAGGAGGAAGGAGGCACTTGGAGGCTTGACGAGCGGAGGGTTTGCGCGATGAGATTGGCTTTTTGGTGAACCTGGTATTTCTGTACTTTTCTCTTTTGTCTAGGGTTTCATGATGATATGTGACAAACTGAAAACCCTTTTTTTTTGAAAATTCACTTCTTTGTCTCTTCTCCTCGTTGGCTTTAATGCTTGTTGCCTTGAGATTAGTATGCTTTTGAATGTTTGTTGCCTTTGATTTTCTCTCTTCTTCTGACTTGTTTCCTCGTTGCTTACTTTTGTCGCCTGTTGTATCTTGGCCTATGATGAAGTTTTCTTCTGAGGCCCTTCATGTTGCTTCTTCTTGTTGGCTTTGAATTGAATGCTTTTGCTCAATGATGGTTTTTTTGCTGAGGGTTTGACTTTGAATGATTTTGGTTGCCTTGATACTTCTTCTTTTCCCCATGATGAGCCTAGGGTTCTGAGGGTCTGTGGGTTAGCTTTGGATGCTTTGATGTTGCTTCTGAACGATTTGCCTTTTGAGTTGCCTTGTATTGCCTAATGATGAAGAGATTCTGAAGGCATTTTTGTATGCTTCTGATATGTGCTTTTGTTGAATGGTTTTGGACATACGCGTTGATGCAGGCCTGGACTTGGTTTGAGCTTGCTTCAGGCTTGGGGTTTATCTGGTTTATGTTAGGCTTCAGGTGGGGTGAGGCTTGAGGCTTCAGACTTCGTGTTAGGCTTTTTGACAGGTTACCTAGTTTTTTGTGTTTGAGTTTTTGACAGGGTGAGGCTTGTGATGTTTCACAGGTTTTAGTTTTAGTGAGGCTGGACAGGGTCTTGCCTTTTTGTTAGGTTTTGACAGGTTATGGCTTTTTATGAGATGGAGGATTTAGGCTTCTGCAGGTTGATGCCTTAGCAGGTTGATGGGCTTTGGTATATTTGATGCTTCAGGTTTAGGCAGGTATGCTTGTTTATGTGCAGATAAAGGGCTTAGCAAGTCTTTGCTTAAGGTTTGATGCTTTTTCAGATTGTTGGTCTTGGGGCTCTTCCCTCAGGTTAGGCCTTTGACAGTGGGTGGAAGGTTTTTTTGAACAGGTTTTGTGATGGTTATTATGCTTATACAGTTTTTGTGTATATTCTTTTTATTGGTCCCCTTTTTCTTATCCACTGTGTTCAGCTTTTGTATATGTTATCTTCCTGCCTAAAGCCTAAAACCTAAGCATGCTCTTCTATCTCTCTTCTTCTTTCTCTCTCAGTACAGTTAATATATTTAATATGTTTGTGCTGTACTTTTTGTCCTGAAAGGGCCCCTTCTTTTGGGAAATGATGAAAAGAAGATGTATTTGCTTGCATAACAATTTTGCTCTGCATTCTTGTCTCTTCTTTTGACAGCTTTTGTACTTTGTATCTTCTTTGATATCTTTGCCAAATCTTCTTTTCTTTGACAGCTTGGGTAACCTTTTGGCATTTTGACAGAAAGTTGGAATTTGGATTTTTAGTTTGATTTGAATTGTGCAGTTTGTTTGAGACTTGAACTATGTAGTATGTTGACAAACTTTGCATTTTTTCAACTTTGTGCATTCATGATTAGCAAATAAAAATTCTTCCCTCTTTGTGAACCAGGAGAAATCCCGTGATTTGCAGAGAGGGTTAATTGATCCCAATCAGTGGCCCTTAATGATGAACTCTTTTATTTATCTGTCATTATTTATTTATCTGCTTTTTTGACTTTTCTCTTTTTCTCTTGCAGATGAATAATTGAATGGAGGGGAGCAAAGGATAGCAGATGAAGAATTGAAGAATAGAAGACTTAGAAAAAATAGGATAGTTTCATTTTTTTTTATTTGAATTTAAATTAATGTAAAATCATTGTTTGTAAATAAATTGTAAACAATAATTGTACAAATAATTTAAGAATAAATAAAAGTTTTCACTATCCAATTAATTCTATTTTATCCTTTATTGTTTATTTATTATTTAAAATTCTTTGAATTAAAATAATTGAAAAATAAATTCCAATCACTTAATCTCAGAATAATAAATAATTTAAATAAACAATGCTCTTAGAAATTTACTCAGTTAAACCTGGCCTTTCCAATATCCAAAGTAAAGCAACAATTAACCAAAACAACTGATCAGGCGCATTCCCTTTTCACTGATTTTTACCAAGCACTGTAAATCCAAACTGCATATATCTTTTGACTGGCTCAAACAAACAAATGTGAATTCAAACCAAATGCATTCTTTTTACTGATTAAGTCAAACAATGCGAATCCAACCCAAATCTCGGAATAACTCGCAAAGTGCTGTAGAATTTAACTCCTTCTGAGAACGTGCCCACAAAAACCCTAATTCCTGATTAAATTCCGAAGAGCGTTCGTCTGATCAAAGTTGAGCCGAAATCAACCAAAACCCTAAGCCAACTGTGTGAAACATTCCAGAGCCCTGAAAAATCAATAAAACCCTAATTTTTGCTTGGCTGACGAGAAAAGTCTGTTTGACCGATTCTTGAGCCAGTTTGAGAGATCATGAAAAGCCTGAAGTTGTTATTTCTTGTGGAAAAATGCGAGGGCAAATTTTGGGGTACAACAGAAAGGGTGCTAACACCTTCCATTTCTATAATCTACCCCCCGTACTCAGAAACATCTCGAAAAAGGTTTTTTCTGTTCTTTTTCCTTTTCCTTTGTTGGATAAAATAAAAGACAGTGGCGACTCTTGCTTACTGCGGCATTTGTGAACAAAAAATGCAAACCAGTATTGACAGTCGGTTCTGCCACTATTTCATAGAACTCGCGACTCTGTTGGGGACTATTAATAAAGTGGGGTATACCTTAGGATCTAGGTCATTTTTAAATTGCTTTCTTGTTTGTTTTGCCTGCTTTATCTTTAAGGGTTTTTGCTTGGGTATTGTTGAAGATCCTACACCCGGATCTGGGGACACTTTTTAGGTAAACAGCAATAGATCGTGGAGACTGTACGGCGTAGACCGATATGGTTTAAGTGATGGTTGTGTTGGAGTGACACTTTGGTTGGTACCGGTATCCTTCATGTTGAAACGAGGAGAATACGGGCCGCCGTGTAGTGTCGTGAAGCACTAACGGACCTTAGAACCTTAGTTGAACAAACTTGGACATTAGAAAGTACTGAGATAGCCGACCTCGGTATAAAGCTGAGGATTGGTTGATACTTGATGCTACACTCATTGAGATCAGACTTTCAAGATATTTAGGCTGCAAGAAAAGATTGCCTGAGCTGAAACAATGCCCGATAAAGGATGATCAGTGATATTGAGACTCCTTAGAACCCGGTTACTATTTCTAAGACAGGTTGAGCCAACTAAACTTCAATAGGGTACTTACCTATGGAATTCATGCAAGCCTAAACCTAAGGCTACTTGTGGGACTTGTTTTCTTTCTGTGCCTAACAATTTGAACTCATTGTAGGGCTTTATTTGTATTCCTTGCAGAACCTTGTTTGTATAAATCTAATAAATTGGTTTCTTACCCTGCATTTTCGCTTAACTCATAGCATACACATCATAGCATCATAACATGACATATCATACTAACCATTTCAAGGACCTCGAGGGCCTGTGATGCAGGTCATGATGAATCAGACGTTTAGCAAGGGGCAAGGGGATTTATTTTCCTCTAGCCAATGTCGTCAAAAGACCAAAATACAACAACTTGTGTCAGGGGCTATGACCCACTTGATATGGGGAGCTTGACTCTCGTAGAAGGACACTCAACGATACGAAGTTCTTCAATCAAAGTCGTAAATTTCAACTTCTGACATTTTCTTGTTTACCCCGCGAGATCCTTGAAAATATTTTCATATCATACATGTCATTGCATAACAGGTAGTCTCCAGTACATGTCTCTCATGTTCTCGCTGTTTATTTCAACAATGGCTCTCAAACAAGACAACAGAGATCTCCAAATTCAAGAGGCTCAGTTCATGGAAATGTTCCTGAACCTATCCAAGGGGCGGGAAGAGTTGAAAGCACTCCTCGCTCGGGACCTGGCCAAGAAAAGTCCTGAGGAAAATAAGGACGAACGGTTGGAACAACTGCAAGCTGAGGTAGAAGCAATGAGAACCCAGATGCTGGGACAGATGGTTCTTATCCAAGGCCTAGCCCAGGGACAAGAAGAGCTGAGAATCATTACCAAGAAGCTTCATCAAGACAGATACAACCGTATGAAGCAAGTAATTGAGGATGGGGACCAAGTCATTGATCAATTTCCGAGAAGACAAGAGGCTAGTTTGGTGAAGAGTGGACTTTTCCAAATTGCTACCACATCACGGGTCCAACAACAACATCGCCAAAAACAACGGGTTAATCAGAGTAAGTCGGATATACCCAAAAGGAAGTTTACCAAACTCAACATGTCATTGTCTCAAGCTTTGCAACACCTGTTGAGGATGAATCTGATTACGTTGATAGGACCTCATCTGAATCCCAAGACTTTGTCCCCTAACTACAATCCTGATGCAAGGTATGCATACCACTCCAACAGCCCGAGGCATGATATTGACGACTGTTGGAGGTTGAAATATGAATTTTAAAACTTGATTGATGAAGGGGTAATGGAGCTTACACAAGATGGTCAAGCTGAGTTCTTCTGCCATCCCTCAAAGACACACCATCTGAAGTGACAAGTTCAGGCAAAAAGGCTTTTGTTAATTAGAATTTTCAATTTGTAATTTTCTTTTGATTGTTCGAACATTTATTCATGTCAAACTTTGTTACTTTATCAATACGTTACATATGTCTGTTTTAAATAAATTCATTCGTATTCACTATGTTTAAACTTCTTTCCTTTTGTGATATTCAACTCTCGATTAAAAAGTTGTAAGCCTTTAGAGGGAGGATGACGAAAATGATACCACAATCTCTACAGTATGCTTTTGAACAGACCCCGCTGACAATGTACATGCGTTGTTTCAAATCCCAAACAGTGGAGTTATAAGGAAGACAATCCCTAGTCAACCCCTTTGAGCCAAAGAATTAGGAGTTTTTCTTTTCACACAAATTAAAACCCTTAATCATAACCTGGGGTAGGGTAGTTTTCTCAATCAATTTAGACACACATTTAGTCGCAATCTTTCACTTCGTACATAATAAATGGTGTGATACGGTGAGAAGAATTGACTGTTTTTTGGAATGTTGGTTTGCGTTTTGCGTTTGTTTTCGCAAAATGTCACGGTAAGCAAGAGTCGCCACCGACTTTTATTTTATCCAACAAGGAAAGGAAAAAAGCACAGAAAAATTCCTTTTTCGAGATGTTTCTCGGGTTCGGGGGGTAGATTATAGAAAGGGAAGGTGTTAGCACCCTTTCTATCTGTGGTTATCCACGGGCTCTTAGGTACTTGCTCATATTGTTTTCAAAATTGCTTTCTTTGTGCTTGTGGGTTTGAAAAAGTTTTTGTTTGAAACTTCGATTTAACTCTTGCTTTTATCCTCAAGAGCGTATGAAGTGTTTTTGAAAACTTTGTTCGAAAAGTGTAAGTGTGAAAAGTTTTTGTTTTTGAAAGAGCAAGTATCTAAGAACCATCTACCTACTCGAAAAAGGAATCGTTCTATGCTATCTTCCTTTAGACAATGCTATCCCACTATTGGTGAGTAGGTAGCATCGTCGTTGGAGTTTAAGGGTCAATTCGAATAAGGGACTTACGGTCACCAAAGCAATGTTAGGACGCCTTAGCGGTAACCCTAATGTCTTAGATCATTTGTTTTGAGGCAACAATATCCGAGGCAACCGTTTTGCGGCAACTATGATCTTTGGACAAGAGGGCGACCTCTAAAACTACCTATACTCAATGACCGCGTACGAAGGCAACCAAGTGGGGTGTACCCTAAGAGTGTGCATGTGCGGGTGTGTCGTTTTCAGTTAATTTTATCTTTGTACATGTCAATGGCGATCTAAGTTGATTTTAGGTTTAACATCCATACTTGTCATGCATACCTATTATCAAACATCTAACAATTATAAATTGCGGAAAATAAATTGCAGAAATTAAATTACAAAGCGTCGGGTATTTACATCGCCAAAGACAAACCCTTTGAAATTTAAATGCGGAAAATAAATAAAGCGATAAAAATAGTCCTAATTATCTATTACATTCCGGAAACAAATACAATATTGAATAAAATAGATCGCGTGCGGAAAATTAAATCAGGCGCAAGTTCTAGGGTTTTGACCCTTTGTTATTAAAGAAAAGATTTTTTTGGTTATTTTTGAATTAAGAAAGAAATTAAACTAAGTTAATTATTAAATTAATAAATAAGTTAATTAATTAATGAAAATAAATATTTTTGGTTTTTTGTTATTTAAAGAAAGAAATAAAAATTGATCAATGTTAATAAAAAAAACCTAATTAAGTCTAATTGATTTTAATTATTGAAAAATATATTAAAGTTAATCTAATTAAAACTAAATTAATTAATTGATTTGTTAATAATAAGAAAATACCAAAATTTAAATTAATAAAGAAAGTTTTTTTTTGTTTTAATTTTATTAGGAAAAAGTTTGATTGGTTAATTGAATATAAAAATATAATAAAACAAATAATTAAAATATAAAAAAAAAGAAATAGAAAGAGTTAGGGGTGTGGGCCTGATTTGGAGGTCTGGAATAGCAATTTCATGGCCCAATTGGCGCAGGCCTGGTTGACTTTTTGGATCCCATGTGCACCTTCTGACTTGGTCCCATGGTGGACGTCCATCTCTTGGCCTTCAGATCTGGCCTAAGGCCATCTGTCCATTGAAGATATGGAGGCGCATTGTATGCTACACATATGGATCTACACCTGATTACATGAAGAGAAAAAATAACAAAGCATATGGGGGACCTGGGATCGAACCTAGGTCCTATTGGTATTTGTAACGTTTGCTTCTCCACTAGGCCATCACGCTTCATCTGTTAATATATTAAACAATAATGCTAATATGCCAAAACAAAGATTATTGGTCAGAAATAAAAAAAAAAACGCGCGCGATTTGAATGGTCCACTGGGGAGCTGGTGTTGGTGGAGTAGTCATAGTGCTTCTAAAACTCGTCTGGATCTTTATCTAACACGGTTAAGTGTTTGATAGAAATCAATACCAGAATCGGAGCTCTGATGCCAATTGAAGGTGCGAGAAACACAAGAAAGGGGGGTTTGAATTGGGTTGCACAAAAAATAATTTTTTTCACAACTCAAACACAAATCTTAACAAGGAAATAAAAATAAATGAACACGGTTATTTTTATCCTGGTTCACTATTAACTAAGTTACTCCACTCCACCTCGCAAGGTGATTTTCCTTATACACAATGACTTAATCCACTATAATCGACCAGATTATAGACAACCACCATAAGTTTGATAAACCTTATTGGCACCCTCAATAAGTCCATCGATCCTTATTGTAAATTCACTATGATCGCAACCAAATTCGTCTTGAGAATCTAGACTACATGGAGTTTCTCAAAGAACCTATTAACAATTATTGATTTACAATTATGTGTACACAAAGATGCTTCTACAAAAGCATATTACACAATGTTCAAGTACAACAACACAAAAGTGTTTATTAGCAAGATATGAACAAAAGCTCCTTACTTATTTACAAACTATACAAAGATTTTCTCTACAAAGTTTGTCCAGCGGTTTGGTATAGTTTTGTAGAACTGATTCGTTGATTTCAAACTCTAATAAGTCCTCTTTTTATAGCTAAAAAAGAGACCTATTGGAGGGTAGAATAGGAAACATAAATACAATTGTTTTGTTCCCAACGATCATGGTGATAATGGTAGATAACAAGTACAAAAGGTTTGTCCTGACGCCACCCTATTACAGTAGGGGTCACAGAGTACTTTGTAATTTTATACTCACCATCACACACAATCCATAGTCTTGATCTTTATCTTCTACATCTTTAGAGGCTTCTAATCTGTATGTTGATGAAGCATGTTGTAGAAGGATCAGAACCTTGTATCTTTAGAACCTAAGTCTTTGAGTGTTCAGAGCTTGTTCAGAGAACCCTTGCCTTCAGAGTCTCCAGCACTTGGTCTTCAGAAGAATGTCTTTAGATCTTCAGAACTCATTCAGCAGAACCTTGTCTTCAGCATCTTCAGAACTTAGCACAACAAAAGTAAAGCTTTAGAAGGCCTCCAAAGCTTTCTTTCATAAGTCACGATCATAATCTCTTGTACTAACGTTCCTTAGAACCGCTGCATAAGAAGCATTCTAGAATCTTGACTTAACTTGTAACACACCAAAGGTATTCTTCTAGAGTGTTAAGTTTAGAACCTGATGACATTACACGCCTTCTTACCAGAGTCAGAACCTGTTTAGCAAAATCTACACACTAGACAAAAACCATTAGAGTACATAATTATTCTCTAAGATAACATGTAAAGTTATCATCAAAACATAAGGCTAGATGCAGAACCAATCTTATTTTTACAATTCTTTAACTGGACCAAGCACTTACCATTATGCTAAAAGCAATTGTTGTTAGTGAAGGCGAAACTTTATTTCCATATAGTATAAGCTTTTCATGGGGTTGTGCCTTGCCCATACTAAGCATCATGGGTTGGGATGTTAAGCTCATCAAATCCCTAAGGGATACGTTGGATTTATTTATCCAACAATCTTCCCCCCCCCCCCCCCCCCCCCCCCCCCGAGTGTTAGTCATGGGGATTCAAACCCACGACCATGCTCTGATACCACTTTAACTGGATCAAGCGCTTACTACTTCGCTAAAAGCAACTGTTGTTAGTGATGGCGCAACTTTATTTCCATGTATGATTTTTCAGTGGCAACGCCTAGCCCATACTAAGCGGAATGGGTTGGGATGTTAACCCCATCGAATCCCTAAGGGAGACTCTGGATTTATTTATCCAACAATAATAACTTATTAAGTGAAATAAAATCAAATATGGTGTTCAAATCAGCCACAACAAAATCATATTCACTAGAAAGAGATTCAACTATGACTTTGATGTAATCACGATGTAAGACAGGATCTCAAATGTATATTAGAATGTTAACAATAGTGTGAACACTCACAATTAACTTACGTACAAGCGTACCTTTCGTAAGAGAACAAAGTTCACATCTAAGTTATTTTTATCGTGTTTTCAGCCATTTATGATAGTATGTAGGAAGTTTGTTCCAAGCATTCCATGAGCGTCGAAGGAGAATAAAGTGAAATAAGAGAGCGTCATAGACTATGGATAACATGCAAGTACAAACAAGGAGTCTTATTCAAACTTGTGTATACATGATTATTAGAGGAATTATAGCAAACGACAATGGTGAGAAACCATTTGGGAATTTTATGTGAGAAAACATGTTTTACCATTTTTGACAAATGACACCTACAGATTAGTGCTTCCACTTATCTTTGTGCTATCCAATTTCACATAAATTCATTGTTTGAATGTTGATTTAACACCAAGAATGATGTTCTCGTGATTAGAGGTGGCTTTAGATGATGTAGAAGGAGTTTCCATGATGATAGACTAAGGATTCACGTATGTGGATCCATAAAAGACATTGTTGATATTGCAAGAAAAAGAAAATATGGAAAGAGAAAGTTTCATTATTGTTCAATAATCTGTTACATAGCAGTTAAACTATATTTATATATATTACAACATGAGGCTTATCATATCAACATATATATATATATATATATATATATATATATATATATATATATATATATATATATATATATATATATATATTGGTACATGTACACAAGGATAACATATAACTACCATATAGTGATTATGTCGATACCTTACCACAAGTTGGGATATGGATATTACATAATTCTAACTTGGACAGAAGTAAGCTAAACAAGGGAGAGCATAAAGGTTCGGTAAGGACATCAGCTAGTTGTGAACTAGAAGGTACATAGAGAAGATGAACCAGCTTCGAAACCAAATTTTCTCATATCACATGACAATATAATTCAATATGTTTGTTGCGTTCGTGAAATGTTGGGTTATGTGCAAGGTACATAGCAAATTTTCTATCACAATATATTGATGTAGGGTCCGGAAATATGATGCAAAAATCTTCAAAAGGATAACACAACCACTGTATTTCACAAGTAAGAGAAGCTAGTGCCATATACTCTACTTCAATGGAGGATCTAGAGAAAGTATTCTTCTTATTTGAACGCCATGAAAGAAGGAAATTGCCAAGAAGAACACAAAAGCCAGTGACAGATTTTCTAGAATCATGGCATCATGCCCAATCTGAATCTGCAAATCCATGAAGTTTGAGTGCACTAGAGCTGGAAAATAACACACCTTGCGCAGGGAAAGCCTTCAGGTATCTAAGGACACCGATAGTAGCTTGATAGTGAGTGTGATATGGTGGGAGAACTGACTTGAGGGTTTTGCGTTTTATCGAAAATGTTGCGGTTAGCAAGAGTCGCCACCGACTTTTCTTTTATCCAAAAGGAAAAGTGAAAAAGCAAAGGAAAGACCTTTGAGATTGTTTCTTGAGTTCGGGGGGTAGATTATGAAAAGGGAATGTATTAGCACCTTTTTCATCCATTGTTTTCCATGGGCTCTTAGTTACTTGCTAGATCACTTGCTTTTTTTATTTTGAAATTGTGCTTTGTGTGGTTTTGAAAGTATTTTGTAAAAGAGGCCATTGTTTAGGCAATCTTTGTAATGATTCTCATTTGTAAGAATGTATACAAAGATGTTTGTCTTTTTGAAAATGTTTTCAATATTTGTAAGATGTTTTGAAATGTGTGTGTTTGTTTTAGAAAATAGCAAGGATGGTTGTTTTGAAAGAGAGCAAGTAACTATAATTAATCTACCTACTCAAATGTCTTTCTTGTTCATTTTCTTTTCCTTTGATATTATTGTCTTACCATTGGTTTGGTAAGCAACCCTATCTTTGGATGTAAACGGGACGGGCGTGGGTCATCGTATAACCATGATTAGCAATGTTGTAAAGTATCTTAGCATTTTTTAGGGACCAAGATCATTTTGTAAGGCAACTTTGAATAGCGTCATCGAGGGACTATGATCTTATATTTGTTTGTTTTTGCCAAGATACTTCGCATGCGTAATATGGCCATTTTTATGTAAGGCAACCAAGTGGGGTAACCCTAAGGGTGCTTGTGTGCAAGTGTATTATTTTCATGCTTTGATTTTATCTTGGATTAGGGTTTTCTATTTGATTTGTTTTTATCTTGCCATACAAACCCTAATTACTAGCATGGTATATAAAAGCGGTAAACTGCGTAATTTAAAGATCATTACGCTATTACAACATTTTATGCGAGGGGGTATACAAATTATAAATGGGGATTTTCAATAATGTAAATTTAATTAAGCTATTACAACCAAATCGAATTCGTACGAATATTTGAATAAACAATATACAATATAATTTAAATATGCAATGTTATGTATATGCAAGAAAAAAGAAATTTGCTTTGTTTTTCATATGAAGAAGAGTTTTAAATTGAACCTAATAATATTAAAAAAAAGGAAATTATTTCTTGAAAAGAAAGTGGTTAACCCTAATTTCTAATTTAAAAGAAAATAAAGTTCTTTAAGTATTATTTTTGTGTATTTTTTGTCTTAAAATAATAAATAATATTTATGAAAATATTTAGTCTTTTTATATGTCAAAATAAATATTTACAAGTGTGAAGAAAAAGGAATAAAAATATATCTAAGTCTATTTTATTTTTACAAGTTTATTTAAGAAAAATAGTTAGTATATAATAAAATAAAATATATTTTTTATGTGAAAATAAAAATAAAATAAATCAAAATGCAATATTTATCATATTTTATATTTTTTATAATTTTTTATGTTAAATAAAATATTTAGTAAAATGAAAATTAAAATAAATAATAAAAAGATTGGGCGAGGGGTGTTGTAAGGAGAAAGGGAGGTAAGTGTTAGGAAAAAAAATGAGAAGCCCAGTTCTTGAGCCCACGTTGCCAAGTGACCAAAAAAGAAGCTGAAAAATGAGAAAATATGCAAAAGGTAGCGCCAAGGTTTGAACCCAGGACCTATACCTTTTCAGCGTGCTACCTTGCCACTGGGGTGGCTGTACATCCGTTAGTTCATATGAAACAAAAAATACATAACACATAATGCCTCTTTGCCCTGTACTTCATCTTCTTCCTCAAGCTAGCCAGAACCTCTGTATCTTTCTCATTTCTCCATGAAAATGGAAACTTCCAACATGAAAATGATAGTACTCTTTCCCACGATTTCAACCATGTAACTCATGTAAACTAACAGTCAATGATCAAAACTAATTTCAAAGGCCCTAATTTTAAACCTGATTTTTACAGAAATTTGAACTCTAAAATTCTCTATACACAATGAATATAAATGGAATCTATGAAAATGGTTGGTTTTAGCACAAGGATATCTATATTTTATCTTCACAAATCGTGACCAATAGATGCATGTATGAAGAGATAGAAGTTGGAGTTCTTACCTCTTTCAGATGAGATCTTTTATGGAGTTTGAGTGAGATTTATGAAGGCCTGAAGATTCCTTTAGCTTGCCTGGGCCTCCCTGAGTATGTTCCAATCCTTGCCTTGCTTTGAAAGTGCATGAATCTCTCTATCCAAGTCAACCTGCAAGCTTGAAATGCAAAAATGGCAGATGGAGAAGGAGGAGTTACAGTGAAGGGGTGATGGTCTGGAACACTTAGATATGAGGTAGGTTAAGTGTTTGAGTGATTAGAACTTGAAACGCACGAGTAAATTTCTGGATTGCTATGCTTGGTCTCAAACTGTAAGTTTTTGACTGGTTTTTGGTGATAGGGAGTTTTGGAGAGTTTCTGGCCTTGAGCAATCGTGTCTTTTGTTGTAATGTGTTTGTGTATAAGTATAAGGAAGGTTTCTCATCCACTCCACAATAGATTTCTCAATTATAGGCTTTTTGCACTCTTACTTGCTTTTTAAGAAAGGTGAAGTGACCACTCTCTACATGCTTGTACAGGTCTGCTTGGAGTTGGTACAAGTCCTAGACAACTTGCTTTTGGTTTATAGGACTTGCGTGTGCAGAGAAAACAGGTCCAATACTCAAGAAGTGAAAAGTTGCAAAAGTCATGCTTTTCTAAAATGGCAATGGCAACTTTGTGTCATTTATGGAATTAAAGATTGGACAAAGACTCTTGTGCTTGGATTAAGGATTTATCGTCTGTGTAAGCATTAAATTATGAAGTGAGAAACAAGTTTGAGACCTGTAAAGCAAAGACTATGCAGCATAGGTTCAGATTTGAATTTTGTTCTTCATGGAATGGCTTGAAATCAAAGTGAGAAATTGCCTACTTTCTCTCTTCCATTCTCCCTACTCAAGAATGATCTTAATGAGTTCTTGGACATTTCGGAAAGCTTGCAATATGATCTATAACTCATCTTTGAAATGCATTTCAAGATTCCTCTTAGAACTAGCTGAAAAATTTCCATGAAGTTAGGTCAAAAACCTGCCTAAATTAGGGCAAAATTTCACTAAGTTATTTTAGTTCATGGGCATGTATTCACAAAATTATATATTGAGATACAAGCATCTTTAGGGGAAAATGTGTGAAGCAAATTTGTATATTTCATGGAGATATACAACTTTCATGTTGGGAACTTTCTTTGAATCATCTTGCATCATGGTGAAAAATTGGCTTAAAGTTGAGAAAAAATAAGAAATTTTCTATACTTAGAAAATTTTCTAAGTTAAGAAAATTTCAAATTTCAAAGCCAAATCTTCAATCTTTGATTTCTTGATGAACAAGTTTCACATTTTGACATGTTTTGATGAATTGTGATCCTTGGCACTTGATTTTAACCAAAAAGTGAAAGTTTGACTTTTCGGTACACAGTTAACTTTTGATCAGTTGACTGCAAATTTCATTTGTCAATCCAATGAAATTGCAATGTTTTGAACCATGTTATTAGGTCAAGATGATAAAACTGAACCCTTGAAATCATGCTTCAAATAAATTGGTCATTTGCTAGGTCAAAAATCATAAATTTCCCTTTCTCAATCAAAACCCTAATTTTGACCATTTTGCCCTTTTAATGATTTGATCAAATTTCTTGAGGAATTATGATCCAAACTTGATCAAATGATACATATGAGTCTAAAATGTTGATGTGGATCAAAAATTATGAAGTTGGACTGTAAATTGGCCATGGTTGACTTTTTCCCCAATACAGTTGATTTTTAGGTCAACTGTCCAATTGATTAATCAAAAATGTGATTCAAGGCTTGAAATTTGTCATGAGTAATCTTAGGGGTCCATAATGATGTTTGAAAGTCATATGAAGCATTGATAGTACAAAATATTTGTGTAATCTCAAACCCTAATTTTGGGTGATCAGTGCATGATGATATGTCTTGAGCTGGTCAAACCCTAATCCAGTCTTGAGTCAAAGAGATCTTGTGAGAAAAATCTTGATAAATGAGAGGGCAAATTTTGGGGTACAACAGCTGCCCCTGTTCAATCTTCTTAAACTTGAAGAATTAGATTGGCGAGTTTTTCCTTTCGTGACTCAAAGGTGAAAGAATGATTGGACACTAGAGTGCCCATAAATTTGCACTCGATGATGTGATGATAGAAGGAATGGGCTTACAGATGCCATTCGGAGAGGTGATAGAATCTTGTCGGATATGGGCTTGTAGATGCCATCCAAGAATGTTTGTTGAATTGTAAGTTATAAGCTGAAAGAATGAGTATCAGAACGGAGTCCGTGTCTAGAGCGTATCTGAACTGTATCTGAAAGTTGAATCTGAATGAGTATCAGAATGGCATCCGTGTCTGGAGCGTATCAGAACTGTATCTGAGAGTTGAATCTGAATGAGTATCAGAATGGCATCCGTGTCTGGAGCGTATCCGTATTGTATCTGAAAGTTGAATTTGAATGAGTATCAGAATGGCATCCGTGTCTAGAGCGTATCCGTACTGTATCTGAAAGTTGAATCTGAATGAGTATCAGAATGGCATCTGTGTCTGGAGCGTATCCGAATTGTATCTGAAAGTATATTGTCAATGGTAACTGTTGATCTTATCCTAAAAAGGGTAAAATGTTAGCTAAAACACAAAGTTATGTTGCATGAAATGTATGATGCAATGTATTTGCTTTATCAATGTTTATGATATATTGATGCAATGT
The DNA here is from genome assembly GCA_948472305.1 of Vicia faba. Classification (NCBI taxonomy): domain Eukaryota; kingdom Viridiplantae; phylum Streptophyta; class Magnoliopsida; order Fabales; family Fabaceae; genus Vicia; species Vicia faba. The sequence goes on from OX451737.1 coordinate 886,015,574, forward strand.
GTGCGCGCGTAAGCTGATTTGCTGTATTGCTGTTTGATTGAAAAAAATAAATTCTTGAATGCTACTGAGGATATGTGAATTTTCATGTCTTGAAGTTGAAGTACTAGTGAACTTTTGTTGAGAGAAGTAAATTCTGTTGTGAGGGCAATGCCATGTACTGCTTGTAAGATCTACTTGGGAAATCCTGAGAAATTTGACAATTTCTACTGGGGAATAATAATTTGAAATTTGTTCCGCCGGGGATTTAAATGATGCATTGTAGGGGATTACTTATGGAATAGCCTAGAGACATTTTCCTATTCTTTCAACCTATCAGTAATTATCTTCCTCATTTTGTTTATTTGTAAACAGCAATCATGTTCAAATGCATATGTTCATTAATGAATCATTGAACGTTTTTGCAAACAAAACAACAAAGTGTAAAGAAAAAGACAAATAGTTTTTTGCACTTTCAAAGGGATATCTTTGTATTGATTTTGAATAAATATTTTTACAAAGGAGACAAACATTCTAGTAAGAGAATGCTGTCATCAAACAAGAAAACTTTGATACAAAGAAAGATAGCTATGTGTAATAATCCCATGGGGTTCCCATTCTGCTATAGCCTTCATATCTCCGAATATCTTGTCTATTTGTTGCTTCATCCGAAGATGATTGAATTGATCAGAAACTCTGAGTTTGTTAGTGGAATTTAAAGGTTGTCCATCGAATGATCCGACGGGACATAGTCATACGCTTTAATTCCCTAACTTTTGCCAGGACCGCCCTTTAGGGTTTTCAGTCCACCGGGAAACCCTTTTTTGCCTAAGTCGCCCTTTCAGGTTTTCAACTTGCCGGGTGTACAGATTTTTTTTCTTCATTTTATCCCTAATTTTTGCCCGAACCTTTTGGTTATCCGGGATGCCCTTGTTTTGCCTAGGTGCGTCAACCTAGCGGGTCTCTTATGCATAGTATCTTTTGACTATATCTGCGTTCACAGGGTGTGGCAGGTCGTCGCCATCCATGGTGGTTAAGATCATTCCCCCACCGGAGAATATGTTCTTGATTACAAATGGTCCTTCATAGGTAGGAGTCCATTTGCCCCTGGGATCACTTTGTGGCAAGATGATACGTTTGATCACTAGATCCCCAACTTGATATACTTGGCGTCTGACTTTCTTGTTGAAAGCCTTGATCATCCATTTTTGATACATCTGACCATGGAAAACAGCAGTAAGTCTCTTTTTATCAATTAAGTTTAGTTGATCAAGTCGAGTCTAGATCCAATCGTTTTCATTCAATCCTGCATCCTTCATAATTCTCAGAGAGGGGATCTGAACCTCAATCGGCAAGACAGCCTCCATGCCGTAAACCAGAGAATATGGTGTTGCCCCGGTTGATGTGCGAGCCGTGGTACGGTACCCGTGGAGAGCGAATGGTAACATCTCATGCCAATCTTTGTATGTGACTTTCATTTTCTGTATGATCTTCTTAATGTTTTTATTTGCAGCCTCGACATCACCATTCCTTTTTGGCCGATAGGGAGAAGAATTGTGATGTTGGATCTTGAATTGCTCGCATAAGGCGGTGATCATAGTGTTGTTAAGATTTGTAACATTGTCAGTAATGATCCTTTTTGGGATACCGTACCGGCAAATAAGGTTTTACTTGATGAAGCGGGCCACGACATTCTTGGTAACGGAGGCGAAGGAGGCTGCTTCAACCCACTTTGTAAAATAATCAATGGCCACTAGGATGAAGCGGTGTCCATTGGAGGATGTCGGCTTGATCTCTCCAATCATATCAATTCCCCACATAGCAAAGGGCCAAGGAGCCTCCAAGACACTTAGAGGAACCGGAGGTACGTGCACCTTGTCAGCATAAATTTGACACTTATGACAGGTCTGAGAGTGTTGATAGCAATCTGCTTCCATGGTAGACCAATAATAGCCTGCCCGTAGGATTTTCTTTGCCATCGTATGCCCACTGGAGTGGGTGCCAAAAGTACCTTCATGTAATTCAGCCATGATCTTTTCAGCTTTAACCTTATCCATGCACCGAAGCAAAATGGAGTCATGATTGCATTTCTACAGGACGCCATTACTAAGGAAGAATTTAGCAGAGAATCTCCTTAAGAACTTCTTATCATTGATTGAAGCTCCTTCTAGATATTCTTGAGCCTCGATATACCTCTTGACCTCATGAAACCAAGGTTGGTCCACTACCTCTTCAGTATTAATCTCGTGACAATGCGCTGGTTCATCCATTCGTTCGATGGTGATCTGGGGAGCCTCATTATCCCAATTAAGTTTAAACATAGATGACATTGTGGCTAGAGCGTCTGCTAGCTGATTTTCTTCTCGCGGGAAATGCTCGAATGTAATCTTCTCAAAATGTGGTAGCAATGTCAAAACATGTTCTTTGTAAGGGATAAGTTTGGGTGCTTAGTGTCCCATTCCCCTTTGATCTGACTGATGACCAAAGTTGAATCTCCAAATACATATAAGGATTTGATTCCCAAATCTATGGCAGCTCTGAGACCAAAGATGCACACTTCGTATTCCGCCATGTTGTTTGTACAGTTGAAGAAAAGTCTGGAAGTAAAGGGAGTATGACACCCTTCCAGAGATATGAGTATAGTGCTGATACCATTACCAAGTGCATTGGATGCTCCATCAAAGAACAGGGTCCATCAGGATCCTTGTTCAGGTCCGTCATATGGCCTGATTTCTTCACAGTTGTCTAATGTCATGATGTCTTCATCCGGGAATTCAAACTTCATGGACTAATAGTCTTCTACAGCTTGATGAGCAAGATGATCAGCTAGCACACTTCCCTTTATAGCTTTTTGGGTAGTATATTGTATGTCGTATTCTGTTAGGATCATTTTCCATCTAGCTATTCTCCCAGAGAGAGCAGGCTTCTCAAAGATGTACTTTATCGGATCCATCTTAGATATCAACAAGGTAGTATGAGTCAGCATGTACTGTCTTAGCCGGCGAGCAGCCCATGCCAGAGCGCAGCAAGTTTTCTCGAGCATTGAATATCTGGTTTCACATTCGGTAAACTTTTTTCTCAGGTAATAAATAGCGTGCTCTTTTCGGCCAGACTCGTCATGCTTCCCCAATACACACCCCATTGAGTTTTCTAAAACAATCAGATACATGATCAGTGGTCTTCCCTCGACTGGTGGCATCAACACAAGAGGCTCTTGTAAGTACTCTTTGATCTTGTTAAAATCCACCTGGAATTCATCATTCCATTTGACTACTTGATCTTTCTTCAATAGCTTGAAGATTGGCTCACAAGTAGCTGTTAGATGAGAAATGAATCTGGAAATATAGTTCAAGCATCCTAAGAATCCTCTGACTTCCTTCTCAGTACGAGGAGCAGGCATCTCTTGTATTGCTTTAACTTTGGCAGGATCGACTTTAATACCCTTATTACTAACGACAAAACCTATGAGTTTACCGGACCATACTCCGAATGTGCACTTGTTTGGATTCAACCTCAACTTGTACTTCTTCAGTCTTTCAAACAGCTTTTGTAAGTGATCCAAATTCTCTTCTTATGTTTGTGATATGGCTATCATATCATCTACGTAGACCTCTATTTCATGATGTATCATGTCGTGAAATAAATCTACCATGGTGCGTTGATAGGTTGCCCCAGCATTCTTCAGTCTGAATGGCATCACCTTGTAGCAGAATGTGCCCCACTGCGTGACAAATGTTGTTTTCTCCATGTCCTCAGGTGCCATTTTGATTTGGTTGTAACCTGAGAATCCTTCCATGAAGGAAAACACTTTGTGTTGGACCATATTGTCAACCAGGATATCAATGTGGGGAAGTGGAAAATCATCTTTAGGGCTTGCCCTATTCAAATCTCTATAGTCCATGCACATTCGTACTTTGCCGTCCTTTTTAGGTATGGGAACAATGTTGGAAACCCATTGAAGATAGGAAGTGACAGCCAAGAATCCAGCATAGAATTGCTTCATGACCTTCGCTTTGATCTTTTCTGACATATCAGGTCTCATACGGAAGACTTTTTGTTTTACTGGCGGACAATCTTCTCTTGTAGGAAGACGATGTACCATGATGTCCGTATCAAGTCCCGACTTATCTTCTTATGACCAAGCAAAGATCTCAACATAATCATGCAACAGCTGAATCAGACGCTCCTTGACACTGGGTTCTAGATTGGCACCCATCTTGACCTCTTTTTTATCCTCCTCGGTACCCAGGTTGATTGTATCCACAGGTTCCTCGTGAGGCTGAATGGTTCTTTCCTCTTGTTATAGTAGTCTGGCAAGTTCCCCTGGTACTTCACAATCTTCCTCACCTTCGTCTTCGGCTTGGTAGATTATATCCTCAGAGTCATAAAAGGCCATAGCAGTATCATTACCCATGGGATCCAGAGTGGAGGGGTACCTGCATTTGTGAGTGTGGGTGTGTGTAAGGGTATAGCCATCCTTAAAAATAAAATGTAAAAGAAAACAATGAGCACAAAAGTTTGTATGCAAAAAATGTCCGTGATTCACTGAATGTCATATGAAGATGAAATAATAACCCTTACAAATGGACCATTGTGCCTCGGGCAAGATACAAGGTTTTAAGTGTGCGAATTGTTTGTGAATATTACAGATCCAATCAAAATGTAAAGATAAATTACTGAGGGATGAAAGTTATTGGGACAAAGTCTCTGGCCTCCCAATTGCGGAGTCCTCCATTGATAGTCGGAAAGATCCAATCCTCTAAGCTGCAATCCTCTTCACCATCTTCTACCGCATTGACCTCTCGGTTGCTAATCTTCAAGGGTGGCCCTCCAGCACGGGCACGGCGTACAGCCTTCTGAGCACTTGAAGTGAAACTTAAGCCAAACTTGTCAGATTTATATGGAATATCCGGAAGTTACCCCCAGATGGTGCATCCACCCTCCTCTACTACTACTTTGGCGTCCTTCAGAGATGATATCCGGAGTGGAGGTCTTGTAATATTGGGAATCTGGGACACATCTCTGGTCACCGCTACCTCTTGGGGGACTTCTTCGAAATGTTGAAAAGGAGTTTCAATGAACTCGCCGTCCAATTCCACATACCTGAAGGAATTGAGGTGGCTAATCATATATTCTTCCTCTCTGTGGACAGTGATAATATTTCCTTGGACCGGATATTTCAGCATCTGGTGCAGTGCAGAGGTGACAGTGTTAGCATTATGGATCCATGGTCGTCCTAGCAAACAGGAGTAAGAGGGGAAGATGTCCATTACATAAAAGGTTGAATTGAAAGTTTGATTCCCAACCTTTATGGGGATATCCACCACCCCGTGTACCATCCTCTTTGAGCCATCAAATGCTCTTACGACTATGTTAATTTGTTTCAACATCAATCCTTCGCAGTCTAGTCTGTCGAGAGCTTTCTTCGGTAAAACATTCAAAGATGAGCCAGTGTCCACCAAGACATGGGCCAGAGTTGCGCCTCTATATTCCACAGAGACATGTAATGCCTCGTTGTGCTTTCTTCCCCTTGGTGTCATATCAGCATCTGAGAAGCCCAGGCCATTATCCGCTGTCAAGCTGGACATGTAATCTTGAAATTGATCAGCAGACGTCTCATGAGGCACATGGGTTGTCTTTAGGAATTTTACCAGGGCTTTCGCATGTGCCTCGGAACACAGCAGCAACGCCAGCATGGAGATTTTGGAGGTAGTTTGCCCCAACTTTTCAACTACATCGTAGCCGCTCTTCTTTATTATTTTTAGAATCTCCTCCATTTCTTTCTTGGAGGTCTCAGGGATGATCAGTGATTGAGCCTTCGTCCGGACAGGCTCCACTTGAATACTCTTTCCTCGAGTTTCAGCAGCAGGAGTGTTGGTAGGAATGACAGTAGGGGTTGTATCATCTTCGTCAATAGGAGCACTTGCAGAGATGATTATTGGTACAGAAGTAACCTTTGGAGCAACCACAGGTCCAAAAACTACCTATGGGGGGGGGGGGGCAATTTCTGGAGAAAAGATTCTACCGCTTCGGGTAACCTTACTAGTTCCGGCAATATTACTAATGTCGGAGTCTTCTCCTTCGGGGCTTATCTCGTCGGTGGCTAGCCCATCTTGTTTGATGCCATGGTAGTAGATGTCCCCACCATAATTCCACGGCACAGTTTTGTCTGATTCATATGGGACTGGCCCAGGCATTGTGATTATAAGAGGATAAGTTTTTGGAACCGGTGTAATTCTAACGGGTCTTTTGGGGACCCTGGAAGAATTGGAGGAGATGGTGATGATTGAAACGTCTTCTACAGGAACAGGTGAAACAGGAGTACTTTCAAACAGGATCTATTTGTTGTCTATCAAGCGTTGAATGCCTATTTTCAATAAAAGGCAATCAGTTGGTGATGATAAGCAGAGGTGGCAGCCTTCATTACAACCCGGGAATACACCGACTTTCAACAAGTTTAACTTAATGATTGGGATCGAAATCACGAGTTCATCAACTGCGGTAACAAACAAATCTTCTTCAATAGCATTGGTGTTGTGACCATGTCTGGGCATAGAAGCAGCAATGACGTTTGGCTTCTCGGGCGCATCAAACTCAATTTCTTTCGCCTCTATAAGGTCTTGAATTTTGTTTTTCAAAGCCCAACTGTTGTTAGTGTCGTGACCCAGACTTTCGGAGTGATATGCGCAACGGGAATTTGAGTGATAATGAGGGGACGCTGTGTTGGGGTTTTTTGGAGCTTCTTTTAAAGTTGCCAAATTGGATTTCAGAAGATGCGGTAATACTTGGGACAGGGTCATATTGATTCTGGTGAATTGTCGGACTGGCCTTTCCACCTTCGATTAATTACTTCTTGGTTGATCAGATGCAGGCTTTGGGATCATAACAGCCCCTACCATTAGTCGGCGTTCGGCTCTCCCTTGGTTCCTTTGTGGATATACAGCAGCTACTTCCTTCTTCCTAATGAAAGGCTTCCTCACCGCTGTAGAAGAAGATGAATCCTTCTTAATATTTCCATTTTTATGCCAGCTTCCACCCTCTCTCCAGTCACTATTAACTCAGTAAATCCGGCAGATGAGCTTCCAATTAAATGGTTGAAGAAAGGGCCCGATAGCGTGCCTAAGAACATGTCCACCAATTCCCTTTCAGACAGAGGGAGTTGAACTCTTCCAGCTAGATCTCTCCATTTCTGCGTGTAATCCTTGAAACCCTCATTGGAAGCCATAGCCATACTCTGAAGTTGAGTACGGGTAGGCGCCAAATCGGTGTTATATTGATATTTATTATAGAAAGTTGCAGCAAGATCTTCCCAATTGTGGACGTTGGCCCTTTCCAGTTGGTAAAACCAATCGAGTTGTGTTCCAGATAGACTATCTTGGAAAAAATGTACCCACAAGTCTTTATCGGCGGAGTGTGGTTAGATCTTTCTCACATATGATCGGAGGTGTATCTTAGGACATGACACTCCATCATATTTTGCAAACAAAGGCACTTTGAATTTCAGAGGAATCACAATTCCTGACACTAATCCCAATTCTTCAAAGTCTAGGCCTGGCACTTTTTGTATTTCCATAGCACTCAAACGCTCTTCAAGATGTCTGTACTTATCATTAGCTGGAGGATATTGTTCCTCAGAGTAGTCTTCCTCTTCTTCCTCCTCTTCAGATTCTGACGGGACCGCTGTTTCCTTTCCTTTCCCCTCTCCTTCACCGGATGTTGTTGCAAAATTCAAGGTTCTTCTAGTTTGCCCTTAAAACCTTCTCCCCATGTTTAAAACCCCGATGACCTTCTTTGTTTTCTTTTTCCTTTCTTCATCCAGCAGAGTCTTCAACTCTTCTTGCCCCTTGGATAGGGTCATGAGCAACTGTAGAAACTGCATGTTCTGAGCTTGGAGATCTTTGACTGTCTGTTCGAGATCCATCTTACTAAAATAAACAGTAGAGAGATGAGGAAACTCGTTGCAAAAGACCTGTTTATGTTATGATGAATGATATGTGCATATGCAATGTTTTCAAGGATTTTAAAGATTCAAGTTCGTTTTAGACAAAAAGGAAACACACGTTATATTAATAAGATAAAGTTTGAGTACATCAATGCCCCTTGGGAAAAATAATACAAAACTCTAAGATAAAAAAGTAGTGTGCATCCTCTTTGGTGCTATGTAGGCATTTAGAGTCTGCTCCTCATGAAGTAGCCTAGTGAGTTCCAAAACCTTCTTCTCGCTTGCGTAGAATTGGGCTTCAAAAGTATCTCGCTCTCCTTTGAGTTGTATCCAATCCCTTTGTAGGTCTTCAAGAGATATGGGCATGTCAGGATGTAGGATAGTGTATGGAACATCTCCCTCCTTAACAGGCTCAATAATTACCGGAAGAATGGTAGGATAAGGCATCATAATACTTTGAGCGCGGGTTCGTACCCATTTGAGGTAAGGCTCAAGAGGGATGGAATTCTTGTGCCCCAAAGTCTTGCTATCCACCTTATTTAGCATCCTCCAAGCTCGGACGAATCTCTGGCGAAGACCTTGATTGTCGTTGTTGTAGTCGAATACCAAACCTAGAATCAGCATCTCGTGCAGACCACCCCTTCGGTGGTGCCTCCCCTAATTCCAAGTAGAGGGATATTAGGGAATTCCCCACAACGGTCAACAATAATAACATTCTCTTTGGATCGGGAGCACCAATGAATATCTGAATGTTTGAGCGTCATTAACCTTTGTGACCACCTGGAACTTTTCTCATTCTTTAAGACTGATTGGGGAAGATGAGAAATAAACCATCTTGCCAAGAGAGGAGTGCAACACATAAGGACACCTCTTTTCCTCATTGTGCGAGTGTGAAAAGAGTGTAGGATATCCCCTAGCAATGTAGGCACCGGATTGCGTGACATGAAGATTTTGACGGTGTTCACGTCTATGAGTGGGTCAGGATTGGGAAATAAGACCATACCATAGATAAGAAGAGCCACAATTTCCTCAAAGGCTTGCAAGTCTAAGGAATTCCAACAGCTTTGGGCTTTCTCAAACAGGAACTTTGCTAAGAAGCCTTTGACACCACTTCTAGTTTCCCAATGAGTTGTGACATCAGATGAGTGCAAGTGCAGAGCTTGAGCAATCTCTTTTGGCTTTGGGTCTCTTTCTGTACTGTTGAAAGGTAGTTGATTGAGAATGGGAATCCTCAAGAGTTGAGAGAATTCTTCCAAAGTAGGCACAAGTTGATAGTCGGGAAATGTGAAGCAATGGTGCAAAGGATCAAAGAACTGGAAGAGCACCTTCATTATATCCTCATCTGTGTTGGAGGTGACCAAGTTGAGTAGACGACCATGTCTCTCGGTGAATGGAGAGTTCTCATGGATCCTTGAAGCTAACTCTTTAAGTTGTGGAAGAATTCTCACAAGGTTGACTTGGATAGTTTTTCTGCGAAGTGAATCCATATCCTACAAAACAAGAACAAAGATGAATCTCCACAAAATCCTTGAAATGGTTAGTATATGTATATGATGTTCATGATGTCCATGATGTTATGTAAAAGTATGCATATACAAGAAAAACAAACAAGTTCTTAGTTTAGGCTTGCACGGGGTTTTATAGGTAAGTAAGCTCTTGAAATTTAGTTGGCTTAAACCTGTCCTAATAATAGTAACCGGGTTCTAAGGATCTCAATATCACTGGATTGTTTCCTTGGTCATTGTTTTAGCTTAAGCCTCTTTAATGGCGACCGAAATATCCCAAGAAACTAAACCTCAATGAGTGTAGTATCGAGTATCTACCAACTTCGGACTGCGCCAAAACAGGTCATCTCACTACATCATAAAGGCCAAGTTGGTCAAGTAAAGGTTCTAGAAGTTCATTAGTGCTTCATGACATCACTCAGCGGCCACGTATTCTCTTTGATTAACTCAAAGACTACCGGTACCCACAAATATGTCACACTAACATAGCTATTGCTTAGACCATGTCGGTATACCCCGTACAATTTCCATAACGTATTGCTATTTACCTATAATGTATCCCAAATCCGGGTAGAGGATTTCAAACCCAAACAAAGAACCATAATGTAAAGCATACAAGTCAAACAATGTAAGCAAATAAACGTTATCTAACCCTAAGGTAACCGCACTTTTATAATTTTCCCCAGCAGAGTCGCCAGTTTTGTGATACGGTGGGAGAACTGACTTGAGGGTTTTGCGTTTTATTGCAAATGTTGCGGTTAGCAAGAGTCGCCACAGACTTATCTTTTATCCAAAAGGAAAGGTGAAAAATCACAGGAAAGACCTTTGAGATTGTTTCTTGAGTTCGGGGGTAGATTATAAAAAGGGAAGGTATTAGCACCCTTTTCATCCATGGTTTTCCATGGGCTCTTAGTTACTTGCTAGATCACTTGCTTTTTTTGTTTTGAAATTGTGTTTTGTGTGGTTTTGAAAGTATTTTGTAAAAGAGGCCTTTTTTTAGGCAATCTTTGTAATGATTCTCATTCGTAAGAATGTATACAAAGATGTTTGTTTTTTTGAAAATGTTTTCAATGTTTGTAAGATGTTTTGAAATGTGTGTGTTTGTTTTGGAAAATAGCAAGGATAGTTGTTTTGAAAGATAGCAAGTAACTATAACTAATCTACCTACTCAAATGTCTTTCTTGTTCATTTTCTTTTCCTTTGATATTGTTGTCTTACCATTGGTTTGGTAAGCAACCCTATCTTTGGATGTAAACGGGACGGGCGTGGGTCATCGTATAACCATGATTAGCAATGTTCCAAAGTATCTTAGAATTTTTGAGGGACCAAGATCATTTTGTAAGGCAACTTTGAATAGCGTCATCGAGGGACTATGATCTTATATTTGTTTGTTTTTTCCAAGATACTTTGCATGCGTAATATGGCTATTTTTATGTAAGGCAACCAAGTGGGGTAACCCTAAGGGTGCTTGTGTGCAAGTGTATTATTTTCATGCTTTGATTTTGTCTTGGATTAGGTTTTTCTATTTGATTTGTTTTTATCTTGTCATACAAACCCTAATTACTAGCATGGTATATAAAAGTGGTAAACTGCGTAATTAAAAGATCACTACGCTATTACAACATTTTATGGGAGGGGGTATACAAATTATAAATGGGGATTTGCAATAATGTAAATCTAATTAAGCTATTACAACCAAATCGAATTTGTACGAATATTTGAATAAACAATATACAATATAATTTAAATATGCAATGTTATGTATATGCAAGAAAAAAGAAATTTGCTTTGTTTTTCATATGAAAAAGAGTTTTAAATTGAACCTAATAATATTTTAAAAAAAGGAAATTATTTCTTGAAAAGAAAGTGGTTAACCCTAATTTCTAATTTAAAAGAAAATAAAGTTCTTTAAGTATTATTTTTGTGTATTTTTTGTCTTAAAATAATAAATAATATTTATGAAAATATTAGTCTTTTTATATGTCAAAATAAATATTTACAAGTGTGAAGAAAAAGGAATAAAAATATATATAAGTCTATTTTATTTTTACAAGTTTATTTAAGAAAAATAGTTAGTATATAATAAAATAAAATATATTTTTTTATGTGAAAATAAAAATAAAATAAATCAAAATGCAATATTTATCATATTTTATATTTTTTATGATTTTTTATGTTAAAGAAAATATTTAATAAAATTAAAATGAAAATAAAAATAAATAATAAAAAGATTGGGTCAGGGGTGCTGTAAGGAGAAAGGGAGGTAAGTGTTAGAAAAAAATGAGAAGCCCAGTTGTTGAGCCCACGTTGCCAAGTGACTAAAAAAGAAGCTGAAAAATCAGAAAATATGCAAAAGGTAGCGCCAAGGTTCGAACCCACGACCTATACCTTTTCAGCGCGCTACCTTGCCACTGGGGTGATTGTACATCCGTTAGTTCATATGAAACAAAAAATACATAACACATAATGCCTCCTTGCCCTGTACTTCATCTTCTTCCTCAAGCTAACCAGAACCTATGTATCTTTTTCATTTCTCCATGAAAATGGAAACTTCCAACATGAAAATGATAATACTCTTTCCCACGATTTCAACAATGTAACTCATGTAAACTAACAGTCAATGATCAAAACTAATTTCAAAGGCCCTAATTTTAAACCTAATTTTTACAGAAATTTGAACTCTGAAATTCTCTATACACAATGAATATAAATGGAATCTATGAACATGGTTGGTTTTAGCACAAGGATATCTACATTTTATCTTCATAAATCGTGACCAATAGATACCTGTATGAAGAGATAGATGTTGGAGTTCTTACCTCTTTCAGCTGAGATCGTGAATGGAGTTTGAGTGAGATTTATGAAGGCCTGAAGATTCCTTTAGCTTTCCTGGGCCTCCCTGAGTATGTTCCAATCCTTGCCTTGCTTTAAAAGTTCCTGAATCTCTCTATCTAAGTCAACATGTAAGCTTGAAATGAAAAAATGGCAGATGGAGAAGGAGGGGTTACAGTGAAGGGGTGATGGTCTGGAACACTTATATATGAGGTAGGTTAAGTGTTTTAGTGATTAGAACTTGAAACGCACGAGTAAATTTCTAGATTGCTATGCTTGGTCCCAAACTGCAAGTTTTTGACAGGTTTTTGGTGATAGAGAGTTTTGGAGAGTTTCTGGCCTTGAGCAATCGTGTCTTTTGTTGTAATGTGTTTGTGTATAAGTATAAGGAAGGTTTCTCATCCACTCCATAACAGATTTCTCAGTTATAGGCTTTTTGCACTCTTACTTGCTTTTTAAGAAAGGTTAAAAGACCACTCTCTACATGCTTGTACCTGCCTGCTAGGAGTTACAAGTCCTACACAACTTGCTTTTGGTTTATAGGACTTGTGTGTGCAGAGAAAACAAGTCCAATGCTCAAGAAGTGAAAAGTTGCAAAAGTCATGCTTTTCTAAAATGGCAATGGCAACTTTGTGCCATTTATGGAATTAAAGCTTGGACAAAGACTCTTGTGCTTGGATTAACACTTTATCATCTGTGTAAGCATTAAATTATGAAGTTAGAAACAAGTTTGAGACCTGTAAAACAGGGATTAGGCAGCATAGGTTCAGATTTGAATTTTGTTCTTCATGGAATGGCTTGAAATCAAAGTGAGAAATTGCCAACTTCCTCTCTTTGATTCTCCCTATTCAAGAATGATCTTAAGGAGTTATTGGACATTTTCGAAAGCTTTTAATGTGCTCTATAACTCATCTTTGAAATTAATTTCAAGATTACTCTTGGAACTAGGTGAAAAATTTCCATGAAGTTAGGTCAAAAACCTGCCTAAATTAGGGCAAAATTTCACTAAGTTATTTTAGTTGATGGGCATGTATTCACAAAATTATATCTTGAGATCCAAGCATCTTTAGGGGAAAATGTATGAAGAAAAGTTGTACATTTCATGGAAATATACAAATATCATGTTGGGAACTTTCCTTGAATCATCTTGAATCATGGTGAAAATCTGGCTTAAAGTTGAGAAAAAATAAGAAATTTTCTATACTTAGAAAATTTTCTAAGTTAAGAAAATTTCAAATTTCAAAGCCAAATCTTCAATCTTTGATTTATTGATGAACAAGTTTCACATTTTGACATGTTTTTATGAATTGTGATCCTTGGCACTTGATTTTGAACAAAAAGTCAAAGTTTGACTTTTCATTATACATTTGACTTTTGATCAGTTGACTGCAAATTTCATATGTCAATCCAATGAAATTGCAATGTTTTGAACCATGTTATTAGGTCAATATGATACAATTTAACCCTTGGAATCATGCTTCAAATAAATTGGTCATTTGCTAGGTCAAAAATCAGAAATTGCCCTTTCTCAGTCAAAACCCTAATTTTGACCATTTTGCCCTTTTGATGATTTGATCAAATTTCTTGAGGAATTATGGTCCAAACTTGATCAAATGATACATATGAGTCTAAAATGTTGATGTGGATCAAAAATTATGAAGTTGGACTGTAAATTGGCCATGGTTGACTTTTTCCCCAATATAGTTGATTTTTAGGTCAACTGTTCAATTGATTGATCAAAAATGTGATTCAAGGCTTGAAATTTGTCATGAGTAATCTTAGGGGTCCATAATGATGTTTGAAAGTCATATGAAGCATTGATAGTCCAAAATATTTGTGCAATCTCAAACCCTAATTTTGGGTGATCAGTGCATGATGAGATGTCTTGAGCTGGTCAAACCCTAATCCAGTCTTGGGTCAAAGAGATCTTGTGAGAAAAATCTTGATTAATGAGAGGGAAAGTTTTGGGGTACAACAGTGAGAGTTAAAAGGATTGGCAACAAACTTGCTAAGGTGTTGAACAGAGTAAGAAATATCAGGGCGGGTATTTATGAGATACAAGAGTCTGTCAATTAGTTTTCTATATGAGGAAAGGTCATCTAATGGAATTCCTTCAATAGAGGAAAGTTTAGTGCTAAGATCAATAAGAGTAGAAATAGTTTTGGCCCCAAGATAACATGTATCTTAAAGTAATTCCAAAACATACTTCCTCTAGTTTAGAAATATGCCAGAGTGTACCTAGCAAACTCCAGGCCTAGGAATTATCTAAGCTGACCAAGATCCTTTATACGAGATTTGTGATCCAAAAATGCCTTGACATTGTTGATTTATATGATAGAGTCTCCTGTCAAAATTATATCATTAACATACACAAGAAGAGCAGTGAAACCATGTGAAGTGCATTTTGTGTACAATGAATGATCAGCTGCAGATTGTTGATAACCCAAGGATATTAAAGCAGAAGACAGTTTGGTATGCCACTGTCTATTGGCTTGCTTCAAGCCATACATGGATTTTGTGAGCTTACATACCTTGTTGGAATCAGAAACACCATAGTAGGAGGAAGGGACATATATACCTCCTCATTGAGATCCACATGTAAAAACACATTGTTGACATCAAGTTTCTCAAGATGCCAGTGCTTGATGGCTGCAATAGACAATAGAACCCTGACAATTGTGATTTTAGCAACATGTAAAAAGGTATCAAAATAATCCATACCTTTAATATGAGTGTAACCCTTTTCCACTAACCTAGCCTTGTACCTCTCTATGGTACCATTGACATGATATTTGATTTTGTAGACCCATTTGCAACCGATTAGAACTTTACCTGCAGGAAGATCCACAAGAATCCAAGTTTGGTTGTCCTTAAGAGCGGATATCTCAACATCCATAACATTTCTCCAACAATCATGTTTGGAAGCTTGAAGGTAAGTTTTAGGTTTAGAAGTAGAAGAAAGGGTACATCAGAAATGTTTGTAGGTGGGGGAGCATTCTTGATATGATAAAGAACTTGAGATGGGATAAGGAGTTGTGAGGGAGAGTGAATGGGAGGTTGGGGACTAGTAGAAAGAATATTACATTGAAATTCATAGAGGTAAGTGGGAGGATGTTTGGATCTATTGGATTTTCGATTAGGTTTGGCAGGTGTAGATGCAGCAGGTTGAGTGGTAGTAACACCATTGTCAAAACTATGATGGATGGTGTTATTAGTCATACTAGGGTCATAGTCAATAATGTGAGGGCTAGAACTGTGTAGGTCTTAACTGTCTAGGCTAGAATATTGATGTGGACTGGGTTGAGAAGTAGAAGGGATTGCAGGAGGTGAAGCAGGTTGTACAATAAGTGATACTATATCAGTCTCGAGGTCATTAGTATTATCTATCGATCTAGGCAGTTATGTATTGTCTACAGGGGTAACATAACTTTTAAAAGGGAAAACAGTCTCATAAAAGATAACATTCCTAGATACAAACAATTCATATGATAATAGGTGTTGTACCCCAAAATTTTCCCTCCCATATTTCCCAAGACATGGCAAGAAAAATGACCAAGTGGCTCAAGATTGCTCAAGAATTGAACAGTCAAGCTATCTCCTAAGGCAGTCAACCTCAAATTAGGGTTTTGTTTTGCTTTAGGTCCTTGCATCAAAATGACCTAAAGTGCTCTCCAATGTCCTCATATGGTCTCAAGTTCATCCATGTCAAATTTCAAGCCTTGCAGAGGAAGATTGGTCAGTCAATTGCTCAAGAGGCCCAAAAAATTGACTGTACTAGAGCAAAAGTCAATTGTAACCCAAATACAGTCAAACTTCAAGTTTTTTGTCAACATTCTCGTTTTGAAGGATATTTCATCATTTGATCAAGGGTTGATCATGATTCATCAAGGATTGCTCAAGATTCAAAAGTTGCTAAATTAGGGTTTTGCAGGAAAAGTCAACTCAACTTTGACCAAGCATAACTTTCTCATACTTTATTAGAAATGACCCATCCAAAGCTCATTTTGAAGAGGGTGCAATTTCATACAATCCATATTCACACTCCAAGATCAAGAAATGCACTCACAAAAAGTTACAAATTTGGACATTATAGGTCATTTTTGAAAGTCAACAAAAACACCTTTTTTGCCAAAGATTATAACTTGAGCATGGAATATCAAAATGAGATGAGACCAAAAGGGTTGGTTAGAGGACATCTCAATATTTCTAAAAAGTCAAATAACACTTCCAAAAGTTCAAAATTGAAGAATTTATGCATGGTTGAAGTAAGGCATTTTTCCAAAATTGCCAAAAGTTAACTATTCCCAAAACATCAAATTTTGTCAAATGGGCCCATTCTTTTCCACTTGATTTGATCTTGTCACACTACACACGTCTCCTAGCTTCAGCCTCATGCCCATTTATCAATTTTTCTATTTTATTGGATTTTTTATTGAATTAATTCATTTTAAATCAATTTAAATCAAATAAAATCTAGATATTGATTTCTTAGGATCTTTTTTATTATTGTAGGTCTTAATTATCATCATGGACATGATCAAATCCGTATCAAGCCATATCATGAACAAAATATTAGATTTTGGACAAAGTTGGAAGGTTTTTAATGGAGGATCAAATCATATCTCCAAACATCAATGCACAAAGATTCAAGACCTATTATTTGACCTAATCCAATGCTCATTACATATACAAGCTAGAGGCACACGAATCAGAGGGGATAGGCTGCAAAATCACAAGAACCAAACTTGGAAAGTTTGGAAAAAAGCTTGAAACTGAAATTGCACATAGAGGTGTTTTCAAGGCCAAAGCTCAACGTGAACCACTTGTTGGACATCCACTAAAGTGAAGCCAACTCAAAACCACTCCCCACGCACGTTCTAAAGCGCTGTAAGTCTCTCTGAAAATCAGTTTTCAGTTGAAATCGTATCCTCCTATTCTTGCATTTTTTTTGGCAAAATCTTTACATGTTCATGCTTATCGTTCCATTTAGAAGCTTTTGGCATTATTTGATTGCATTTATATAGCCTGTAACCCCCTAGCCGATTCTAGGGTTATTGGATCGTATTTTTGGGCATTTAGTTTGCAGGTGAAATCAAGGTTCAAGGATGGTCTAGATGTGTTCAGGATGTCCAGACGAACAAGACCATGGTCTTAGACTGAGTTTTCATGGCCTAGAATTGGTTTTAGGTTTGACCTAGGGATTTAGTTGCGAATATAAATCCGCAGGTAAAAAAACCAGGGCTGAGTGAGGAAGACGATGACGCGTCCCCCTCCCATTCGCTGGTTCAAATGTTCGCGCGGTTTTTTATTTTAATTCTGGCATTTTATTTGTTTTCTAATATAATAATTGTTGTCCCATATTATAACGAATGGAGTGTGTTGGTGCATTGGTGGTGGCGTGCGTTAGTGACTCACAGGACCTGGGTTCGAATCCCAGGTTCCCCATATACTTTGCATTATTTTTCCACAGATGTTCCAGCGTATTTCAAGAATTGTGGACTACCATACACCATCAAATATCAAAGCACCGGATGGCCCAAGGCCAGATCTGGTGACTCAGGTTGAAGGTGCATCATGCTCTCAAGTCAACATGCGCGTGGAGAATCTAAAAGTCAACACAGGCCAATTCAAATTGGGTCATCAGCTTGCCATCCAAACCTTCAAATTGGGCCTGAACCCCCCTGGGTTTTTTCTATCTCATCTTTTTTTTATTTCATTTAATTGTTTTGTTTTATTAATTATTTTAATTTCACTAACCAATTAAATTTTTTCCTCATAAAATCAAAAAAACCAAAAAATATTTTATTTATTAAAATTAAATTCAGTACTTTATTTTTGTAAATAAATATTAATTAACTTAGTTTTAATTAGGTATAATTTCAATATCTTTTACAAATAATTAAAATTAATGTAGATAATTAGTTTTTACTAACTTTAAATCAAATTTATTGTATTCCTTTAAATATCCAAAAATATCCTTTTTAATTAATTAATTTATTTATTTAATTATTAACCTAATGTAATTTCTTTTTAATTCAAAAATAACCAAAAAAAATCACTTTCTTTAATAAAAGGGTCAAAACCCTAAAAATTCGCCCGATTTAATTTTCCACTCGTGATCCATTTTACCATATTTATGTAATTGTTTCCCGGAATGTAATAGTTTAATAGGACCTTTATACTTTTATCGCTTTATTTATTTTCCGCATTTTTAATTCAAGGGTTGCTTTTGGCGATGTAAATACCTGACGCCTTGTAATAGTTAGATTTAATTTCTGTAATTTAATTTCCGCAACTTATAAACTGTTAGATGTTTGATAATAGGGAATGCATGACAAGATTAATCGTTCAAAACCTAAAATCAACATAGATAACCATCGACATGTACAAAGATAAATAACTGAAAAACAACACACTCGCACATGCACACTCTTAGGGTACACCTCACTTGGTTGCTTTCGAACGTGGTCATTGAGTATAGGAAGTTTTAGAGGTCGCCCTCTTGTCCAAATATCATAGTTTCCTCGAAACGGTTGCCTCGGAAAAATGATCTAAGACATTAGGGTTACCGCTAAGGCGTCCTAACATTGCTTTAGTGACCACACGTCCCTTAATCGAATTGACCATTAAAAACTCCAACGACGACGTTACCCACTCATCAATAGTGGGATAGCATTGTCTAAAGGACATTAGCACAGTTTGATTCCTTTTTCGAGTAGGTAGATGGTTCTTAAGTACTTACTCTTTCAAAACAAAAATAAAACTTTTTGCACTTACACTTTTCAAACAAAAACTTCTTTCAAACCCACAAACACCAAGAAAAGCAATTTTTGAAAACACTTTGAGCAAGTACCTAAGAGCCCGTGGATAACCACGGATTGAAAGGGTGCTAACACCTTCCCTTTCTATAATCTACCCCTCGGACCCGAGAAACATCTCGAAAAAGGAATTTTTCTGTGCATTTTTCCTTTCCTTGTTGGATAAAATAAAAGACGGTGGCGACTTTTGCTTACCGCGAAATTTTGCAAAGACAAACACAAAATGCGAACCAGCATTCCAAAAATAGTAAGTTCTTTCCTATCGTATCACAGAACTGGCGACTCTGCTGGGGATTATAATAAGTGAGGTGTACCTTAGGATTAGATCATTGTGTTTTCAATTGCTTACTCTGTATGCTTTATATTTGTGGGCTTGTATCGGAGTTACTATAGATCTTAACCCGGATCTGGGGGATACCCTTTAGGTAAGTAGCAATAAACTGTGAGGGAACTGTACGGCATAGACCGATACGGTTGAAGCAGTAGCTACGTTTGTGTGGCACTTTAGATTGTACTGATATCCCTTGTGTTGGAACGAGGAGAATATGGGTCATCTAAGGGGTCATTAAGCACCAATTGACCTTAGAACCTTTAAATTGACCAACTTGGCCATAGAACAGTAGCAGTATGCTACACTCATTGAGACTAAACTCTCGTGATGATTCTGGCCGCAAGAAAAGGTTGCTAAACTGGAATTATGACCGATCGAGGGTAGTCAGTGATATTGAGATCCTCTAGAACCTGGTAACTATTTTTAGGACAGGTTTAAACCAACTGAACTGAAAGAGGGTAGTACCTAAGCTCCTTGCCAGCCTGAAATCTAAGGGCTCTCTGTGTGATTTGTGTGCCTTTACCATGTTTTCTATTTGTGGATACTTGTGATGTGCCTTCTATCATGACATCATGACATCATGATATTGCATACATCTTGCATTGGACTAACCTATTTCAAAGACAGGAGGGATTCATCTTTGTTCTGTTTTGTAGGTCATCATGATGCCCATGCGTAGGAATACCATCCAGATCAACTTTATCCAGGTTCCGACCATGCTTAAAGATTTGATTGCAAAGATGCCTGATACTACTTCCTTCATCAGGAGACATGGGTATCTTCTCAGTTTGGTCACCTCCAAATTGGACGAGCAGATGATGAGTGTTTTGGTCCAATTCTATGATCCATTTTACCATTGCTTTACTTTTCAAGACTATCAGTTGGTCCCCACCTTAGAAGAGTTCTCTGATCTGCTCGGTATCTCCATTCTGGAGCAGACCCCGTTTACTGATTGGGATAAGATTCTTAGGTCGGAAGAGATTGCTTCAGCCCTTCATTTGACAAAGGAGAAGGTAATGGCTAATTGGGAGACTAGAAGTGGAGCAAAAGGCTTTCTGACTAAGTTCTTGGTTGGTAAGGCTAACTATTTCTGGGATAGTCTAGACTTCAAGGCATTCGAGGATATTCTGGCTCTTCTGATATATGGCTTGGTTTTATTTCCGAACTCTGACTCTTTTGTTGATGTGAATGCGGTGAAAATATTCATCTCTCGTAATCCAGTACCCACTCTCTTGGGTGACATTCTTCATCAGCTTTATGCTCGTACCGCCCGAAAACGGGGAACCTTGATGTGTTGTGCTCCGTTATTGGCGAGGTGGTTTATTCCGCACCTCCCCAAATCTATGCTGAAGAACAAAGAAGGCATGGACTGGGCCTATAGGGTTATGTCTCTCTATCACAATGATATCATTTGGACTCTTAAGGGTATGGATGAGGTTGCTATCATTGATCGTTGTGGGGAGTACCCCAATGTTCCATTGATAGGAACCCATGGAGGAATTTCTTACAACCTATGCTTGGCCTTACGTCAGTTTGGGAGAGCCAGAAGAGAAGGACCTCATGAGCTGCTAATGCCTAGTATCATCTTTGATTTTCAGGGGGATAGCGACGAGCAACATCGCAGATTCATAAGGGCTTGGGATAGAGTTCACAGATCTGATCCACATGAGCTGGGTCCAAAGACTTCTCTTCTAATGGAGCCATATCTCAGATGGGTCCGCATCCGTGCCCAAAAGCTGGGAATGCCATATGAAGCCGTCCGGCCTATCATTGTTGAAGTTGCTAATGAAGAGGGGGTTCTTCCTACCATCCTCCGCCCTTACATGCCCACTGACATTGGGGAACTGAAAAGGTCTTAGATGCAGCTGAGAGAAGAACGGGATGCTTATCGAGAAAAGTTTAACGAGCAAGAGCAGAAGATCTAGAGGTTGACTAGGCAGCTGGAGAACGAGCGGATTCTCAATGACTATGTCCGCACCGACAAGAAGAGACCATGGGAGCACTGATTGTCCCTTGATTATTTCCTTTTCAGTTTTTATTTACTTTTCAATATTTCCTTCCTTGTAACGCCTTAAGGGCAATTTGTTGAACAATTTGAATTTCAAAGTTTAATCTAATAAAAGTGTGTTTCCTTTTTATTTACAAATTTGAATCTCTCGGTTGTCTTTGAAATCATGTCATACGCATTTCATCTCATGCACCCCATAACAGGTACCCATTACAGGTCTCCTATCTTCTTCGTTGTTTATTTCAGCACTCATCATGTCTACTGAACCTTCAACTGAGCAAGCCATTAAGGCCCTCCAGGCCCAGAATGCCCAATTCCAAGAGTTGTTCATGAATCTAGCTAAGGGTCAGCAAGATCTGAAGACCCTGATTCTGAAAGAGAAGAAGAAGAAGAAGAAGAGGAGAATCTTGTTTAACACTGGTCACAGGTTTGGCAACAGGCTACAGAATGAAGTTGATTTGACCACCTCATTTGGAGGGAAAGATAGTCAAGAGGAAAGGAGGGCTCCTAGCCTTGTGGTCTCCGACAATGAGACGGACTTCGACGAAGAATAGTACCCTCCAGTTGAGGACAGATACAAGCAATTGGAAGACCGGTTGGGTGCGATGGAAGTTCAGAAAGTGCCTGGTCTGGACTTTGGTGATCTGGGTCTATCATCTGGGGTACTGATTCCCCACAAGTTCAAGGCACCAGCCTTTGCTAAGCATGACGGAGTTTCTTGTCCGAAGCTGCATCTCCGGTCATATGTAAGGAAGATTCAGCCGTACACCGCTGATAAGAACCTATGGATCCACTTCTTTCAAGACAGTATCTCAAGTACTCATCTTGAATGGTTCTACCAGTTGTACGGAACCAGTATCCGCAGTTGGGAAGATTTGGCTACTGCTTTCTACAGGAAGTACCAGTACAACTCCGACCTCGCTTCCACGTGTACCAAACTCCAGGTTATGTCAATGGGAACGGGTGAAGGATTCAAAGATTATGCTCAGAAGTGGAGAGACCTCTCCAGAAGAGTACAACCACCCTTGGTTGATCGGGAGCTAGTTGATATGTTTCTGGGGACCCTGTCTGGTCCATTTTTCAACCACTTAATTGGAAGCTCTTCGCCTGGGTTTACAGAGCTAATTATGACTGGTGAGAGGATTGAGGCTGGTATTAAGGCTGGTAAGATACAGAAGGGTGCTTCATCAAGCACCGAGAAGAAGCCCTTTTAAGAAAGAGTCTAGTGTTGTCTACAGTTCGAGAAGACAGAATAGACCTGAACACCACCAAGTTGTTAATGCGGTTGTCATTTCAAAACCTTCTGGTGCTCCTCAGCACAATAATCAACAAAAGGACGAGAGGACTCGAAGGTAATTCACCCGTCTCAACATGACCTTATCTCAGATTCTGCCACTGTTGCTGAAAACCAATCTGGTGATTCCAAGGGAAGCCCCGAAGAATCCTAACACTACCTCACCGAAGTACAACCCTAATGCCCGTTATGCTTATCACTCTGATAGCCCGGGGCATAATACAGATGATTGTTGGACTTTGAATAATAAGATACAGGACTTAATTGATGCTAAGGAGATTGAGTTTGAGGCGCCCGAGAGGCCTAATGTTGTGACTACTCTTATGCCCAAGCATGGAGTGAATGCTATAGATGAGGACTTGTTTATGGGTTCTGTGAAAGATATTGTTACCCCTTTGATAACTGTGAAGAAGAACCTTTTGATAGCCGATTTATTTCCGGGTTGTGACGAAGGTTTCCGTATGTGTTCTGTTCTACCTACCGGTTGCCATCTCTTGAAGTCGGGTGTCCAACGCCTGATGGATAGTAAAGAAATTCTATTTGAGAAGATTGTTGTTCCCATAGTTCATACTGAAGAAGTTGCTATTATTACCATTTTCGACAATTCTTCCAAGGCTCCCTCGAGGAAGCCTGTTAGGATTACATCTGTTCCAAGAATCGCACCTGTGATCATCACTGTTCCTGGGCCTATCCCCTATACCTCTGATAAAGCTGTCCCTTGGCATTATGGGGATGATGTTTATTTTCATGGAGTTAAACAAGAGTTGGATACTGATACTGACATCAGCAATATTGTTGGTCCTGCTAAAGTTACTCGTAGCGGAAGGCTTTTCTCACCTGATATCTCTCCACCAACTGTCCGAAAACCTGTTGTTATCACACCTGCCAGTGTACCCGCTATTATCCCTGTTCAAGTTCCTATTCTTACCCCTGTCTTCGAGTCATCTGACACTCGGGGCAAAGGGATCACCAGTGAGCCTGCCCAGACGGAGGCGCCGAAGACGATTACTGTTGAAGCTTCTAAACAAGAGATGGAAGAGATTCTGAAGATCATCAAAAAGAGTGACTACAATGTAGTTGAACAGCTGGGGCAAACCCCTTCCGTGATTTCTATGTTGTCACTGTTGTTGTGCTCAGAGGCCCATGCCAAGGCTCTGATTACCTTCCTGAACACTGCCCACGTACCACAAGAGACATCAGCTGATCAATTTACAAATTGCATGGCCAATTTGATTGCTGATAATGGGTTGGGCTTCTCGGACGCCGACTTGACTGCTAAGGGGAAGAATCACAACGATGCCCTTCATGTCTCCATTGAATGCAGGGGCACTACTCTTGCATATGTATTGGTAGATACTGGTTCCTCATTGAACGTTTTACTGAAGAAAGCTCTAGACCAGTTGGACTGTGAAGGGTTGGAGCTGAAACCAAGCAACATCGTTGTCAGGGCCTTTGATGGGTCTAAGAGAATGGTGCATGGAGAAGTTGATATTTCGATTAAAGTTGGTTCTCAGGTTTTCAATTCTACATTCTACGTGATGGACATTCGGCCATCTTATTCTTGTTTGCTGGGCCGCCCGTGGATCCACAAAGCTGGGGCCGTAACCTCAATGCTCCACCAGAAGCTGAAGTACCCGGTCAAAGGGAAGATTGTGACAGTACAGGGAGAGGAAGAGTACATGGTTAGCCACCTCAACTCTTTCCTATATGTAGATATGGATGGGGAGTTCATTGAGACCCCATTTCAGCATTTTGAAGAGGTTCCCCAGACACTAGCGTCAGCTGAGGCTGTTGGCGAAGATTCTCCTATGAAGATGGCTTCCTTAAAGGATGCTCGGGCTGTTGTTGAGAAAGGTGGGTGTGCAAGTTGGGGCCGACTCCCTGATTTTACACAGAAGACTAACAAATTTGGTTTGGGTTTCACTGCAGAAGCTCAAAGGGCTGTTCGGAATACATGGATCGGAAGACCTCCCGTGTTCATCAGCAACTCGGGAGTGAATGCCATTGAAGACGATGTGGAAGAGTCTGAGTTCGACAGCTGGATCTATCCTACGATCGACGGTGGACCAAGCAACTGGAAAGCAAAGGACTTCATCCCTATTTCTTTTGTTACCCAGTAATGAAAACTTTTTGTTTTGAATATGTACCAGACAATGTTTCAAACTTTATGGCCCGGTGTCTTACCCGGGGCACCGTGGCTTTATTTGTGAGGGCTTTATGTGTGTCATTTTCATATATCATTAATAAAAGCATTGGACGTTCTTGCATTTAAAATCTTGCGCTCCTTGTTTTTCTTTTATTATATATTGCAAAACAGCTATTTTACACACACTCACATATACAGGTCTACATCCACTCTGGATCTCACTGGTAACGACTCTGCTACTGCCAGTTATGACTTCGAAAATCCGATCAACTTAGCCGAAGACGAAGGTGAAGATGATTGTGAAGTGCCTGGTGAACTTGCAAGACTACTACTCCAAGAAGAGATGGCTATTCAACCGCACGAAGAGCCGGTGGAATCAGTGAATCTGGGTACTGAGATAGACAAGAAGGAAGTTAAGATCGGTGCAAATCTGGAAGCTAGTGTGAAGCAACGGTTAATTCAGATGCTGCGTGACTATGTTGAGATCTTCACCTGGTCTTACGAAGATATGTCTGGGTTGGATACCGATATTGTGGTCCACCGCCTGCCTACCAAGGAAGATTGTCCTCCCGTGAAATAGAAGGTCCACCGAATGCGCCCAGAGATGTCTGAGAAAATCAAGGCTAAAGTTATGAAACAGTTTGACGCCGGTTTTCTAGCAGTTACTTCTTACCCTCAGTGGGTGGCCAACGTGGTTCCTGTACCGAAGAAGGATGGTAAGGTTCGAATATGTGTCGAATATAGGTATCTGAACAGGGAAAGCCCCAAGGATGATTTTCCTCTACCTCATATCGATGTTTTGGTTGACAACACCGCTCAACACAAGGTATTCTCCTTTATGGATGGTTTCTCCGGTTATAATCAGATTAAAATGGCTCCCGAAGACATGGAGAAGACAACTTTTGTTACTCAGTGGGGTACCTTTTGCAACAAGGTCATGCCTTTTGGATTGAAAAATGCTGGGGCAACGTATCAGCGTGCCATGGTGGCTTTGTTTCATGACATGATCCATCATGAGATTGAGGTATACGTCAACGACATGATTGCAAGATCTCAAACTGACGAAGAACATCTGGACCATCTACAGAAGCTGTTTGACAGGTTGAAGTTGTACAAGCTGAGGTTAAACCCGAACAAGTGCACCATCGGGGTGACATCTGGTAAGCTGCTGGGTTTCGTCGTAAGAGATAAAGGTATTCAAGTGGATCCGACAAAAGTGAAGGCCATACAGGAGATTCTAGCTCCCAGAACAGAGAAAGAAGTCAGAGGCTTTCTGGGACGTCTAAACTACATTGCCCGATTCATCTCACACCTAACCGCTACTTGTGAGCCAATATTCAAGTTACTGAAAAAAGATCAAGTAGTACGTTGGAACGATGAATGCCAGGCCGCTTTCGAAAGGATCAAAGAGTATCTCCAAGAGCCGCCCATTCGGATGCCTCCAGTTGAAGGGAGACCTTTGATCTTATACTTGACAGTACTCGACAATTCAATGGGGTGTGTATTGGGTCAGCATGACGAGTCTGGCCGAAAAGAGCATGCCATTTACTACCTTAGCAAAAACTTTAACGACTGTGAGACATGATACTCACTGCTCGAGAAAACTTGATGCGCTTTGGCATGGGCTGCTCGCCGGCTGAGACAGTATATGTTGACTCACACTACTCTGTTGATATCAAAGATGGATCCAATCAAGTATATCTTCGAGAAGCCCACTTTGTCCGGAAGAATAGCAAGATGGAAGATGATCTTGACTGAGTATGACATCCAGTATACGACCCAAAAGGCAATCAAGGGAAGTGTGTTGGCAGACCATTTGGCACATCAGGCAGTGGATGATTATCAGTCTATGAACTTTGAATTCTCGGACGAGAATATCATGTTGGTAACTGATTGTGAGACACCTGGACCGGATGAAGGACCTGAGGAAGGATCCCGATGGTCTATGTACTTTGATGGAGCTTTGAACGCTTTGGGTAATAGCATTGGCGCTATGATCATATCTCCTAAAGGCTCTCATACTCCGTTCACTGCCCGACTATGTATCAATTACACCAACAACATGGCGGAGTATGAAGCATGCATTATGGGTCTTCGAGCAGCAATTGACCTAACGATTAAGTTTCTGAGTGTCTTCGGAGACTCCGCTCTCGTGATCAGTCAGATCAAAGGCGAGTGGGATATAAAACACCCAAATCTTATTCCTTACAAAGAGTATGTATTGACGTTGCTTCCCCATTTTGAGGAGATAACCTTTGAACACTTCCCTAGAGAGGAGAATCAGTTGGCGGACGCGTTGGCTATGATGTCTTCTATGTTCAAGGTCAATTGGGACAACGAAGCTCCCCGGATCATCATTGAAAAACTGGACGAACCTGCACATTGTTGTGATCTTGAGACTGAAGAGGTAACGAAAAATCCCTAGTATCATGAGGTGAAGAAGTATCTTAAAGCTCAGGAATACCCCATGGGTGCATCTATTAATGACAAGAAGTTTTTGAGGAGGTTCGCCGCGAAGTTCTTCATCAGCAATGGCATCCTTTATAAGCGTAACCATGATTCGACCTTACTGCGTTGTGTGGATAAGAATGAAGCAGAAAGGATCATGGCGGAGTTACATGAAGGTACTTTCGGAACTCATTCCAGTGGACACACCATGGTAAAGAAAATCCTTCGGGAAGGATATTATTGGTCCATAATGGAAGCTGACTGTTATCAGCATTCTCGGACATGTCACAAGTGCCAGGTCTATGCTGATAAAGTGCATGTACCTCCAGTTCCTCTAAACGTCTTGACGGCACCTTGGCCTTTTGCAATGTGGGGCATTGATATGATCGGCGAGATCAAACCTACAGCTTCCAATGGGCACCGTTTCATCTTAGTAGCAATCGATTACTTTACAAAGTGGGTTGAAGCAGCTTCCTTTGCTACCGTAACCAAGAACGTCGTGGCACGGTTCATTCGGCACAATCTGATCTGTCGATATGGTGTACCAGAGAGGATCATTACGGAAAATGGTACCAATCTCAACAACAAGATGATCACTGAACTCTGCGAGCAATTCAAGATACAGCATCATAACTCTTCTCCCTACCGGCCGAAGATGAATGGGGTTGTAGAAGCGGCTAATAAGAACATTAAGAAGATCGTGCAGAAGATGACAGTGACATACAAAGACTGGTACGAGATGTTACCGTTTGCTCTTCATGGATACCGTACCTCGGGGCGAACGTCAACAGGGGAAACACCCTATTCCTTGGTATATGGCATGGAGGAAGTCTTGCCCATTGAAGTTCAGATACCCTCTCTCCGAATCATGAAGGATGCAGGTTTGAGTGAAGATGACTGGATTCAGACCCGTCTTGATCAGCTGAACCTAATCGACGAAAAGAGACTTACTGTTATTTATCATGGTCAGACGTACCAAAAACGGATGATCAAGGCATTTAACAAGAAAGTCAGACGACAAGAGTATCAAGTTGGGGACCTGGTAATCAAGCGCATTATACTACCTCAAGGTGATCCCAGGGGCAAATGGACCCCTACTTATGAAGGGCCATTTGTGGTTAAGAACATTTTCTCAGGTAGAGCTATGATTCTAACCACCATGGATGGTGACGACCTTCCTCACCCCGTCAATGCAGACATAGTGAAAAGATACTACGCATAATCAAAGACCCGCTAGGTTGACTGGCCTAGGCAAAAATAACGGCTTCCCGGCGAACCAAAAGGGTTCGGGAAAAAATAAGGGATGAAAATGAAAAACCTGTACACCCGGCAAGTCAAAAAATTGAAAAGGCGGCTTGGGCAAAAATGGGTATCCCGGTGGACTGAAAACCCGAAAGGGCGGTCCAGGAAAAAATTAGGGATCAAAGCGTAGCACCATGTCTCATTGGATCACCTTGCATCCAGACTTCGGTATCGACTATCAAGTTCGGACGGCACTAATCAATCTGATCTACCTTCAACCAAGTAGCAAAATGATGAGATGCTCGAAGACATAAAGTCAATAGCAGAGTTAGAACCCAGTGGGATTATTCACATAGCTGTTTTGTTTAGTTTTTCACAAATTGTGTAAATTCTATTATTCGGCGGCGTTCTCTTACTAGGACGTCAGCCTCTTGTATAAAAACGCCTATTTACAGGCCAAACTTCAAAATCAATACAATTCATTTTCAAATAAATTTCAAACTGTTTTTCTTTATCTGTTTTGTTTTGCAAAGAACGTCCAATGTTCATTTTTGATATATGCATTTGACATTAATTGCTGCTCATAAATATTTACATGCGAAACGAAAGACGAATTACGGGTAATACCAGAAATAGGGGCAATAAGAATTGCCCGAACTGAGTAGTTGCTCTGTCCACCAGGTACAAAGTTAGATTCAGCTGAAGAGTATGGCTAAGATACCTTCACTCCCCGCAAAGTAAGGCAGTAATGGTAGTTCTCCCAGCTGAGACTTACAGCTATGAACAAATCAGCAATACTCTCCCCAAGCAGAGTTGATCTACCATCAATACTAAAAAGGCTTGATATCCCCGACAGTCTTAATATTCCCTAGCAGAGTATAAGAATGTTCCCCAATAGAATACAAGATACCCCCAGTGGAGTCAATATTTCCCCAGCACAGTCTGAAAAAACTTCCCCAACAGAGTCGAATCATCATCCCCAGTAAACTCTGGAAGTTTATCCCCAGCGGAGTACAACATAAATCTCCCCAGTCAAGTTCACAGGATAATTCCCATCCAAATTCAGAGGATTATCCCCACAAAAGTCTAACAGGGTTATCCTCAGCAAATCGCAACTGAAAGATCGTCCCCAGCGAAGTTCGTTCCTTTCACAAACAGGAATTCAATCCTCAACAGATTCAGTATCACCAGCAACGGTAATCCATCCCCCAACAAAGTTTATCAGTGGAATTCTCAGCAGAGTATCTCTTCCCCACAGAGTAATCTCCTCATCAGTATATTCCCCAACGGAGTCATCTTCTCCTACAGGTTTATTCTCCAATCATCTTCGTTCTTCATCCCCAGCAGAAACGAAGAACTCAACTCTACTCTCTAGCAGCTATCCAGGATTTATTTTCCCCAGCTAAAACATTATATTTCCATACATCATGATACATGCATATACGCATCATATAACACAATCTCATTTATTTTGAGAACATCATTTCTTGATCTATATCATGCATTGCATATGACTGACCTTTACCTTTCAGGAAAGATGCAGTTAAGTTCTCAACTATGTGAAAGACATTCTCTGGTCCAGTTAAGTCGATTCCTAAAGATTTTTCTGATGCTGATCCAGTTGAAGTTATTCCAAGACCTTGTCTGGTCCAATTAAATCGATTCCTAAAGATTTTTCTGATGCCGATCCAGTCAAAGTCAATCCAAGACCTTCTCTGGTCCAGTTAAGTCGATTCCTAAAGATTTTTCTAATGCCGATCCAGTTGAAGTTATCCCAAGACCTTGTCTGGTCCAGTTAAATTGATTCCTAAAGATTTTTCTGATGCCGATCCAGTTGAAGTTTTTCCAAGACCTTGTCTGGTCCAGTTAAATCGATTCCTAAATATTTTTCTGATGCTGATCCAGTCAAAGTTATTCCAAGACCTTGTCTGGTCCAGTTAAATCGATTCCTAAAGATTTTTCTGATGCCGATCCAGTCAAAGTTATTCCAAGACCTTCTCTGGTCCAGTTAAATCGATTCCTAAAGATTTTTCCGATGCCGATCTAGTTGAAGTTATTCCAAGACCTTCTCTGGTCCAGTTAAATCGATTCCTAAAGATTTTTCTAATGCCGATCCAGTTGAAGTTATTCCAAGACCTTGTTTGGTCCAGTTAAATCGATTCCTAAAGATTTTTCTGATGTCGATCCAGTCAAAGTTATCCCAAGACCTTCTCTGGTCCAGTTAAGTCAATTCCTAAAGATTTTTCTGATGTCGATCCAGTAGAAGTTACTCCGAGACCTTGTTTGGTCCAGTTAAATCGATTCCTAAAGATTTTTCTGATGTCGATCCAGTCAAAGTTAATCCAAGACCTTGTCTGGTCCAGTTAAATCGATTCCTAAAGATTTTTCTGATGTCGATCCAGTCAAAGTTACTCTTAGACCTTCTTTGGTCCAGTTAAGTCGATTCCTAAAGATTTTTCTGATGACGATCCAGTTGAAGTTACTCCGAGACCTTCTCTGGTCCAGTTAAGTCGATTCCTAAAGATTTTTTTGATGCTGATCCAGTTGAATTTATCCCAAGACCTTGTCTGGTCCAGTTAAATCGATTCCTAAAGATTTTTCTGATGTCGATGCAGTCAAAGTTAATCCAAGATCTTCTCTGGTCCAATTAAGTCGATTCCTAAATATTTTTTTGATGCCGATCCAGTTAAGGTTACTCCAAGACCTTGTTTGGTCCAGTTAAATCGATTCCTAAAGATTTTTCTGATGCCGATCCAGTCAAAGTTAATCCAAGACCTCCTCTGGTTCAGTCAGATCGACGATAAGATCTCCCTGATTCGTTTTCCAGCCAAAGCTCGGATTACCTAGCAACAATCTCCAAATGGCATCTGTAAGCCCATTCCCGACATCACAATGCTGATACCACTTCATGCGAGTGCAAATATTTGGGCACTCTAGTGTTCAATCGTCTTCCACCTTCGGATCACGAAAGGCCCGAAAGCCAATCTACATCCTCAGGTTTAAGAAAATTGAACAGGGGCAGATGTTGTACCCCAAAATTTGCCCTCCCATATTTCCCAAGACATGGCAAGAAAAATCACCAAGTGGCTCAAGATTGCTCAAGAATTGAACAGTCAAGCTATCTCCTAAGGCAGTCAACCTCAAATTAGGGTTTTGTGTTGCATTAAGGTCCTTGCATCCAAATGACCTCAAGTGCTCTCCAATGTCCTCATATGGTCTCAAGTTCATCCATGTCAAATTTTAAGCCTTGCAGAGGAAGATTGGTCAGTCAATTGCTCAAGAGGCCCAAAAAATCGACTATGCTAGGGCAAAAGTCAACTGTAACCCAAATATAGTCAAACTTCAAGTTTTTTTGTGAACATTCTCATTTTGAAGGATATTTCATCATTTTATCAAGGTTTTATCATGATTCATCAAGGATTGCTCAAGATTCATCAAGATTCAAAAGTTGCTAAATTAGGGTTTTGTAAGAAAAGTCAACTCAACTTTGACCAAGCATAACTTTCTCATACTTTATGAGAAATGACCCATCCAAATCTCATTTTGAAGAGGATTCCATTTCCTACAATCCATCTTCACACCCCAAGATAAATAAATGCACTCACAAAAAGTTACAAATTTGGACATTATAGATCATTTTTGAAAGTCAACAAAAACACCTTTTTTTCCAAAGATTATAACTTGAGCATGGAATATCAAAATGAGATGAGACCAAAAGGGTTGCTTATAGGACATCTCAATATTTCTAAAAAGTCCAAGAACACTTCCAAAAGTTCAAAATTGAAGAAGTTATGCATTGTTGAAGTTGGGCATTTTTCCAAAATTGCAAAAAGTCAACTATCCCCATAACTTCAAATTTTGTCAAATGGGCCCATTCTTTTCCACTTGATTTGATCTTGTCACACTACACACGTGTCCTAGATTCAGCATCATGCCCATTTATCAATTTTTCTATTTTATTGGATTTTTTATTGAATTAATTCATTTTAAATCAATTTAAATTAAATAAAATCCAAATATTGATTTCTTAGGATCTTTTTTACTATTGTAGGTCTTAATTATCATCATGGACATGATCAAATCCGTATCAAGCCATATCATGAACAAAATATTAGATTTTGGACAAAGTTGGAAGGTTTTCAATGGAGGATCAAATGATATCTCCAAACATCAATGCACAAAGATTCAAGACCTATCATTTGACCTAATCCAATTCTCATTACATATACAAGCTAGAGGCACACGAATCAGAGGGGAGAGGCTGCAAAATCACAAGAACCAAACTTTGAAAATTTGGAAAAAAGCTTGAAATTGAAATTGCACATAGAGGTGTTTTCAAGGCCAAAGCTCAACATGAACCACTTGCTGGACATCCACTAAAGCGAAGCCAACTCAAAACCACTCCCCACGCACGTTCTAAAGAGATGTAAGTCTCTCTGAAAATCACTTTTCTGTTGAAATCGTATCCTCCTATTCTTGCATTTTTTTGGCAAAATCTTTACATGTTCATGCTTATCGTTCCATTTAGAAGCTTTTGGCATTATTTGATTGCATGTATATAGCCTGTAACCCCCTAGCCGATTCTAGGGTTCTTGGATCGTATTTTTGGGCATTTCGTTTGTAGGTGAAATCAAGGTTCAAGGATGGTCTAGATGTGTTCAGGATGTCCAGACGAACAGGACCATGGTCTTAGACTGAGTTTTCATGGCCTGGAATTGGTTTTAGGTTTGACCTAGGGATTTAGTTGCGAATATAAATCCGCAGGTAAAAAAACCAGGGCTGAGTGAGGAAGACGATGACGCGTCCCCCTCCCATTCGCTGGTTCAAACGTTCGCGCGGTTTTTTGTTTTAATTCTGGCATTTTATTTGTTTTCTAATATAATAATTGTTGTCCCATATTATAACGAATGGAGTGTGTTGGTGCAGTGGTGGTGGCGTGCGTTAGTGACTCACAGGACCTGGGTTCGAATCCCAGGTCCCCCATATACTTTGTATTATTTTTCCACAGATGTTCCAGCGTATTTCAAGAATTATGGACTACCATACACCATCAAATATCAAAGCACCAGATGGCCCAAGGCCAGATCTGGTGACTCAGGCTGAAGGTCCATCATGCTCTCAAGTCAACATGCGCGCGGAGAATCCAAAAGTCAACACAGGGCAATTCAAATTGGGCCATCAGCTTGCCATCCAAACCTTCAAATTGGGCCTGAACCCCCCTGGGTTTTTTTCTATCTCATCTTTTTTTTTATTTCATTTAATTGTTTTGTTTTATTAATTATTTTAATTTCACTAACCAATTAAATTTTTTCCTCATAAAATCAAAAAAACCAAAAAATATTTTATTTATTAAAATTAAATTCAGTACTTTACTTTTGTAAATAAATATTAATTAACTTAGTTTTAATTAGGTATAATTTCAATATCTTTTGCAAATAATTAAAATTAATGTAGATAATTAGTTTTTACTAACTTTAAATCAAATTTATTTTATTCCTTTAAATATCCAAAAATATCCTTTTTAATTAATTAATTAATTTATTTAATTATTAACCTAATTTAATTTCTTTTTAATTCAAAAATAACCAAAAAAAATCACTTTCTTTAATAAAAGGGTCAAAACCCTAAAAATTCGCCCGATTTAATTTTCCGCTCGCGATCCATTTTACCATATTGATGTAATTGTTTCCCGGAATATAATAGTTTAATAGGACCTTTATACTTTTATCGCTTTATTTATTTTCCGCATTTTTAATTCAAGGGTTGCTTTTGGCGATGTAAATGCCCGACGCCTTGTAATAGTTAGATTTAATTTCCGCAATTTAATTTCCGCAACTTATAAATTGTTAGATGTTTGATAATAGGGAATGCATGACAAGATTAATCGTTCAAAACCTAAAATCAACATAGATAACCATCGACATGTAAAAAGATAAATAATTGAAAAACAACACACTCGCACATGCACACTCTTAGGGTACACCTCACTTGGTTGCTTTCAAACGTGGTCATTGAGTATAGGAAGTTTTAGAGGTCGCCCTCTTGTCCAAAGATCATAGTTGCCTCGAAACGGTTGCCTCGGAAAAATGATCTAAGACATTAGGGTTACCGCTAAGGCGTCCTAACATTGCTTTAGTTGCCACACGTCCCTTAATCGAATTGACCCTTAAAAACTCCAACGACGACGCTACCTACTCATCAATAGTGGGATAGCATTGTCTAAAGGACATTAGCACAGTTTGATTCCTTTTTCGAGTAGGTAGATGGTTCTTAAGTACTTGCTCTTTCAAAACAAAAATAAAACTTTTCGCACTTACACTTTTCAAACAAAAACTTCTTTCAAACCCACAAACACCAAGAAAAGCAATTTTTGAAAACACTTTGAGCAAGTACCTAAGAGCCTGTGGATAACCACGGATAGAAAGGGTGCTAACACCTTCCCTTTCTATAATCTACCCCCCGGACCCGAGAATTATCTCGAAAAAGGAATTTTTCTGTGCTTTTTTCCTTTCCTTGTTGGATAAAATAAAAGACGGTGGCGACTCTTGGTTACCACGACATTTTGCAAAGACAAACGCAAAACGCGAACCAGCATTCCAAAAACAGTCAGTTCTTTCCCACCGTATCACAATAGGTCATAAAGCAAGTAACCTTTGGTACCATCTTTGAAGACAAGAAACATAGTCTTTCTAGCTCTAGGCTTGAATTTGGTTATATATGTTTGGAGTGTGGTTGCAAAACAAAGGCAACCAAACACTTTCAAATGGATTAAGACAGGAAAAGAATTGAAAAGCATTTCATAAGGGCAATTATTTTGAAGTAAAGGACTAGGAATCATATTGATTAGATAAACCGCATGCTTAATACTAAAATCCCACAATGTAGTAGGAGTATTGTAGTGAAAAGTAATAACTCTAGCAACATTGAGTATATGTCGGTGCTTTCTCTCAACCTCCCCATTTTGTTGGGGGGTTTCAACATATGACTTTTGGTGAGAGATGCTCTTAGACAAAAGAAAAGGACTCAGGGATAAGAA
Organism: Vicia faba; assembly: GCA_948472305.1. NCBI lineage: Eukaryota > Viridiplantae > Streptophyta > Magnoliopsida > Fabales > Fabaceae > Vicia > Vicia faba. The sequence continues at coordinate 886,051,152 of OX451737.1, forward strand.
CTCTGAACCATTGTCAGACCTAAGACACTTAAGTATGGTATTAAATTGGTTTTCTAAGGAGGCAATAAAGTGAATGATGCTTTGCTTGGTTTCAGTCTTAGTTTTGAGATAGATAACCCATGTGAATCGTGATAAATCATCTACTAGTGTAAGAAAATATTTATGGCCTTGAATTGATTCAGTGGCAAAGGGCCTCATAATTCAGCATGTAGGATTTCAAAGGGAGCATGAGTATGAGTGATACTAGTGGGAAAAGGTAACTTTTTCTGTTTTTCATAATGGCAAGAATCACAAGGTTTCATATTATTTGTATTGCAAGAAATGAGAGGAAAACTTTAACCTAAAGTATGTGTACATGAATTAGAAGCATGGCCAAGTCTAAAGTTCCAAGTTTCAAAGGAATTGGAAGCAAGAGAATTGCATTGAGAAAAAGTATGGTTTGTATCTATGACATAGAGACCTCTTTGCAGTTTAGTTGTAGCAATCGTTTGCCTTGAATGGTTCTGCAAAATATGACAGGTATTGGAAGAAACAATCAGATGATAATCCATACTACTAGTTACTTAGTAACAAAAATCAGATTGACATGAAAATTGGAATATAAAGAACAATGTAAAGTGTCAAGGTGGGAGTAACAATGATATTGCCAAAAATGGAAGCATCTATATGAGATCCATTGCGCAAGGACACAAAAATGGGAACAATAGTATGATAAGAAGAAAAATTAGCAATATCAAAAGTAATATAATTTGTGGCCCTTGTATCTAGAATCCAGAGGGTAGAATTCTTACCAATGCATGTGGGAGTGTGAGAGTTCATGGAAAGGGGTGAGGTAGTGATAGAATTAGCAGTAAGGATATGTTTAGATTGTTGAAGCAAGGCCTTGATGTTTTGAAACTCCTCTTGAGTGAAGACAAAAGAGGAACTTGAAAGACCATCTGCAGGTGCTGAACTATTAATGGAGACATTATTGTCCTGAGACTGTGAAGAATTTTGAGCAGAATTCTAGCCTTTCCCTTTCTGTTTGTAGCCCGGTGGATAACCATGCTTCAAGAAGCAAGTGTCCACTGTATGGTTTTTTATCCCATGGTGATTAAAAACCATTTTGTAAATTAGATACCTTTGCCTTTAGAAAACTGTAAGTTTTTGCCATGTTGAGCATTGACATGTAGGGCAGTGTGCAGAATCAGTAGAATCAGTTGGTAATGTGTAATTCAATTCACGTTCTTGTTGAATAACAAGAGAGAAGGATTTGTCAATGTGTGGTAGAGGATTCATCATCATGATTTTGGATTTGGAATGTCCAAAATTCTAATTCAACTCTTTTAGGAACCTGATAACATAATCTTGCTCACGGTACGCTTTAGCAGAATCAACAGCACTACATGAACAAGCAAAGGAGCAAGTACAACAGGGAAGAGAACGATAGTTCTCTAGTTCATCCCAAAGCATTTCCAATTTAGTAAAGTATTCAGAAACGTCGAGTGTACCTTGGAGGAAGCGATAGAGTTCTTCTTGAATATCTGAAATGCGAAAAACATCACTCTGCGAAAACCTAATTTGAAGATTCTTCCAAACGCCCGAAGTAGTGTCGATCCATAACACTGATTCCACAATGGATTCAAAAATCGATCTTTGAATCCAAGAAAGCATCATAGTGTTTCATCGAATCCACTATGCATAGAGAGGATCAGAGGCGAAGGGTTTGGGGAACGATCCATCTATAAATTTCTCCTTGTTTTTCGAAATCAACGCGATGTGCATTGATCGAGACCATGTATGATAATTCTTGTCATCTAATGGTGGAGCAACAAGAATCAAAGTGGGACTTTCGTTTGGATGCAGATAGTAGGGATTGGCGGAGTTCGTCGCAAAATTGGCATAACTCTGGTGATCCATAGCAGCAGAAAGTGCAGAAATTACAGAAAAGATCTAGAGAGATCAAGATTTAAACTGTGGAATCTTGAGCAATCGAAGAAGAAAGGGAATGAGAAATGGTCACCAGAGCTCGTTGAGCTTTGATACCATGTTAATATGGCAAGAAGAAGAAAATATGGAAAGAGAAAGTTTCATTTTTGTTCAAAAATCTGTTACATAGCAGTTAGAGTGTATATATATTAGAACATGAGACCTATTCTATCCGTATATATTATTGGTACATGTATACAAGGCTAATATATAACTACCATATAGTTATTATGCTGATAGACATTAATATCATCTTAGAATTTGGGTTGAATTAACTCAACCTTACAAAACGGGAATGTAAGGTAAGCTTTCTTCCACTAATAAACATATGTTTATACAATATATTATTCAATGTAAAACTCTTAACACACTTTCATTCATGTACGATACTAATAGACTCGATACTTGAATATAAATGATAGGTGATCTAATTACTGAAACTTAATAAAAGGTGATCCAACAAATCACGGACTTAATTCTGAAATCATGTTAGAAGTAGGAATCATAATGAAAGAGAGAGATATTAATCTAACCAACTCATAACAAAATTTACAGTGGAAAGTCCAATACTTATTCCTACAAATATAGAAGATGTTGGTGATACGAATGAGGTGAGGATCCAAAAATTCATCAAAACAACATATAATTAACATATAAATGTAGAGAAAATATGTTACAAATAGTATAAAAGTAGGTAGTAGTATCTTTCAGGCAGGAGTAATGTGACCGACATAGATAAGCCTATGAAGAATATGATTGGTGATATGATTCTGCAACCATAACAGATTCGTCACAGGGATTCCTCTCTATTGTCTTCAACACAACAACCATTTCTCCATCATCATCGGACAGTGTTTATTTTCATCGTAAACAAAACAAAACAAAACTCACCCAATCACTATTTTTCTTCTCTTTTTTTGATAACGACTCTCTTTCATAAAATTTAATGGACGAGTAATTACTGGAAAACTCTCTTTTAAAAAAAAAACAAATAATAAAGTAGAAATATTTTCTGAAGAAATTTCTTATGAAAAACGGTGAAAAATTGTTCTTTTATAAGATACAAAGCATGTTTGGTAGTAGTACAATTTATTTTAAAAAAATCTTTTTTAATTAAAAATCTGAAAATAATCTATAAATTTGAACTTAAAAAATTGATTATAATAGTTTTTTAAAAATAATTTTTAATAATTAATTTTAAAGAAAGGTTAGTTCCATTTTAATAAATAAACACAAATTAGCTGTTGGTTTTCTTTAAGTAAAAAATTTAATTGAAATACACTGATAGTGTAAAAAAGTTTTACAATTTCAATGAATTATGATCATTACATTATAAATTATATTTTATTTTTATTTAAATTATTTATTAAATAAAATTAATGGATAATTGTGATGTTATGATTGTGTAAAAAAATTTACATTAACAGTGCATAGCAATTAATCTCTTAAATAAATATTGAAAAGTTAATATTTAAATTTTTAAATATTAATATCACTTTTCTAAAATTTGTAGCATTGTAATTTAAAAAAATATATATATTAATATATACATAATGATAATTTTTTAAATTATACATAAATATAAATAATACTACTGTTACAGATTAAACTTTAGAACAATAATTTACATTCATTTAACTCTATTAGTTGAACTACTTCATTCATTTTTGCTATAGTTTAATTTTTAAAATATAATAAAATTTATTAAAAGAATATGTTAACTCAAACAAGATAATCAAAATATTAAAATGAACTTAACTCAAAATATAAATATATTTATAAATAAAATAAGTTTAAAATTATAAATTTTGATTTATACAAATTAACAATGAGAATACAATAAATTTTATTTAAAATATTTTAATAAAAGAACAACACTTTTTTGTTCTAAGATAAAGTAATCTCAATTTCATCTTCACTCAATTATCCTCTTTGCCCGATGATAAATGTCACTTTCACTTATTTTAGATTTAGTTTAGACAAAATATTTTTTTAATTTTAAAATTCATTTTAATCTTTTAATTTAAAAAAAGTTTATATTAATTCATTAATTTTTTAAAATATTTTATTTAATTTTTTTGTTTAATTAACAAAGGAAAAATTCAAAAATCAATCTTAAATTTATCATTAATTACATAATCAATATAAATCTTTTTTAAGTTAAAAAATTAAAATAAATTTTTACCTTAATATACTAATCTAAAAAGGATATTTTGTCTTTAGTTTATCTAAACTAATAAACTTACTTTCAAAAGTAAAATAAAAAATATTAATTATAAATTAATAAATTAAAAATAAATATTGTAGGAAGATAGTATATCATAGTAAATAATGGGTACTTTTAGTTTTGATAAGGAAAAAAAAAGTGTTTTAATATAAGATACCATTATAATTCAACAACACTCATGAAATGAGAAAGAAACTCTTTTGGTTTAATCATACGTCTTGGGTTCAAACACAATTGTAGACATGCAATAGTAGTGTTTAATTTTTTTAAATGAAGAGTTTGAAACACATTAAAATTTCTTTAGTTACACGGATAACTGATTTCTATTGATAAGATACTGTTACAACATTTGCTAAAAACAATGAATAGAGATAACACAACTTCTCATGTACCATCACATTCACAATAGATCTCATGTGATTAGCATCTAACTTCACTATAATATTCGCACAAAAAAATTTTATATCAAAATGTAGCTAATAGAGATGTCTTGATCCTTATCTGGATAACCCTTGTAACAATATATGAGATATACAAATCTATTTTTTATATAGAATTTAAGAAGTTCACAACATAAACTTCAAAAAAAACCTTGTAACAATATCTAAAAACCCACACTCACGAGTTAAATAGATACAACTTGCGAACAAAGTACTAAGCAATAGATAATAATTTTGACATTTCTAACACAATAAAGATATTTATGAAAAACATTAATAGCTCGACGTTGTAGAACATACTTAGTTGAGAGAGTAATGACAAATCTATCAAATAAAAAAATGAATGCTAGCTAATTAAAAAGTATCTTTCATATCAAATTTAAATGATCGTCATAATCATAATTTATGATTTATAGATGATAACTAACAAAACTCACTTCTTATAATATATTTATCATAAATGATATTTTTTCATAAAAAGTGCAGTATTTTATTTATGTTTTTTTTCTATTTTAAAATAAGTTTTTTTATAATATTTTATATATAATTAACTCTTAAGTCTATTCAACTTTTTCAATAACTATAACTAATTAGAATATTATAATAAATAATATAATTTTATTATTAAAATCAATCTATCTCATTATTTTCTTAAAAAGTCTTACTTGTGACATTTTTTATGAGAGATATTTTATAACATTGTTATTATATTTATAAATTTAAGTTTAATAACATTTCATTTTAAAAAAAAATTAATAGTTTGTATCATCTAATCATAGATTAGTGCCCCAAATATACCACTGATGTGCAATGCTGATCCGTATACGTGAGTGTTGTAAAAACTTCGTACCAATTTTATTCCAACTCATAAAATGAAAAAATAACAAAACAAGTCATTATCATATACTATAATTGTAAGGGAATTTCTCATTATATTTAATAGTGGTGAAAATCATCTCTAAAAAATTGAAATTATGTTTTGAAGATGTATATTCGAACACACTTATCAGTATATTTCAGATGTACATCTTCGAAGACACTTTTTTTCTGCGTTTTATAACATAAATGTTGGATTTGAAATTTTTTAAGTAGTTTCGGATATCCACATGCGAAACATGCTAATAGGTGATTTCGAAAGTGCATCTCCGAAATTTCTTCTGCTTGTGTCATTTTTATTTACAACAACATAGTTATCCCTACCATATAAACGGACAAATTTTTTCGAAAGTATGAAATGAACATAACATTACGGATATAACGATTATATTAGATGTTCAAACATATGGAAACATAATTTAGTACATAAGTTGTTCGGAAAGTGCGCAATGTCAAAATATTACATCAGTAACAAAAAACAAAACATAACATAGGCTACTGCTACTGTGTATGCCTGATCCTCACCCCCTGTGACCTCCTCTGTGGATTGTATTGCGTTGCATGGATGCCTCTGTAACCATCCTCCCAACGATGGCAACCGCCTCAAGACCATCCCTCTCGATGATACCGAAATCCAATACCTCATGTCCAAGTAGGTGTATCCGTTGACAAACCGACAAGAGATCAGTGGCATGGTCATCCTCAACCTGCTGGTTCTCCAAGATCTCCTCGCGAGCTGACTTAGGTGGTCATCTACGACCATCCGGTGTCATGATAGGGTGTGACGCGTTAAAGAACCATGTCACGTAACTCTCTACACAATGTCAACTCAGGGATGTCGGCATCATCCCATACTCCAGTGACACCAAATGATTCTCCCAATCCTGAAAGATGTCATCGAGATCCCGCCAGACAATGGTGTCGACAACAGCCTGAAAAGGAGATCTCGATATCATCTGCACATAGCCAAACTGCCAGATACACTGCTCTGGAAGATACCTGACCATAAGATTTGACTCATGTGCTAGCCACCCAGAGTATAATGAGATGAGATTGAATGGAACAACATCGATGTAATCGTCAAATAGCGTTTATTTGATGTCATCATGATTAGTACGATCTAGATACACCCAGTAAGACTGCACTTTATGATTCTCTATGTGGAGGACATACTTTGTAGCCCTCGACATGTCGTCAGTATAATCCGGATCACGTTCGAAACCATGAATCCGATGGGAGTGAGAGATTATCCAGCTCTGAAACAGAAATCATAGAATATGTTAGTTCAAATTATTAAAAACAAATTAACAGTAATAGTTGAAATGAAATGTATCGTGAGGATTGTGAAGAGCCAATGAGTTGTCTCGTCCTCCAATTTGAAGCTTCATTCAGCTTCTGGTACAGGTATGCCAAAATAGCGGCTTCCCAGTTCCACTCATGAACAATACTCAAATCCATAAAATATCGTAGGTATGTCACGTCTATGTAGTGAGCACATTTTTGTCCACAAAGAGGGACGAGTCAACCATAAACATGAAGTAACACCGTAAAGCACAATATTTGTGTTACTAGACAAAAACTTCATCACTCTCATCCTCGGCCGCTGCTGCTGCAACTAGGTATTTTTCATATAGATTCTTCAGGTGCGTGAAATTTGCATGCTCCCCATTTGTGCTTTTGCAGTCCTCAACTTCCCTATATTGATCAACACCTAGATACTCAATCATCTATTCGATCGCCTCAGCTCGTGTTATCTTGTGATAATTAAGTAACCTCCCTCTGATAGGTAGATAGAGCAAGCAAACAACGTCATCAAGTGTGATCGTCATCTCCCCTACAGAAAAGTGGAAAGACGACGTCTCCTTGTGCCACCTCTCAGCAAATGCACTTTGCATTCCATGGCTTATAGTACTGTAACCAGTACAGTATAGTTCGGCAAGTCCGAATCCAACAACGGTCTCATGGAACCAGTCAGTCGCAAGTATAAACAACTCAAATATTTTTCGTGAGTGATTCACAAACTTAATTGGTAATTGTTCTTGAAATCAAAAAATAATAATAACCGTTTATTATAAATTTGTGAGTAAACCTATATAATGAAAAAGTGTAATCAAAAATATACCTCTTTATCCCAAACATGTCGAGCAACATGATCATTATAATAGATAAATAGAGAGGTGTCATAAGGCCCTCTTGGATAGCCGATGTCCTCTACGGGTACCTCAACATGATCGAGTACCTCAATATGCTGTTGAACCTCATCCCCCTTGGGTACCGCAAACTCCTCAAAAACCTCCTCATCGGGTATCTACTCATGCGCACGAGAGATAGACGCCTGAGACAGACGACTCCTCAGTGTAGAAGAAGAACCTCCAGACAATTCCTCCCGTTGTACCCGACCCCGTCCTCGAGGCCTGATAATCTGTTGCATAGCTCTCTCTCGCCGAGCAGGGGCAGTCTGGCTTGGCCTCCCTTGTCTCAAACGATTGTTCTGGTCCTGGTTGTCCACCATATTCCTGAAAAATTAATTTGAATTGTTAATTTAAAAAAAAAAAAAAAAAACTCAGACAAGAATTCGGATGTGCACATTCGAAACTGGTCCATGGGGATTTTGGATGTGCACATCCGAAACCACATGCGAACAGTCATTTGAAAATCAGCTTCTCATTGTCCTAAATCATCTAAAATACCATTTTTTGTCACTCAAACACTAAAATTTAACTATTCTAACAACAATCTACACAATGTCATCGATTATAATTAACCTAATAAACTATTATAACATTGCATAGAATCAAATGGAAATGGAGAAAACTTACACAAATTTAAAGCTTTGGAGATGAGTTGGAATGACTTGAAAAGAGTTGAAAAGGGAAGATGAGTAGAAATGACTAAATTCTTCAAGTTTGAATGGTAGAAATTAAGGTTTTGGAGTAGAAATGAGAAGTTCTGTTGTTTGAATATAAATGAATATTTTGTTCGTTCTTTTGAAAACAACATAATAAATGTGCATCTCCGAAGACATAAATTATGCGGTAAATTCGAAAATACACATCCGAAGTTATCTTTTTTGACAAAATAAACAAACTTCAAATATGTATATACGAACACACCTATTTTTGTCAAATATAAACATCTGAAATAAATTTAATAAATCACCTTAACGATTCATTCGAAAATACACTTCTAAATTGTAAAAGTATTTTTGAATTTTGCACTAGAAATTTAGAAAAAAAAAGTATTAGACATAGAAAGAAATTTTCTCATTATACATGTGCAGTACTAAAAGTAAAAGAAAGTTAGATTTTTTTACACAGAAGGAAAAAAACAGAATCAAAAGATTAAGAGTGTGGACAGAACCAGGTGGTGGTCTGAAGTGTTGGTACATGAGGCCTTAAATGTCAAAATAGAACTTAATTTTCACTGTTTGTGCATGAATGCATCATTCCCCATGTTTCAGAAATCAGTCTTTTAATACATGTATATGTCTTGCTTGCCCAATATCTTAAAAGTAAGTGTTTAATTTCCAGATCTACCTGTTGTTGGGGACCATAGCAAGTGAATCCCAAACTTCAATTATTCAATATTGCGTTACTCCTTACCTCACCTAACAAAACGTTAAGCATTTATTCTGCTTTTTTTTTTAAAAAAAATTGTTCTTGAGCTCTGGTCTAAATATTTTGTTAGTAATATACTCTTATTTATTTTAGCTTAATTTGATTTGACTCATATCCTCATAGAAAATGATATTTTTTAATTATTTCTATGAAGGTTTCAATACAAACATTTATAATTTTTTTACTATAAGATGAATTAAATATAAGTTTTTTAAACGGTAAAATTTAAGATAAAAGTAACCTAACATGTGTACCTAAATATTCAATTTTAATTATTTTTTGTAAATAATGTGTTAAATATGTCTGCAAAGATATATGTAGATTTAACTAAATATATTTTATCTTACATTTTTCATAAATACATTTTATTTTAACTTATATTTTATACATATATAAAAAAAGAGTTTAATCACTATACTCACATTTTAATATCTATTTAAAGAGTTTAGTTTAAATAATAAATTACATTTTAAAGAGATCAAAATACAAACATTTTAAAACTTTTTTAATTGTTTCATCCAAAAAAAATGAATAAAAATATAGGATTAATAAGTCATAAGTATAATATTAACTACATAAAATTAAATATAATTTGATTAAAAAAATTTAAATACTCGCGATATCACGAAAAGTCTTAATATAAATAAAAAATAGGAAAATTTTCATAGTATTCTTATATCTTTTTTAGATTCTGTGCAAAATTTCTAAAATATCTCCTATCTTTAGAGATATATTTCTGAACGTATAATTTTTTCATTTTATCTAAAGATTAATTAAAAGATGTTTATGTGAAAGAGTTTTTGAAACAAATAATGACAATGTTAATCAAATTGAAATTACTATGGTTGGCTTTCATAAAACTACAAACTTATAATGTTTCTGCACAAGAAATAAGCAGGCAAAACTTCGGAAATGCATCTCCGAATTTATTCTTGTTGAAGTATGTCTTAAAATCTTTGTTGATGAAGAGAAAGAAAACATGTTTCGAGATTGCCAAAAATCAGAAAATCGAAAAGTAATTTGGTCCGAGCGATTTATGGATATCAGGTTCGTTCGATTCGATTCATTGATTCATTCATTAATGTTAGAATATTTTATATTAATTTAGAGATCATACAAAATAATATATAAAAAATTATTATAAGAAATCTATAATATTCTAAAACATATTGTAAGATATATATTTATAATATTCTAAAAGATATTATAAGATATATATTTATAATAGTCTAAGAGATATTATAAGTTATTTATAATATTTGAGAGATATTATAAGATTATAATAATATCTTTTATTCTAATAATTAAGGAGATATATTTTGGGGTTTGTTGAATTTTGGCTATTATAAATGTGTGTATCTCTTATGTTATTATAGTGTGACAATCTTAGAGCTTACAGCAAAAAGGGAGAGCAGGGGTTTAAGGGCATAACATAAGGTTTTGTCTATTCTCAAGGAAAACCTTAGAAAGGCAAGAGTTTTGGAAACCTTTGGAGTTATCTAAGGTTATTGAGAATTGGAAAACACTTGTTTACACCTTGAACTTGAGTTATACATATGTTGAAGGTTGAAGAGGTTGGGAAACACTTAGGTAGAAAATAGGATAATTCTTGGGCGCCTTCAGGTCATTCTTAGGAACCTGAAAGCAAAGACTATTTTCTTGTAACTCATCTGTAATCTCTTGTAATAATTTTCTGAGTATAGTGAATTAGAGAGCTGCTCTCTCCCCCATAGTAGATCGTTGAATCAAACTGGATAAACAAATTTCGTCTTTTTCTCGCCTTATTCTGTTATATTATATGTGTACGAATTACTATTATTGTAGACCATTTATTTTGGTTGCTATTATTCTTTGCCTCATGAATTAATATTGAATTTTGTCGTAATTAACAATAAGTTTCACAACAAGTGGTATGGTGAGTGTGGAACAAAGAGGTATTGAGCACCATGGTTAGTAAATGGGAGATCGAGAAATTTTTCGGTAACAATGACTTCGGGTTGTGGAAAACTAAGATGCAAGAAATTTTAATTCAAGAGAAATATATTGATGCTTTGAAGAGTGAAGCATTGGTGTCGGTAGGTCTTACACGGATATAGAAGACTGAGATGGTGGATAAGAAAAGAAGTGCCATTATCTTGTGCTTCGGGGACGAAGTTCTAAGAGAGGTCTCCAGGGAGCAAATTGTGGTTTCTATGTGGAAAAAACTTGAATCATTCTATATGACTAAGCCTTTGACTCACGGGTTGTGTCTGAAACAACAACTCTATTCATTCTGAATGGTGGAGCATAAATCCATAGTTAAACAACTTATCGAATTTTACAATATTATTGATGATCTTGAGAATATTGAAGTAAATATTGATGATGAGGACAAGACTTTACTCTTGTTGAGTTCATTACCCAGATTCTTTGAACACTCTAAGGATGTCATTTTTTATGGTAAGGAAGGTACTATTACTTTGGATGAAGTCCAAGCGACAGTGAAATCCAAATAATTTTCAAAGTCAAAAGATTTGAAGATTGAAGATAGTGGTGAAGGTTTAAATGTGTCAAGAGGGGGAGGTGAGCATACAGGTGTTAGAACATAGTTTGATTCTACAACCCTTGATTAGAGTTTTGATGATAACAAAATACAAAAAAAAAAAAAATTCAAAGATATATATATATAAAACAAATATGCTTCTTAAAATTATGTTTTGTATATACAGAAGTTCTGATGGAATCAACATCAGAAGATCAGTAATATGTGCTACACGCTGAAGCTACTAGATTATACGCTGAAGCTTGATGACCAGAATCTGCGCATAAATAATACACTCTGACTCTGATCAAAGATCTTTACCAAGTCATCAACACTCTGAAGCGTTATCATAAGTTAAAGCAAAGAAGACTCTGAAGCGTTATTAATTATTCAAGACAGAATTAAATGGTAACGGCTCTCTTCAGACAAGATCTTCTTCAAAAGGAAAGTGCGTTATTATCATTAAACTGGCTTTATGGACAACGTATCTTTGTCTTGCCTATATAAACAAGTCTGCTTGAGAAAAGACTCACGCATGCACTCACATAATTTGCCTAGCCTTCAAAACCACGCTTATTCAAACGCTTTAGCAAAATTCAGTTTACTCCAAGCTTAAGTTGTGTAATTATCACAGTTGTGATATATTGTTTTGTTAGAAAACGTTAACACCTCCTTGTTCAATTATTTGTGAAAGATTTCCTTGAGATAAACCGGCTTGTGGTTATACTCAAGAAGACTTTAACAGTTGTTAAAGTAGATGTTGTAATCCTTTGAAAATAGTGGATTAAGACCTCGTTGGAGAGAGGCGAAATCACCTTGACGGGTGGACTGGAGTAGTTTGAGATTAAACGAACCAGGATAAAAATACTGTGTTGTCAAACCATTTGTTTTAAGTTTTACAATTCAACCCCCCCTTCTTGTGTTTTTCACATCTTCAATTGGCATCAGAGCGCCTGGTTCTGAGCTTATAACACTTAACCGTGTCAGTACAAGATCCAGCGTCAGAAAAACACAATGACAGGACCAAGTCAAAACATCAGCAATGACAACAATGAAGAAAGGGACAGATTCAGTGGCAAACCTCCAGTCTTTGATGGAGAGAACTTTGACTACTGGAAAGACAGAATTGAGAGTTTCTTTTTGGCCCATGATGCTGATCTGTGGGATATGGTGGCTGATGGATACACGCACCCAATGGATGGAAGTGGTCAGAAGATTGACAGGAAAACAATGTCTGATCAGCAAAAGCGTGAGTTCAGAAATCATCACAAGGCCAGAACAATTCTTCTCAGCGCCATCTCTTATTCAGAATATGAGAAGATATCAAACAGAGAAACTGCCAAGAATATGTTTGACTCTCTGAGAATGACGCATGAAGGCAACATTCAGGTCAAAGAAACCAAAGCCCTTGCACTTATTCAGAAGTATGAGGCATTCAAGATGGAAGAGAGTGAATCAATAGAAACTATGTGTGATACGGTGGGAGAACTGACTTGAGGTTTTGCGTTTTGTATTCGCAAATGTTTCGGTTGAGCAAGAGTCGCCACCGACTTTTTATTTTATCCTAAAGGAAAGGTTAAAAAAGCACAGCAAAAACCTTTTGAGATGTTTTCTTGGGTTCGGGGAGTAGATTATAGAAAGGGAAGGTATTAGCACCCTTTCTATCCATGGTTATCCATGGGCTCTTAGTTACTTGCTTAGATCACTTGCCTTTTTGTTTTCAATTGTTTTAAATGGTGCTTGAGTGTGAGTGGGTTTGAAAATATTTTGAAAAGAGGCCAATGTGGTGGCAACCTTTGTAATGATCCATGTGGGGATGTATACAAAGGTGTATGTCTTTTGAAAAAGGTTTCCATTTGTTTTTGAAAGTTATTTTGAAAGTGTAGTGATGTGTGGTTTTGAAATTAGGCAAGTGTTTTGTTTTGCAAGTTTGATTCAAGTAACTAAGAGGTTATCTACTCCTAAATTTCTCAAAAGATTATTGTTATGTTTTAACCCTTTTAACAAGTTTGTTCCACCATTGTGTTTGGTGGACAACCTTATGTTAGGATGTGAAAGGGACAGGCGCGGGTCATCGTTCAGACCATAATTGCAACGGCGTTAAATGTCTTTGGGTAATTTTCTTTAAGGGACTTGATCATTTATTTTTGTTTGTTTTGAAAAATGTTATCGAGGGACTATGATCATTCTATTTGTTTGTTTTGCCCAAAGAAGTTCAACATGCAATATGGCCCAATTTTGAAAGGCAACAAGTGGAGTACCCTAGGGGGTGCAAGTGTGATTTGTATGTCCATTTTCATGCTTGTTTATCTTGAGATTAGGTCATAACTATTTTTTATCGTTTTTTCGCATACAAACCCTAATTCTAACATGTTATTATTAGAAAGCAATAAAGTGCGAAAATAAATTTACTAAGCTATTACAAAACCAAATATGGGAAGGGGGGTACAAATGTTCAAATGGGGATATTGACAAGTAATTGTAAACCTAAATTATTACATCATTTTGAATATTTGCAATGTAAATAATGTACAATAATTAAATAAATAAAGATGGAATAAAAATGCAAGATGCAAAAATGTTTTGTATACGTATGAAAAAAAATGTTATTTATGTGAAAAATATTAAAGATATTATTTTTTGGAGTATTTTGAATTTAGGGCAAAAACCCTAATTTTATTAAAGAAAATGTATTATTGTTTAATTTAATACAAATATTTATTTATTATGTACAAAAATAAAAATAATGAAGTATATTATGAGAAAAGTATTTTTTGTATCAAATATTAATAAAAATGAAAAATTCAAATATTTTTATATTCTAACTTAAATATATTAATAAACATATATCTATATATATTAATTTCTTAAATATGCATTATATACAAAACAATATATATATTTAATTTTTTTAATAAAATAAATAAAAAAGTATTTTTATGTGAAATATTTTCAGAAGGTAAATAAAAATAAAAAATGTATATGAATGCATTTACACCATTTTTTGTATTTATTCTAAATAAAAATATGTATATATTTATGTATAATCAAAAGAAATGATCAAATAAATATGCAATAAATCCAAAAAATGATGGAAAAAATATTTTTATGTTTTTAATGTCATGAGAAAAAATAAACAAAGTTAAATAAAAAAGAAAAAGTCAAAAAAGAATAAAAATAAAGCAAATGGGCTCAGGGGGTGTAATAGCAAATATGTGGTGTGAATAAGAAAAAACACACAAGCCCAGCCCAATGCCACTGTCTTCAACCTCCAGCACAAATGTTTGAAAAAACGCGCGCCATGTTCAGCATCTTCTAACACTTGATTCCTGGCTTTTTAGCAAAAACTCATAACACAACAAATGTTCAGCATGAAGAGACGATTCTAACCATGTATGGAACTTGACCTAACTCTCTAAGATGAGGGAGAATTTCTCCTCCCCCAAATCCTAACCTAATTTTTCTGCCATTTTCAAACTCCAAATTCTCTCTACTCAGGCAAAAGAAATGAAATGTAAAGATATGTACATGTTCAGGGCTATGAGTATAACCTTGTTTCTTCACCAACTTAAGACTAAAGATGCATGATAAGAGAGATACGAGTTCAAAGTTTTACCTGTGCAGTTGAACTTCTATCTGGAGAATGAGGAACTTCTAGTGCAAGGTAATGATTGGAAAAGCTTCCTTGAGGTCCAGGGATGCCTTTTCAATGCTTACTTTGTCTTGAAACTTCTTGTATCAAGCTATAGAACTTCACCTGCAAGTCAAAAATGTAAAAATGGTGGAAGCTGTTAGAGAGATTACAGGTCAGGTTTTAGGTCATGGTTAGCTTGCATATATGCTAGGGAATGTGTATGGATTGATTTTGGTAAGAATGCTCGAGGGAAATGGGAGTTGGCACTCAAACTGCAGAGGCAACTCTGTTTTTGCAGTTTGAGGATGATTCTGAGATGGAGGGTGTTTTGGAGGTCAAGGATTCGTGCCAAAGCTTGGTTGTGTTCTATGGAAGGTGTTTGATAACTTTGTTCTTGTGTTTCTATGCTGAAGAGAGAGTTGGCACAAGTTATGGACTTTTCTTGAACTTGAAGCAAACAAAAGCAAGTTGATGGTTTAGGTCAGTAGAGGACCCCCTAATATGCTGCATAAGCCTCTCTTGATCAGTGTGTTATGCACATAATCTTGTGCCAAGCAGATCTTCCATGTACTTGTTGGATTTCTAATTTGACATAAAGCTACTTTATACAAAAATGGCCAATTTGCTTTATCCATTTTGGGATTAAACTTGCATACAATGCTTGCACTCAAAGAAAAACACTTTAACACATTGAATATGCATTAAATTATTGAGTATGGAATGGTTCAAGGACCTGTAATCAAGCATAAAGCAAGCTGAGTTCAAACTTGCAAGATTATGAACATGTCTTGGTTAAGAACAAAAGTGAATTTTTGCCAACTTGTGAAATTCGAATCTCTCAAGTTATGAGGTTGTTTGAGAAGTTCTTGGACATTTTGGAAAGCTTTGAATGTGTACTACAATCCATCTTTGAAATGCAAATTGAAATTCCAAGTGGAAGGGTATGAAAAATGGCCTTGAAGTGGGGTAGAAAACCTTGTCAAAATAGGTTAAAATTTCACTAAGTTACAAATGGTTTAGTGCCCTTATTCAAAAAATTGTAACTTGAGATACAAGCTTCAAATGAGAAAACTTTGTGAATCAAAGTTGTAGATTATGTAACAAGCTACAACTTTCATGTTTTGACTTTTGTTTGAATCCAAATGGATCTTGGTGAAAAGATGGGGCAAAGTTGGGAAAAAATTAGGGTTTTTCATAACTTAGAAAAATTCTAAGTTATGAAAAATTCCATTTTCTAACCCTAATTTGCATTTGTGATTTCTTGGTGAACAAGTTTCATGATTTGGCATGTCTTGATGAAAAATGAATCTTGACTCTTGATTTTGACCAAAAAGTCAAAGTTTGACTTTTCAGTGTACAGTCAAAATTGATCAATTGACTGGGAAATTCAACTGTCAATCTTGTGTACTTGGGATCTTTTGAGCTTGATGAATGTGTCAGGACCATTTCATTGAGTCCTTGAGGCCATATGTGAGATTGATTTGCCATTGGCTAGGTCAAATAGTCAAAAATTGCCTTTGTGCAGTCAAAACCCTAAAAATGACCATTTTGCCCTTTTGGTGATCTGATCAAATTTCTTGTGGAATTGTGATCCAAACTTGATCAAATGGTCCATATGAGTTCAATATGTTGATGTGGGTCAAATTTCATGAGGTTTGACTGTCAATTGGCCACAGTTGACTTTTTCCCCAATACAGCTGATTTCTAGGTCAACTGTCCAATTGACTGGGTAAAACTTAGAATCAAGACTTGAAACTTGGTGAGGATAAACTTGGGAGTCCAATATGAAACATGAAAGTCATCTTAGGCATTTTAGGTCAAAACATCCTTGGGCAAACACAAACCCTAATTTGAGTCCACAGTGCAAGGAGAAGTCTTGAGCAGAGGAAACCCTAACTGGATCTTGATCCTTAAGGGTCTTGTGATGAGAAAATGTTGAGGAAATGGGAGGGCAAATTTTGGGGTACAACAGTTGCCCCTGTTCAATCTTCTTGAACCTGAAGAGTTAGATTGGCAAGTTTGCCTTTCGTGACTCGAGGGTAAAAGGAGATTGGACACTAGAGTGCCCGGAAATTTGCACTCGCATGCTGGAGTCTCAACAATGTGGTGTCAGGAATGGGCTTACAGATGCAATTTGGAGAGATGGTGGATAGGGAGATGGGCTTATAAATGCCATCTGGAGATGTGACAGAACCTTTATCGGGAATGGGCTTATAGATGCCATTTGGAAGTGTCGATCGCATAAGAGATTCCTTAGCGAGAACTTGTGTATTTGAGAAAGACGGATGTTTTCCTGGCTTGTTACAGGTGTTTGATCTTCAGTCTCCTTATGCAGATATGCCCTGGCTAGATACAGGTATCGAATCTACAGTTGGTTGCTCACAGATGTGCCCTGGCTGGATACAGGAGTCGAATCCGGAAATAGTCGTCAATAGATGTGCCCTGGCTGGATACAGGAATCGAATCTTTGAACTCTTCAGACGTGCCCTGGCTAGATACAGGAATCGAGTCTGGAAACGTGGTCAACAGATATGCCCTGGCTGGATACAGGAATCGAATCTGGAGATGTTGTAGTTGATAGATGTGCCCTGGCTGGATACAGGAATCGAATCTGGAAACTGATCACTCTCAGATGTGCCCTGGCTAGATACAGGTATCGAATCTGGAATTGTGACAGTTGAAGGTAGTTGTTTTTGGGGATTGTCTTTTTCCTGAAAAGGCAAAAACATAAGTTGTATGCGATGTCATGATGTATGATATGCATGATGTCATGATGTTCAACATGAGATGGTGTTGTATGCACTTTATCATATATGTAAGCAAGATGTGTGAAAATGTGAAATGTTTATGAATGTAATTTCGTCTTAGGAAAATAAATCCTTGACGAACGGCCGGGGAGCTGCTCTGTGGAAGAGGTACTTGGCCGAAGTTTGATGAGAAGCCTGTTGAGGACTTTAAAGATGGATTCCGCTGGGGATAATGATGATAAACTCCGATGGGGATAACCAAAGATAAACTCCGCCGGGGATTGAAGGAACTTTGCCGAGGGCGGTCTTCCGTGGTTTTTGGCTGAGGATAACCCAGTTATAAGTCCTTGTGAGGAAATAACTCTAAATAAAACTCGGGAGAGACGTCCGTACTCTGCAGGGAATAAGCTTCCAGAACCTACTGGGGATGAGCTTTAAGACTTGCCGGGGAATGTTGTGCCTTTTCAGGATTGTCGGAGAGTCAACTCTGCTTGGGGAAAGTATTGCTGAATCTTGTTTTACTCTGCGGGGAGTCGAGATGATTTGGCCACATTCTTCAGTTGAATCTACCTTGGTACCTTGGCGGACAAAACAACCAGACTGCGTCAGACAACTTCACATTGCCCCTGTCTCTGATGTCACCTGTAATCAATCTCTTGTTTTATGTGTAAACATTTACGAATCAGCAATTTAATGTCAAATGCATATATCAAAAATGAACATTGGACGTTCTTCGCAAGACAAAACAGAAAAAAGAAAACAATGGTAATTTGTATGGACAAGTGAATTTGTATTGATTTAGACTTTGCCTGTGAATAGGCGTTTTTGTACAAGAGGCTGACATCCTAGTAAGAGGATGCCGCCAAATAACATAGAGTTTACAATTTGAAAAAGGAAACAAAACAGCTATGTGAACAATCCCACTGGGTTCCAACTCTGCTATCGCCTTTATGTCTTCGAACGTCTCATCGCTTTGCTGCCTGGTCGAAGATGAAGCTGATTGGTCGATGCCGTACTCTGAGCCAGATAGTTGATGCCGAATTCCGGATGCGAAGTGATCCAATGAGACATAGTGTTACGCTTTTATCCCTAACTTTTGCCTGGACCGCCCTTTCGGGTTTTCAGTCCACCGGGATACCCATTTTTGCCCAAGTCGCCTTTTCAGGTTTTCGACTTGCCGGGTGTACAGATTTTTTATTCATTTCATCCCTTATTTTTGCCCGAACCCTTTTGGTTCGCCGGGAAGCCCTTATTTTTGCCTAGGTATGTCAACCTAGCGGGTCTTTTATTTATGCGTAGTATTTTTTCACTATGTCTGCATTGGCGGGGTGAGGAAGGTCGTCACCATCCATGGTGGTTAGGATCATGGCTCCTCCTGAGAACACACGTTTAACCACAAATGGCCCTTCGTATGTAGGGGTCCATTTGCCCCTGGGATCACTTTGAGGAAGGATGATGCGTTTGATTACCAGGTCCCCAACTTGATACTCTTGTGGTCTGACTTTCCTGTTAAATGCTCTGATCATCCGTTTTTGATACGTTTGACCATGACAGATAGCAGTGAGCCTCTTTTCGTCAATCAGATTTAATTGATCAAGTCGAGTCTGGATCCAATCATCTTCATTCAAGTCTGCATCCTTCATTATCCGGAGAGAGGGTATCTGGATTTCAATCGGCAAGACTGCCTCCATGCCATAGACTAAGGAGAAGGGAGTTGCCCCGGTTGACGTCCTTGCTGAGGTACGGTACCCATGAAGAGCGAACGGTAACATCTCGTGCCAATCTTTATAGGTCACTGTCATCTTCTGCACAATTTTCTTGATATTTTTATTGGCTGCCTCTACAGCCCCATTCATCTTCGGTCGGTAGGGAGAAGAATTGTGGTGCTGTATCTTGAATTGTTCACAGAGTTCAGTGATCATTTTGTTGTTGAGATTGGTACCATTGTCCGTAATGATTCTTTCCGGGACTCCGTACCGACAGATCAGATTATGCCGGATGAAACGTGCCACGACGCTCTTGGTTACTGTGGCGTAGGAAGCTGCCTCAACCCATTTCGTGAAGTAATCGATCGCCACCAAGATGAAGCGATGCCCATTGGATGCCATCGGTCGGATCTCCACGATCATATCGATGCCCCACATTGCGAAAGGCCAAGGTGCCGTTAGGACGTTTAGAGGAACCGGCGGGATATGCACCTTGTCAGCATAGATCTGGCATTTATGACAAGTTCGGGAGTGTTAGTAACAATCGGCTTCCATTGTGGACCAGAAATATCCTGCCCGAAGGATTTTCTTAGCCATGGTGTGTCCACTGGAATGTGTCCCAAATGTGCCTTCATGCAGTTCTATCATAATTTTCTCTGCTTCAGCCTTATCCACACAACGTAGCAGAGTTGAATCATGATTCCGCTTGTAGAGAATGTCGTTGCTGAGGAAGAATTTTGCAGCAAATCTCCTCATGAACTTCTTATCATTGACAGACGCACCTTCAGGGTATTCCTGAGCTTCCAAGTACCTCTTCACCTCATGATACCAGGGTTTTTCAATAACCTTCTCAGCCTCGAGCTCGCAGCAGTATGCCGGTTCATCCAACTTCCAGATTATGATTCGGGGAGCCTCATTGTCCCATTTAACTTTGAACATTGAAGACATCGTAGCTAGGGCGTCCGCTAGCTGATTCTCCTCTCTAGGGAAGTGTTCAAAAGTTATTTCTTCAAAGTGGGGGAGCAAGGTCGACACATACTCCTTGTAAGGAATAAGATTCGGGTGTTTCGTATCCCACTCGCCTTTGATCTGATTGATCACGAGAGCGGAATCTCCGAAGACACTTAGGAATTTTATCCTTAAGTCGATTGCAGCTTGTAAACCCATGATACATGCCTCATATTCTGCCATGTTGTTGGTGCAGCTGAAACATAATCGGGCGGTGAGGGGAGTATGAGTTCCTTTGGGAGATATGATTACAGTGCCGACGCCGTTACCCAAAGCATTGGAAGCTCCATCAAAATGCATAGACCATCGGGATCCTTCCTCAGGTCCTTCATCCGGTCCAGGTACTTCACAGTCAGTTACCACCATGATGTCTTCGTCCGGAAAATCAAAGTTCAATGATTGGTAATCGTCCACAGGTTGGTGCGCCAGATGATCCGCCAGTACACTTCCCTTAATTGCTTTTTGAGTTGTATACTGGATGTCATATTCTGTCAAGATCATTTGCCATCTCGCTATTCTTCCAGACAGAGCGGGCTTTTCAAATATGTACTTGATGGGATCCATTTTTGAAATCAATAAAGTAGTGTGAGTCAGCATATACTGTCTCAGCCGGCGAGTAGCCCATACAAGAGCGCAACAAGTTTTCTCAAGCAGTGAGTAACGAGACTCACAGTCGGTAAACTTTTTGCTCAAGTAATAAATAGCATGCTCTTTTCGGCCAGACTCGTCATGCTGCCCCAGCACACACCCCATTGAATTGTCAAGCATTGTCAAGTATAGTATCAGAGGTCTTCCTTCCACCGGTGGCATAAGAATGGGTGGCTCTTGGAGATATTCCTTTATCTTTTCAAAGGCAGCCTGACATTCATCATTCCAGCGTACTACTTGATCTTTCTTTAGTAATTTGAAGATTGGCTCACAAGTAGCAGTCAGATGTGAGATGAATCGGGCAATGTAATTCAGTCGTCCCAGGAAGCCTCTGACTTCTTTCTCTGTTTTTGGAGTCGGCATCTCTTGTATGGCTTTTACCTTGGCAGGGTCCACCTGAATACCTTTATCACTTACAATGAAACCTAGCAATTTTCCGGATCTTACCCCAAAGGTGCATTTGTTGGGATTCAACCTTAGCTTGTATAACTTGAGTCGGTCAAACAACTTCCTCAGATGGTCAAGGTGCTCCTCCTCAGTTTGAGACCTTGCAATCATGTCATCCACGTATACCTCAATCTCATGATGGATCATATCATGAAATAAAGCAACCATGGCACGTTGATAGGTTGCCCCAGCATTTTTCAATCCGAATGGCATGACCTTATAACAGAAGGTGCCCCACTGAGTCACAAAGGTAGTCTTCTCCATATCTTCTGGAGCCATCTTGATCTGATTATACCCTGAAAAACCATCCATGAAAGAGAACACCTTGTGTTGAGCTGTATTGTCAACAAGGACATCAATGTGAGGTAGGGGGAAGTCATCTTTGGGGCTGGCCCTGTTTAAATCCCTGTAGTCGACACACATTCTGACTTTACCGTCCTTCTTCGGTAATGGTACCACATTGGCAACCCACTGAGGGTAAGAAGTCACTGCAAGGAACCCGGCATCAAATTGTTTCATAACCTCGGCCTTGATCTTTTCAGACATCTCTGGACGCATCCGTCGGACTTTTTGCTTTACCGGAGGGCAATCTTCCTTGGTTGGCAGGTGGTGAACTACAATGTCGGCATCCAAACCAGGCATATCTTCATAGGACCAAGCAAAAATCTCCATGTAGTCTTGTAGCATCTGGATCAATTGTTGCTTCACGCTGAGCTCTAGATTGGCACCAATCTTGACCTCTTTCCTATCTGTCTCAGTACCCAAGTTAATTGTTTCCACAGGCTCTTCATGTGGTTGAATAGCCCTCTCTTCCTGGAGTAGCAGTCTTGCGAGTTCACCAGGCACTTCGCAATCATCTTCACCTTCGTCTTCGGCCAAGTTGATCGGATTTTTGAATTCATAACTGGCGGTAGCAGAGCTGTTACCAGTGAGATCCAGAGTGGATTGAAACCTGTATAAGTGAGTGTGTGTAAATATAGTTGTTTTGCAATATATATAACACAGAAAGGAAAAGAGCACAAGATTTGAAATGCAACAAACGTCCAATGTTTTGATTGATGATATATGAAAATGTCATACAAAAAGCCCTCACAAATGGAGCTACGATGCCCCGGGTAGGACACCGAGCCAACAAAGTTTTAACATATTGTTTGTTACAAATTGGAAATCAAAAGAAATTAATTACTGCGTGACAAATATGATAGGGGTAAAATCCTTTGCCGTCCAGTTGCTTGGTCCGTCGCTGGTAGTTGGGTAGATCCAACTGTCAAACTCTGCTTCCTCTACATCCTCCTCGATAGCATTCACCCTTGAGCTGGAGATAAACACCGGAGCCTTTCTGATCTTCTCCTTGCGCACAGCCCTTTGAGCCTCTGCAGTAAAGCCCAGCCCAAACTTGTCATTCTTCTGAGTGAAGTCAGGAAGCTGACCCCAATTTGCACAATTGCCTTTCTGAACCACAGCCCGCGCATCCCTTAGGGAAGCCATCTTCAAGGAAACATTCTCTTCGACTGCTGTTTCTGCTGCTGCTGAAATTGGATGCACCTCCTCGAAATGCTGAAAGGGGGTTTCAATAAACTCCCCGTCCATCTCAATGTATCTGAAGGAATTCAAATGGCTCGCCATATACTCCTCTTCTCCTTGCACAGTGACAATCTTCCCCCTGACGGGATACTTCAGCTTCTGGTGCAAGGTGGAGGTCACTGCCCCAGCTTTATGGATCCAAGGTCGACCCAGTAGACAAGAGTACGATGGACGTATATCCATCACATAAAAAGTAGAGTCAAACACCTGAGAGCCTACACGGATAGGGATGTCAACCTCTCCATGAACCATCCTTTTTGAACCGTCAAAGGCCCTGACGATGATATTGCTGGGCTTCAGTTCTAGGCCTTCATAATCCAAACGGTCTAAAGCCTTTTTCGGTAGAACATTCAAGGAGGAACCAGTATCCACCAATACATGTGCCAAAGTAGTGCCCCTGCATTCGATAGAGACATGCAGGGCATCATTGTGGTCTCTTCCCTTCGCAGTCAGGTCAGCATCTGAGAAACCCAAGCCATTATCTGCTGTCAGATTTGCTACGCAATCAGTGAACTGGACTGCAGATGTCTCCTGTGGCACATGGGCCGTCTTGAGAAATGAGATCAAGGCCTTAGCATGGGCCTCGGAGCATAGCAATAGGGAGAGCATGGAGATTTTGGAGGGCGTATGCCCCAGCTGCTCGACAACATTGAAATCACTCTTCTTTATTATTTTCAGGATCTCCTCCACTTCTTGTTGGGAGGCCTCAGCATTTATAGGTATTGGTGCCTCCATCCGGGCAGGCTCTTCTTCAATCCCTTTGCCCCGAGCGTTAGATGACTCGGCGGCGGGGGAAACAACTTGATCAGCAGCAGGAACAGGTAAACTTGTAGGTGTTATAAGGAGGGGTTTCCGAGTAGCGGGCGGTGCAATGTCAGGCGAGAAGAGCCTGCCACTGCGGGTGACCTTGGCTGGACCAGTGATATCGCAGATACTGGCGCCAGTGTCGAATTCTTGTTTGATTCCATTCACATATATGTCTGCCCCATAATGCCAGGGGACAACTCTATCAGATACGTAGGGGAGAGGCCCCGGAACAGTAATAACCACAGGTGCAACAGTCATGATTTGAACAGGCTTCTTCGGGAGAGCCTTGATTGGATTATTGAAGATGGTAACCACAGAAACTTCTTTTACCGGAACCAACTGAACAGCAGACTTCTTGAATAGAATCTCCTTGCTATCCATTAGGCTTTGGATGCCTAACCTCAGCAAGGGACAACCAGATAGGGAAATAGCACAGAACAGGCAACCTTCACTGCAACCCGGAAATAAACCGGCCTGCAGTAGGTTCTTCTTGACAGTCTTCAGAGGGGTAACAACTTCATCTACCGAAACAGCATACATTTCTTCCTCAATGGCATTTACTCTATGCTGGGGCATAGGAGCAGTTACAACATTTGGTCTCTCCGGCGCTTCAAACTGAATTTCCTTTGCGTCGATCAGATCTTGCACTTTGTTTCTCAAGGCCCAGCAATCATCAGTAGTGTGCCCGAGACTATCAGAATGATAAGCACACCGGGCATTTGGGTTATACTTAGGAGACGCAGTGTTGACGACCTTAGGAGCTTCTTTGAGGGCCACCAGGTTGGTGGATAACAGTTGGGGTAAAATTTGAGATAAGGTCATACTCAGTCGGGTATACTGCCTCTTGGGCCTTTCGCTTCTTTGTTGATTGTACTGCTGAGGAGCAGCAACAGGTTTTGAGATGACCAGAGCATTGACGGCTTGGCGACTTTCGGGCTTGACTTGTCTTCTAGTACCATAGACGGCACTTGCTTCTTTCTTAAACGGCCTCTTCTCAGCACTTGTGGAGGCAGCCTTTTGTATCTTGCCTGACCTGATGCCAGCTTCAATTCTTTCTCCCGTCAATATCAAATCTGTAAACCCAGCGGAGGAGTTACCAACCAAATGATTGAAAAACGGACCAGACAACGTCCCTAGAAACATATCAACCAGCTCACGATCAGTCAATGGAGGCTGCACCCTGCCAGCCAAATCTCTCCATTTTTGAGCGTACTCTTTGAACCCTTCACCCGTTCCTAGAGACATACCCTGAAGTTGGGTACGCGTAGGAGCGAGATCAGAATTGTATTGGTATTGTCTGTAGAATGCGGTTGCCAAGTCTTCCCAGTGTCGGATGCTAGCTCCATCTAGTTGGTAGAACCACTCAAGCTGTGACCCTGAGAGGCTATCTTGGAAGAAGTGAATCCAGAGGTTCTTATCCGCTGTGTAAGGTTGGATTTTCCTTACGTACGACCTCAGATGCAGCTTTGGGCAGGAGACCCCGTCATACTTGGCGAAGGAAGGCGCCTTAAACTTGTGTGGAATTACTACTCCAGAAGATAACCCCAAATCTCCGAAATCCAGTCCTGGCACATTCTGAATTTCCATGGCGCTTAAGCGGTCCTCCAATTGTTTGTATCTGTCAGCAGCGGGTGGGTATTATTCGTCGTTATAGTCCGTCTCGTTGTCGGAGACTGCGGGACTAGGAGCTCCTCCCCCTTGGGGACTGTTTTTCTCAGCAGAAGAAGTAGTTGGATCAGCTTCATTATGGAGTGTGTTCCCAAATCTGCGTCCGGTGTTGAACAACACAGTCCTCTTCTTCTTTTTCTTCTTCAGGAGTAGAGTCTTCAACTCTTGCTGACCTTGGGCTAGGCTTAGGACCATCTCTTGAAATTGTGCATTTTGGGCCTGAAGGGCCTTGATTGCTTGCTCACTGGGGGAGTCTGGATTCATGATGACTGTGCAAAATAAACAGCGAAGGAGATTAAGCAACCTGTGAAATAGGGTACCTGCTATGCATATGGTGCAATGGAATGCGTATGTTTTATGTTTTCAAAGACAAACAAGATTCAACTTTGTAGACAAAAAGGGAAACACACTTCGTTAGATTAAAATTTCAATTGTTCAACAATTTTCCCTCAGGCATTACAGGAATGAAAAATACTGAAAGGAAATAAACTATAAAAGGAAACATCCAAAGCTCATCAATGCTCCCATGGCCTCCTCTTTTCAGTGCTGATGTAGTTGTTCAGGACCCGCTCTTCCTCCAATTGCTTAGTCAGCCTCTGGATCTTCCGTTCCTGCTCGTTGAACTTCTCCCGATAGAAATCCCGCTCTTCCTTTAACTGCGCCCAAGATCTCTTCATGGTGTCAAAATCAGTAGGTATCTGAGGAGGGAGGACAGTTGGAGGAACCTCATCTTCAACAGGAGACTCAAGAATGAGAGGTCTAATAGCTTCGTAGGGCATACCTAACCTTTGAGCACGGATGCGGACCCATTTGCAATAGGGCTTCAATGGCAGAGAAGTCTTTGGTCCCAACTCATGTGGGTCGGCTTTGTGGATTCTGTCCCAAGCTCTAATGAATCCCTGGCGTAGTTTGTCACTGTCTGCCTGAAATTCAAAATGGAAGTGAGGAACCAGCATTTCATGAGGCCCATCTCCTCTGGCTCTTCCAAACTGACGGAGAGCTAAGCACGGATTGTAAGAGATTCCTCCTTGGATACCAATCAATGGAACATTAGGGTATTCTCCGCAACAGTCAATAACAGCTACCTCATCCAAACCTCTGAGAGTCCAGGTGATGTCATTATCAGTGAGAGACATTAACCTCCGAGCCCAACCTTTTCCTTCTTCATTCTTCAGCACGAACTTAGGAAGGTGCGAAATAAACCACCTTACTAGCAAAGGAGCACAACACCACGGAGTTCCCCGTTTTCGAGCAGTACGAGCATAGAGTTGTTGTAGAATATCACCCAAAAGAGTGGGTACCGGATTCTGAGACATGAAGATCCTTATGACATGGATACTGATAAAGGTGTCAGGGTTGGGAAACAATACCAGTCCATAGATCAAAAGAGCCAGAATATCCTCGTATGCCTTGAAGTCCAAGTCATTCCAGAAATCATTAGCCTTGCCAACCAGAAATTTGACCAAAAAGCCCTTGATCCCACTTCTAGTTTCCCAGTTGGACAATACCTCTTCTTTGGTCAAGGGGAGAATTGCAGCAATCTCTTCAGGCCTAGGAGTCTTTTCCAAACCAGTAAATGGAGTTTGTTCCAAGACAGGGATCCCAAGCAGATAAGAGAACTCTTCCAGGGTAGGAACCAGCTGGAAGTCTTGAAAGGTGAAACAGTGATACAGAGGGTCATAAAACTGGGTCAGAACACTTATCAGTTGTTGGTCCCATTTTGCAGTGGCCAAGCCAAGGAGAGAACCATGTCTGTTGATGAAGGAAGAAGTGTTTGGAATCCTACCAACCAAATCTTTGAGTAACACTGGTGGTTGAACAAAGTTGAGCCGGACAGTATTCCTACGCACGGGCATCATGATGTCCTACAAAACAGAGCAAAGATGAAACCTTTTTTTGTCTTTGAAATGGGTTAGTCCTTTATACAGGATGCATGCAATGGTATGATGGCATGATGCTATGATGAAGCACACCACAAGTATTCACATAGGTAAATAAGGCACATAAGTCACACAAGACACCCTTAGGTTTCAAGCCAGCATGAGTTTCAGGTATTACCCTCTTTTGGTTTTGTTGGTTAAAACCTGTCCTATCAAAAGTAACCGGGTTCTAGAGGATCTCAAATCATGGGCTACCCTCAATCGGTCATAACTCCAGCATCGCAATCTTTTCTCGCGGCCAGAACCATCTCGAGAGTTTAGCCTCAATGAGTGTAGCATACTGCTACTGTCCTAATAGCCAAGTTGGTCAATTTAGGGTTCTAAGGTTGGTTGGTGTTTAATGACCCCTTAGAAGACCTATATTCTCCCCGTTGCAACACAAGGGATATAGGTACAGACTAAGATGCCACACCAACGTAGCCACTGCTTCACCCATGTCGGTCTACGCCGGACAGGTCCCTCACAGATTATGCTACCTAAAAGGGTATTTCCCAGATCCGGGTTAGGATCTATGAAACTCCGATGCAAAGCCCACAAATATAAAAGCAAACAAAGCAAACAATTGAAAACAAAGGTGATCTAAACCCTAAGGTTACTCCACTTTTAAGAGAATACGTCCCCAGCAGAGTCGCCAGTTCTGTGATACGGTGGGAGAACTGACTTGAGGTTTTGCGTTTTGTATTCGCAAATGTTTCGGTTGAGCAAGAGTCGCCACCGACTTTTTATTTTATCCTAAAGGAAAGGTTAAAAAAGCACAGCAAAAACCTTTTGAGATGTTTTCTTGGGTTCGGGGAGTAGATTATAGAAAGGGAAGGTATTAGCACCCTTTCTATCCATGGTTATCCATGGGCTCTTAGTTACTTGCTTAGATCACTTGCCTTTTTGTTTTCAATTGTTTTAAATGGTGCTTGAGTGTGAGTGGGTTTGAAAATATTTTGAAAAGAGGCCAATGTGGTGGCAACCTTTGTAATGATCCATGTGGGGATGTATACAAAGGTGTATGTCTTTTGAAAAAGGTTTCCATTTGTTTTTGAAAGTTATTTTGAAAGTGTAGTGATGTGTGGTTTTGAAATTAGGCAAGTGTTTTGTTTTGCAAGTTTGATTCAAGTAACTAAGAGGTTATCTACTCCTAAATTTCTCAAAAGATTATTGCTATGTTTTAACCCTTTTAACAAGTTTGTTCCACCATTGTGTTTGGTGGACAACCTTATGTTAGGATGTGAAAGGGACAGGCGCGGGTCATCGTTCAGACCATAATTGCAACGGCGTTAAATGTCTTTGGGCAATTTTCTTTAAGGGACTTGATCATTTATTTTTGTTTGTTTTGAAAAATGTTATCGAGGGACTATGATCATTCTATTTGTTTGTTTTGCCCAAAGAAGTTCAACATGCAATATGGCCCAATTTTGAAAGGCAACAAGTGGAGTACCCTAGGGGGTGCAAGTGTGATTTGTATGTCCATTTTCATGCTTGTTTATCTTGAGATTAGGTCATAACTATTTTTTATCGTTTTTTCGCATACAAACCCTAATTCTAACATGTTATTATTAGAAAGCAATAAAGTGCGAAAATAAATTTACTAAGCTATTACAAAACCAAATATGGGAAGGGGGGTACAAATGTTCAAATGGGGATATTGACAAGTAATTGTAAACCTAAATTATTACATCATTTTGAATATTTGCAATGTAAATAATGTACAATAATTAAATAAATAAAGATGGAATAAAAATGCAAGATGCAAAAATGTTTTGTATACGTATGAAAAAAAAATGTTATTTATGTGAAAAATATTAAAGATATTATTTTTTGGAGTATTTTGAATTTAGGGCAAAAACCCTAATTTTATTAAAGAAAATGTATTATTGTTTAATTTAATACAAATATTTATTTATTATGTACAAAAATAAAAATAATGAAGTATATTATGAGAAAAGTATTTTTTGTATCAAATATTAATAAAAATGAAAAATTCAAATATTTTTATATTCTAACTTAAATATATTAATAAACATATATCTATATATATTAATTTCTT
The DNA here is from genome assembly GCA_948472305.1 of Vicia faba. NCBI lineage: Eukaryota > Viridiplantae > Streptophyta > Magnoliopsida > Fabales > Fabaceae > Vicia > Vicia faba. The sequence continues at coordinate 886,081,028 of OX451737.1, forward strand.
AAATATGCATTATATACAAAACAATATATATATTTAATTTTTTTAATAAAATAAATAAAAAAGTATTTTTATGTGAAATATTTTCAGAAGGTAAATAAAAATAAAAAATGTATATGAATGCATTTACACCATTTTTTGTATTTATTCTAAATAAAAATATGTATATATTTATGTATAATCAAAAGAAATGATCAAATAAATATGCAATAAATCCAAAAAATGATGGAAAAAATATTTTTATGTTTTTAATGTCATGAGAAAAAATAAACAAAGTTAAATAAAAAAGAAAAAGTCAAAAAAGAATAAAAATAAAGCAAATGGGCTCAGGGGGTGTAATAGCAAATATGTGGTGTGAATAAGAAAAAACACACAAGCCCAGCCCAATGCCACTGTCTTCAACCTCCAGCACAAATGTTTGAAAAAACGCGCGCCATGTTCAGCATCTTCTAACTCTTGATTCCTGGCTTTTTAGCAAAAACTCATAACACAACAAATGTTCAGCATGAAGAGACGATTCTAACCATGTATGGAACTTGACCTAACTCTCTAAGATGAGGGAGAATTTCTCCTCCCCTAAATCCTAACCTAATTTTTCTGCCATTTTCAAACTCCAAATTCTCTCTACTCAGGCAAAAGAAATGAAATGTAAAGATATGTACATGTTCAGGGCTATGAGTAGAACCTTGTTTCTTCACCAACTTAAGACTAAAGATGCATGATAAGAGAGATACGAGTTCAAAGTTTTACCTGTGCAGTTGAACTTCTATCTGGAGAATGAGGAACTTCTAGTGCAAGGTAATGATTGGAAAAGCTTCCTTGAGGTCCAGGGATGCCTTTTCAATGCTTACTTTGTCTTGAAACTTCTTGTATCAAGCTATAGAACTTCACCTGCAAGTCAAAAATGTAAAAATGGTGGAAGCTGTTAGAGAGATTACAGGTCAGGTTTTAGGTCATGGTTAGCTTGCATATATGTTAGGGAATGTGTATGGATTGATTTTGGTAAGAATGCTCGAGGGAAATGGGAGTTGGCACTCAAACTGCAGAGGCAACTCTGTTTTTGCAGTTTGAGGATGATTCTGAGATGGAGGGTGTTTTGGAGGTCAAGGATTCGTGCCAAAGCTTGGTTGTGTTCTATGGAAGGTGTTTGATAACTTTGTTCTTGTGTTTCTATGCTGAAGAGAGAGTTGGCACAAGTTATGGACTTTTCTTGAACTTGAAGCAAACAAAAGCAAGTTGATGGTTTAGGTCAGTAGAGGACCCCCTAATGTGCTGCATAAGCCTCTCTTGATCAGTGTGTTATGCACATAATCTTGTGCCAAGCAGATCTTCCATGTACTTGTTGGATTTCTAATTTGACATAAAGCTACTTTATACAAAAATGGCCAATTTGCTTTATCCATTTTGGGATTAAACTTGCATACAATGCTTGCACTCAAAGAACAACACTTTAACACATTGAATATGCATTAAATTATTGAGTATGGAATGGTTCAAGGACCTGTAATCAAGCATAAAGCAAGCTGAGTTCAAACTTGCAAGATTATGAACATGTCTTGGTTAAGAACAAAAGTGAATTTTTGCCAACTTGTGAAATTCGAATCTCTCAAGTTATGAGGTTGTTTGAGAAGTTCTTGGACATTTTGGAAAGCTTGGAATGTGTACTACAATCCATCTTTGAAATGCAAATTGAAATTCCAAGTGGAAGGGTATGAAAAATGGCCTTGAAGTGGGGTAGAAAACCTTGTCAAAATAGGTTAAAATTTCACTAAGTTACAAATGGTTTAGTGCCCTTATTCAAAAAATTGTAACTTGAGATACAAGCTTCAAATGAGAAAACTTTGTGAATCAAAGTTGTAGATTATGTAACAAGCTACAACTTTCATGTTTTGACTTTTTTTTGAATCCAAATGGATCTTGGTGAAAATATGGGGAAAAGTTGGGAAAAAATTAGGGTTTTTCATAACTTAGAAAAATTCTAAGTTATGAAAAATTCCATTTTCTAACCCTAATTTGCATTTGTGATTTCTTGGTGAACAAGTTTCATGATTTGGCATGTCTTGATGAAAAATGAATCTTGACTCTTGATTTTGACCAAAAAGTCAAAGTTTGACTTTTCAGTGTACAGTCAAAATTGATCAATTGACTGAGAAATTCAACTGTCAATCTTGTGTACTTGGGATCTTTTGAGCTTGATGAATATGTCAAGACCATTTCATTGAGTCCTTGAGGCCATATGTGAGCTTGATTTGCCATTGGCTAGGTCAAATAGTCAAAAATTGCCTTTGTGCAGTCAAAACCCTAAAAATGACCATTTTGCCCTTTTGGTGATCTGATCAAATTTCTTGTGGAATTGTGATCCAAACTTGATCAAATGGTCCATATGAGTTCAATATGTTGATGTGGGTCAAATTTCATGAGGTTTGACTGTCAATTGGCCACAGTTGACTTTTTCCCCAATACAGCTGATTTCTAGGTCAACTGTCCAATTGACTGGGTAAAACTTAGAATCAAGACTTGAAACTTGGTGAGGATAAACTTGGGAGTCCAATATGAAACATGAAAGTCATCTTAGGCATTTTAGGTCAAAACATCCTTGGGCAAACACAAACCCTAATTTGAGTCCACAGTGCAAGGAGAAGTCTTGAGCAGAGGAAACCCTAACTGGATCTTGATCCTTAAGGGTCTTGTGATGAGAAAATGTTGAGGAAATGGGAGGGCAAATTTTGGGGTACAACACTATGTTTTCAAGATTTCAAATTCTTGTTGCTGGTCTAAAAGTTCTTGACAAAGGGTATTCCACTGCTGATCACGTTAAGAAGATCATCAGAAGCTTGCCAAAACAATGGAGGCCAATGGTCACATCGCTTAAGCTAGCCAAGGATCTCAACAAAATCTCTCTGGAGGAACTTGTCAGCTCCCTCAGAAGTCACGAGATAGAGCTAGAAGCAGATGAACCTCAAAAGCAAGGTAAGCCATTAGCTTTAAAATCTAACAGAAAATTTGACTCCAAAGTTTTGCAAGCTATGGAAGAAACCTCTGATGGATCCTCATCAGAAGAAGATGAACTGTCTCTCCTCTCCAGAAGGGTGAACCAATTGTGGAAGCAGAGGCAAAGGAAGTTCAGGAATCCCAGAAGATCAGAAAATCAGAATGAATCTTTCTCCAGATACAGAAGGTCAGAATCCTCCTCTGGACACAGAAGATCTGAAGGCTCTTCAGGAAACAGAAAGCCAAACAACAAAGACATCATCTGCTTTGAATGTAACAAGCAAGGGCACTACAAAAGTGATTGCCCAAAGCTTCAGAAGGGGAAGCCCAAAAAGAAGTTTGGCAAGAAGAAAAGTCTCATGGCTACATGGGATGATTTTGACACATCTGAAGCTGACTCAGAATCAGATGATGAAAGAGCAAACATAGCTCTCATGGCAAACATAACAGAAGACAGTGAAGCTTCTGAGTCATACTCTGAATCAGATACAGAAGAGGTATTCCCTGACTTTACTATAAACTTTACTAAGGCTAAACTAGTTGAAAGCCTTAATGAAATTCTGGAAAAATATCAGCAGATCAGAGTCAAAATCAGAAACTTGAAAAGGAATCTTGCTTCTGACTCTGATAAGACTGAGAGTCTCAAATTGGAGAATTCTGAGTTAAAAGATAAAATTTCAAAATTAGAAAACCAATTGCAAAACTCTCAGAAGGAAACAATCCCTAAAACTCCCAGCAATGCTGATGAAATCATCAAGGAGTATGATCACAACTTTCAGAAGTTTCTAGCTAAAAACATAGACAGAAGCAAAATGGCTTCAATGATCTATGGAGTTAGAAGAAATGGCAGAAAAGGGATGGGATATCAAGGTAAGGTACCTACACCAAAAAATGCCATGGATTTAGTTATAAAACGTACTCCACTTGATTCACACTTTATATATGGGCACACACATGACATAAAATATACAAGTAGCGATTACTCTGTCAAACCAAAATTCAACCAGAGTTTTGGTAAAACTAACAAATCAGGACCCAAGAAAATGTGGGTACCTAAGGATAAAATAATACATGTGGCAGATATCTTTAGCAGCAAAGCAAAAACACCAATCATGGTACCCGGACTCTGGCTGCTCACGACACATGACGGAAAGAAGGCATATGTTCCAAAGCCTGGAACTTAAGCCTGGAGGCCACGTAGGCTTTGGAGGCAATCAGAGGGGAAAGATCATTGGCTCTGGAACAGTAGGTAATGGAAATCTTCCCTCTATAAGTAATGTTTTATTAGTTGATGGATTAATGCATAACCTGTTATCCATAAGTCAATTAAGTGATAACGGTTATGATATAATCTTCAATCAAAATTCATGCAAAGCTGTTAGTCAGAAAGATGGGACTATCCTATTTAATGGAAAGAGGAAAAACAACATTTATAAAATAAAACTTTCTGAACTAAAAAGTCAAAATGTAAAATGTCTATTGTCTGTTAACAACGAGCAATGGATCTGGCACAGAAGATTGGGACATGTTAGTATGAGAAGAATATCTCAGATTAACAAACTCAATCTAGTCAGAGGACTTCCTAACCTGAAGTTCAATTCAGATGCTCTGTGTGAAGCATGTCAGAAAGGCAAATTTGCAAAACCAGCTTTCAAATCCAAAAACGTTGTTTCCATCTCCAAGCCATTAGAACTTCTGCACATTGACTTATTTGGACCAGTTAAAACTGCTTCAGTCAGTGGCAAGAAGTATGGGTTAGTAATCGTAGATGACTATAGCAGATGGACATGGGTAAAGTTCTTAAGGCACAAGGACGAGTCACACTCTGTGTTTGTTACCTTCTGTAACCAAGTTCAGAATGAAAAGGATCTTAGAATCGTCAAAGTCAGAAGTGATCATGGTGGAGAATTTGAAAACAAAGATTTTGAGTTATTCTTTAATGATAAAGGCATTCTGCATGATTTCTCTTGTCCTAGAACTCCCCAGCAAAATGGAGTTGTAGAATGAAAGAATAGAACATTGCAAGAAATGGCCAGAACCATGATCAACAAGACTAACGTTGCTAAGATCTTCTGGGCAGAGGCAATAAACACAACGTGTTACATTCAGAATAGAATCTCCATAAGACCTATTCTGGAAAAGACTCCATATGAATTGTGGAAGAACAGAAAGCCCAACATTTCCTATTTTCACCCATTTGGATGTACATGTTTTATCCTGAATACAAAAAATTATTTGAACAAGTTTGACTCTAAAGCACAAAAGTGTATTATGTTAGGATATTCTGAATGCTCAAGAGGGTACAGAGTATACAATACAGAAACACGGATTGTGGAGGAGTCAATCAGTGTTTGTTTTGATGATAAGCTTGACTCTCAAAAGTCAAAGCAAAATGAATTCCTTGCAGGTATGGAAGTTGAACTCACAGGTACTGAAGACAAATCATCAGAAGCTCTCAATAGAGACACTCCCTTAACATCAGAAAGAGTAACTGCAAGCAATCCAGCACCTTCTGTTGATCAACTCCAGAAAATACCATCCAGAAGCAGCATGGATCACCCAGAAGAAACAATCTTAGGAAGGAAGGAAGATCCAATCAGAACAAGATCTAGCTTCAGAAACTCTGAAGAATCCCTCATGGGACTGGTTTCTCTAATTGAACCAACAACAATTGATGAAGCACTTCTGGACAATGATTGGATTCTAGAAATGCAAGAGGAGCTAAATCAATTCACAAGAAATGATGTATGGGATCTAGTTCCCAAACCAAAAGGATTCAACATCATTGGTACAAAATGGGTGTTCAGAAACAAACTGAACGAACAAGGTGAAGTCATCAGAAACAAAGCACGACTGGTAGCACAAGGTTATAGTCAGCAAGAGGGGATAGACTATACAGAAACCTTTTCTCCAGTCGCCAGGTTAGAATCTATCAGACTCTTAATTTCATTTGTTGTTAATAAAGGCATCACTCTGTATCAGATGGATGTTAAGAGTGCATTCTTAAATGGCTATATAGAAGAAGAGGTATATGTGCACCAACCCCCTGGTTTTGAAAGTTCCAAAAATACATAATATGTTTTCAAACTAAAGAAGTCACTCTATGGTCTGAAACAAGCTCCCAGAGCTTGGTATGAAAGACTAAGTAACTTCCTGCTAGAAAAGGAATTCACCAGAGGGAAAGTGGACACAACCTTGTTCTGTAAGACAGTTAAGAATGACATTTTAGTATGTCAGATTTATGTTGATGACATCATATTTGGATCCACTAAACCCTCTCTGGGAAGAAAGTTTGCTAAATGTATGCAGGCAGAATTTGAGATGAGCCTAATGGGGGAACTGAAATTCTTTCTTGGCATTCAGATTAATCAAACCCCAGAAGGAGCTTACATTCATCAGAGCAAATATGTCAGAGAACTTCTGAAGAAATTTGATCTCTCAGAATGTAAGCCATCAAAGATTCCAATGCATCCCACGTGCATTCCGGAAAGAGAAGAGGTAAGTAAAAAGGTAGAACAAAAGGTCTACAGAGGTATAATTGGTTCTCTTCTCTATCTGACGGCTTCAAGGCCTGATATTCTATTCAGTGTTTGCATTTGTGCTAGATTCCAATCAGATCCTAGAGAATCTCACTTAATAGCAGTTAAGCGAATTTTCAAGTATCTGAAAGGTACTACTAATCTGGGTTTGTTTTATAGAAAAACAAGTGATTACATCTTGATAGGATACTGTGATGCTGATTTTGCTGGAGACAGAGTAGAACATAAAAGCACTTCTGGAAGCTTCCAGTTTCTGGGAGAAAATCTGATCTCATGGTCCAGAAAAAGACAATCCACAATAGCTCTATCAACAGCAGAAGCTGAATACATAGCAGCAGTTGGATGCAGCACACAAATGCTCTGAATGAAAAGTCAACTTGAGGACTTCAAGATATTTGAGAGTAACATCCCTATCCTCTGTGACAATGCTTCTGCTATTTGTCTTCACTACAAGAAAATTAGTGTTTAACGACACAAAAATTGCGACAGTTATGTGATAACTGTCGTAATTGACATATAGCGACAGTGTTTACGACAGTTGACACCAACCGTCCCTAATATTTATTTTGCGACGGTATATTTAACCATCATAATATTATTATTACGACGGTAAAACAACCGTCGGCCCCCATTTAACACTTTTAACATTGATTTTTCACCAACAACTAGTCACGACGGTAAAATTAACCGTCCTAAAAGGCATATCACGACGGTAAAGCACCCGTCGCACCCTTAAACCTTTCACGACGGTAAAATTATCCGTCCTAAAATTCATTTCACGACGGTAAAACAACCGTCGCACCCAAAACCTTTAAAAATTCTCATGGGCACGACGGTAAAACACCCGTCGCCGTAAAAAAGTTAAAAAGCTCTTAAAAAGCTCTTATTCATTTCATTATTCTTGTTACAATTTTATTTTTACAGTGAACCCTTCATCTCTCTCCCGCGCAGCCTCTCACCCCCCAACCTTCAAACCCTAGCGTCATATCCTCTTCGCGACGACGGTGTACCCAGTTCTCCCTCAATCAAAACCCAACCACCAAAAACAAACAAAAAGCTAAAGATCTTACCCCTTTCGCGATTGCTTTATGACTTTCTGTCCGATTTGTTCTGATCTTCTTTCTCTCTTGCTTTGTAGATTCTGGCGAGTTCGAATGGAATAGCGGCGGCGAAGCTACGGTGATTAGCAATTAGGGTTTTAGATGTTTAAATCCTAATTGCTCTTTCTCTTTTCGTCTTCAACGACAACGCTGGTATCTCCTTCTTCGCGTTTTAGATGTTCTTATCCTATGTTGCAGTGAATCAGGCCATTACACTTATTTCAAGTGTATGTTGGTAGAAGAGTTAGTGGTGTAACTCCAAAAAATTTAAGTTTATACCCAGGTTGGTGGAACTCTGTTGCATTGGCCATCTAGCACCAGAAATTCTTAGTTATGTGAATATTTAATTGAAGAAGGAGCGGATGTAAATGATGTTGATAGAGCTGGTGAAACTCCTCTAATGAATGACATCCTTTGACATAACAAAGAGGTATGCTTATTCTACCCATATACATATGTTCATTAGTGCATCACTTTCCATCTTTTCTTTCATCTTATCACTTCTTCTACTATTCAATTTCAGAATCTAGGTTGAGTTATTAAGAACAAAATTTCTAAGATGGTTCTGAAATTCTATTTTACTGTTGTTCTAGATTTGACTCTGGTTTCGTCAGTTTATAGGTATTTTAGTTGACACCTAATAAATGAGCACATCTAATACCCTAAGTACCAATATCAGTAATTACACTCTTTTTGATAAAAATAGTTATAAGTTAGGAGAAATCTTCTATCTGATGATGGTAACTTACAGTGGATAATGGACTATTATATTTCCATATGGAATCACTAAATTGATTTGTATTTGGTTTTGATGAAATGCAGTAGTTTGATTTTACAGATAAATATAGAGGAAAACATGACAACAACATCATAGTTGCACAAAAGTACTACATATCTATCAGTGGCTATAATGTAAGATTTTTTGGTTCAATGCAATTCTGGATCAATATAAAAAAAACTATACATTTGAAATTTGAAATGAATATTCGAATTATAATTGAATGCACATGATGAATTTCTATGTCCTGCTGCATGGTTGTATTAAGCATCTAACAACCAATATTACTTGGATTACCTTGGTAGAAATGGCGACTCCATGGGAGAAATTGGTTCGCAAATGACTTCCCTGAAATGCTTGAGCCTCATTGAACTCGGACAACAATCCTGCTTGTGCATTTTTTTCATCTTCCCCAGTTACATTACCACTTATGCATTGCACCTTCTTCTGAATCACTGTGTCGTCGTGAATATTAAAAGATAAGTGATTCTTCATAATCTCTATTTGATTCACAATATTTACACTGCAACTTGTCATGTCAATTGCTTTGAAACATGATGCCTGACTGTTATAAATAATTTATGATGCAGGTCAGTTCATTGGTTGATGGCATGTGCAACATAGCATGTGGTATGTTGGACTCCTTGCTCCATAATTCTGCCAAAATTGCCCTAATTGCTCCACAACACGCCACGTCTTATGTTTTCAACATGACACGTCTTATGTTTTCAAACTATCAACTACACCTCTTTTCTTTATCAAAATGTAAAGATGCATTTCAAAACAAAAACTTCTGCTGCCCTACTTGATATCAAGATTGATCGAGAAATATTGGATTCAGTTACAGTTGCCCTTAAAGAATGTTTGTTTCTTTCATATCAGAATATGCAGAATATTATTCTATTGTTTTCTATTGCTGTGATTTTTTAAACTTCCAATGTTAATTTATTTGTTCTAAAACAAATTATACAGATTTTCGCAATGACGTCTCATTAGTCTTGTTGTTGGATTGGTACTGCTGCTATTGGCTCCTATTATTAGCAGTTGGGTTTCGTTTTATTATAATAGTTCAATGACCATATGAATCTTTCTTGTGCTTACAATATTTTTTAATGTATATTACATCATCTTATATTTCATTTATTTGCATCAGGCTCTACGTTTGGAGTAACTCGACGTCGATTTCAGGTTTATGTACATGCTATTATTCTATTTACATATTATTATTCTATTTGCAGGTTCAGCATCTGATTGCAGAAGTCAGTGAAATTATGACTAATGATACTGTAGATAAGGATGGTTTGTGGAAAAACAAACTCATTGATCAGTCATTGGAGCTTTTAGATTATTTACCTCAAGCAATTCAAGACATGTGATGTGTGCAAGCAAGAAGTTCATAATCTCCCTGTCACTCTCTTGCGCATCCAAAATGTTCAAACTCAGAATACCGGAGCAAGGTCTCAGCAGGAAGACGACTTCAGGCATGTGCAGTTATTTTCATTTGATAAAAACTATTACTCGTATGCTTCGTTTGAGATATATGCATATCTTGAGATCTTATGGGCAACTTCTTTAATGGCATATTATTTATGAAAATATCTAAAATATGAGGCCAACCAAACTAGTTTACTTTCATGCACTATAGCATTATTGCGTAGCGAAATTTGATCAAACCGCTATTCCCACGATCTATGATCTGCTTGTATTGAAGTTGTAGATTTTAGTTTACTCTTCAGAATATTATCATGTAGTCAATTTTGTTTTGGGATTTCTGCGGTCGATACAAGTGCATTGGTTTATAAATGGAATATAGCGTTCTCTTTGTATCTTTCTTGTACTAAAAGTAATTGCTACCGGTAACACTTCAATTTTTGGGTATTGCTTGTGAATTAAAATGTTTTGATAGACTCGGGTTTAGCTGCAAAAGGTAGGTATTTATTCCTTAGCACAAATATGCAAGAAATGCTTTTTACTCTTGCCAAAATTTGAAATAGGGAATCTTGAAACTTTTGATGTTCGAATGTTCTACAAAAGTGAAGTTCCCCAATGCTTTATTTCTTTCTAATGCTAAGTTTCTCAAAAGTGAAGTTCCTCAATTGACTTATTTGTATACTATGATAGTTACAGGAATTGATAGATAATGCAGCAGCAAGTGCTCGATCATGGATAGGAAGAGCTAAAGAAGCAGCAAGACATGGTAACCACTGTTCACCTAAATTTTTTTGCTCATTTTATTGAGTTATACTTAGTTTGTTTTATCCCATTTTACTGAACCTTTCTTCTTTTTTCACCTTTACAAATGAAAATACTGCTGCAGTACTAAACTAAAGGAATATATCATTTACAGATCAAAGAAGATTAGAGAAATTCGTGAATGTTGAAGGAATGATACCCTCATTAAGAGACCCGGAGCGCTTTAGTTTTTGGGTGATTATTCCATGTGATTTAAAGTTTTTACTTTGTTGGTAAAAACAACAGCATTTGCTGTATTTATTGCTATGTACTAATTGTATCATGATTACAGTTGGCTACCCTCTCCAATCGGAGGCCTTCAGAAAGATTGGAACTCCTACGCATTAGAGATACCAAAGAGGTAATGAGTCATTGTTAGAAAGTTGAATTTTAGTAGCATTAGAAAGTTATTTTTGTTAAATTCAGGCTAGTAAGAAAGAAAGTTGAACTGTGTGATGCTTGTATAGAATAACAAGTTCTTCCTTCATTTCTTTTGAAAAAGGAGGAAGCTGAGAAAACATGAGGGTTGGCCTAGCGGTAAAAGCTTAGGTCCTGAGAGCGTGCTCCTCTCAAGTTCTCTGGTTGTAATTTTGCTAGGTACAAACAATTCATGTACTAAGTGTCACTTTTTCTTTGGTTTGTTTGCAGCAAGGAGTGGATATCAATGCAATCGATAGAATTTTGCTTCAATCTTCAAAGCCATTTCTTCACACTAATGTTGATTGCAATGCATTATTTGCTGCTGTGGTCAGCAGGCAGATAAATGTTGTTAAACTCCTTTTGCAGGTTGGTGTAAGACTTGATATCAAGGTCAAATTAGGAGCCAGAAACTTCTATTCATTGGACTAAAGAATATCAGAAAGCAGTTTTGGATATAATTAGAGCCAGAAAGGTTGTTAAGTCTAGCAATGCGTCTAGATTTTCATCTTTGTTATTCGTCACTCACGCGAATGACATAGAGGCTTTGAAAAAAGTCGTTGAAAACAGAAACATAAATCTAGATGAGCAAAATGAGAGTGGATTTTCAGCTGTCATGATATCTGCTTCAGAGGGTAGCGTGGAGGCATTCAAGTTGCTTCTTCACGCTGGAGCTGATGTAACCAATCTTAAAAACAAAGATGGTTTAACAGCTCTAGATATCATAGATTTGAAACAAAATGGTGAAGATGGTCATAAGGTGATGTTTGAATATGCACTTAAAAAGGGATGTTTGAAAAAAATTTGAAAGGAAATGATGCAGAGAATGTGATCATGGATGAGTTAGCTAGAAGAGTAGTATTGTGCGGTGCGCGTGTGAAGAAACATACAAAATGTGGTAAAGGACTTTCATGAATTTTGTAGAATATTGTAACATTTTTTGTAATTCTCTCAAGTTGTAGCAAACCAATGTAAATATTAAAATGAAATTTGGCCTTTGATGATATTTGAATTTTTCTTGTTTATTGGTAAATTTTGCACTTCTTTTTACCTTTGATCACATTTTTTTGATATTATTGATGATTATTTGATATTAAATGTTTTTATTGTAATTAACTTTATTATGTTGAAAAGTGATAGAAAATAAAATAAAAATACTATAAAAAAAAATATTAAAGTAAATAATAATTTAAATATAATAGTAAAATAATATTATATTTAAAATTATTTTACTAAATAATAATTTAAATAAAAATATTATTTGAAATTTATAAATCAGATTACGACGGTTAAAACCGCCGCAATTTCTAACCTACGGCGGTAGAATAACCGTCGCAAACAACAACAAAAACAAAAAATAAAGTCAAATTCACGACGGTATATAACCGTCGCTATCTGTTGTGCGTGACAGTTTTTGCAACCGTCGCGAAATAGGCTGGGGACGCACGATTCTGCGACGGTACTTCTACCGTCGTAGATTGTAAATTGCGACGGTTTTAACCGTCGTAATCAGCCAAAATAACCGTCCCAATCTATCATTTTTCTTGTAGTGCTTAGTAAAAATCCTATTTTGCATTATAGGGCTAAGCATATAGAAATAAAACATCATTTTATTAGGGACTATATTCAGAAAGGGATTCTAAATTTAAAATTTATTAACACAGACCATCAATGGGCTGATATCTTTACAAAACCTTTTTCTGAAGATAAATTCAACTTCATTCTGAAACATCTCAGCATGAAGCTCTGCCCAGAATAAAACTGTTTTGATTCCATATCTTAACCTTCAGAACTTTGTTTATTGTTCCATGAACTGCTGATCAATCTTTCTTCAGATCTTTAGAAGTACAGATTGTCCATTTGCACGCTTCATTTCAAGGATAGAAATGTGCAGTTCACTCAAGCAAACAAGTGTCATCCAGTCATCAGCTACTTTTTGAGGCTGAACACGCGTTCACGTTTCTGAAAGGTCAAAAGCGCTGATTGGATGCATTGGGACACATGTCATGGGTAACCGTTTCAATATCTTTCTGAATCCCCCAAAATCAGCTATCATTAAATGCTCATAATCATTATAATTTATTTCTCTCTCTTGCCGTTTATGTTTTCAAAATACTTTTTTAAAAATCTATTTAAACACATCTCTCACCACTTACACTTTTTTACTTTCACTTTCATTTTCTCTACAATCTTATTGATTTCAGTTTGGAACCTTTCTCAAAACCCTTTCAATTTCTTCACAAAACCTTCGTGTGAACATGGCTTCCTCAAGCAACCCTACTTCTAGTTCTCAGAAAACAGATTCCTCCGAACAATATGAAGAACCCTACAGAACTCTTCTCACACCAATCAAAAATCTAGAAGTTCTTTCTGAATTAATTGTGGACTTTAACAGTCTTCAAGAAAACGGGTTTAATCTCTTAGAAGAAGTAAAGGCTCAAGGCTCGGACAGATATTTTGACCGACTGGTGGGTCCAACATTCCCAATCCTTGTGAAGGAATTTTGGATTCATGCTTCATCTTCCAACCATCAAGTTACTTCATACATAATGGGGAAGAAGATTGTCATAACAGAGGACCTCATTGCAAGATTAATAGGCTACAATGATGGTGGTGTACGATGCATTGACATGGCTGAAAGATGCGCTGATGTCGCCCTAATTGCTAGAGAAATCTTCACTTCGGGTCTTCCCTCCAGCAAGATAAGGGATCTAAAAGACCATCATAGAATATGGGCCAAGATTATTCTGGGATGCATAAACCACAGGAAGCCTATCAGCTCTCCTGACTACATCAATATTGATCAGCAATTTCTGATCTACTTCATCTCCCAGAAGATTAAGGTGAATCTGGCTCATCTGCTGTTTAACCATCTAAGGACTAGTGTCAAGGAAACCAGAGAAGAGGAGCGCACAAAAAGGGACTGGATACCCCTAGGAAGGCTTATATCAGATATTCTAACAGAGAATAAGTTGATTGATCATCTTACAGAAGCTCAGGAAATCAGCTCTTTGGAAGCTACTGTTGGTAAACAGCTGAATGCAAAGAATCTGAAGAAAATGAAGTTAATTGAGAACGTCAAGAAGGAACCCAGTGTCACTTCTTTTGCAGCAATCTCCAGCAGAAGAATCCCTCTAGATAACTTTCCCCTGTTCTTAGAGATTGATTCTAAACCTGATATAATAGTCAGATATCTGGATGCATGCAAGGCGGATGGTACAACACCAGATTTGAACATTCAGGATATGCAGCAGAAGGCTCCAGAAGTTGTGCTGAAGAAAACCAAGAAAAGGAAAGCTGTAGCAGAAGGATCATCCCAGCGGACTCCTAAAAAGAGAGGTAATCCTTCCTCTGTAACTGTTTTAAACTCAATTTCTATATCAACATCTATACCAATTCCCACTCAATCAGAAAACCCCACACCACAAACATTTGATGACTTTGACATTGAATTCGACCCCTCAGAAACCTTAACTCTTAGAAGATCTCGCTCCCTACCTCCAAATCCAAATACTGAAGCAACCCAACAAGAACTTGCAAAAGTTCTATCAGATATAGAAACCTTTGACCAACATACTTCTGCTCCCATGCCAGAAAATCCAAACCATGAAACCACCACAGAAGCACCACAACCAGATATTCCCCTCTCTCCACAACCAGAAATACCACTACCTCCATCTCCTCAACCAGAAATTCATCCACCTTCTCCACAACCTAAACTATTTCAACCAGAAGTTCAAACTTCTGAGGCTCAACCCTCTGAATCCTGTGAACCAGAACCTCATAACGATCAATCAAACCAAACTGTTGATTCTGATGCCATTCCCATTCCTGGAATCACTGAACCTCTGGCCATCCGTATGCCCCTAACCATTCTGGATATTCCCCAAATTCCCTCCTCACTATAATCAACTCCACCAAACTCCCCAACCAGTCCAATAATTATTCCAGACTCTCCCACTCCCTCACCAAAGAACAATCCAGATGACAACATCAAGACTGTCATTGATTTAACGATTTTTGAACGTCTTGCTGCCATAACCCACAAAACAGCTATTCCAAAACCAAAACCATATGAAACCTCTACAGATGTTGGTACCAGCTTATTGATGTTTGAAACAGAAGTACAGAAGTGGATCACTTCTCTGAAGCAAGCTAGTCTTGAGCTGATTGATCCTGCTGCATCAGACTACCTTTGGACGAGTTTCAGAAGATGGGTATGTTCTGAAACTCATAAGATGTAAGAACAGAGCTATGGACAAGTTCAACAGAACTTCAGTAATCTACTGAAAGTAATTGAAGATCAAGTTCTGAGCCAGCTTCTCAAGGAAGAAGTTCTCCCTCTGGACAATGCTCCCTGGTCTGAACATCGTCCAGCATACAAAGTTCAACCAGAGTCAGAAGATCTCAATCTGACTGTTACTCCAGAGAAGATGATTCCTGTTGAAGAACTGGGTCAAAAAGAGGATATTGCAGAATGCTCTGAGAAGCATCCAGTTTCTGAAGATCCTCAAGCTTCCTCCTATGAAAGGCAGACTCTAGAAGACTTGAAAAGATCTGATATGTTGATGAAGGAAAGAATGGATAAACAGGACAACAAAATTGATGAAATCACGAGCATGTTAACCCAGCAACAGGAAACCAACATCCAGATCAAGAGCATGTTGGAAGCTTTGTTCACACGTCTTCCTCCTCCCTCTTAGAATTTCCTCGTTTTTAAAACATGTTTATCTGTAATATTCTTACATTGTTCTGAACTTTTCGTTGATTCTGGTTTTTAATATAAATGCATTTTGGATCTGATTATATGTTCTTTTTGATAACTGACAAAAAGGGGGAGAAAGAATGATATTTTTCAATAACGGATTACTAAGACATAAGTCTCAGACATTCTGATCTATTTAAATTTCTCTCTTCTGAAAAGCTTGAACAGGTACAAAACTCTGATGAAAGATACAGTAAGGTTCTGATGCTCAAAGACTCATGGAATTAAAGGAAAGTAATCAACTCAGGGGGAGTTTTCTTCTTAATTCTATACTTTTTATTCTTTATTTTTAATTGAAAAATCTGGTTTTTGTCATCATCAAAAATGGGGAGATTGTTAGAACATAGTTTAATTCTACAACCCTTGATTAGAGTTTTGATGATAACAAAATACAAAGAATAAATAAATTCAAAGATATATATATATATAACAAATATGCTTCTTAAAATTATGTTTTGTATATACAGAAGTTCTGATGGAATCAGCATCAGAAGATCAGTAATATGTGATACACGCTGAAGCTACCAGATTATACGCTGAAGCTTGATGACCAGAATCTGCGCATAAATAATACACTCTGACTCTGATCAAAGATCTTTACCAAGTCATCAACACTCTGAAGCGTTATCATAAGTTAAAGCAAAGAAGACTCTGAAGCGTTATTAATTATTCAAGACAGAATTAAATGGTAACGGCTCTCTTCAGACAAGATCTTCTTCAAAAGGAAAGTGCGTTATTATCATTAAACTGGCTTTATGGACAACGTATCTTTGCCTTGCCTATATAAACAAGTCTGCTTGAGAAAAGACTCACGCATGCACTCACATAATTTGCCAAGCCTTCAAACCACGCTTATTCAAACGCTTTAGCAAAATTCAGTTTACTCTAAGCTTAAGTTGTGTAATTATCACAGTTGTGATATATTGTTTTGTTAGAAAACGTTAACACCTCCTTGTTCAATTATTTGTGAAAGATTTCCTTGAGATAAACCGGCTTGTGGTTATACTCAAGAAGACTTTAACAGTTGTTAAAGTAGCTGTTGTAATCCTTTGAAAATAGTGGATTAAGACCTCGTTGGAGAGAGGCGAAATCACCTTGACGGATGGACTGGAGTAGTTTGAGATCAAACGAACCAGGATAAAAATATTGTGTTGTCAAACCATTTGTTTTAAGTTTTACAATTTAACCCCCCCTTCTTGTGTTTTTCACATCTTCAACAGGGGTTTCCAAATCAAAGAGGTATGACAAGTCAAAGGTAAAATATTTTAATTGTCAGGAAATCAGTCTCTTTAAAAGGGATTATCTTGAGAGAAAGGTCAATAAAATTTTGTTCAAACTGTTATTGCCTTAGATGGGGAAAGTTAGAGGATGTTGATGTACTAGTAGTATCGAGTTTGGAAACTGAAGATAGTTGGGTCATTGACTCAGGTTGCACTTATTACATGTGTCCAAGAATGAAATACTTTGAAACTTTGAAGATAATTCAAGGTGGAGTTATTCGTCTTGGTGATAATAAGACTTGCAAGGTTCATCGTATTGGTACATTCAGACTTAAAATGTTTGATGATCGTGAACTTCTTATTCATAATGTGAGATATGTTTCAGAACTCAAGTGAAATTTGTTATCTATAAGTATGTTTGATGATCTGAGTTATTGTACTAGAGTTGAACATGGAGTGTTAAAGATTTCGCGTGATGAATTGATTATTGTTAAAGGGTCTAAAATATGTGGTCTATATATTTTAGAAGGTTCAAATGTTGTTCATTCATCATTAACTAGTGGAGGCTTTCATGACATGGAAAAATTATGAGATTTGAGTTTAAGGCATTATGAATGTCTTGAGAAAGTTTCAGAGGAGTATAATGAATTTAGCATAAATCAAGGAATAAAAATGCATGTTACCACTGAGTTGTTATTAAGTTTTTGAGAAGAGTTGAGGTTAAAACAACTTATTTGGTTGGTAGGGAATTTTTTAAGAGGGAGAATAGTGAAAACCAAGAGAAAAACCTGGGAGAAACTATAACAGAGAAAACTCAGTTTGAGGTGGAGTTTCCTATTATGGATGCTAGCAATAGTGAGAAAACTATTACAGAGATCTCTAATTATCATTTGACGCATGATAAAGTAATGAGGGTTATTGTAGCATCTCAAAGGGACAATTATGCTGGCCTTGAATATTATTTTTTTAATGTGGCTGAAGGACTGCAAAATAAAAGAGGAAAAACCTTCAGGGAGACATTTAAAAAAGGTGGAGTCAAGGGTGATTGAAAAATCATACGTGTAGGCTTGTTAAATTACCTAGACAGAAAAAGGTAATTGGAAACAAATGGATGCAAGTGACGAGATCAAGATTCAAGAGTTGTTTGAATTTGATCAAGGTTATAGATTAGAGTTTCAACCTGGTAGAGAGGAGTAATGTTGTTTATGATTAAATTAGTATCAACACGATTTAAAGTCAAGGTAGAGATTGTTGAAATATGTCTTGAAACTTTCGGTGATGAAGAGAAAGAAAACATATTTCGAGATTGTCAAAAATCATAAAGCCGAAAAGTAATCTGGTCCGAGCGATTTACGAATATCGAATTCGTCATATTCAATTGATTGATCTATTCATTAGTGTTAGAATATTTTATATTAATTTAGAGATTATATAAATTGATATGAAAAGATACTATAAGATGTCTATAATATTCTAATATATATATATATATATATATATATATATATATATATATATATATATATATATATATATATATATATATATATATATATATATATATATATATATATATATATATATATATATATATATATATATATATATATATATATATATATAATATTCTAAAAAATATTATAACATATATATTTATAATAGTCTAGATATATTATAAGATATCTATAATATTCTAAAAGATATTATAAGATATATCTATAATATTCTAAAAGATTATAAGATATATATTTATAATAGTCTAAAAAATATTATAAGATATTTATAATATTTGAGAGATATTATAAGATTATAATAATATCTTGTATTCTAATAATTCAGGATATATGTTTTGAGATTTGTTATGGATTTGTTGGATTTTAACTATTATAAATATGTATATTATAAATATGTATGTGTTATGTTATTATAGTGTGACAATCTTAGAGTTTACAACAAAAAAGGAGGACAGTGATTTAAGGGCATAACATATGGTTTTAGCTATTCTCAATAGAAACCTTAGATATGTAAGAGTTTTAGAAATTGGAGTTATCTAACACTTGTTTACATCCTGGGTTTGACTTATTCATATATTGAAGGCACACTTGAATAGAAAATAAGGTAATGTTTGGCGCCTTCAGGGTTGTTCTTGGGAACCTGAAGGTAGATGCTATTTTCTAGTAACTCATTTATAATATCTTGTAACAATTTTCTGAGTATAATGAATTGTAGAGTTGATCTCTCCCCAAAGTAGATCATTTGATCAAATTGGGTAAACAAAACTTTATTTTTTTCTCGTCTTATTCTGTTATATATTATTATCTGTGTACAAATTATTATTGTTGTAAACTATTTATTTTGATTGCTATTATTCTTTGTCTCGCAAATTGATATTGAATTTTATCGTAATTCACAACAAGATCCACAACAACTCTAGAAATATAGATGCATCTCTGAATTATTTTTTTAAGATATGGGATGGCAACTTAATTTAATAAGGAAAAGTTGTGACTTCGAAAACATCTTTGAATTAACTTTAGAAAAATTCAAAGATACATCTCCGAAATAAATTAACAAAAAATAAAATTTAATAAGATGTATTTTCGAATAAACTCAAAAATATTTTAGAGTATTAAATCCCGAAAATCGTGTGAAGATAAATCAGAGATCACAATTCGTAGTAAATATAAGAGACCATTATTCTCTATTCGATTCTTGATAAAAATTCCCACATTCATAACTATTCACCGAATCGAGTTAGCCTATGTTTGCTAAGAAGGTGAAACACCACTACCGCGCATCCGATATTCTTTTCACCGAACATATGGCGAGAAGGTTTTACTCTTTTGGAGTGGGGTGTATCTGTCCCTCTAAAATTTCCCATTACTTAAAGAAATCCTTAAGAACGGAGCTAGGTCCACATTCATGTATTGCCAGTGGCTTGAACATTATAGCCCACATATTTGTTTATTTCTCTTGTCTTGGAAAGACTAGCCTGTTTTAGCACAGCAGTAAATTACAATATTATCTTTAATTGCTATGCTTTATATTAATATTTTGATAATATTGAATGTTAATAACTATCGTTTAAAGTTTTTAGTACTCTTTATATTAATATTTTGTTAATACTGAATGTTAGTATTCTAATTTATAAGTTTACCAAAATTCTGATGATGATGATAAAAAAGAAATCAAAATTTAAAATAAAACTTAAAAAATAGACTAAAATTACAACTTAACTTAAAAAAAAAAAAACATCAAAATCATGATTTTTAAAATGAACAAACGAAAATTCAAAAAAAAACTTTATAAAAAAACAAAAATAATGGCTTTTAAAATGAGGGAATCACAATCAAGAAAAAAATTAAATAGACGGATCAAAATTACAATTAAGCCAATTTCTTAAAAAACACTAGTTAGTATTTTTTAGGGCGAGTAAAAAATCTATCTATTCTTAGTAGGAGTAACCACCACTTATTTACACGATAATTATGGGTCAAATACCAGTCAAGATTCCTCCTACATTTGAACTCCCAACAATGTCATCAGAAGCAAAAAGTTGACAAGTGCCAACCTTGAAGAAAAATGGAATAACTCTTTACTATAAAAAGTAACAGTAACATTTTCTATTATAAAAAAAAAAAATTGGAACATAATTTAATCCCTCTTCCAAAATAAGAGTTGTTCTCCCTCCCAAAACAATTCCTTAACACAAATGGTAGAGATATGTCAAATATGATCTATAAATAATTGTGGGAATTCCCTCTAGGTATAAAGAAAATGAATCAGTTCGCTTAAAGGGCACATGATTTTCCTATGCAAAGGTTTAATCACTTTCTTTCTTGTGAGCCTTACTATTTTTTATGCTTTCTCAACTGATTCAGAGGACACAGGCAGTGCAGCATAATCTTGTGTTTTGGTGGTAGGAAGGGAAAAGCTACGACGCTCTTTTCCTCCTGGTTTAGAAGAAGCATTTCCATACCAAACCATTCCTGCTATTGCAATTGCCATGCCTAGAACAACATGTAGATTGAGGCCCTCTTTTCCAAAGAAAATGAATCCCATGAATAGGACCAGAATAGTCTTCATATGACCAAGGACTTGGAATGATACAGCCGTAAACCTACCAATGCATATGAACTGGCTCAGATTTGTCCCTACCGCAATAGTGCAAGACAGAATAATGAACAACTGCAGACACAAGGAGCAGATCAGTTTAATAATAGTTTTCCAACAGTCATAACAGTAATCATGGTTTTTTTATGAGTGAAGGTACACTGTACAGTATTTATAAAGTTGACATAAAAGTGTATGCCTATTTAAATCTTTTCTACTTTTTTTTCCTAAGGTGAATGTCAGGGTCATTTGTGAGAGAGAAACGAGCAATAACGTGCAGATTGCAGAGTATAAGTCCATGCACAGTATACAGTTTGTCTCTCCACAGAATAAATTGTGTTTCTAAAAAGTGACAGTGTTTCTCCCATGGCCAAGGGATAGGACCGAAGTGCAAAAAGGTAGAGAATTATTGCTAGAACCAGATCTGGTTCCAAAGTGCATGCCAGGGACGGGCCCATATAAATGTAGCATATATTGTTAGTATACAGCGCTTTTGTGAATTAAAAGGAAGAGCTGTGCATGCCACAAGTGTAGAGATAAAAGTAAATTTAAACGGATGGTAGTGTAGGGATATACTTATACAACTAAATACATCTCGCTTTTGACTAGAGCAATATCATAAGCCCGTGAAATCATTGAAAAAGCATAATTGGCAAATCGGGGTATAGATAGATAAAACACAAACCTCCCAGAAAACATACACGGGAGCACAAGATAAATAAAACTATGGGGAAATTACACTCCCTTCCTCTAAAGTCTATTCAAACGACACCAACATCCCCTTTAGTTTTAAAATATACACTAATTTCCCCCTAAGTTTTCATTAAATAGACAACCATCTCCCTTCCCTGTTAACATTGTTTAATTTCTGTAAACTTCTAAATCCACGTTTAAATTTGATTATATAAGAAAAGCTGGATCTTACCCTTCGAAGGGAGGAAGAAGAAGGGATGCAGCAGAATGAGGAAGAGGGTTTTGCAGAAGCTACACACAGCTTTTAGTGATTCAGATGAAGACAATAACTTTTGGCCTTGACCGTGTAACCGACACAGAGATGTTCTTTTTAGCTTCTATGTAGCTTCAATTTCAATTTCTACCGTAGTCACCATCATCATTGTATCCTAGTGAGATCGAGGGAAGAGATGACATTGCTCTTTCAAATGGTGTTCAAGTTCCACCGAAGGTTGTTGGGAATTTCAACAGTAGTCGTGTACATTTTAGGGACAAACTTGCTATTAGGAAAATGGATATTAGCATTAGCTTTCCTGATGCTAGAAATGGTATTTGTGGTTCTAGTTGCGGAGTGAATCAAGGTCAAGGTGAAGTTTTTTCTTCTAATAATGGTGTGACAAAGGATTTTAGGCTCAACAAGAATAGCAAATTTTTGCTTCTAAGTGTGTCTATTTAATGAAAACTTAGGGGAGGATAGTGTATATTTTAAAACTAATGGGATGTTTGGGTCATTTTAATAGACTTTAGGAGAGGTGAGTGTAATTTCTCTTAAAATAATACTAATTATGAAACACGGATTTTGACACTGACACTTGAAATGACAATCATTGACACTGCTATTAATTTTTAATTAAGGTAATTAAATACATTATAATTTGTTTTTTCGGACAGTTGTTTGAATTATGAGACACGTGTCATATGAGTGTCAATACTGACTGGAGTCGAAAATGGGGACACGTCTAATCTTTTAGAAATGTCCATACTTCATAGGATAAGGGTATATAAAACTAATAAAAATCTTCAAGATTCGCAGGAAGCTCTTAAAATGTAATTTTAGAAAGATCTTTTACTCCTCTAGATTTGTGCATGATAACCAAACCTCATAGATCTTAACTTCTTAATAGAACGTTGCTCATAAATTGTAAACTTTTTCGAGGCTAGATAGGTCATATAAGAATGCAAAGTACTTAACACTGGGTATCCAAGTGAATGTAATGTTTTGGCTAATGTCCCCCATGCAGTGCAAGTTTATACAAAATTCAGAAATAATATATCCACTTTTCATGGTTTCTTTCTTTACTCTAAATATTCTGGAAGGAGATACTTTCAGCCATAGTCCTGTTAAGCCAACTCATTTGTGAAGGTACATCAGATGCAGGGGCACGGGTTTGAACCCCCGCAACATCCCACATGTTCACCTTTAAAGGGTGAATTCCAGCCAATAGGCTACTTGATCAAAAAAAAAAAGAAAATACTTTCAGCCATAAAGAATACACTTATGAAGAATGAATCCCCCCAAAATGAGACTTAAATGGCCTTTTATTAACAAGAAAAAGAGACTTATAAGGTGTTAAACACTGGATCTGTTACAACACCTTCTACTTTAAATGCTATTTACAGACTCTTTTTCTAGTTAACCAGGAAATTTGGATTTTTGAATTTTAAACACTATAAATGGAAGGAACATTATATAACTTTAGGCTGGAAGCAATGCTTACAGGACTTACAAATTTGAAAACAGGTTGGTTATGAAGTAGTGTTTATTAGTTAAGCTTAAACTAGGCCGTAGTAAAACAGTGGATCTTTTCTCAATATTATTATTTAGCAACCCAACACTGAATTTAAGAAGTAAAATTCTACACCAAGTTAGATAGTAAGCTATGTGTAAACAGTAAGTGAAATTTTGTATCAAATAGGAAATTTTCCATTCAAGAGCACACCCTAGTCCCTAAGCTTACAAGTTGTTTTAATATAAGTCAACTCTTGACCTGGAAGAAAGGGCAGTCTAAACTTGATAATGGGCCTGTTATAAATTAAAATTAAAAAAAAACTGATTTTGATACAAATAATTTTTAGACTTCTTTTGAAATTTTTAAGAAAAGCATAATTATTGTGTTTGTTTCAAAGCATTATGAACATTGCCAGGCTTCCTACAAAAAATTTGTACAAAAAAATAATTTGATTTTGTATTTCTCTTTCTTCTATTAAAATGATTTCCATCAAAAGCTAATTAAAATAACTTAATTTTCAGTATAAAAACCATTCTTTAACAAAAATGGTTTTGACAATTTGGACCACCCACTTATATATTCACGCACCAAGCCCAATATTGTTGGGCGTGAGGGGGTGTATTAAGAAATTTTCAAATCCCACGTTGGTTATAGATAGAGTTCGGAAACTCTTTATATAGAGTGACAACCCTCACCTTACAAGACGGTTTTGAAGGGATGAGTTAGGTCAAATTCTAATTCTAAAATGCTATCAAAGCCTCATTAAAGATCAGGTGGGCCACCACCTATTAGGTTTCCGTTATCAGACCACTCACCAAGCCCAAAAGTGTTGGGCATGATAGGGTGTGTTAAGAGTGTCACATCAAACAACATATGGCAATATGTGTTTATAAATGGGGGCAATCTTCCCCTTAGAAGCCGGCTTTGTAAGAATGAGTTAGATTCAATTCTAATTCTAGTACACGAACATAAAAACAAAATCAATTATTTTGATAATCTTATGAACAGGCCCATAGATAAACTTTACAAGTATCCTTATCCCTTTCCTCATAACTGAAATTAAAAGAACTAGAGAAACTTACGGTGGATGTCAAGCCATAATCATATGCATCAACTCGCTTGTTTGTTAACCAATAGTCCATAAAGGGGCCTACTAGCAGTAAACTTGCTGCCTGTGCTGGCGCAGTGTGTCCCAACAAGTTAAACGATCCAATAGAGTATTTCCTCTGAAGAAAATGCACATACTGCACAAATGTAACAAAATATCAGCCCTACGAAACCTAGATCATGATAAACCTGAACAAAAGAGGAAGAGCTAGAAATGCAATAATCACTTATCAAAGACGGAAATTTGTTGCAGGCTTTCCAATTTATCATTTTTAAATCTATAACAAGATAATTAATTCTTCTTGCATAGCATCATGAACCTAAAAATGAATATACCAATCTTGAACAGACTTGGTGACATCAAATTGATTGGTTTCTATCTCCCAACTAAGATTCAAGTATGAAATAGTATCAGTGTGTTACTTACATACTGCTGCAGTGCTGTGCTACAAACTGCAATGACGGCAGCTATGAAACCCTTTGTATTGACGCTGACATCGGTGACAGTACAAACCGCAACACCAGCCAAAACCAAAACAATACTAAGCTTTGTGTCCCTTGAATATCGCACATTGTCCAAAACAACTTCCAGGAGACACGATACTGGAATCATAGTCAGCTTAGCAATCTGACAATTTCATTTCAACGGGAAGAACTATTACAAATGCTTATCTTTTCACAGTTTAACATTTGATATTCAACTAAAAGCCCAAATTTTACCTGATAGAAACCGACGGAGTTCCACATTAAACTCACATTCATGCCAACAATGGAGCAATTTGCAAATAAGACAAATTTGATGATATCAGATTTTGGAAGATGAGAGGTCTGGATATATCCCAGCGATTTAAGAATGATCGTCAGCAAGGTTGTTGTGGCAAAATGCAAGCCAGTTAAAGTTGTGGCTGCATAATAACATTATATGATTTTGAATGTCAGGAGTCTAGTGCTGTGGTTCAGAAGCAACTCATAGCATTACAAGTTAACATTAGAAGAAACCATAAACTGCATAAGCGGTGGGACATATAAATTAAATGATAATACTTCCGTAGTCAATGTCAAAACCAAAAATCACAACTATTTCAAAAAGCTAACCTAGTGGAACCTCTACATGCCTACCTCAGATAGCACAACCAATTTTTTGGATGGGTAAAAAAATTGTACATTTTGCTCAGATTTTTGGATTCAACATCACAAAAACAATAAGTGTGTGCTGTACAACATTGGAATGTGATCAGAAAGCATACACTCAGCTAAGATATTCCTTCTATGACTCTTTTTTACTAAATATAGTATTGCTTATAAATTACAAGCATAATCAATGCTAACTTTCCCTATTGGCCTATTCAACAACTACAAAGAATAATAGATGCATTTTTCAAGTCTTTAGTTTATATCGAGCACCATCAATAACAGCCAGATAAAGTACAATCAACAACATATTAGAATGAAATTAAATTGAGGAGTATACAATTGAAAGCCTATATAATAGTCTTCCAGCAACCATAGTATCAAATACCACCCTTTAAATATTTTCTATGCCATAATGCATATCAAAGTTTTAGTCCATCAGGCAATTATGGAGTAAGTACAGCAGAATCAATATCTCAAGGCTAATCCAAGTCAAGTTAAGAAAGTTGTACAATCTTACTATTTGCAGAGTGAAATATATACATAAAACATCGAGTATACTATACTAAAAAGCTTTCTCCCTTTTCCTCCACACACACAAAACATGTTGGTCCGTGTATCATACCGAAAAGGAAAGCACACAGTTAGTAGTTTATATCCAAACAATACATGGATAAAAAAACACAACATCTTAAAATTTTACGAATGACCAACCAAAGATTCAAAAGAGAGTAAGAAAATAGGAAAAGTTATGAAAGGGCCATACCAAAACTAAAACCATAAGTGGCCATTAGGGCTTTATTCACAAGGATTATTGCCACAGATGTGACCACGTTAAACAACCATGATGCTGCATCAAGGGAAGCCTTCCTATCACCCTTGCTTGCAGATGACATATTGAACTAGAACTTTCAATATAGAAACTGGATTTTTCACTCGGCTGCACCACAAGTTCAAAACCGCACCACTTTATCTGTATGGAAAATAAATCATCAAAAGAAGCACATATTTCTATAGAAAATTGATTCTAGAGTCAAAATCCAGTCATTAAAAAACCTATAACCAACTAAATGAACTCCGAATAACAACATCCTCATCAGATCCATCACTCCTTCCGATAATCCAAAACAAATTACAACAGATTTGAACTTCAAATTAACCAAAATCACGAAGCTACAACAATTCCAAAAGCTAAACAAATAACTTGACAAAAAAGTTACACAATCCAAAACACAGATCCGGATCCTAATTCAAGCACTACGTCACTAGAATTACTACAAATCCCTAATCCAAACAAATCTGGCTCATCAATCATCATACACAAAACCATAAACAAATTCACGAAAAACTTTCACGAATCGGAGAAACAAACCTGTGATGCACGAAAGAACTGAACAAGAGAAGCGCGTTGATGCGATGGAGTGTGCGTTGACGAGAATTTGAAAACGACGTCGTGTGAGAGAGAACTGGATTCAGAAGAATTTCGTTCTCTCAGTTTGGTTTGAGATTCAGTTGCGGTGAAATTGGGGGGTTTTTAAAGGGTGGTTTGTGTAACGTCCAGATTCGGAGATCGAAGAAATGTGAGTTGCGGGGAAAGTAGAAGAGAGTAAACGGTATCTCATTAAAGAATAGTATTAGTCAACTTCATCATGCTTTAGCCTGCTTCTTAATCTTAATTAGATATAATTAACTCATTTATAGAACTCTTTTTTTTAATTCATCTACCTCATTTAAATAATTAACACTTCTTCAGTATAGATATAATTAACTCATTTATAGAACTCATTTTTTTTAATTCATCTACCTCATTTAAATAATTAACACTTCTTCCGTATTTATTGGAGAACAAAATTTATTTTATAGATTCATTATTTGAAGATAAAAGATAAACTCGGCCAGATTCCAATTTTTATTTATTTTATTTTTAAACAGGTGAAATTTAAATTATTAATTTATTAGATGCAACAAAAAAAAGTTAGATACATTACAGTTAAATTAGAAAACTATTTTTTTACCATAAAAACCAAATAATAATTTAATAATATATAACTGGAAATAACAATTTTGGTATAGTCTTTTTTCTTTTAGATATACCACTTTTAGTTTTTATTTTATATTTTAAACTTCTCTTTTAATATACCATTTTCTTTTAAATATATATTTTTCTTTTAAATATATCATTTTTAGTTTTGATGTGTCTTTTATTTTATTAGTTTTTACTATTTTATAAATAATTTTAAATTAAATTAAAATTCAATAAAAATAATAATATTATTTATATTTTATACATGAGTATTAAAAAACGGACAATCATGAACGCTATTTTTTTTAAAAAAAATTTAAATATAATTTCTTATGCGTGATTTTTATTATTTTTTAATAAAAATATAATAAATATATCTAAATATTATTTAAATAATAAAAATACAAAAAAATTATATATATAAAAGAAAAAATTATACACTTTTCATTGAAAAATAATAACAATCCTACTTTAAAAAAATTATATCTAAATTTTTTTTAAAGACACATTGTCATTTATTAATGATTACTTGTTATACATTACTACTAAGATTATAATGGAGAAAAATGATAGTCTACCCGAAAATAAATGTATGTTAAACCAATGGACTATAGTGGAATTTTTAATGTGTTTATTTTTTTTTTTCATTTTGATGTGTGGTGTGAAAGTTGGGCTTGAATCTCATGCCTTTTCTATGTTGTGCTAGTTTTGCGTGAGCATGTGTTATTCGGGTCGTTGTTAGGTCATTCTGTCTTACCTTTCCTTGTCCCTCTTATTGCGGTTTGTGTCACCATTTAGAAATGAAATAAAAAAATTTGGATTTCACAAAAATTAATCAATAAATAATTAATACTTCTTTCAGTGTCTATTATAGAAAGAAAACTTATTTTATAGATTCATTAAATAAATTATTAACTAAAAGTTCACATATATTACAATAAAATTTAAAAAAATATATACTAAAGTGAAAACCAAAAAGTACAGTTTAGAGAAATTAGATGTGTTTGATTTTATTTTTTTAGTTTTCAATTTCTTATTAATTAACAATTTTAATAAAAATTATTAAAAAAAAACAACAAACCATTCTTTTTTAAAAGATAAAATAAATATTTTTAATAATTATATTTATTGATACGAAAGACAAGCATGAGTTTTTATAAAATACCAACTGTCTCTATAAAAAATATATTTTAACATTAATTAGCTATAAATAACTCATTTATAAAAGTGATTTATTTATTTTTAATTCATGTAGATCATTTAAATCATTAATACTTATTCCCATCTATATTGAAGAAGAAAATTTATTTTAAATTTATTAAATAAATCATGTAATTAGAAGATAAAATATTATATATAAATAAATTGGTAGTTCACAAATTCAATAGTAAAAACGCGAGTTTGAATCTATCACATAAAAGATAAAATTTAGTCTATTAGTCTATTAGACCACAAATAAAAAAAAGATTAGTTACAATAAAATTTAAAAAGCATTTTTTTAATATAAAAACTAAATGATAATATAATAATATATAAAAGAAAACATGATTTTTTTTTATTTTTTATAAATATATCATTTCATTTTCTATTTTAAATCTATAACTTCTCTTTCTTAATATACCATTTTCTGTTAAATATATATTTTTTCTTTTAAATATACCATTTAGTTTTTGTGTATTTTTTATTATTAATAAATATTTTAAAATAAAATTAAAATTCAATAAAAAAATTATATTTTTTATGTGTGAGTATTAAACAATACTACAGTTGAAAACACTGACCAGTCGGTAAGTTGGTCGACTAAGACAGACTTATCTAAGCTCGACCACGCGTAGCACCCAAAGTATTCAGAAGGTGCGAGACACTGCTCAGTTGACAAGCGCGCCATCAGCCCGACATGGATAACTTGATCGAGCTCTATAGTCTTCGTGCCACGATGGTAGAACGCCCGACTCGTGACAGGATGTTCACGCCGCCGAACCCGGGTCCCTCAAAATGGGACCTGAGTTACGGCCCTCACCCGATATTCACCCTGGTCATTTGATCAGTTTCCCCACACCGACGAACATACAAAACGAGCATATCCCCGATACAAACTCTTTGCAAAATATGAAAGTCCTAATCAGGCTAACTTGTCAACGAACATGCAAATAACACAAGTTAAATATTCAAAGCAAAACGAGTAATGGCCGAAAAATAAATAAAGCGGTCACTTGGGTCGACATTGTTTGAATATTACATAAACGGGCAACAACCCAGGAAAATAACAAATATTACAAAAATGGCACGCAGGCTGAAACAAATACACAATCACCCCTCCGCTTCTCCTTTGACGATAGGCGACAATCGAGTAGGATCCCCAACTGGTTGATCAATATTATCCCTCAGACAGTCGGGAACCAGAATCTGACCGTCAGTCACGTAGTAGTTGACCCCCATGCCCAAAGTGTTAAGTTCAATACCGGGATTCAACACACGTATCTGACTCACCGCATTGTCAAAGCTCCCCTCAGAAGAGGCCTGAGCATCTTCCAGGCCAGCTGCAAACGGGCAACTAATTCAGCTCGAGTCTTCAAGTCCTTGGTGTCCTCCGGCTCTTCCTCAGCGGGCGCAATCTCGGCAATCAAGGTCGTTACCTTCCCCTCAAGACTCTCCCTCTCAAGCATAAGAGCGTTGCGCTCCTTGGATAACTTCCCCGACTCTGCCTCAGCCAACTTTAGGGCTTTGTCTTTATCGACCAAGGCCTTCTCGGTCGCTGCCAACTTGGCCCGAAGATTCTTCATTTCTATCTCATGGGATGAACTCCCCTTAGTGTACGCGATGACCATCTCCAAGATCCGCATCAAACCACCCGCGTCTTGGGCCAGCGTCGCCCTTTTCTCCGGACAACTCATTCCCTCGAGAAGGAGCGATTCAGCTCTAGGAAGACGAAGAGTCGTGCCATCGAAAAAAGACCTCTTCAGCCAGCAAGGAGACAGATCATAAGTCCTTTTTTCCGTCTCCCCGGTAAGGTCAACTCTCCCCTCGGGTCGAGGTCTCTTCGCCTTCGAGGAAACAACAACAGGAGATAGAGCAACTATGGTCGGAGTCGAGGATGATCCACCCGACCCAGGAGCAGGAACTGGCTCCGCGCTAGTCTGTGCATCCTTCTTAGCCTTTCTCGCCCGAGCAGCAAGTGTCTTGGCCAGACGTTCCTGGGCAGGATTCATGTTTTCTGCAAAACAAACAAAAAAGAGAAGAGTCAGTAAAACGACGATTCAAACAAACAACGACCACATACTGGAAAAGAAAATATATACCCAGATATCTAACATAACCCTCGCTTCCGAAGAGCTCCCTGACGTTTATGAGACTCGGCTCGAACACGGGCTCCCCGTTTCTATCCAGCATTGGCCTACCTCCCCGACCGACTCGCTGGATCAGAGGGATTTAGGCTACGAATAAAGTCAGAGTGGGGAAGCTCTCCAGGTCCTCATCCCCAAGCTCCCTCTCTCTCTCTCTCCAAACGTAAGAGCTCGATTCTCGCTCGAAATGCCTACTGATCCATTGAAACGGGAACTTGTAGATCAACGTCGTGGTAGGCTCCCGTAGCTCGTTCATATGAGGAGTCCCATGCTCGTTAAGCGACGGCTTGGTCCTAAAAACGCTCAACATTTCCCTCATCGAGGAGGGCTATACCAAGATATATTTGTCCTTAAAATAATGGACAGATTCCAGATATGCCTTAAAAAACTTCCCGTTGCCTTGTTTGAGGGAGACCCATCCCCACCTTCCATCGGTTCTACTCCTCTGGATATGAAAACAATAGAAAAACAACGGGATCGTGGCCCCTATCCTTAGATAGTCGCACACTATTTATAACACCCGCACGAACCCGATGTCGTTCGGATGTAACTGAGAGGGAGCCACTTGCAGATGCCGAAAAACGGCTACCTCGAAGTCGGTGAAAGGAATGCAGAAACCCGTATCTCAAAACACGATATCATACATCGGGATTCGTCTCCTATCGTACCTCGAGCATATTCCGCTGTCTTTCCCCGGGATATACAACGACCACTCCCTCGGGGCCCCCTTCTCGCGAGTATACACATCAGTGAAAACTTCCTCCCCGTGTTCATAGAAATACGCCCGCCACTTCCAGGGGTCTTTTTCGACCCATTCCCGAGGGTACTCATCATCTAGAGGAGGAAATAAGCTATCGTTAACCATAGGGGATACCCCCATGTCGGGCTCCCCCATCTGCTAATCTGCCTGGTCCGGTGTGTCCCCAGAGACTTCCAAGATGCTCGATGAGCTATTGGTCTCGCTCGAAGAACTCCTGGAGGATTCTGTAGACTCGCTCGAAATAAAGACCTGATCATCGTCTTCCATGGCACCTGAAAAGCAGAGGAAAATGATGAGCTCAACATCAATGCCAGAACCACCCTTCCACCGCTAAACAAGCGAAAGGGCGCTGGGAAACGAGGATCGTATCCCTGACCAAAACCCTCATTGAGGCACTCTAATAGGCACATGTTGCAGAAAAAATCCTAAGCCCTAGATGAGCCACGTACGGCGCAACGCCAAACCTCCAAGGAGATCCCCCGACGGCCCCGACGGTCATACGCCGCGGGAATAACACCCACCGCCGTGAGTTTCTAACGATCCTAACGGAATCCTAATCCTAACCGCATGAATCTCTAGAAAGTAAAAAGCAAAAATACGAAAAAAGAGCAATAATGGCAGACCAGGAACTTACCAACAGAAGAAGAGGAGATGAAACTGGATGGCAACGAGAGAAGAAACTAAGAGATCAACGGTGGTCGACTATCGAGCTAACGCAAGCAGATGAAAGAGAAGGCGAAAAATACTAAACGCCATGTTCCTCTCATATTTATAGCTGAAATAGACCGCACGTACAAAATACGCGTCTAGGGAACCCTAGGGTCGTTATAATGACACACTAGCCCTAGGTCATCATTGTGCCGCTTCGTCAGAACGCTTCCCGAAACATGCTACCTCTCCAAATTCAAAATTCCCAACGGCCAACCGCCTCACATCCCCAGTAGACTCGTCTGTATGACACACCTTGTTATTCGAGCAAATGTCAAAGTCATCACTCCTATGCCCAGAAGCAACAACTTGAGGGGCTACTATTCTGGACTGGCCTGACAACTTGATGGGCCCGGTCCCAGAGATCTCCAAGGGTCGAGTCTGTCCGACCGTAACCCGGATCAATCGCGTGGCTATACCCCCTGTCGAGAAACGACAACCATTTTCCTTCCTGAACTGGCGTTGGCCCATGATGATTGACGAGCACCCTCTCTGCCTGCCAGACACCAACATCGTATAGGCCACCAGGAACCGGCCATAGCGATGCCCGTAACTAGCCCCCTCCTTGAAACCAATGGCTAGTTACGGGCATATCCGTCCGGTCTGACCAAGTCCTGGCAATTATCTGATTTTTCGAACTCACATATCTAGGCGAGAAATCAAGAACCAATGGCCACGCACCAGGGGCATTATATAAACCCTCACACCTGTGAGGGCCAGGTATCCAATATTCACTACTCACTACCTGATATTTCTGCTTGTATCTCCCTATTCCCGCTCTTACTTGATCGTTGGAGTGTCTTGCAGGTACAACTCTCTTTTCTCCTCAGCATACAATCCGACTGAAGATCATCCTCCGACCACTCTCCAAGTTCTGATCAACTGTCAAGATAATATATATATATATATATATATATATATATATATATATATATATATATATATATATATATATATATATATATATATATATATATATATATATATATATATATATATATATATATATATATATATATATATATATATATATATATATATATATATATATATATATATATATATATATTAGGGATCAACTTACTCAAATAATAAGTTTTTTTACCTTACTCTAAATCATAGTTTTTAAATTAGATTTAATCAAATAGTTATAAGTAAAAATGATAATTTAATCATTAGATTAAATTCAATTTAAATGCTATGATATAATTAAATTGAACACCAATTATATATATATATATATATATATATATATATATATATATATATATATATATATATATATATATATATGATCTTACCGGTTTATCAGAATCTCCAAGTAGGTCGAAGGAGGATCTTTGATTGGCTGAAAAGTTGAGGAAAAATGGGGTTTTACCTGCAAGGCACTCCGACGATCAAGTAAGTATGTAAACAAAGAGATACAAACAAGATATTAGGGTTTAAAGTGTGAGATTGTGACTATCTGGCTCTCACATGTGTGAGGGTTTATATAATATTTCTCTGGCATGTAGCCATTGGTTCCTATTTTAAGGCCTAGATATGTGAGTCTGTAAAAAAGGTAACTGCCAGGACTGGATCAAAATGGGAAGGTATGCTCGTAAGTAGTTGTTTGTTCCTATAAGGAGGATTACTGACATATAACCGTTTTGGTCGTTTCCTAGGTTTCCGCCTGAATCGTGTCAGGCCGACGGGAGACATTCGCTGATCTGGTCAGGCGTGTATGTCGAGCATAATTGGTCGGATGATAAGTGCCATGGTCGACCAGAGGATTGGTCCACTGTCATCGGGTTGTGCCAAGGGCAGGAGCATATTAGGCCACTTCTAGTCATTGGGCCAGTCCAGAATAGGAGCCACCCAAATCGTTGCTCCTTGGCATTGGAGTGATGACTTAGAACTATCCTGTGAAACGGGGATGCTTCTGGGTCGACCTCATTTGGGGAGCATGAGTGACACTCGTTGTGTTCGCCTCGCGGGGAGGGGAGCAACTGAGCATTCTTTCCGAGCGGTTATAGTATCGTGCGCGCACTAATGCTGGAGCTTTAAAGCGGCAAGCAAATAGTAAGTTATTAATTTACTGGGTGATATTTAGGTTATATAGTATCGTGTCCATGAAGATTAGTGTATTGAAATATCGTTCGATAAATCTCTCGTTAATGAGTTTGGGGATAAATGGGTTGAAAGTAAAAGTATCAATAGAAAATGAATGTATAAAAAGGAAAAAGGAATAACTTATCAAGCATGCATATATACTACTTCTCACAGACTTAAACCTATCGACTTGTTATACTAAACCTACAATATTCATCAATGTCATCACGTGTCACTCATAACCTAAGTCATTTCTAACCCAAATTGAGAGGTCAACTGCATCACCTCGGTAGCAATATCTCAACCACCTCAACAACATAGAAGTCAATCGTGCTCGCTTGCATCGACGATCTCTCAGAGTGACACAAACAACACAGAGGCATTAATCTCAGACACCATAAGTGAATAACAGTGCTAAATCTATCTCTAGAATTCAGACACTATTAGATAATCATCCTAGATAAGAATTCAAGAAGTATATGTCTATGGGAACTCAAATCCCTAGCACAGAGCAAAAATCAAGGATAGCAATTGACAAAGATTTGTAAAGCAAGTTTTATATAACGCCAAGGGCGGCAAATATACATGAGTTCAAAGTAAATATACATACAATACCCAACAAAAGAGAAATACAAAGAGAAGAGAAAAGATAAACTATAAATCTTTCAGTTTGTCAGCACCGGTCGATGAGAAATCCACCTCCAATCATCCATAAGCAAAGCCCTAGTGTTGTTTTCTAAGCTTATCTAACAAAAATGAAGGTTGATGGAGTTGGGAGCAAAAACTTCCCCAAAACCATAACCTAAAAATAAACTAAATCTATTTTTATAAAACTCAACTCAACATACCGCACTAAGCGGGATGATCCCGCTAAGCGGGACTTCCTTATTTTACACATCAAACTGACCTAAACCGTGCTAAGCGCGATATCTACCCTAAGCGGGCTCCAAAACTTTGGTTCTGCCAAAATGTCAAAACGCAAGTAGCGCGCTACAAAATGCACTGAGCGCACTCGCGCTAAGCGGCCTTCTGCATGCTAAGTGGGCTCTCTTGGGAAAAACCGGTCTTTTATTCGGAAAACGCGCATCTGAAGCCGTGCCTTTAACACCTTATTCCTCGATGCTCCAAAATGCAACAAATATCTTCAAAATGAATGGAAAATCATCAAATGGTGCACTATATACATAAAAACACAAATAAACACAAATGAAACATATTTATATAAAAGTCGGGTCTATTCAACGGTATTAACAATAAAGAGTCGATAAGTGCAACACAAAGTATATACAAAAATAACTACAATTTGCACTTATCAAACTCTCCCCAACTTGAACTTGTTTGTCCTCAAACAAGTCTAAACAACTCAAAGTACCAAAAGTAATCAACAAAAATATCATGAATCAACAAGTTTTAAAACAAAATACAAATGTATGGTTCAAACAAAAATGCAAACACAAGGTAAATACTTACCACTATACTACAACAATAATATATAATTGAAACGAATCCTAAGTACAAAAATCATACTAAACATTCTAAAACAAAAGAAGCTCAATCATGAATCACACCTAGTAAAAATTCATCGATAGATGAAGAACACACAAAGGTGAGGGACAAAAAACACTCATCCACAATCTTGTAAACAATAGACTAAATTATGCACTCATCCAAAAACTCATATTGAAGATACAAAGGCAAGAATCACAAGGCCTTTTCAAGCGTAATGTGGCTTGGTTAACAAACAAGGGATAAATCCTAAAGCTAATCGAAACAAAAACTTTCCTAAACCTAAGGGAGTGATCAACTCACAAAGTCTCAAGTAAAATAATTTCAATCAAACTTCTTCTTCATTCCAAATTTCAAACCAACACACATCACTTATTAGCACAATTATTCGAACTCTTTTTGTTTTTCTTTTTCAAAGCTTTTTTTTCTTTTTTTTCTTCTTTCTTTTTCTTTTCGCTTCTTTTTCAAATTTTTTTTCTTTTTCTTTTATTTTCTCACATTTATTTTCTTTTCTATCACAACCTCATAGCAATCACAATATAAGCACATAAGCGTTCCTCTCCCCAACTTGAATTTAACCATCATCATAATGTGAGTACTCCCTACTTTCTAAGGCAAGGTAAAAATTCAAATCATAAATCATAGTTGAGGGTTCAAGAAAACAAATAATTAATATCCATACAAAAAGATGAACCAAACACTCATAGACAAGCATTTAGCAAAACTAACATGGACATCGACAAAAAGCTCAAAAGGGGATACTAGTGATCACACACTCGTAAGGTGAATTGACTATTCGGCTAGTGGTAGTTGTGCTTAAAATGGAACAAAACAAATGTCTTTATCACTTTGATGCTTTCATACAACCAACACAAACAAATGATTAAGCATAACAAAATCCAGTTAAAACAAGAGTCGTAGTCTCCAGCATATGTGAACAATGGAAAGCTACCTCGTAAAAAGGGTAGGAACTAATGTAATTCACAAATGAACAAGTATACAAAAGAATGAATGGCATAAAAATTGTAAAAAGTTTAAGTATCATGAATATGCTAAAGTATAGAAAGCGCTAAACACATACCTCGAACGTGTACAAAACTTTAACAAAATCATTATCACACATTCACAAGTCGAAACGATCAAATTTGACAAATCACCTCAATATCATCAAGTTATTCACAACAAGCTCAAAGACAAACACAAAAGAATTAGAAAAATAATACTAATTTTATTTACTACTACAAGGCCTTGGTGAAATTGGGAAAAAGGACGGCAAAGTGAACACTAAAAAAACTTCACTGGCGTAGCACAGGAGAGCGTGTTGCACTAGATATAGAAAAAACAGGCAGCATCATCCTCCACAATCACCCTACACACTTAATTTACAATAATTACAATATTTACAACATTAACAAACTCCATTAAGCTAAACACGATAAGCATATGGAAAAACACAAATTGACATAATAATACAAACAGGTGAAAGTGAATTAACAAGTTGAAAAGTGAAAATTTGAGAATTTAAAAGAAGTCCAATTTTAACTTGTTAAAACACAAGTCAACACATACATAAACGAATACAAACAAAACATGATTGTTTTATGTCGTAAGCTCGACGCCTTTATTGTTCGAGCTAGTAGCCTCCTCTCATCATGCCATGGTATTGTCACACTGCGCAAACCTAAAGAAATTGTACTAACATCCATACAACAAACGTTACAAAAATGAGACAATTCACAACAATACATGAAAATAAAGAAAAAAACATATGCACAAGTATGGAAAGTAAACACAAAACATGTACAAGTAAAAATAGATAAGTTTATGCACACACTCTATACAACATATACATTAATTACAAAAATCTAAAACAAAGATATTATCTCAATGAGAAACAATAAACATCAATCCCCGACAACGGTGCCATTTTGCTAGAGCGATAAAGCAGTAAGAAAAAAGTAAGTTATTAATTTACCAGGTAATATTTATGTTATATCGTATTGTGTCCACAGAGATTGGTGTATTGAAATTTCGTTCGATAAATCTCTCTTAACGAGTTTGGGGATAAATGGGTTGAAAGTAAAAGTATCAACAAAAAATGAATGTATAAAAAGGAAAAGGAATAACTTATCAAGCATGCATATATACTACTTCTCACAGACTTAAACATATCGACCTGTTATACTAAACCTACAATATTCATCAATGTTATCACGTATCACTCACAACCTAAGTCATTTCTAACCCAAACTAAGAGGTCGACTGCATCACCTCGATAGTGATCTCTTAACCACCTCAACAACACAAAAGTCAATAGTGCTCGCTTGCATCGACGATCTCTTAGAGTGACACAAACAACACAGAGGCATTAATCTCAGACACCCTAAGTTAATAACAGTGATAAATATATATCTAGAATTCAGACACTATTAGATAAACATTCTAGATAAGAATTCAAGCAGTATATGTCTATAGCAACTAAAATCCTTAACACAGAGCAAAAATCAAGGATAACAATCGACAAAGATTTGTAAAGCAAGTTTTATATAACGCCAAGGGTGAAAAATATACATGAGTTGAAAGTAAATATACATATTGTTGTACCCCAAAATTTTCCCTCTCATTTATAAAACATTTCTTCACAAAAATCTCTCTTGGTTCAAGACTACACCAGGGTTGATCAGCTCAAGACACCTCCTCAAGCACTGATGACCAAAATTAGGGTTTGAGATTGCACAAGGATAATTGAACTTTCAATGCTTCATATGAATTTAATGGATCATTATGGACCTCCAAGATTACTCATGTCAATTTTCAAGCCTTGGATCACACTTTTGCTCAGTCAATTGAGCAATTGACCTAAAAATCAGTTGTATTGGGGAAAAAGTCAGCTATGGCCAATTTACAGTCAAACCTCATGATTTTTAATCCAAATCAACATTATAAACTCATATGTATCATTTGATCAAGTTTGGACCATAATTCCTCAAGAAATTTGATCAAATCATCAAAAGGGCAAAATAGTCAAAATTAGGGTTTTGATTGAAAAAGGGCAATTTTTTATTTTTGACCTAGAAAATGGTCAATTTGTTTGAAGCATGATTTCAAGAATTCAATTGTATCATTTTGACCTAATGACATGACCTAAAACATTACTTAAGATCAATTGGATGGATAGTGAATTTTCAGTCAACTGATCAAAAAGTCAACTGTATACTGAAAAGTCAAACTTTGACTTATTGGTCAAAGTTCAATGTCAAAGGTCACAATTCATAAAAACATGTCAAAATATGAAACTTATTCATCAAGAAATAAAAAAGTCAAGATTTCATTTTGAAAAGTCAAAATTTTCTAACTTAGAAATTTTTCTAAGTGTTTAAACTTCATGTTTTTTCATAACTTTGGGCCAATTTTGCACCATAATGCAAGAGGATTCAAAAGAAACTTTCAACATGAAAGTTGTAGATATCCATGATATATACAACATTTATTTACACAACTTCTTCTAAAAATGCTTAGATATCAAGTTATTAATTCCTAAAGTCATGGTCTTGAAATTGGACACTTAGTAAAATTTTGCCCTAGTTTTGGTCAGGATTTTGACCTAACTTCATGGCACTTTTTCATATAGTTCCAAGGGGAATTTTCAAAAGTGATTCAAATAAGGGTTGTAGAGAACATTATAAGCTTTCCAAAATATCCAATAACTCCTTGAGATCATTCTTGAGTAGGGAGAATCAAAGAGATGAAGTTAGTGTTTTCACACTTGAATTACAAGTCATTTTGTGATGAACAAGATTCAAATTTCAAATCTATGCTGCATAATCTCTACTTTACAGGCCTCAAAATTGTTAGGCACTCCATAATTAATTGTTTGCGCAACTGTTAGAGGTCTCAATTCAAGCATTCAATGCAAGGCCATGCTTTATATCCAGTTTGGGAAGAAAGTGCACAATGTCATTTTGATAAAGTAGCTTTTTGCACAAAACTTGTTCTTGAGCCTTGAAATTGTTTTCTTCTAATCATACATGTCCTATAACTCAAGATAAGTTGATCTCAACACTTACAATCACCTAGCCCATGCTTGTACTACACATTGAAACTTGTTTTCCCACTTTTCTTGAAAATCAAGTAACATAGCAATCAGCCTATAACTTTTACTTCTGACTCTCTCAAGCACTAAGACATTTTTCTTATAAATATACAAGTTATTTTCCATAAATACCACACATGCTTGAGCCCTGAAAACACCAAGAACTCAGATTTGCATCTCATACCTCCATTTTCACATAACCTGACCAAAAGTTTGAAATTCATAATTCCCTCGTGAGTTTTCAAGCCTCTTTGTTCCTAAAGCTCTTAAACATCATTTAGAAGTCATCCCTTACCCTGTCACAGTTCTGTAACACCATCTTCATCCATTTCGAAGTTCAAAAGCAGAGCACTGTAAGTGGACTTCTCCAGACCATTTCAGCCACCCTCCAACCAAGCTAATCATTGCATTAGCTTCCTGGGACTTCAGTGGAGCTATACTGATCACCACAACACCTGGAGGAGTGCTCATTTGTAGGACACGATTTCCAGTTTTGAGGTAAGTTATCTCAACTTTGAACTCTTCATACAAGCATCATTAATGGTTTATTTGTGAATGAAAAATGTAGATATCATTGCTCTAAAGCTAACCATGTCCATAGTTTTCATTTATATTGCTTGAGCTTAGAGAATTTTAAGATTGAAGTTTCTGAAATTTTTAGGGTTCAGACTAGGGCCATTAAAATTCATGCTTGTCTTTGATCTATAATTTTATTGCTTTGCATTTCTGAAATCCTGAGGAAATTTGCCACAAGTTTCATGTTTACATTTTTGCAAATGGATGAGAGATGAACAAGATGCAGGTACTCTGGTTGGGCGTGAGGTTGAAGATGAAGTTCAGGCCATGGACTTGATTCCTATCATATATTTGTTGTTTTGTTTATATGAACGGATGTATACCAACCCAGTGGTAAAGCGCGCGCCTGTTCACCCTTAGGTCCTAGGTTCAAGCCCCAGCGTGACCTTTTGTGATTTTTCATATTTTTCACATATTCTGACTTTTTTTGACAGCGCTGGGCCTCATCCCCTTGGGCCTTATATTTTTTTACTTCTGACCCCCTTGCTGACTATTCACACCCCTGGCCCATTTTATTTTCTTTTTCTCATTTTTTATTTATTTGTTTTCTTAAATATTTTATCTAATACTAAAAAATAAGAAAAATATAAAAACTTAGATTTATATTTTTATATAGTTTATTTATTTTTTTTATAAAAAAATTATTTCATTTAATCATAATTTATTTATTTTACTAATTGATTTGTAAATTTAATTAGTAACTAGGTTTTTTTAGTTATTTTCTTTTACACAATTAAAATATATTATTTTAATATATAAAAAGACCAAAAAATATTTTATAATATCATAAATTATTTTTAAGACAAAAATACCAAAAATATTCTTCTTATAAACTTAATTTCTTTTTTATCAATTAATAGATTAGGGTTTTATTTAAATTCTTTTCCTAGTAAATTTAGGTTTACTTTTTGCTAATTCAATTAATTATTTTTCTTTTAGTTAATTAGGTTAAAACAAAATCCTTTTCCCTAAAAAATCCAAACAAAAGTCCATTTTCTTTCCATTTTACATTCTTGTACATTATTTATCCAAATTTAATATGGTTGTAATATATAATTAGATTTATTTTCTAGCAATCCCCATTTGTAATTTGTACACCCCCTCCCACAAGTATTGTAATAGCGTAGTAATTTTAA
The DNA here is from genome assembly GCA_948472305.1 of Vicia faba. Classification (NCBI taxonomy): domain Eukaryota; kingdom Viridiplantae; phylum Streptophyta; class Magnoliopsida; order Fabales; family Fabaceae; genus Vicia; species Vicia faba. The sequence goes on from OX451737.1 coordinate 886,123,117, forward strand.
ATTCCGCAATTTATCGCTTTATATACAAATGCTAGTAATTAGGGTTTTGTATGGAAATACTAAAACCAATCAATTAGAAAACCCTAATCAAAGATAAAACCAAGCTTGAAAAATAACACACTTGCACACAAGCACCCCTAGGGTAAAATCCACTTGGTTGCCTTACAAAACGGCCATGTTATGCATGTGAGGTATCTTAGCAAAAACATGCAAAATACAAGATCATAGTCCCTCGACGATGCTATCAAAAGTTGCATTTCAAAAATGATCTTAGTCCCTAAAGAGAATGCTAATATACCTCGCAACATTGCTAATCATGGTTATACGATGACCCATGTCCGTCCCATTTACATCCAAAGATAGGGTTGCTTACCAAATCAATGGTAAGATGACAATGTCAAAGGAAAGAGAAAAGAAATAAGAAAGACTTTTGAGTAGGTAGCATGTTCCTAGTTACTTGCTCAATTTCAAAACAAAACATCCTTGCTATTTTCAAAACAAACACCAACACCTTCAAAAAACTCTTTCAAACTTGAAAAACATTTTCAAAAGATCAACACTTTGTATACATTCTTATGAACGAGAATCATTACAAAGTTTGCCTAAACAAAAGCCTCTTTTCAAAATACTTTCAAAACCACACAAAGCACACTTTCAAACAAAAGCAAGTGATCTAGCAAGTAACTAAGAGCCCATGGAAAACCATGGATGAAAAGGGTGCTAAAACCTTCCTTTTTCATAATCTACCCCCCCGAACTCAAGAAATAATCTTAAAGGTCTTTCCTGTGCTTTTTCACCTTTCCTTTTGGATAAAAGAAAAGTCGGTGGCGACTCTTGCTAACCGCAACATTTGCGATAAAATGCAAAACATCCCAAGTAAGTTCTCCCACCGTATCACACATATAATACCTAACAAAAGAGAAATACAAAAAGAGGAGAAGAGATAAACCATAAATCTTCCGGTTTGTCAGCGTCGGTCAATGAGAAATCCACCTTCAATCATCCATAACCAAAGCCCTAATGTTGTTTTCTAAGCTAATCTAACAAAAGTGAAGGTTGATGGAGTTGGGAGCAAAAACTTCCCCAAAACCATAATCTAAAAATGAACTAAATCTGGTTTTATAAAACTCAACTCAACAGACCGTGCTAAGCGAGTTGATCCCGCTAAGTGGGACATCCTTATTTTACACATCAAACTAACCTAAACCGTGCTAAGCACGATATCCTCTCTAAGCGGGCTCCAAAACTTTGGTTCTGGTTCTGCCAAAATATCAAAACGCAAGTAGTATGCTACAAACGCGTTGAGCATACTCGCGCTTAGCGGCCTTCTGTGTACTAAGCGAGCTCTCTTGGGAAAAACTAGTCTTTTATTCAGAAAACGCGCATCCGGAGCCGTGCCTTCAACACCTTATTCCTCGATGCTCCAAAATGAAACAAATATATACAAAATGAATGAGAAAACATCAAACAGTACACTATGTACATAAAAACATAAATAAACACAAACTTAACATATTTACATAAAAGTCGGGTTTATTCAACGATATTAACAATAGAGAGCCGATAAGTGAAACAAAAAGTATATACAAAAACAAATAATATTTGCACTTATCAAATGACTCACGGGGAGAGGAATGGTTTGGTTTCGAAAGCTTAAGAGTTGGCGTGTCACACATATCTTGAGCTGCGTGCTGTCAGAAAAAAGGGTGATGATGGATAGCCTAGGCACTAGGGCACAATAATGATGCCCTTTAGAGTTCCCTAGGCGCATGCTCGTCCATGCGCTGATGAGCCCAGTCTATAAAAAGGAGGGGAAAGAGCTTCAATTGCACTTTTCGCTTGCATTTCTTCTGCTTATTCCTCCAATTTTTGCTCGAATTCGTCATTTCGCTGCCCGACTTCATCAGTCTTCAAAGTTCTTACTTGAACCGCCGCCAGCTGCCGTCTATTCCACCATTTTGATTCGGTAAGTTCGATTCCCTCTGTCTTCGTAGATTTCACTCCCGTTATAGCTTAGATTTCCTAGTTTTTCTTCAAGAAATGCATGTGGTTAGGGTTTGGGTCATCTTTTTGCTTAGATATTCAGGTGGAGTGTTGGTGGTAGACAATGGTTTTATCGGGTGAGATCATCGACGATGCTGTGCATTCTCTATGGGGAACTTGGAATCATGACGGCCTTTGATGAGTCACGAATAACTCTCGGGCGAGGCTATTTTTGTTGCCTATTCGTCAGTATTCAGGGGTGATTCCAGTTTATTAGGTCAGGGGAGGCGATGATCGTCCATTTGTTGCCTAAGTGAGGGCTCTGGTCAGGGACATGATCCTCATTCCGTGGAGCCATTTCACTTGTTAGCGGTGGAAGGGAGTTTTTGACTTCGACATTAAACTCACTTTTATCCTCTGCTTTTCAGGTACTATGACCGACAGTGCCGAAGACGAGTTTCTGACTGAGCCTAGTGGGTTCACCCAGAGTTCCACCGAGGGTATTTCTAGCGAGGTGAGTACTTCAGGAGCATCAGAGTCCGCATTGGAGGGGTTGTAGCCAGGGCCTCCCGGTGAACAGGCCGTCGGGAAGGATGACGAGATGGTTCATGCTGACCAAAGTGGTCCAAGTGTGCCCGCGGTCGAGGATGATTCGTTAGACTGGTTTGCGTTGGGCCCGTAGAAGCACACCTCATATTTGTACAGTCATATAGAGTATGTTTTTAAGATGGTGAACCCAACATGGATCATGAAAGGGCGGAGGAGGAATGGTTGGTGTGGATCCCTAGGAAGGAAAGTCGAATATGTCCGGAATATGATGCTCGGAGAATTCCTATGTACGATATCCTATTTAAGAAGATGGGCTTCCGAATCCCTTTTTTGAATTTCAAAGTGGAGGTCTTCAGGCATCTTCAAGTCGCTCCCACCCATTTGCATCCAAATTCGTACGCCTTTCTGCGGGCCTTCGAGATTGTTGAAATAACTGGTGAAATCATCAAAGATAAAACTCAATGAAGTCGCTATCGAACGTCTTTTATCCTGCTGAAAGGGAAAGGTAAATATCGAGAAAGCCTGAAGGGGGTAAAATCACGGTCTTGCAACCATAGAGATCGGGTAAGAAAGTCAGTTACGCGAGGGGAAGGTATTAACACCTTACACGGGTGTGGTACTCCATAGGATCCACTTATGTTTGTTCTAATCTATGAGTGTGTAAAATCTATGTCTAAAGCTTAAGAGCTAAAAAGAAAGGTATAAAGGAGGAATGCATGCAAGAGAGAAAGCAGATGGAAAAGAAGGAAATATTACAAAGGTCGCTCGGCTGAGCCCCATAACCAGATGTCTACGTATCCCTTTTAAGGAATCAGAGTGTCGTATTTCAGCTCAAGAGTTTCTGTTTGTTTTGTATTTTTTAATGAGCAATATTAATTTCGCATTCTGCCGCAAATCGACCTTTGGAGATTCACGCTTCAGCACAAAATTGAATTAACTTGTTCTTTTGAAAAAGTTTGAAAGAAAAGCCTGAAGGAAAAAAGAGTTTGCGTTGGTTGGTGCTTTTGTTGCGGATAATAGCTAGTTGATCTCAAGAGAGAGATATTAGCCACTTATCCACTTATCCATGAAATGAATCTTTGAGACTTAAACCACACCAAGGTCTAGAATGGAAGAACAATAATATCGAGAATAAACCCGCTTATCATCTCCCATACTCAACAAAGGTATGATTCTCATCAGTAATTTTCAAGTGTTTTGAAGTTTACAAGAAAAAGAAGTTTTTGTTTTAATGAGATGCAAAAGAAGAAAGAAAAGTCTAAGGGGGGAATAGAAAAATAGACCTAACATTGTCATGCATTATTTATCCTATAGTTTAGGATAAAAGAGGGAAAAATATCTACCTAATATTGACATATATGGATACAAGCCTAAGGTCTATTCAATTCAAACTTAGAAAATAATGAATTGAAGGTCCTATGGGGAGCATATGATTGGGGAATCTAATAAATGACGGAAAAGGGATGATAGATCATCACCCAAGGGATAACCAAGCATCAAGAACACTCAACATTTTTGACAAAACAAAAGCCATAGATGGAAATCTTAAACATACCAAGAGAGGTAGATAAGATGTATTCAAGGTTTGATGGGAGGGAAAGATGTTAGGAGTATGATAAAAATAGGAGAAATGGAATTTAATAGTACCAAGTCAGTAGTATATACTATGCCAAAATTAACCCTAAATTGTGCACACAAATTTTTAAACACAGGCACTTTGGTTAAGGTAAGGCCCTATGCATGCTCCTAAATCAAAATTAGGTTAAAAAACTGGAAAAAAGCTTGTAAAAGTAAGCCAAATAAATCCTAACTTCGTAAAGACTTATAAAAGTCAGAAACATGATTTAAATTTCTTGGATTAACTTGAAAATGTGAAAATGATTTGGAATTACCAAGACTAAATGACAAAAGGGTCACACTAGAGAGTTTTAGCAAAATATTTTGTGAAAAAATGTAAGATCAAAAGTTAAAATTCAACAAAAATGATTTTTATGAACTTAAGTTATCCAAGACATTCAAACATATTTTTTTTAGAAATAAAGGAAGTTAGGTTTTCAAATGTTTCTTTAGGCTTAAGCAAGAAGAAAGACCAAAAACTAATATTAATTTCTAAAATTTGTAAAAATAGGAAGAACTAAAAATTTAAATTCAATTAAAAATCATGGAAAATTAGTTTAATACCTAAAAGTCAGCAAGTATATTTTTATGGAATTTTATATCTGGAGGAAAATATCAAATAAAAATTATTTGCACAATATGACAAAAAAATAAAGAAAATGGTATAACTAATGATTGGTTTTATTTGCTTGTCACGAAATTTTATAAAACAAAAAAAATACTTTTATGAAGTAGATTAAAAATGAAGCTCATAATATTTTTTGTAGATTTTTTAGGTTGATAAAAGTTGGAAAATCAAATTCTAGAACCTAAAAGATAATGAAAACCGTAATTGCATTAATTGAATTATTTAATTTTCTAAAAATGATAAAAAAATAAATGAAATTCATAATATGAAAATATACTAAAAATTGAAGTATAATATAATTTTTTGATACTTTTAGTGATAGAAAATATTAAAACAAAAATTAAAGAAAACAAATTCCAATGTATTAAAATTCGAATATGCTAAAGTCTATTACACCTGTTAAAGACCAAACACGTTGTAAAAGAAATTCAAATCATGTTCAATTGAAAGGCGCCACATAGTGATCCATGTCCTAGCAACAAACCCTAACTTGGTGGATACAGTTCATCACATGATTTTCAAGCCACGATTTTTACTTATTTCTTCATGAAATTGAACAAAATTTAGATCAAATTAAAGATCTCATGGAGATCTATAATGTAGAACCAAGAGTTTTAAAAAATGATTCATGATTCATAGAGAAAAACGCACATGAAAATCACTGGTTACAAGCATTTCAAACTTATCAAACATGCAGATCCAACACCTGACTTTCAAATTTGGATTTATCTTTCAATTCTTAACCAAAATTCATGATTAGAAGTGCAAATCAAAGACCTCTTAGCAATCTACATCGTGCAACTCACGAAATTAAAAATTATCAAGAGATCAAGTAGAGATCAGAGCACGAATGTCATAGAAACTCACATTTTTGTGAAATTTTCAGAAGCTCATAACATGATCCAAACTTCAATTCTAAGCAAAATTATACATCAAGTCTAATGCCTGGCCAGCTATGATCATATAATCAAGCTTTAAATCAACTAAAACATGCCATGGGTGAAGAACTTCAGATCTGAAATTGTACCTTGCGAGTTGAAAAATAAACTCAATTATTTCCTCTGAATTCGTATGAAACCCTTCTGATCTCATTTGCTAAGCTTCACAGAAGATGAATTGATGAAGATGAGAGTTATAGAGCAATAGAAAAATCAACTTTAAAGAGAAATTTGAGAAATAAGATGAATTTCTATTTTGTAAAGAAGTCCTCCCTTCACAAATGAGAGCGAGGTGATTTTTTTATAGAGTGAAGAAGAGTGCAAAGGATATTTTCTTAAGGGTATGAAGGTCTTTGCTGGCTTGAAGACCGTTGGAGGGAGATTACATCAAATCTAACAATTTTGAATGATACAAATGAAGCATGCATTTTATGTTATTTAGGCTTGGTCTTCACAGTCGTTTTGATGAGAAATCAGGAGTGAAAATGAGGTGGAATAAGTATACATGATGAGTTTTCCTTATCTGCACATCGGTGGACTTTTGAAAGAAAATATTTTGCCAAAAATGGTAACTCAGGATGGAATGAGCCTCATACTTATAAGATGAGTCATCCAGCTCGTTTTGGCAAGAAAAATGAAGAATGCTCATGCCAAACATGTGACTGAGTTCAAACCAAGACAAACTTATGCAAAACTGACTCCACATGGCCTTATTGATTAGACGACTTGTGGCTCAAACAACTCAAAATTTATACGTGCGAAATTGGTGCTTGAGAGGCCTTTAGAAAGATCTAATGATGGGTTTCGACATGAATCTTTGAATTATTGAAAATGATGCTTGCATCAGGGAGAAATGAATGTGAGAAGTTTGGAAAAACAAAGCTTGGTAGGCTAGGGCGCGCGCGCGTGCATGGGTTGCATGCTAGTAATTTTATCAACTTTGAGAGCCAACATTAAAACCCTAATATCTCATCCAATAATGATCCAAATTGAGTAATTCAAAGATCAAACTGTAGCTTACATACCCAATTACAACTTATTTTTTAATCCCTTTTCAGTTAACACTTGAATCAAGACATAGGGCATCATGAACAAGGGCACGCCATGTGTTTGTGGAAATGACTGCAGGAGCGTGCAACATGACTTGTAATTTGACATCTTTATGCCCTAAACTTCTAAGTTTAATAACTCACAAATACTTCATTTTTGGGACTTGGACACACATTGACAAACTTGTAGTATTTTCCTCAAGCTTTCTAAGCATGTATGGTTTGCTTCCATTGAATAAAAAATGAGAAAGTTATAGATGTCCAAAGTTTTGTACTATAAGGACTTAAGGACTTAGAAATTCTTCCAAGTATCCAAGTATCTTCTTGAACAAGTTATCTCCAATTTAACCTCTTCTCTAGATTTTATGACACCAATGATCATGAAATGTCAAAATAGGATACTTGAATTGGTAGTTGACCAAAAGTCCACTTGGTCAACTTTGACTTTGGTTGACTTCTGATAAAATGACCATTTTGCCCCTTTTGATTAATTGAACCTCTTCCAACCAAAATTGGCATTCAATTCGTTAATCATAGGTGTTTATTAACATGTAGAGAGGCATGGAATCAAGTTTTTCCCAAAAAGTCAGAGATCTCCTGATTAAACTTGCAACCCTAATTTTGACCCTTTGTGCTAGGAAATGGTGATCAATCTTCAAAACCTCATTCCTCTGGACAAATTGAAAGGTTCTTTGAACAAAGATGCTCCATATGGTGATGAGAATATGATACTTCACAAATTTGACTCGTACAAGCCTCAAACACTTCAACTGGCCAAAACCCTAATTTGAGAGATGAATAGGAGAAAATGTGATCCAAGAGTCAACACTTGCAATTTTGAACTTATGATGAATCAAAGAGACAATTGAGATGTATTGGGTATGAGAAACTCTTGTAGCTTGTGAAACCCAAAGATTGAGGGTATAAGATCTTTCTTGTCTTGACTGTCAATATAATCAACCTTTCAATAGCTTGTATAATAACTTAGGAACCTAGATACCTTGATCTTATCATGATAATGCATGAGTATATATAATGAACACAAGCCAAGCAAGGTAAAATGAAGAGGGTAAATTTTGGGGTGCAACAACTACCCCTATTTAATCTTCTTTAACCAGAGGGTGAGATTGGAGGTAGCCTTTCGAACAATCACAGTAAAAGAGGATTAAATACTCATAGAGCCATAAAATTTGCACTCTGAAGACAGTCGGGAACTATTCATTTTTTGGATTTCTCGTGTTTATTTTTATTTTTACTTTTTGGGTTACAAAGGTTATCTAGGTAAGTCTCTTGGATGTCGGGTCAAGGTTAGACATACAAAACAAAGATCAGATACTCAAGAAAAATATCCACTACAGAGGACTTTATAAAGATATCTAAGAGAGAGACCTAACAAAGTGGGATCAATCGAAGATATCGAAAATGGAAGAGATTTAACAAAGTGATCTTGACCAAAGATATTAAAGAAGGAAGATATCTAACACAACAACTTCAACCAAAAAATATCAAAGAAGGAAGAGACCTAACACAGCGGACTCAACCAAAGATATAGAGGGATGGAAGAAATATAACAAAGCAATCTCAACTGGAGATATCAAGAAAGGAATAAATCTAACACAGCGATTTCAACCAAAGATATCAAGGGGAGGAATAAATCTAACACAATGATTTCAACCAAATATATCAAAGAAGGAACAGACCTAACACATTGGACTCAACCAAAGATATCGAAGATGGAAGAGATCTAACAAAGCAATCTCGATTAGAGATATCAAAGGATAGAAGAGATCTAACCAAGTGATCTCAATCGGAGAACACCGATCGAAGGAAAACTCAAATATACATGTCCTGAATTGGTAGCGAACATAAAAAAAGATATTGGGTACATGCCACGTAAAATTAGACATATATAAGTAAGGAAGAGAGCGACCGAAGAAGGTTCTAACAAGGAATGCTAACCGCAAACAGACTCCTGGAGAAAGAACACAGGTCGAAGGCGAACTGGGGATAAAATGTACATGTCTGGTCAGAGTTAGCCATATAAAGAACGAGACCGACCAAAGAAGGCTCTAATGCATGAACACTAATCAAATACGAACTCATTGGGGATACAAATAGACATTGACTCTAAAAAGATCGTCGATCAAAGGCGAACTTACAAATAAAAGAGAATGACAGAAGGGGACTCTTGGGGAAAGAACTTACTGGGGATTCATGTTTGTATTGAAACCAAAAAGAACATCGATTAAAGGCGAACTTGTGATTAGAAAAAAGATACCAATTGTAAGGACTCTAAACAAGGATTTCCAACACACGTTGGGGTTTAAGAGATTGCAAATATGCAAGGACTACAAAATCCCTCAGGCCAAAGGCGGGATGTAATTTTTCAAGAGCGATAATTATTTGAATTACCACACACCAAGTATGGATACTCAAATATTTGAGAAATAAGAAAGGTTATACACCAAATCTTAGTCACACTCTGAAGGCAAACACGAGTAAAAATAACCAAAGGCTTGCAAAGGCAAGAGAAAACCACAACTCACTGGGAAAATGGAGAGAACCAAAGACCCGACTAGTGGTAAATCAAAATAGACTTTGCTGAAGAAACATGATAGGATCACCCTAGGCTCGTCGTGGAGATAATTCAAATCTGAGCGCATAACAATTTGGTTACCACAGGTGAACATAATTGGCTTATTCCTTAATTCATATTTGAATTTTTTTCATAGCGTAATGCTCTATATAATGGAAATGCTACGCATTTTGGTAGATGCAATGTAATGATGCATGTTTAGAAATGCACTAGGGAGAGCACGTCAATAATCGGCTGTTGAGAAGATCAGGAACTTCCGAATGGTCATCTTTACACATCTAAACTTCTATAGAGAAAAATCCCTCTAAACTTCAATGGGGCAACAAGATTCGGAACCACCGATCTCTGTAGATTGATATCACTAGGGTAGTGTTGTACCTCAAAATTTTCCATCCCATTCTCAAGAAAAATTATTTCAATAGGTCTCCTCATGCACATGAAGGTCTCAAACACTCAAGACTACTCAAGGATTGACCAGACAAACTCTCCTCCTAAGCAAATGACCTACAATTAGGGTTTTGCTTATTTCAAAGGAAATTGGAATTATAATGCCTCAAGTGGATTTCATGGTTTCTCATATGTCTCAAAGTATCCTCATACCAAATTTCAAGCCTTACAATACAAATTTGCTCAGTCAATTAGTCAGATGATTGAAAATTAACTTTATTGGACAAAAAGTCAACTTTGACCAATTTACAATCAAACTTCAAGATTTTTGGTCAACATCAAAATTTTGAAGTCACATTCATCATTTGATAAAGGGTTGATCATGATTCATCAAGAAAACTCAAGATTCATCAAAAGTCAAAAGTTACTAAATTAGGGTTTTCTTTAGGAGAAGTCAACTGAACTTTGACGAAGCATAACTTTCACACACTTCATTAGAAATACCTCAACCAAAGACTATATTAAATGAAATTCAATTGTCTACAACTTTGTCTCTCTAAGCTCAAGGCCATAAATGCTTCATTTGAGAGATATGGCCCAAAATATTACATGTCATTTTAAAAGCCAACAAAAGACATTTTTCTGTCAAAGCAATTTACATCAAGTCAAAGACTTCAAATGAAAAAATGACAAACATGAAAGTTGTAGGAGACATCTTGAGCCTTTCAAAAAGTCCAAGATCACCTTCATATGACAAAAATTGATAGAGTTATGATTGGTACAAGTTGAGCAATTTTGAGAAAATGCATGAAACTTAAATTGAGCAAACTTGAATATTTGGGCTAATGGACCTAAGTTTTCATACAAACATGTTCATGACCTCATATTATACCTCTAAGTAAATTCACATATTTTTTATGATTTTTATTTCTTTTATTTGGATTTTATTCATTTAAATGCAAATTAAATAAAATAAAATACAAGACTAATGGATCAAGGCGTGTAGGCTTTTGTTCTAATCATGTTGGAGGCCCAAAAATATACCTTAAAGCTCAAGAAACTGTGTGGCCTATGTTTGAAACAAATATTCATAGTTTTGGAAGATTTGAATTTATTTTCAAACAAAATCAAAGATATGATTTCATGAGATGTCCAGGCCCAAATGTTGACCTAATCTTCTCTTCTATATATACCAAACATTTTCAGACAACAAGGACCACGCATGCAGCCTCAAGAAGAACCCTAAAAGTTCCAAAATTTCTCAAAACTAGGGCAGGATTAAACCCTTATCTCCAGATGTTTTCAGTCCATTCCAAGCATCACACTAACCTCCTAAAGATCCTAGGAGCCCATCCCAACCATTGCAGAAGCTCGAAGCATCCCAAATCGTCGCGACCAAGCATCAGTGGTTTTGGTAACTCTATGAATTTCAAGCATTTAATTCATGCAATTTAAATGAGTTTGATGCATACATTCATGTTCATGATGATGTTTAGAATTGTTTTGATCCATTACATGTGAGGTTTGACACAGGAATAATAAAACACCATTGTTAGGGCAGTTTGAAACTGTTGCATCGAAACTCGCTCTACAAGCATTTGCAGGTTAGACCAATGCTACCATTGGATTCAGGAGGTCTAAATTAGGGGGACATGATCCCTCTTGGTCTTTAATTCTTTCTATTTTTGTAGGTTGAGGTTTTGACTCACCGGAGAAGACGATTAGAGCTAGGACTCTGACGCTTCTCTGATCTAGCATTTTAATAATATATTTATTTGTTTGTATTCTATAACAAAAAGCCAGCGTAGCGCAAATGGTTAGAGACGGAGGCCTGTAACATAAGAGGCGTGGGTTCGATCCCTCCTTTTTGCAATTATTTGGTTTTTTTCCAGGATTTCAACGCAGGTTCATAATGTATTGGTTCATTCCTATACTTAGACACTAACAAGCGCATGACGCAGTGGTAGGAGGGCGTGCCTATGACTTAAAGGGAGTGGGTTCAACGCACACCCCATGCAATTGGTTTTTTCTTATTTTTCTAACCTAATTTTCATTCTTTTTCTTCATTAGTATTTTTTAATTAACCATTAACAAACCTAATTTTTTCAAAACTATAACAAATTAGGGTTAGAATTTGTAATTAGTAATTAAATTTTTGTCATATTTTTATTTACTAATTAATTATTTAACTTTTTCTTAATATTAAAATCAATTAGAATTTAAGTTTTAATTACTATTTGTTGTACCACAAAATTTGCCCTCTCATTTCCCAAGGGATCATCCTGGACCCTCATGATTGCTTCTGTCAAGTTTCAAGTCTCGGATTACAATTTTCCAAGAAAGTCATTCATAAGGGTAAAATGGTCAAAAGCACACTGAAAAGTCAAACTTTGACTTTTTGATCAAAATTAAGTTTCAACAATCATATTTCATCAAGACATAAATTTGGTTCATCGAGAAATCAAAAGTCAGAAATTATTTTGAAAAAAATCAAATTTCTAAACACTTGGAAAATTTTCTAAGTATTAAGAAAATATGACAATTTCAGAACTTTTGGGCCAGATTTCACGTAAGTACAATCAGAATTTGCAAAGATGGTTCAGAACATGACTCTATCGGAACATATGGAAACTGTATTCTTTGATCAGAACATGACTCTTCAACATATGGAGACTATGTTCTACGCTTAGATCAGAACATCACCCTTCGAATCTCATTCTGGTCTTTCCACTCTTTGATCATAACATCACAAAGCCCCAAAACCTCGTTTTGAGCAGTCTGCTATACTGCTACGGCACAGTCCTGCATCCAGCTGCCACAACACCTCAAATTGCTGCTGATCCAATCCACGCCTGCGTTTTTCTCAAACCCCATATTTGCCCCAAATTAGCACATAAAAGCTGTGTTTAAAAAGCAATGAAATAGTATGCCAAAAGAGGTTCAAATCCCACTTGTTTTCCCCCCAAGACCACAACAAACTTATCTATAAATAAGTTGTTCCATCACATGTTTAAGGGTCTGGATTTTGAAAAGAGAGAGTGATCAAACAAAAAAAGAGAGAAAAGCAAACATTTAAACATTCCTAAACCCAAAATTCTCAAAACAATATCTTTGTTCTTCCCTTTGAGTCAAAGAACATAACATTTTCTGTTCTGTTTCTTGCTGACCCCAGAACATTTAAAGGCAGCAGCTTAGGTCTCAAACGCACGCTTCAGATTCAAGGTTAGTCATTCTGACTTTGAACTTTTCATTCAGAACATCATTAAACATGTAAATATCATAGTGTTGATACTGTCCATATCATTGCCTAAGTAGAAAAACTGTGGACCAGAACTTCTTGAAGAAAACTAGGCTCAAAATTAGAATTAGAACTTCTACAAACTGACGTGCTTTTATTTCTCTGATTTGCTGTTGTTAAGAACTGAATAAGTTGCAAATGTTTTGGATAATATAAGGAAGGAGGTGAAGTGTAACACATAACTTCTGAGTTTTCTTTCCCACTATTTTAGCACCACACAGAACCTCTAGGCTTTCTTACTGTTGTAACACAACACACAAAACTTTTAGGTTTTTTCACACTGTTATAACACAACATCAAAACTTCTAGGATTTCTCACTGTTATGACACAAAATCAGAACTTCTAGGCTTTCTCACTGTTATAACACAACATCAAAACTTCTAGGCTTTCTTACTATTTCAACACACACAAAACTTCTAGGCTTTCTTACTATTTTAACACACACAAAACTTCTAGGTTTTTTCTCACTGATTATAACACAACGCATAACTTTTGGTTTCCTCTAACGTTTCTTTCAGAACTTCAGTGCACAGTAACTCAGAACTTCTGGTCCCATCTAACGTTTCTTTCTGAACTACAGCATGCCTAGCATCAGAACTTCTGGTCCCTTTCATTTAATTTTCAGCAACGTGCCGATCCTGTTTTCGTTGTTTTTTCCTTTTCTTTCTTATTCTTATTATTTTCAGCTTAAATATTATTTTTATTAATATAAAAAAGGCATAAAAAATATTTTCTTTTATTAACTAATTATTTTCCTTTTAATTTATTAAGACAAAAAACATTTTCAAAACAAATCCTTTCCCTTTCTTGTATTGTACAATTCAATATGGTTGTAATAGATAATTAAGATTTAAATTTTTGTAAATCCCTATTTGTAAATATGTACCCCCATCCCCAAAATGATGTAATAGCTTAAGATTTATTTTTCTGCGTTTTATTTGCTTCCATATATTGTTACTAATTAGGATGTATGGCAAGATAAAATCAATGAATAGATAACCCTAATCAAAGACTAAATGCATGTAAATCAAACACACTTGCACACTAGCACCTTTAGGGTAATCTCACTCTGTTGCCTTTCGGAAAATAGTCATGTCCCTCGAATATGGGCATTTTAGCAAAGACCCTCGATAAAGGATCGTAGTCCCTCGTTGACCCTCAATGTTGCCTTCGGTAAACGATATAGTCCCTAAACAACATTGCTAAAACGTCCCATAAGTTGCCTTCTATGACTATACAAAATGTCTCGCGCCCGTCCCTTCACATCCAATGATGGGGTTTCTTACCAAAACAATGGTGAGATAAAAACATCTAAAGGAGGAGGAAAAGAACATTTAAGAACTTTTGAGTAGGTAGATTGCTTTTAGTTGTTCGCTTGCTTACAATAAAAACATTTTTATACACCCACAATTTCACCTTGAAACTTTTTCAAAAGACAAAACACTTTGTGCGCGTTCTTATGGAGACGAGAACCATTACAAAGACACTCTTTTTCAAAATATTTTCAATACCCACATCACAAACACATCTTCAAACAAAAATCAAGTGATCTACCAAGCAGTTTTGCATGGACTTATCCCGAGAAAGCCCTATACAAGTTCCTTCTCTTTTATCTCTAGACAACAGTTTATAACACTGTAAAACCTGGACCCGACCATATACGGTCGATTTCATATTCCCCGATAAGTCACCGTAAAACTCGGACTTGACCATATAATAGATCACTTTTGTCTCATCAATCAAGAGTTAATTCCCCGGTAGAGTAATGGACAACTGAGGCTCCTAGACTCTATTACCCAAGACTGAGACCAACATTCCCCGGTGAAGTCCTCCTCAACGGCAGGTACATGGATTCTCGCAAAGGAATCTCTTATGGGACCGATATCTTTTCTGGATGGCATCTTTAATCCCATCTCCGACGATTCTCCTTCGCCTTTTAAATGGAATTTGTAAGCCCATTCCCGATATTATTGACCGACATTCACTTCATGCGAGTGCAAATTTCTGGGCACTCTAGTGTTCAATAATCTTCCACCTTCAGATCACGAAAGGCAGACAAGCCAATCTACATCCTCAGGTATAAGAAGATTGAACTGGGGCAGATGTTGTACCCCAAAATTTTCCCTCCCATTTCACTCAATATATGCCCCCAGAGGTCCTCAATTGCTCAAGTTGACTAAGGATTAACCAGACAAATCCTCCTCCTAAGACAATGAGCCTCAAACTAGGGTTTTACTCCTCATCAATATGGTTGAGTACAAAGGGTCCCAAATGGTCTCCATTGTCCTAAAATGTCCTCAAGACCACCCATGTCAAGTTTCATGCCTAGCACAACAAGTTTGCTCAGTCAACTGCTCATATGCTTGGAAATCAACTGTGTTAGGTCAAAAGTCAACTGTGGCCCAAGTATAGTCAAACTTCAAGATTTTTGGTCAACATCAACATTTTCAAGTAATATCCATCATTTTATCAATGGTTGATCATGACTCCTCAAGAAATACTCCTACTCATCAAAAGTAAAAAAATGGCAATTTAGGGTTTCTATAGGAAAAGTCAACCAAAGTTTGACCAAGCATAACTTTCTCATACTTTATTAAAAAAATTCCAAACAAGGCTAATATTGAAGAGAATCTAATTCCCTACAACTCCTCTTCAGCCCTCAAAGTCAAGAAATGCCTCAATCAAAAGATACAAGTTCATACATTATAGGTCATTTCAAAAAGTCAACAAATACACCTTTTGGGTCAAAGCTTATTACATAAACATGGAAGATCCAATTGAGATGAAACCAAAAGGGTTGTTTAGAGGACATCCTATTATTTCTAAAAATTCCAATAACACCCTCATAGGGTTAAAAATAAGAGATATATGCATTGATAAAGTTGACCAATTTTTGGAAATGTGCATGAAGTCAATATTGATCAAAATGACTTTTTTTCCAAATGGGCCCATGTTTTCTTGTTTGAAACTTATTCCTAAGATGGCCCACGACCCCTGAGCTTATCCACCTATTACTTAATTATTTATATTATTTTTTTATTCATTTAAATCAAAATAAATCAATTTAAATAGTGGAATAATCAAATAAAATCAAAGATTTGATTTTGTGAGCACATTATGAGTCCATGAACAGCTAGCAAATAAGGAAAATTCGTGCAAGGGCTAATTGATTGGAAAAGATCATGATTTGGTTTGTTTTAGAAACAAATCATACAAGGTAAAAAAATCAAATCTTTTTCAACATTTTGCAAAGATTGAATACAATTTTGTTAACCTAATTGCTTCTATTATATATAGACAACATTTCCAAAGCATAAAAAGAGGGTTTGGCCATGTGAGTTGAGAGCACAAAACTCAAATTTTAAACAAGAAAGAGGCAACCGGATTTCCTTCTACAAGGAGATTCAAGGTGTTTCAAGGCCAGCAATTCATTTCTGGAAGTATTTGGGAGCTATTTGGACCATTAACATGCCTCAACACGCCTAGAAACGCTCTACACGAGTACCACGGTTTGCCTTCCTTCTTGAAATTGATTTTTGCAATTTACGTCTGATAAACGATTTCTAACTATACGTTCATGTTTGTATCATTATTTAGAACATGTTTGCATATTTAATTGTGAGTTTTGATGCGTATTGGACAACCTGCCATTGTTAGGGTTTAGAGTTTCTTTTTAGGGCTTTTCGTTTCAGACAAAAATCAGGGCCAAAGATGGATACCACTGCATTCAAGAGATCAAACCCAATTGATCTGTGTAATTAGATTTGATTTATATTGACTGAATATGATTTTTGAGATGCACAGGTTTGTAGCTACAACCTATGGGTAAAAGTCCTATCTAAAACGACAGTCCCAGCGAGGAAGACGATGACGTGTCCAAGCCTGGTTGGATAGTTTGAGTCTCGCGCATTTTATTTATTACACTGATTTTTCATTCTATATAATATATTATTTGTGTTTATATAAATGATTGAGTAGCTTGGTTTAGTGGCAAAGGGGAAGGGTTTGCAAGGCGCGCGTGTAGGAGGTCAGGGGTTCGATCCCTGCCTCCTACATAATATTTTTCTCAATATCTGTTCACAAATTCAGTGGTTTCATCACCTGTGCATACACCATACGCCTCTATATCATCAACATTGGATCAATCTGCATCCAAATCTATCGCCTCAAGTATGCAGGTACATGGTGGACCCTCTTGGCACAAACTCATCAGATCCAGCGCTGGTGATGGGCCAACAAGACTGGGCCTTGGCAGAATTCAGCAACACATCCTCCAGTTTGGGCCTACACCCCCTCAGGCCTAATTTTTAACCTTTTTTCTAGTTTTTTTATTTATCATCATTATTTTGTTTAATTATTTTTATTAATCAATTTTTTTACAAAATCATAAAATAAAAAATCACAAAAATAGTACTTAGTTTTTTTTCATAATAAATTAACTTTTGTAAAAAAATTAATTTCACCAACTTTAATATATTTTTCATTAATTAAAATTAGGTTAAGTTCAAATCTTTTTCACAAAAAATCCAAAAATATTTTAATGATCAAATTAGGCTTTTTAGGGTTTTAAACTTTTTCCAAGCTTTATTCTCGGGCTGAATTATTTTTGCCGTACGATACTTTTTCAATATTGATGTAATTGCCCCCGGTTTGTAATAGATTAATTAGGGTTTTATTTCCTCACTTTATTTTCAGTCAAATATTTATGTATCTGCTAAAAAGTCTTGTAATAACGTAAGACTCTTTTACTTTCTCGCTTTTATATCTTATGCTTGTATATAATTGTTAGCAACCTAGGCTTATATGCTTAATCAATTAATTAGTAGATCACTTAATTACAAGATAAATATCTAAAAACAAACACTGATGCACACTTGCACCCTTAGGGTATACCTCACTTGGTTGTCTCAGAAACAATGGTCATGTCCCTCGAACATAGGGATATCTTAGAAAAGACTCGCAATTCAAAGTCGTCATAAAGATCACAGTCCCTTACTGTCCCTCGAGTTGCCTACGAGAAATGATCTTATGATGATAGTCTCTTTGAAATGCTGAGGTATCCTTACATGTTGCCTTCAATGACCATAATCATCCCTTTCGATAGTCCCTTAACATCCAACGACTAGGGTTACCTACTCGCTAATAGTAGGATAACACAGTCTAAATGATAGGAGGAAAAGAACAAGATTTTTTCGAGTAGGTAGATAACTGTTAGGTACTTGCTCAAACAACTTTTTACACCTTACACTTTCACACTATTTTCAACTAAAGTTTTCAAAAACACTTTATCACACTCTTGAGGACTGATACAAGAGTTACGATAAAGTGAATCACCGCACTAAGGCAATTTCAAAACTTTTAAAAGCACACAAACACACCAAGCAAATTTTGTAAAAGATGAGCAAGTACCTAAGAGCCCGTAGAAAACTAAGGATGGAAAGGGTGTTAACACATTCCCTTTCCATAATCTACCCCCATACTCAGAAACATCTCGAAAAATGTTTTTTCTGTTCTTTTTCCATTTTCTTTTGTTAGATAAAATAAAAGACGGTGGCGACTCTTGCTTACCGCAACATTTGCGGAAAAAAATGCAAACCAGTAAAAATAGTCAGTTATGCCACCGTATCACAAGGGTGCTAACACCTTCCATTTTCATAACTTACCCCCCGAACTCAAAATATATCAAAGGTCTTTCCTGTTTTTTTCACCTTTCCTAAATATTGGATAAAATAAGTCGGTGGCAACTCTTGCTAACCACAACATTTGCGATAAACCAAAAAAAGTCAGTTCTCCCACAGTATGACAGAACTGGCGACTCTGTTGGCGACTATCTAAAAGAGGGGTTACCTTAAGAGTTATATCACTTTACTTGCTTTAATTTTTTGATTTACTTTAAGGGTTCATGCTTAGGTATTATTGCTTGTGTGAAATATCTTACACCCGGATCTATTGATTCCTTAGGTAAGTAGCAATAGATCATAAAGACTATACGACGCATATCGATATGGTCAACATAATGGCTACAGTTAGTGTGACACTTTGATTTGTAGTGATGTTCCTTGAGTCGGTCAAGGATAACATTAGGCTTCTGTGTGGTGTCGTTAACACTGACTTGCTTTTAGAACTTTAATTGACCCATCTTGGCCATTAGAAAGTAGTGAGATAGCCGACGTTGGTGCAGTCCAAAGTTGGTTGATACTCGAGGCTACGATCATTGAGATTTGACTTTCGGGATGTTTTGGTGGCAATCATGTTGCCATGCTAAAATAAAGCATGCGAGAAAGACCCGTTGTAGCGGTAAAAATATTGAGACTAAGCCATTGGATTGACTTGACTCGCACAGATCAAATAAAAATTGCTACTGCACTTTATTGTTTCAAAAGGAATGGGAAAAGAACGAATAACCCAAAAAGAGGGGGAGAGAATCTAAGTTCGGGGGTTGGTTATACAAAGGGAAGGTACTAGCACCTTAAACATCTACGATACTCTGCAGGAACCTCTTTGTAAATTTATGTATTTTGGCTATAAAAGTTGTATAAAGATAGATTGTGGGGATGAGAAAAGAAATATTTTTTTACAATTTTTGCATCCGCCGCGATTGCGAACCTTTAGTGCCTACATACCACCTTAAGTGCAATAGGGGATCAGCGTACTCGTAGTTCACCTTTAAAATTTAAAACACAAGTGTGTTGGTTAATTTTAAGAGAGGAGACATCATCATCTTATCCGAGTGGAAAAACATACTTACTACTCACGATTATGAGAAAGGAGAATTTGCTTCATCTCAAAGTGGAGGATATAGCTTGGATCTTAAAATTAACAAAGCTTCACTCTACACCCAAGTGGAAAATATCCCACTTCACTACATATCGTAGAAGTATAGTAGTTCGCATCACTACAAGGATTGACAAGAGTCTAATCTTTTGAGAAAATTTTAAAGCAAAAAGCCAAAGTGGCAAAGATGGTTTGAATGAGATTGATTGACTTTTAGTCTTCTCACAAAAAAATGTCAAAGTATTATTAAGTTGTTTAAAGTTTGATTAAGAAAAGATTTTTGAAAATGCATGGACCTAAGTCCAATTTTATTATGAAAGTGATTCAAGTTTAAAAAACAAGAATAGTTTTGAAAAGGAGGGAGGAGATCTTTTAAATTAAAGAAGATGGGAGGAGATGGAGGGACTATCCTAGAGCACAAGGTAAAAGCTAGAGAAAAGAACCGTCTAACCAAAAAGAGGCCAACACTCAACATAATGAGTCAATGTAGAATTCCAATCCTTTGGATTGAAACCAAACAATCAAATATGATAAACCTCTTAAGAAAACCAAGCTTCAAATTCATTAAGTCTTCACAAAAATTGGGCAGAGTAACGGCTGTATACAGATGAATTCCCGATCACAGACAAAACATATAATCAGAATAACCTGCACACAAAGAAAAAAAACAACCCAATGTCTCGGGGTAAACCCCAAGAACTCCAGACAAAATAATAGTAGAAGTCACAAGGTCTCAAGGTAGTCAAGGTCTGTAATCCTAAGTCCAAAAAGTCCATAACTCCATCATACCAAGGATAGTAACCAAGTAGTCCAAGTAACATTAAAGTTTTTTATGGTTCAAGTTGATTATTAGGTATCTTCAAAAAGAAATGAAAAACTCAAGTGAGCAAAAATAAAAATGACATAAACATAAATACTCAAGTGAGCAAAGATGAAAATAGCATGAAATGAAAATGCTAAAATAAATGTGCTTAAAGTAAAAAGCATAATGTAAAAGCATAAAATAAAGTCAATTGTTAGAAATTAGAGGTTAGTTGAATGACCATCTTGAAACTTACATTTAAAAACTCATTAGAAGATTGATAAAATCAAAGCCTCTCAACAACAAGTTTCATTTTTTTTGTCAAGTATATCATTCATTTTAAAATCTCAAGGCAACAATAAATGATCAACGATGTTTAAATGATTCACTTAGTTCTAAAATTTATGAAAATTCATTAGAGGGTTGATAAGACCAAAGCCTCCTAACAATGAACCTCAAGATTATTGGATCAAAGGTTTCAAATTAAATATGCTTGGGCTTGCAAACATAGGTTTGGGCCACGAATGATCATTTCTCGAATTGGGACAAAACTTAGTGTTATGTTAAGCAATCGTAAGTTGACTTATATAGAAGTCACACCTATTTTAAGACCGGTCAATAGAAATTTATATGCCATATGTTTGGAGTGATGATATGTAGATCATCCTCTAACAACATGTAGCACAAAGAGAAGAGGATGAGATGAAGAGGGAGGGGATACATTTGAATTAAAAACTTTGATCAAAACTATCATTAAAATCATCCATCCATTTTGATGGAGTTGAACTCAACACCCAAGATCCAATGATTTTAATGAAGTTTTTGATCAACAATCACATAGTCAGAATATATTAAAAAAACAAATTGCATTTAATGAATAAAAAAAAGAAAATGACTTTTAAAATAAGAGGTAAAATAGTAAACTATTTTCAAAGTATCAAAGAAAATTTTAAAAAGACCATAGAAAAATCATAAATGACCTCAAATGTTTTTATAAATTTTTTGGTAATTTTTTAAAACAGAAAAGTATTTTTAAACTAATTAAAATCACTCAAATAAGTGAAGAAAAAGATCAAAAATAGTAGAAGTCAAGATAAAATTCTAGAAAAAATTCAGAAAATCAGAAATGAGTAAAATGATTTTTATAAATTTTTTTCAGAATTTAAAAATATCAAAAAGTATTTTTAAATAATTAGAAACAAGTCAAGATAAAGGAAAAATTATAAAAAACATCAAATCTAAAAATAAAATCATGAAAAAATAAAAATCAGAAAGATAATATTTTAAAATATTTTTGTGAATTTTTTCATAATTTTTGGGGCAGAAATGAATTTTCTATGATTTTTTGAAGTTTAAATCAATTAAAATAAAAATCAGAAAATAAAATAACAAACCAAAAAAATGTGGACCATTGGATATGAGTCAAAACACGCTAGTAATCAGATCCAAAGGATCAAGCACGCTGTGCATATCATGGCCAACTTTGGAAACTGCTTCAGATCGCCTTTTAAATATTAAAAACAACTAAAATTCTAGCGCGCTGGGTGAAGTCTGACTAATGAAAGTAATCAGATCCAAGGACTCTCAAAGCGTGAATATGATAAATCAAACACACTGGATTGAATTCAAAAAATCACATGTCACACTTTCATTGGTTGAAGCACGACACGTAGGTCGTCTTCAACCTCCAGACGCCCTAGATTGGGATTCCTCAAACTGTAAAATTAGAGGACCAGACCGGTACCACTAGATTCGTCTCTTCAAGACGATTCTAATGGTATCAGCGTGCCAAATTTATATAAACTGAGTAAGAATTAAATTGAGAAAATGTAGAAATAATAGCGAGCACGAAATTTTGGAATATCTCACTCAAAATCTCAATGAAATCACAAATTATAAAAAACATGAGAATCAAAAGGATACAGAGAGTAGATTAGTCTTTTATTTGGATCGACTTGACCAAGAAATCTACCTAAATGAAGTAGCACAAGGTGGCTCTAAAACTGGACTTCTGTAGATCAGTATAGGTTACAATTCTTGAAGGTGAGAGTGTGGTTAGCTTCAGATAAGTTCAATGAAGTTAACTGAATGGAGCTTTTGGTGTTTTGGAGTGAGAAAGCAAGAAATCAGAAATTCAAATTTAGAGTTTGTGTGGGATCTGAACAGGGGTCAATTGGCTATCAAAGCTTGAGGAAATGAATGCAATATGTCTCTCTATTTATAGGGAAGCAAATGGGACGCTCAAGCATGTGGAATGATGAAGTTTGGAGGGAAATCGCGTGAAGTTGCAAGCATGAAAAGTGTGACTTGTTATTCGCTCAAAACTCAACCAAAACTTATGTTTCAAGGTGCTAATCACTCTTGAAGATTTTTAAACATGATTAGAAGTAAAAACGCGCAAAAATTTAGTGATTAGAAGCTGAATTGTGCATTTCAATTTCTGACTTGGAGGAAAAAGTCAGTTTCAAGGTACCAACTTTAAATCAATGGCATTCACAAATCAAGGAGTCTTAAGGCATGATTCTTGAAGCAATTGAAATATAAGGTCACAAATTTTACAATGTGCAAATAATGGGATCAAATGGATACTTAAGCTAGGAGTTGTGATGAGTCAAAGTTGAGAAAAAGATGCTGACTTTTTGTACTTAGAAATATTCTAAGTTTTTTCTTCAAAATTGACCTATAATGTTTTGCATCCAAACGTGGCCTTCCACCCAAAATTTGATTTTGACCAAAAAAGATGGCATGAAATAGATCTCTTAAATGACATTTTTAGATTTGAAACACTTAAAAACTCCAAGAATTTAGAAAGTTATGACTTTGTGAAGTTGGTAAAAATCCATGAAATGACCTATAACCTTTTGCATTCTTAGGGCATCTTCCATCCATTTTCAAGCTTTGCACATAAAAGAAAAGTTGAAGTTAACATCCTTAATATCATTGTGGAAAAATAATGGGCCCAAGGAGATAAAAATTGATCAAGTTATGACTTTTTTAAGTCACATAAGGGAATTTGATGGCCTATCTAGAGGACTTGTAATCTTTCTCCATCATTAGGCGTCTTCCACATAAAAGTTTCTTGAAACTTTTGAAGTGATTGGTTGATAACTCTTTAAAGATAAGCATGTCCTTGGAATCACTCAAAAATACCAAAAGATGAGCAATATATAGCCCTTAAAAGTTCAAAACCCTAGCTCCTAGAGCACTAAAATTACTTGGAAAACCCTTTCAATTTTGACAATCTTCCTTGCACAATAAATCTTGACACGTGAATAGAAGTTGTTGTGGATGATAATAAGAACCCATAGAAACAAAAAACACATTCACATGTTAAGAATTGAGAAGGTTATGCTCTTGTGACCAAGAAATCAAGAACTTGTCCAATTAGGTCAAACTTCTTCAATCAACTCTTGCATCTTTTGATTTTCTTTGACAAATTGAGGCATGATAAATAATAGTAGACCTTGTCATGATATTACTTCAAAGTATATTAAATGATGAAGATTGAGTCTCAATGAAGCTTTGTTGAAGAAGGAATGGAAATAAACTCATGAACCTATAACATCATTATTTAGAGAAAACATTCATAGTATTTGTTAGTTAAAAGTTAACCAATACAAAACAAATATGATCACAATATACAACTCAAGGTGCTTAGTGATTCCTCATGAGAAAACATAGAGGTAGGGATAAGAGCCAAACCCTAGTATGATCTTGATATGATTGAGTTGATATGAGATTATAGTGGAATCTTAGGGGGGGAAATTGGGATACAACACCCGTGATATGAGATTCTTAGAACCTGATTACTATTTTAGGACAGGTTGAGCCAACTTAACTCCAGTGGGGAAGGGTATTTACCTATGGACTTCATGCAAGCCTTTAAACTTAAGGCTCTTGTTTGACTTGTTTGTGTTCGATACTTATTTAACATGAACATGACATCATAACATCATATCATCATATCATCATAACATAACATTTTCACTAACCATTTCAAGGACCTAGGGATTTATCTTTATTCCTTGTTGCAGGTTATGGCTTTCACTCGCAGAAATACTATCTGAATCAACTTTGTGAGGATACATTCCAAGCTTAAAGAGTTAGCCTCAAAGGTTCTAGAAAAATCTCAATTCATTAAAGGGCATGGTTATCTACTCATTTTGGTCACCTCAGGTTTTGAAGAAGACACGGTGAGTGTTCTGTTCCAGTTCTTTGATCCTAAGCATCACTGTTTTACCTTCCCATATAATCAGTTGGTACCCACAATGGAAGAGTTTTCTAAGCTACTTGGAGTACCTATTCTTGACCAGACATCCTTCACTGGTTTAGAGAAAGTTCCAAAATATGAAGTTATTGCAGCAGCCTTACATCTGAAGCAGTCAGACATTGTGTCTAATTGGGAAACGAGAAGTGGAGTTAAAGGTCTTCTTGCTAAATTTATGATAAAGAAGGCTCAATTATTTCTAGATGCTATGAGTTTTCATTCTTTTAAGGAGATCTTGGCTCTGTTGATCTATGGTTTGGTACTATTCCCTAATCCAGACCAACTCATAGATGTGGACACCATTAAAATATTTATTACTCATAATTATGTGCCTACTTTGCTTGGAGATATTCTGCACTCTCTTTACACTCGTACTATGAGGAATCGAAGGATTCTCATGTGTTGCATACCTTTACTATCCAGGTGGTTTGTTTAGCACCTTCACTAATCAATGATGAAATATGAACAAGGTTTGAGGTGATCTCGAAGGATGATGTCACTCTCTCATTCAGATATCTATTTGTGTTCCCGATCCCAGGAGGACATCACTATTATAGACCGCTGTGGGGAATTCGCTAATGTGCCGCTCCTTGGCATAAGGGGAGGTACTACTTACAACCCATCTCTAACTTTACGTCAATTTGGTTATGCTCGAAGAGACGGTCCTCATGATATGATTATCCAGGGTATTATATTCGATTACAAGAACGATCTTCAAGGTTACTATCGAAAGTTTATACGTGCTTGGGGCATGGTGAATAAGATTGATATCAAGACTTTGGGACACAAAAACTCCATCCCTCTGGAGCCGTACATCATATGGGTGAGATCCCGTGCTCAAAACCTTATATAGCCATATCCTTCTGTCCTACCAGTAATTGTGGAGCCTATTGTTGAATGAGATATTCCTCACACCATTTTTCATCCAGATATGCCTACTGACCTAGAAGAGCTACATATGTCTTGGATTCAACTGGAAGAAGAAAGGGAATTTGAGACTCAATTATATGCCAGTGAGAAGAAAGTGTTAGAGCTGACAAAACAACTTCACGAATAGCAGAGCCTTAATGCATATGTCAACACAAAGAGGAAGCATCCATGGGATACTTGATTCATAATTTGTTTCCTTGAAACTCTTTTTGTTATAATTTGAACTTACTAATAAGAGTCTTTGTTTCTGTTTGATTAACACATTTAAATCCCTCGAGGTCCTTGAAAACATCGCATATGAATTTACATGCCATACATATCATTGCATATCAGGTTTTCAAGACAGGTTTCTCATCTTCTTACTTTTTATTTCAGCAAAAATGGCTCTCGAACAGACAGTCAAAGAACTCTAGGCTCAGAATGCTCAGTTCCAAGAGATGTTTCTAAACTTAGCCAAGGGGCAAGAAGAACTGAAGGTGCTCATCAACAATGGGAAGAAGAAGAAGAAGAAGACAAAGAAACCAATTGACATTCTTAACACGGGGAGAAAGTTCAGAGGCCCAGTCAAGTGAGCTCAAGATCTTGATATCCCATTGGACGAAGACGATGAACGGGATAGAGATGGTAAGAGTGTTAAAGCTGAAAGAAGCGTTCATGGTTCTGACAAGTATTTTGATGAAGAATAAGAGGATTATTTGGATGAACAATATCCCCCTGCTGGCGAGAAGTATAAGATGTTAGAAGAGTGTCTGAAAGCTATGGAGATCCAGAAGGTGCATGGCTTAAACTTTGAAGAATTGGGCTTAGTCTCAGGAGTCGTCATTCCTCCTAAGTTCAAAACTCCTACCTTTTCTAAGTATGATGGCGTTTCTTGCCCGAAGCTGCATTTAAGATCATATGTTCGGAAAATTCAACCACACAATGCTGACAAGAAATTGTGGTTGCATTTCTTTCAAAAGAGTCTGTCTGGAACACAATTGTAATGGTACTATCAAATCGAAGGTACCCATATCCATACCTGGGAAGATTTGGCTGCAGCTTTCTATAGACAATATCAATTTAATTCTGATTTGGCACCAACCGACATGCAACTGCAGAGTATGTCCATGGGTTCTGAGGAATGCTTTAAAGAGTACACACAAAAATGGAGAGATCTTGCAGGCAGAGTTCAACCTCCTTTGGCTGATAAGCAATTAGTTAACATGTTCATGAGTACGCTAACATGTCCTTTCTATAATCACCTGCTTAGAAGTTCTTCAGCCGGTTTCACTGAACTGATATTGATAGGGGAACATGTTGAGAATGGAATCAAAAGTGATAAAATTCAGATGGCTACATCTTCGAATACTGCAAAGAAGTCATGCAACGGTAAAAGAGAATCCAATGTTGTGTACGATCGTAATAAGAGTGACTGTGACCAATCTGTGTGGGCAGTTCTAATGTCTAATCATGCATCAGTACAATAACAACAATAAAACAATTAGCGTAGGCATGATGCACCCAGGAGACAGTTCACAAGAATCAATATGCCGTTGTCTCAAGCATTATAACACATGTTGAAGGCAGAGCTAATTACATTAAAAGATCCTCCTCAGAACCCAAATATTTCCTCTCTCCATTACAATCCCAATGCAAGGTGTGCATATCACTCCAACAGTCCCGGACATGACACTAACATCTGCTGGGCTCTGAAAAATAAGATTCAAGATATGATTGACTCTAAGGAGATTATATTTGACCCTTCTGATATTCCTAATGTGATCACTGCACCTATGCCTAATCATGAACAAGGAGTTAATGCTATCGATGATGTTTCTTATGTTTCTGCTGTGAGTAACTTGACTACTCCTCTGATGATTGTTAAGAAGAAGCTGTTACAAGCCGGTTTATTTCTGGGTTGCAAACTGCTACTGTTGTACATCCCAATCCAATGGTTGTGTACTGCTGAAAGAAGGTATCCAACATCTAATGGATGACCGTGTAATTCTATTTGAGAAGACTCCTTCTATGGAGAGCTTATGTAAGAGTTTGTCTCAAGGCATGGAGCTTGAAGACGCGTCTGTGATTACAATTTTTGGTACTCCTGTAAGGATCACTTCTAAGGGTCCTGTGAAGATTACTGCCGATCCTTGGGTTGCTCCTCTAATCATTAACGCACCTGGGCCAATTCCATATTCCTCTAACAAGGCTATCCCTTGGAATTATGGAGCTTATGTCTTTTACCATGGCATCAAGCAAGAACCATTGGCTGTCGAAGATGAAAATATTGAAGTTTATGATCCCAATGTTGGCAACATTGTTGGAACTAGCAAGGTTACCAGAAATTTAATGGTTTTTCTCCAGAGATCTATCAAAAGGTTGTTAGTACACCAGTTTGTATCATTGCTACTAAATCAACTACTGAGACTTGAGGCAAAGAGCAGATGATTGACCTGCCCAGACTAAGGCACCGAAAGAGGTTACTATTGAGGATACCTCCAAGCAAGAGATGGAGGAGGTGATGAAAATTATTCAAAAGAGTGATTATAATATTGTTGAACAGTTGGGGAAGACCCCCTTCAAAATATCTATACTATCTCTATTGTTGTGCTCTGAAGCCCATGCTCAGGCTTTGGTAAAGTTTCTGAAATATGCTCATGTACCGCAGGAAATCTTTGTTGACCAGTTCAAAAATTGTGTTTCTAGCCTGACAACTGATAATAGGCTAGGCTTTTCTAATGCTGATTTAACTCCCATAGGAAGGAACCATAATAAGGCCTTGCATGTCTCTATTGAGTGTAGGGAAACTACCTTATCTCATGTGTTGGTGGACACAGGTTCCTCATTGAATGTATTGCCGAAAGTCGTTTTAGACAAACTTGACTATAAAGAGTTTCTGCTAAAACCCAGTGAAGTTATGGTGCGAGCTTTTGATAGTTCAAAGAGAATGGTGCATGGATAGGTTGATCTTCTGATCAAAGTGGGTTCCTAAGTCTTTAACTCTACTTTCTATGTGATGGACATTCGTCCATCCTATTCCTGTTTGCTTGGACGCCCTTGGATTCATGAAGCAGGTTCTGTTACTTCTATTTTACACCAAAATTTGAAGTATCCTGGGAAATGAAAGATCATTATCATTTGTGGCGAAGAAGAATACATGATGAGCCATTTGAACTCCTTCAAGTATGTCTAGATGGGTGGTGAATTCCTCGAGACTCCTTGCCATACCTTTGAAGTTATTCCCCTGACAACCCATGTTCCTAAGTGTGATACGGTGGGAGAACTGACTTGAGGGTTTTGCGTTTTATCGCAAATATTACCGTTAGAAAGAGTCGCCACCGACTTTTCTTTTATCCAAAAGGGAAGGTTAAAAAGCACAGGAAAGACCTTTGAGATTATTACTTGAGTTCAGGGGGTAGATTATGAAAAGGGAAGGTATTAGCACCCTTTTCATCCATGGTTTTCCATGGGCTCTTAATTACTTGCTAGATCACTTGCTTTTTGTTTTGAAATTGTGCTTTGAGTGGTTTTTAAAGTATTTTGTAAAAGAGGCCATTTGTTTAGGCAATCTTTGTAATGATTCTCGTTCGTAAGAATGTATACAAAGATGTTTGTCTTTTTGAAAATGTTTTCAATGTTTGTAAGATGTTTTGAAATGTGTGTGTTTGTTTTAGAAAATAGTAAGGAATGTTGTTTTGAAGTGAAGCAAGTAACTAGAAGTAATCTACCTACTCAAATGTATTTCTTGTTCATTTTATTTTCCTTTAATATTGTTGTCTTACCATTGATTTGGTAAGCAACCCTATCTTTGGATGAAAACGGGACGGGCGTGGGTCATCTTATAACCATGATTAGCAATGTTGCAAAGTATCTTAGCATTTTTGATGGACCAATATCATTTTGTAATGCAACTTTGAATAGCGTCATCGAGGGACTATAATCTTATATTTGTTTGTTTTTGCCAAGATACTTCGCATGCGTAATATGGCCATTTTTATGTAAGGCAACCAAGTGGAGTAACCCTAAGGGTGCTTGTGTGCAAGTATATTATTTTCATGCTTGATTTTGTCTTGGATTTAGGGTTTTCTATTTGATTTGTTTTCGTCTTTCCACACAAACCCTAATTACTAGCATGGTATATAAAAGCGGTAAATTGTGTAATTTAAAGATTACTACGCTATTACAACATTTTATGGGAGGGGGTATACAAATTATGAATGGGGATTTGCAATAATGTAAATATAATTAAGCTATTACAACCAAATCCAATTTGCACGAATATTTGAATAAATAATATACAATATAAATATGCAATGGTATGTATGTAAGAAAAAGATTTGCCTTGTTTTTCATATGCAAAAGAGTTTTGACCTAATCCTAATAATTTAAGAAAAGGAAATTATTTCTTGAAAATAAAGTGGTTAACCCTAATTTCTAATTTAAAAGAAAGTAAAGTTCTTTAAGTATTATGTTTTTGTGTATTTTTGTCTTAAAATAATAAATAATATTTATGAAAATATTTAGTTTTTTTATAAGTTAGGAAAAGAATATTTACAAGTATGAAGAAAAAGGAATAAAAATATATCTAAGTCTATTTTATTTTTACAAGTTTATTTAAGAAAAAATAGTTAGTACATAATAAAATAAAAATATATTTTTTATGTGAAAATAAAATAAAATAAATCAAAATGCAATATTTATCATATTTATATTTTTTTTCATGATTTTATAATATTTAAGAAAATATATTTGATAAAAAATGGAAATAAAAATAAATAATAAAAAAGATTTGGCCAGGGGGTATCCTGAGTAAACAGGATGTAGACATTAGAAAAAAAATGAAGCCCAATGGAACAAAGCCAAGTGCTGCAAAAATGAGAGAAATGAAAAAAAAAAGAAGAGAAAATATGCAAAAGGCAGGCACCAAGGCTCGAACCCATGACCTTGGCATTCTCAGCGCGCTGCCTTGCCACTGGAGTGGCTGTATATCTGTTAGTTCATATGAAATAGAAAACACATAACACATAACACCTCCTAGCCCTGTACTTCATCTTCTTCCTCAAGCTAGCCAGAACCTCTGTATATTTCTCATTTCTCCATGAAAATGGAAACTTCCAACATGAAAATGATAGTACTCTTTCCCACGATTTCAACCATGTAAC
This sequence comes from Vicia faba, assembly GCA_948472305.1. NCBI lineage: Eukaryota > Viridiplantae > Streptophyta > Magnoliopsida > Fabales > Fabaceae > Vicia > Vicia faba. Next base: position 886,154,077 of record OX451737.1, read on the forward strand.
TCATGTAAACTAACAGTCGATGATCAAAACTAATTTCAAAGGCTCTAATTTTAAACCTAATTTTTACAAAAAAATAAACTCTAAAATTCTCTACACACAATGAATATAAATGAAATTTATGAACATGGTTGGTTTTAGCATAAGGATATCTACATTTTATCTTCACAAATCATGACCAATAGATGCCTGTATGAAGAGATAGAAGTTGGAGTTCTTACCTCTTTCAGCTGAGATTGTGAATGGAGTTTGAGTGAGATTTATTAAGGCCTGAAGATTCCCTTAGCTTGCCTGAACCTCCTTGAGTGTGTTCCAATCCTTGCCTTGCTTTGAAAGTGCATGAATCTCTCTATCGAAGTCAACCTGCAAGCTTGAAAAACAAAAATGGCAGATGGAGGAGGAGGAGTTACAGTGAAGGGATGATGGTCTGGAACACTTAGATATTTGGTAGGTTAAGTGTTTGAGTGATTAGAACTTGAAACGCACGAGTAAATTTCTGGATTGCTATGCTTGGTCTCAAACTGCAAGTTTTTGACAGGTTTTTGGTGGTAGGGAGTTTTAGAGAGTTTCTGGCCTTGAGTAATCGTGTGTTAGGTTGAAATTTGTTTGTGTATAAGTATAGAGAAGGTTTCAAGTCAGCTCCACAACAGATTTTTGAGTTATAGGCTTTTTGCACTTTTACTTGCTTTTGAAGCAAAGTGAGGAGACAAGTCTCTACATGCTTGTACAGGCCTGCTTGGAGTTGGTACAAATCCTAGACAACTTGCTTTTGGTTTATAGGACTTGTGTGTGCAGAGAAAACAGGTCCAATGCTCAAGGAGTGAAAAGTTGCAAAAGTTATGCTTTTCCAAAATGGCAATGGCAACTTTGTGCCATTTATGGAATTAAAGCTTGGACAAAGACTCTTGTGCTTGGATTAAGGCTTTATCAACTGTGTAAGCATTAAATTATGAAGTGAGAAACAAGTTTGAGACCTTTAAAGCAAGGATTAGGCAGCATAGGTTCGGATTTGAATTTTGTTCTTCATGAAATGGCTTGAAATCAAAGTGAGAAATTGCCAACTTCATCTCTTCGATTCTCCCTACTCAAAAATGATCTCAAGTAGTTCGTAGACATTTTGGAAAGCTTGCAATGTTCTCTATAACTCATATTTGAAATGCATTTCAAGATTCCTCTTGGAACTAGGTGAAAAATTGCCATGAAGTTAGGTCAAAAACCTGCCTAAATTAGGGCAAAATTTCACTAAGTTATTTTAGTTCATGAGCATGTATTGACAAAATTATATCTTGAGATCCAAGCATCTTTAGGAGAAAATGTGTGAAGAAAAGTTGTAGATATCATGGAGATCTACAACTTTCATGTTGGGAACTTTCTTTGAATCATCATGCATCATGGTGGAAAATTAGCTTAAAGTTGAGAAAAAAATAAGAAATTTTCTATACTTAGAAAAATTTCTAAGTTAAGAAAATTTCAATTTTCAAACAAAATCTTCAATTTTTGATTTCTTGATGAACAAGTTTCACATTTTGACATTTTTTGATGAATTGTGATCCTCGGCACTTGATTTTGACCAAAAAGTCAAAGTTTGACTTTTCAGTATACAGTTGATTTTTGATCAGTTGACTGCAAATTTTATCTATCAATCCAATGGATTTGCAATGTTTTGAACCATGTCAATAGGTCAAGATGATACAATTGAACCCTTGAAATCATGCTTCAAACCAATTGGTCATATGCTAGGTCAAAAACCAGAAATTGCCTTTTCTTAGTCAAAAACCCTAATTTTGACCATTTTGCCCTTTTGATGATTTGATCAAATTTCTTGAGGATTTTGGTTCAAACTTGATCAAATGATACATGTGAGTCTAAAATGTTGACGTGGATCAAAATTTTTGAAGTTTGACTGTAAATTGGCCATGGTTGACTTTTCCCACAATACAACTAATTTTTCAGTCAATTATCCAATTGACTGATCAAAAATGTGATTCAAGGCTTAAAACTTGTCATGAGTAATCTTAGGGGGTCCATAATGATGTTTGAAAGTCATATGAAGCATTGATAGTCCAAAAATCTTTGTACAATCTCAAACCTTAATTTTGGGTGATCAGTGCATTATGAGATGTCTTAAGCTGGTCAAACCCTAATCCAGTCTTGAGTTTGTGAGAAAATTCTTGATAAATGAGAGGGAAAATTTTGGGGTACAACAACTGCCTCTGTTCAATCTTCTTAAACCTGAAGAGTTAGATCAGCGAGTTTTGTCGTTCGTGACTCGAAGGTGAAAAAATGACTGGACACTAGAGTGCCCATAAATTTGCACTCAATGATGTGATGATAAAAGGAATGGGCTTACAGATGCCATTTGGAGAGGTGATAAAATCTTGTTGGAGATGGGCTTGTAGAGTCCATCCAAGAATGTTTGTTGAATTGTAAGTTGTAAGCTGAAAGAATGAGTATCAGAAAGGAGTCCGTGTCTGGAGCGTATCTGAACCGTATTTGAAAGTTGAATCTGAATGAGTATCAGAGTGGCATCCGTGTTTGGAGCGTATCTGAAAAGTTGAATCTGAATGAGTATCAGAATGGCATCCGTGTCTGGAGCGCATCTAAACTGTATCTGAAAAGTTGAATCTGAATGAGTATCAGAATGGCATCCGCGTCTGGAGCGTATCTGAACTGTATCTGAAAGGTTGAATCTGAATGAGTATCAGAATGGCATCCGTGTCTGAAGCGTATCCGAACTGTATCTGAAAGTTGAATCTGAATGAGTATCATAATGGAATCCATGTCTGGAGCGTATCCGAACTGTATCTGAAAAGTTGAATCTGAATGAGTATCAGAATGGCATCCGTGTTTGGAGCGTATCTGAACTGTATCTGAAAGGTTGAATCTGAATGAGTATCAGAATGACATCCGTGTCTGGAGCGTATCTGAACTGTATCTGAAAGGTTGAATCTGAATGAGTATCAGAATGGCATCCGTGTCTGGAGCGTATCTAAGTTGTATCTAAAAGGTTGAATCTGAATGAGTATTAGAATGACATTCGTGTCTGGAGCGTATCTGTACTGTATCTGATTGCATATTGTCAATGGTAACTGTTAATCTTATCCTGAAAAGGGTGAAATGTTAGCTAAAATACAAAGTTATGTTGCATGAAATGTATGATGCAATGTATTTGCTTTATCAATGTTTGTGATATATGGATGCAATGTATGCGCATGTGAGCTGATTTGCTATATTGTTGTTTGATTGAGGAAAATAAATCCCTGAATGCTGCTGAGGATATATGAATTTTCATGTCTTGAAGCTAAAGTACTGGTGAACTTTTGTTGAGAGAAGTAAATTCTGTTGTGAGGGCAATGCCATGTACTACTTGTAAGATCTGCTTGGGGAATCCTGAGAAATTTGACGACTTCTACTGGGGATTAATAATTTGAAATTTGTTCTACTGGGGATTTTAAATGACGTACTGTAGGGGATCACTCATGGAATAGCCTAGAGACATTTTTCTATTCTTTCAACCTATCAGTAATTGTCTTCCTTATTTTGTTTATTTGTAAATAGTAATCATGTTCAAATGCATATGTTCATCAATGAATCATTGGACGTTTTTGCAAACAAAACACAAGCGTAAAGAAAAAGACAAATAGTTTTTGCACTTTTAAAGGGATATCTTTGTATTGATTTTGAATAAATATTTGTACAAAGGAGACAAACATTCTAGTAAGAGAATGCTGTCGTAAAACAAAAAAACTTTGATACAAAGAAAGATGACTATGTGTAATAATCCCACGGGGTTCCCATTCTGCTATAGCCTTCATATCTCCGAATATCTCGTCTATTTGTTGCCTCGTCCGAAGATGATTGAATTGATCAGAAACTCCGAATTTGTCAGTGGAAGTCAAAGGTTATCCGTAAAGTGATCCAACGGGACATAGTCATACGCTTTAATTCCCTAACTTTTTCCTGGACCGCCCTTTCGGGTTTTCAGTCCACCGGGAAACCCTTTTTTTGCCCAAGTCGCCTTTTTGGGTTTTCAACTTGCCGGGTGCACAGATTTTTTTAATTTTATCCCTAATTTTTGCCTGAACCTTTTAGTTCGCCGGGATGCCCCTTGTTTTTCCTAGGTATGTCAACCTAGCGGGTCTCTTATGCATAGTATCTTTTGACTATGTCTGCGTTCGCAGGGTGTGGCAGGTCGTCGCCATCCATGGTAGTCAAGATCATTTCCCCATTGGAGAATATGCTTTTGATTACAAATGGTCCTTCATAGGTAGGAGTCCATTTTCCCCTGGGATGACTTTTTGGAAAGATGATACGTTTGATCACTAGATCCCCAACTTGATATACTTGACGTCTGACTTTCTTGTTGAAAGCCTTGATCATCCGTTTTTGATACATCTGACCATGGCAAACAGCAGTAAGTCTCTTTTCATCAATTAAGTTCAGTTGATCAAGTCGAGTCTGGATCCAATCGTTTTCATTCAATCCTGCATCCTTCATAATTCTCAGAGAGGGGATCTGAACCTCAATAGGCAAGACAACCTCCATGCCATAAACCAAAGAATAAGGTGTTGCCCCGGTTGATGTGCGAGCCGTGGTACGGTACCCGTGGAGAGCGAATGGTAACATCTCATGCCAGTCTTTGTATGTGACTGTCATTTTCTGTATGATCTTCTTAATGTTTTTATTTGCAGCTTCGACAACACATTCATCTTTGGCCGATAGGGAGAAGAATTGTGATGCTGAATCTTGAATTGCTCGCACAAGGCGGTGATCATAGTGTTATTGAGATTTGTACCATTGTCAGTGATGATCCTTTCTGGGATACCGTACCGACAAATAAGGTTTTTCTTGATGAAGTTGGCCATAACATTCTTAGTAACAGAGGCGAAGGAGGCTGCTTCACCCCACTTGGTAAAATAGTCAATGGCCACTAGGATGAAGCCGTGTCCATTGGAGGCTGTTGGCTTGATCTCTCTAATCATATCAATTCCCCACATAGCAAAATGCCAAGGAGCCGTCAAGACATTAAGAGGAACTGGAGGTACGTGCACCTTGTCAGCATAAATTTGACACTTGTGATAGGTCCGAGAATGTTGATAACAGTCTGCTTCCATGGTAGACCAATAATAGCCTGCCCGTAGGATTTTCTTCTCCATCGTATGCCCATTGGAGTGGGTGCCAAAGGTACCTTCATGTAATTAAGCCATGATCTTTTCAGCTTCAACCTTATCCATGCACCGAAGAAAAATGGAGTCATGATTGCGTTTGTACAGGATGCCATTACTAAGGAAGAACTTAGCAGAGAATCTCCTTAAGAACTTATTATCATTGATTGAAGCTCCTTCTGGACATTATTGAGCCTCGATATACCTCTTGACCTCATGAAACTAAGGCTGATCCACTACCTCTTCAGTATTAATATCGTGACAATGCGCTGGTTCATCCATTCATTTGATGGTGATCTGGGGAGCCTCGTTATCCCAATTAAGTTTAAACATAGATGACATTGTGGCTAGAGCGTCTGTTAGCTGATTTTCTTCTCGCGGGAAATGCTCGAAGGTAATCTTCTCAAAATGTGGTAGCAATGTCAAAACATGTTCTTTGTAAGGGATAAGGTTTGGGTGCTTAGTGTCCTATTCCCCTTTGATCTGACTGATGACTAAAGCTGAATCTCCAAACACGTCTAAGGATTTGATTCTTAAGTCTATGGCAGCGCTGAGACCGAAGATGCACGCTTCATATTCCGCCATGTTGTTTGTACAATTGAAGCAAATTCTGGCAGTAAAGGGAGTATGACACCCTTCCGGAGATATGGGTACAACGTCGATACCATTACCAAGTGCATTGGATGCTCCATCAAAGAACAGGGTCCATCGGGATCCTTGTTCAGGTCCGTCATATGGTCTGATTTCTTCACAGTTGTCTAATGTCATGATGTCTTCATCCAGGAATTCAAACTTCATGGACTGATAATCTTCTACAGCTTGGTGAGCGAGATGGTCAGCTAGCACACTACCCTTTATAGCTTTCTGGGTAGTATAATGTATGTCGTATTCTGTTAGGATCATTTGCCATCTAGATATTCTCCCAGAGAGAGCAGGGTTCTCGAAGATGTATTTTATCAGATCCATCTTAGATATCAACAAGGTAGTATGAGTCAGCGTATACTGTCTTAGCCGGCGAGCAGCCCATGCCAGAGCGTAGTAAGTTTTCTCGAGCAGTGAAGATATGGTTTCACAGTCAGTAAACTTTTTGCTCAGGTAATAAATAGCGTGCTATTTTTGGCCAAACTCGTCATGCTGCCCCAATACACACCCCATTGAGTTTTCTAAAACAGTCAGATACATGATCAATGGTCTTCCCTCGACTGGTGGCATCAACACAGAAGGCTCTTGTAAGTATTCTTTGATTTTGTCAAAAGCAACCTGGCACTCATCATTCCATTTGATTACTTGATCTTTCTTCAATAGCTTGAAGATTGGCTCACAAGTAGCTGTTAGGTGAGAAATGAATCTGGCAATATAGTTCAAGTGTCCCAAGAATCCTCTGACTTCCTTCTCAGTACGAGGAGCAAGAATCTCTTGTATTGCTTTAACTTTGGCAGGATCAACTTCAATACCCTTGTTACTGACGATAAAACCTAAGAGTTTACCGGACCATACTCCAAATGTGCATTTGTTTGGATTCAACCTCAGCTTGTACTTCTTCAGTCTCTCAAACAGCTTTTATAAGTGACCCAAATGCTCTTCTTCTGTTTTCGATCTGGCTATCATATCGTCTACGTAGACCTCTATTTCATAATGTATCATGTCGTGAAATAAATCGACCATGGCGCGTTGATAGGTTGCCCCAGCATTCTTCAATCCGAATGGCATCACCTTGTAACAGAATGTGCCCCACTGTGTGACAAATGTAGTTTTCTCCATGTCCTCAGGTGCCATTTTGATTTGGTTGTAACCTGAGAATCCGTCCATAAAGGAAAACACTTTGTGTTGTGCCATATTGTCAACCAGGATATCAATGTGGGGGAGGGGAAATCATCTTTAGGGCTTGCCCTATTCAAATCTCTATAGTCCATGCACATTCGTACTTTGCCGTCCTTTTTAGTTACGGGAACAATGTTGGCAACCCATTAAGGATAGGAAGTGACAACCAAGAATCTAACATTGAATTGCTTCATGACCTCCGCTTTGATCTTTTCTGACATATCAGGTCTCATGCGGAAGACTTTTTGTTTTACTGGCGGACAATCTTCTCTTGTAGGCAGACGATGTACCACGATGTCTGTATCAAGCCCTGACATGTCTTTATATGACCAGGCAAAGATCTCAACATAATCATGCAACAACTAAATCAGACGCTCCTTGATACTGGGCTCTAGATTGGCACACACCTTGACCTCTTTTTTATCCTCCTCGGTACCCAGATTGATTGTATCCACAGGTTCCTCGCGAGGCTGAATGGCTCTTTCCTCTTGTTGTAGTAGTCTGGCAAGTTCCCCTGGTACTTCACAATCTTTCTCACCTTCGTCTTCGGATTGGTAGATTAGATCCTCAGAGCCACAAAAGGCCATAGCAGTATCGTTACCCATGGGATCCAGAATGGAGGGGTACCTGCATTTGTGAGTGTGGGTGTGTGTAAGGGTATAGCCATCCTTAAAAAATAAAACGTAAAAGGAAAACAATGAGCACAAAAGTTTGTATGCGAAAAACGTCCATGATTCATTGAATGTCATATGAAGATGAAATAATAACCCTTAAAATGGACCATTGTGCCTCGGGTAAGACACAAGGTTTTAAGAGTGCGAATTGTTTTTCAATATTACATATCCAACAAAATGTGAAAGATAAATTACTGAGGGATGAAAGTTATTGGGACAAAGTCTCAGGCCTCCCAATTGCGGAGTCCTCCATCGATAGTCGGAAAGATCCAATCCTCCAAGTTGCAATCCTCTTCACCATCTTCCACCGCACTGACCTCTCGGTTGCTAATCTTCAAGGGTGGCCCTCCAATATGGGCACGACGTACAACCTTCTGAGCACTTGAAGTGAAACCTAAACCAAACTTGTCAGATTTATATGGAATATCCGGAAGTTGCCCCCATATGGTGCAGTCACCCTCCTCTACTACTGCTTTGGCATCCTTCAGAGATGACATCCGGAGTGGAGGTCTTGTAATCTTGGGAATCTGGGACACAACTTTGGTCACTGCTACCTCTTAGGGGACCTCTTCGAAGTGTTGAAAAGGAGTTTCAATGAACTCGCCATCCAATTCCACATACATGAAGGAATTGAGGTGGCTAATCATATATTCTTCCTCTCCGTGGACAATGATAATCTTTTCTTGGATCGGATATTTCAGCATCTGGTGCAGTGTAGAGGTGACAGCGCCAGTATTATGGATCCACGGCCGTCCTAGCAGACAAGAGTAAGAGGGGAAGATGTCAATTACATAAAAGGTTGAATTGAAAGTTTGAGTCCCAAACTTTATGGGGATATCCACCTCCCCGTGTACCATCCTCTTTGAGCCATCAAACGCCCTTACAACTATGTTACTTGGTTTGAACGTCAGTTCTTCGTAGTCCAGTCTGTCGAGAGCTTTCTTCGGTAAAACATTCAGAGATGAGCCAGTGTCCACCAAGACATGGGCCAGAGTTGTGCCTCTACATTCCACAGAGACATGTAATGCCTCATTGTGCTTTCTTCCCCTTGGTGTCAGATCAACATCCGAGAAGCCTAGGAAATTATCCGCTGTCAAGCTTGCCACGCAATCTTGAAATTGATCAGAAGACGTCTCTTGAGGCACATGGGCTGTTTTTAGGAACTTTGCCAGGGCTTTCGCATGTGCCTCGGAAAACAACAGCAATGCCAGCATGGAGATTTTGGAGGGAGTTTTCCTCAACTGTTCAACTACATCGTAGTCGCTCCTCTTTATTATTTTTAGAATCTCCTCCATTTATTTCTTGGAGGTCTCGGGGATAATCAGTGATTGAGCCTTCATTCGGAAAAGCTCCACTTGAATACTCTTTCCTCGAGTTTCAGCAGCAAGAGTGTTGGTAGGAATGGCAAGAGGGGTTTGTTGGCTGAAGATTTTGATAATATTATTAGAAGCCAAATGAATTAAACGTTTCGATCGAAATGAAGCAAAACGTCATGTTTCGAAGTAGCAGAAGCAGTGTTTCGAATAAGCATGTCAAAGCTGGAGCTTCGAGTGGCAATTATGGGAACATATCTAAAGAAGTCTCGAAATAACAACAAGGCTGTGTCTGGGAAGTGCGTTCGAAACAGAGAAGTACCAAAGCATTTGAAATTCAAATGGAAGCGGGACATTCGAAGTTTGAAAGTTATGTGCTGGAGCATTTGGAGACACGTGGAAAGAAGAAAGAGGCATTGTTCTGCATGTTCTGAACGTGGCATAATCCTATAGCAAGACCGTTATGGTCGAATTAGTATATATAGAAGTCTTAGTATTAGGATTTCGTGTGTCATATCTATTGTACTAAATACTCAGTAACATTCAAACTACCACATGGCAAGGGAAACGAATGCAAGAGCAATGTACTTATGATAGCACCATATATTTATGATTTAATGAAAACCTTTTACCATTTCCAACACTTTCCTTTATCTTTCTGTCAAATAACATTTATAAGTTTTCTCATTTACAGTCTTTTCACTTCGAAATCTCTTCATTAAAGTTTTACATTTCAATACTTTCTTCACATTTCAAGCATTTTACATTCCAGAAAACTGTCATACTTTCCATGCCTTTACCTTCAAACTTTATCCTTCGAACGCCTATTTTTACTTAAAGTCATTTACAAATTTCTTGCATTAAACGCTTTCTTCATATTTCAAACCTTTTACGTTCCAGAAATCCTTTACATTAACTGTTTTTATAATTCGAAACCATTTACTTGCCTTTTATGCAATTTTACATGTCTTTACAATTAACATTTATTCATGCAACTTAGTTTCGTACACGCACATTTTGATTACATCTTTAGACCCTTAAGAGAGAAATCGAAATAAGCCAAACACCTATACAACACTCAAATATTAGCCATGAATATTTGTTCGATCATGAGAGTTACCCTAATGACCAAGGAATCCTAGGATCAATCTAGTCGATCCTGTGAGTTACCAGAGGAATTGAATAACAGTCAGAAAGATTATTCGATAGTTTGGAAGACTAGCGGTTGTTTACCAGAAATCACTGGAAACAAATTGGCACACCTGGTGGGACCAATAATTGGATATTAGAAATAAAGATTGTTGAGACATAACCATTATAAAAACGTTGGAACCTAAGAAGTTTGCTGTTTTATGAACCTGAGAAGTGGTAAAATAACCAACAATAACCAACCTTTATCCAGAAGAAAACGTTTGGACAAAATGTCTAATTCTGACAATCAACAAGGGGAACAAAATGCCCCACATACAACAGGTACTAATGTGTCCACTTCGATCGGAACATCTAATGTGATCCCTTCGAATGCACAGTCTGTTGCATCTTCAACCAGTAATATAGCCACCAATGGAGTAAGTGGCATATCAACTAATAGTTCGATCTTAGGAAATACTGGAACCATTGGTTACCCTGGGGGATTTGTTCCACCATCAGGGACACAATCCCATTTCGCTACTCCATTAACTAGACCACCCGGTTTCGATGGAAGTAGAACCAGAAATTCCTCTTATGGAATGCCAACATCTTTTATGGCAGGTTTACACAATTCCACATCAAATTCATCCCCACAACTAGGGTCTGGGTCTGGGGCGAATCAGTTTATGACAAATAATCAAGGGTCAGTGGGTTATAGCACAATGCCTATTTTAACCACAGAAAACCAGTTGGCTTTTAGGCAATTGATGGATGACAGTAACCATAATATGATAGGGGTGTTAGCACAAACCATTCAGGAGATATTTGCCCCAATAGTGCAAAATGTGACTGTGATAAACAGGGAAAACGCTGACAACATGAGTCGAATAGCAGATTTCTTTGCTCCCCCAGAAAGGCGTAGGCAGAATCAGGCGGGATTTCGAGCGAACATGCCTGTTATAGAACAAATTGCTAACGACCCAATTTATAGACCACCCAGAGAAGAAGTTAACTTAGAGGCCAGGGCACCAAGGTTAGAAGCCCCAATAATCCCAGGCCCACAAAGAGAAATTATGGAACCAGGGGCAAGGGTCGAAAGGCTAGAAGCCCCAGAGTTTCGAGAAGAACAACCTAGGGGAGTTGTCTTGGTTGGTCGAAATCAAGACGCCGATGCTGTCGTTCATAGAATTCGAAACGATAACATCTTGGCAGAAAACAATCTAACCACCATGATAGAGAGAGTTATGGCCCAGAATGGCCTCAACACAGGAATGAGAAGGCCAAATTATGCTTCTCCTATATTGGATTGCATAATGCATACTGATTTACCAAGGGGATATAAAGTCCCTAAATTTACAAAGTTCGCTGGGGATACCAATGAGTCAACAGTCGAACACATAGCGAGATATCTAACCGAAGCGGGAGATATAGCCAATAATGAAGATCTCAGGATCAAATACTTCCCAAGTTCCTTGACTAAAAACGCCTTCACATGGTTTACCACTTTGCCTCCTGGGTCCATTGATACTTGGGCTCTCTTGGAGAGATTATTCCATGAACAATTTTACATGGGACAGTCGAAAATAAGCTTAAAGGAATTGGCCAATGTTAAGAGAAAGTTCACCGAACCCATAGATGATTATCTGAATAGATTTAGGCTTTTGAAATCCAGATGTTACACAGTAGTGCCTGAACATGAGTTAGTCGAAATGGCCGTTGGTGGCTTGGATTATTCTATTCGAAAGAAACTAGACACTCAATATTTGAGGGATATGGCTCAGTTAGCCGATAGGGTTCGACAGGTCGAAAGGCTAAAGGCCGAAAAAGCCAGAGTCTTTAAGAATAGCAAGAAAGAAAGGATTTCCTATGTTGGGACTGAGGAAGCAGAAGAATATCCTGAATTCGAATTCGAAGAGGTCGAAATCGACCTCGCTGAATTAAAGCAGGCTCCGCCTTACTCCTGTAAATTATTGGTTCCCACAAAAGGGAAAGAGATTGTTGAAAATGAGAAGAGTGACAAATTCCCAAAGAAGGTTTATACCTTCGATGTCACTAAATGTGACGAGATTTTTGACTTACTTGTCAAAGATGGCCAACTAATTGTGCCATCAAATGTCAAAATACCTCCTTTGGATCAGAGAAAGAAGAGAGGATTTTGCAAATATCATAATTTCCTAGGCCACAAAACCTCACAATGTTTTCTTTTCAGGGACCTAATTCAAAATGCAATCAAAGATGGCAGACTAAAGTTTGCTGATAAGGTGAAGATGAAAGTGGACGAAGATCCCTTGGACATCGCAGACACCAACTACTCCGAGCCTGCATGCATTGGAGAGATCAACATGGTGGAAACTGATCAAAGCGACGCCCTAACAGGAGAGAAGGGTACTGAAACTGAAAACTGGGTGATGGTCGAAGTCAATAAGGAGGTCACTGAAGACATCCAGAATATGCCAGAGACTTCGATTGCCGCACCTGTAGCTGTTGCAAGAGAAACCCAGGCTACTGAAGGCCAGGGAAATCTAAACCAAGAACTAATACAAGTCACTGAAGGCTTGAGGCTGGAATTGGAGAAAGTCCAAATCACGAAGCCAATTTCCCCTCAGAAGGAAATATGGGACACTCTAGGGGAACCGAGTGGAAAATTTGACTATTTGGTCAAATATTCTGCCCCAGAGAGTTCGAAGGTTCAGATTAAGGATATAAAGCCCACAGGATGGGGCGATGATGAGGCTAAGGGGGAAGATGTTGAGATAAATATGGTGGATATGGAAAGGCCTCGCTCTGAGATGGAGGAAGTAGAAAAATACTTAGAAAAAGAAAAGTATAGAATGGAGGATAATCACACTGGAGATGCTAGTCTCAAGGATTACCTCATGACATGCCACAAAGGGGATTCAGGCATGATATTATGCCCTAGGTGCAGCATTCTCTGCAATCAAAGAATCGCTGCGAATTTCGAAAGGGTACAGAGGACTCGAACTGGCAACAATTGGCGCCAGGATAACCAGCTTTTTAGGTGTTATCCCAAGGCTGGAGAAAGTTTGCTGGAATTTGTGTTTCGCTGCTACAAAGGGGCAACTAAGTGCTTGATTTGCCCAAGGTGTTCTGCTGTGTATGACCAAAGCATGGCCAGAGCCTTCGAAACGATTCCCTTCGCCCCTTGCTGGAACCATCAAGAAACTGTCCAGATGGGCCCACGTTTCGACAGCAGACACAAACAACAAAGGCCTGATAGCCCTCACCCCAAGGTTGCTCGAAGAGTGACTTTCAAACTCCCTGCTGAAGTGCCAACCGATAGATGGTTACAGGTCAGAAATGACAAAGGCAAAGATAGATGGAGAAACGCCGAACGAAATGCACGCCATGTTGTGACATACAGAAGGCAATTCAACACAGCAAAAAGGGAGGAGGTGAGATTATAAAATTACAAAGGAAGGAACCCCATGTCAAGATCCCAGTGGCGCAGACAGCAAAGGATTCGAAAGGCTGAGAGGGAAGCTGTGGCAAGCAAAGGGGTTACTTCAACAAAGAACCAAGGTGAATCTAGCACCAACAAACCAAAAAATCAAACTGAAGACAAACCTCCAGTCAATAGGAGGCTTTTCTCTGAAGTAAAACGCGATGAACCAAAGGAATACACTCCAGGCCCAGAAGAGGACGAAGATATGATAACAGATAACTTCGAATCGGAGGGGGAGTCTTCATTCAACCTGAACTGTAACATGGTGTCTGTGCTTCCCTGCGAATTTGGGCAGGAAACCGAAATCGATGAATATGAGGAGGAAGACACCACAAATTTGATGAAACATAGGCCTGTGTGCTACTATGTGATGGACAATGGGGCTGTTGAGGAACAAAATGCGTTCTTCGAACATCCAGAACCTGCTATGAAGAACCATCTCAAGCCACTTTTTATTCGGGCGAAAGTTGGTATCCATGGTGTGAATAAAGTTCTAGTGGATGGGGGTGCTGCAGTCAATTTGATACCCCATTTCATGCTAAAAAGATTAGAGATCCGCGAAGGAGACATCAAGCCCCATAATATGGTTCTGTCCAATTATGAGGGAAAAGTGGGCAAAACACTGGGAGTGGTCCAGTTGGAATTGACAATAGGCTCAAGCTGTAGGCCCACCATGTTTATGGTGATCGAAGCCAAGGCCAACTATAACTTATTGCTGGGAAGGGAGTGGATCCATGGCGTGGGGGAAGTTCCTTCGTCAATGCACCAGCGACTAGTTCTGTGGAGAGATGATGGAATCGTGGAAAACATCGAAGCAGACCAGAGTTACTTTATGTCAACGGTCAATTTAGTTGACAAGAGGGATTATGATAAAAATCTGGCAAAGATTGCTCCGTGTGTTCCAAATGATGAGATTAATGAAACCAGAAACGCCCACTACTACATGACCCTTCGCCATGATGGCCTTTACTGGGATAGAACAATAATCAGTGAAGAAGAGGGAGTCGAAAGCACTATACAAAAACGGCCAGCAGGCTGGGACTTCGACAACCTTATCCATGACTGAGTCCACTTTTTTCGAAAGGATTTCGGCCTATATGGCTGAGAACGAATCAAAAGCGGCCTTAGAGGCTGAAATAAATAAATCAACTATAAAGATGAACGAAGTAAGTGGGGATGGCTCGAAATGCTCACCCTTCGAAGAGTTTGAGATGGATCAAAGGTTGGATGCCATCTATGATAAAGAACCCTTAGGCTTCGAAAGGGACCCCATAAACTCAAGTGCCAAAATGTTGGCACAAGATCCACTCGAAGAAGTCAACTTAGGGGATGAAAAAACGAAAAGAATAACCTACATAAGTGCAAAACTTAACCCTGGCCTCAAGAAGGAAGTAATCGAAGTCCTCAAGGATAATAAAGATTGCTTCGCATGGGATTATGACGAGATGCCCGGTCTAAAGAGGGAGTTGGTCGAACACAGACTGCCAATCAAAGATGGCAAGAGGCCCATCAAACAAACTCCCAGAAGATTCGCACCAGCGGTTCTCACAAAAATTAAAGCTGAGATCGAAAGGTTGCTGCGTTGCAAATTCATCAGAACAACAAGGTACGTCGAATGGTTAGCAAACATAGTACCTGTTATTAAGAAAAATGGTTCTTTAAGAATTTGCATAGATTTTAGGGATTTAAACACTGCAACCCCTAAAGATGAATATTCCATGCCTGTGGCAGAAATGCTAGTAGATTCTGCTGCAGGGTTCGAATACTTGAGTATGTTAGATGGATACTCTGGGTATAATCAGATTTTCATTGCTGAAGAAGATGTTGCAAAGACAGCATTTCGTTGCCCAGGAGCCTTAGGCACCTACGAATGGGTGGTGATGCCTTTTGGTTTAAAGAACGCTGGGGCAACTTATCAAAGGGCAATGAATTCAATTTTTCATGATTTCATTGAAACTTTCATGCAGGTGTATATTGATGTTATAGTCATCAAATCTATATCTGCAGAAACACATTTGCATCATTTGAGCCAATCATTCGAGCGAATGAGAAAACATGGCTTAAAGATGAATCCCCTTAAATGTGCATTTTTTGTGCAGGCTGGATATTTTCTTGGTTTTGTGGTTCACAAGAAAGGGATTGAAATCAACCAGAACAAAACCAAAGCCATAATGGAGACGAAAGCACCTACGTCAAAAAGGGAATTGCAATCTCTGCTAGGGAAAATTAACTTCCTCAGAAGATTCATTTCGAACCTGAGTGGAAGAACCCAAGCTTTCTCTCCGTTACTTCGTCTAAAGCAAGGCCAAGCTTTCGAATGGAACGAAGTTCACCAGGAGGCATTTGACAGGATAAAAGAATACCTTTCTCAGCCTCCTATTTTGTCTCCACCTTCATGGGGGAAGCCCATGAGATTGTACATATCTGCCTCTGAAGTTAGTATAGGTAGTATGCTAGCACAAGAAGATAGCAATGGCATCGAAAGAGCCATATACTATTTAAGTAGAGTGCTAAATGATGCAGAGACCAGATATAACAATTTAGAAAAGCTATGTCTCTGTTTGTATTTCTCTTGTATGAAACTCAAGTATTATATAAAACCTGTTGATGTTTATGTTTCATCTCATTTCGATGTTATTAAACATATGCTTTTAAAACCAATAATGCATAGCAGAGTTGGTAAATGGGCTTTATCCTTAACAGAATATTATTTGACTTTCATGCCTTTAAAAGCTATGAAAGGTCAAGTGATTTCTGACTTCATTGTGGACCATTCGTTGGTTGAGCAGACTGCCATGAGTTACGTCGAAATGCAACCATGGAAATTGTACTTTGATGGTTCAACCCACAGGAATGGAAGTGGCGTTGGAGTCCTTCTGATTTCTCCTGAAGGAATTCCAACAAAATTCAAGTATAAATTAGACGGTCCTCGTTGCTCGAACAACGAAGCTGAGTATGAAGCGCTCATTGTTGGACTTGAAGCTTTGTTGGAATTGGGGGCAACCAGAGTCGAAATTAAAGGAGACTCTGAATTAGTGGTCAAACAAATCACAAAGGAATATAAGTGCGTAAAGGAAAACTTAATGGTATACTTCGTCATAGTCAATAGGCTATTGAGGAAATTTGAATACATGGATATTCAACACATACCAAGAATAGAGAACCAAGAAGAAAATGACTTAGCGCAGTTGGCTTCGGGTTATAAAGTGTCTACCAAGAACTTTAAGGATTTAGTTGAATTAAGGGGTAGAGTTATGGCTACTAGATTCACACCATCGGATCTGGAAAGTATGAAATTGGGATATGCTGAGAAACAGGGATTCAAAATATTAGCCATAAATACTTTGTCAGATGCAGATTGGCGAAGTCCATTGAAGAGTTATTTAGCAGACCCAACTCTAAATGTGGATAGAAAGACAAAATACAGAGCATTGTCATATCTCCTCATGGGGAACGAATTGTTTAAAAAGACCCAAGAGGGTGTATTATTGAAATGCCTAGGAGAAAGTGAGGCATATTTAGCATTGTCAGAAGTCCATAATGGGGCATGTGGGGCACATCAAGCAGGCCATAAAATGAAATGGCTGTTATTTCGATACGACTTGTATTGGCCTAGCATGCTCAAAGATTGCATAGACTTTGCTAAAGGATGTGAGGAATGTCAGAAACATGTAGGGATTCAACATGCCCCTGCAAGTGAGTTGCATTCGATCATCAAACCATGGCCATTTAGAGGATGGGCATTGGATTTGATAGGAGAAATAAATCCTGCTTCGTCCAAAGGACAGAAATACATCTTGGTGGGAATAGATTATTTTACCAAATGGATCGAAGCTATACCACTGATAGTTGCTGATCAAGAGGCTATTATTGAATTTATACAAAAGCACATTATCTATAGGTTCGGATTGCCAGAGAGCATAACCACAGACCAAGGCTCTGTGTTTACTGGTAGAAAGATGCAAGGATTTGCCCAAGAAATGGGGTTTAGATTGCTAACATCAACGCCATATTATGCTCAAGCAAATGGTCAAGTCGAAGCAGCAAATAAAGTAATAATAGGATTAATCAAGAAGCATATTGGAAAAAAGCCAAGAAACTGGCACAAAACTCTAGACCAAATATTATGGGCTTGTAGAACATCTCCTAAGGAAGCTACTAACACTACGCCTTTCCAACTCACATTTTGTCATGATGCAATGTTGCCAGTAGAAATTCATCTACAATCAGTTCGAATTCAGAGACAAAACGAAATCCCAGCTGCATTATATTGGGAAATGATGATGAATGAATTAGTTGAGTTGGACGAAATTAGATTACATGCATTGGAAATTTTGATGAGACAAAAAGAAAGAGTGGCCAGAACATACAATAAAAGGGTGAAGAAAAAAGTATTCATTATTAATGACTTAGTTTGGAGATTCATATTGCCTATGGACAAGAAAAATAAAGCATTAGGTAAATGGTCACCTCATTGGGAAGGACTTTTTCGAATATTAAAAGTATTCTCAAACAATGCATACGAAATCGAAGAACTGGTGGATAATAAACGTATCCTAAAGGTTAATGGGAAATATTTAAAGAAATATAAGCCACGCCTGCAGGAGATTCGAATAGTAACAACGTAACCAAGATGTTATAAAAGGCCAAAATGGCAAGATAAAATGCCAAAATGGCGTTGTTCGAATATTACATATAAGAAATCAAAATTGTAGTCAAATAAACATCAAAATCTAGAAATAAGAGTTATTTTTCAATCGATTGAAAGTGCTTCGAAATGATTCAAGCTTCTGCTGAGGGAAACGCCTGGCTCCTTCCAAGGTTGCCACTTCTCCTTTAAGTTGTTCTGTAGTCTCCATTTCTGCAAGCCCCTGGTTGAGAAGCTCTTCGAATTGGTTACCAGCAGTATTGGTTTCGAAGGCTATTTGTTGTTCTTTAGCCTCCTTAACCTTTTGTTGAAGTTCCAGAATCTGCCTTTCCCAAAGAAGTATGGACTCAGCTCGAGCCTCATAATCAGTTTTCGTCTGCTTCAGATGCATAGCTTGATCCTCAGCTTCTTGAGAGAGTTTCAAAGCTTGTTCATAAGCAGCATCCATGGCAATGCGTTTCTCTTGAACCTTCTTAGCAGCAGATTCGTCTTGGAGAAGGTAACCAGTTACGTTGTCCAGCAAAGCCTGAAGATCGAACAAGAGAGTACTAACTGGCAAGGAGCAGGTAGAAAGATTGACCTTTGTAAGCAGCTCCTTCATAGTATAGCAAGCAGTACTATCTTGCTTGAGCACTTCAAATATATCCACATTGAGAATTGTTTTCCTAATTTTATTAAGAAGTACAATTCTTTCATCTGTGGGAAGAGGATAGCTGGTCGAACTTATGCCAGCCCTAGCAAGTGGGACGTCCCTCTGAGCCAACTTTGCCTTCATGTACCCAATAGGGTCATTTCGTCTCAGAAGTGCCAGTTCCTCGTCAGTCATTCGAGACAAAGAGGATTGAGGGAGTTCCACACGTAGGGGAGCCACGTCCATTTCAACCTCCATGGGTTCGTTGGTTGCATTACCATCCCCTTCATTCGTTTCGTGCTCTTGGTCTTCTTCATCCTCATCCAAGTCTACCACTTCGATGCCTTCCCTTTCACTGCTATTTGCGTTGGACTCCGTCCCAGCAGTCGAACCGTCATTGGCATTCTCCTCCTCAGACTCTTCGTCTGCAGATTCTTCGTCTCTTTGCCCAGAATCAGCTTTCTCTCCTTCAGTTTGAGTGTCCTTTGGGTCCTCTTGAAGAGTTTCAAGAGGGGACTTTTGAAGAGAAGATCTTTGCAAATCCTCTGCAGATGTTTGAAGTGGTGTTTCGTTTGTCTCTTTCAGAGGAATGGAGGTACCTTGATCATCCTGTTGTTCAGAAGTTCCAGTCAGAACTTCCATATTAGACGAACCTTTATTCTGAACGAGGTTGCTGGAATCTCCTTGAGGAGAGGAGTTGAGTGGAGCAGCAGCTTTGGATGGTGAGTTTGAAGTAGTGGAAGCTGGATTCAAGATGTTCTGCAAGGAGCAACAGAATGTTAAAAAACATTCACCAAGGTAATAAGAAGTTATTATTGTCAAAAAGATTTAAAGGTTCAATTTACCTGTGGACTCTCGGAGGAGAGGTTACTAGCTATACGTTCCAACATTGTGTTGGAGGTCGAAGGTGGGTTTTTGGATTTGGGTGAGGGAGCAGCATCCCTGGAATCAAGTCCAGAGACACTAGTTGGAACGGTATTTTTCGAAATATCTTTCTTTGGCTTCTTCTTCGAAGCAGTTGTTAAGTTTCCTCCAGCCTTGGGATCTTCCCCAGTGGTGCTTGATTTCCGCTTCTTGGGAGTAGTAGGAGGAAGCTTGTTGGTCTGAAAGGATTTAAACGAAGAGTTAGATGCAAACCATAAAACATGAGTGAATTCGAAACATCAAGGCTAAGTGATTACCGTTGGAGTTGGAACACTGGTTGTTATTGGCATTGTTGTTGTTGTTGTGGTTGCAGCAATAGTGGTTGTTTCGGGTGGAGTCACTTTGTCAGTAGTTTCGATGGAGGCTTGAGAGGCACTCCCTTCTTTCGACTTCGAGCCAGCTGTCTTTATCCTGATGGCTGAAAATCGAAACAATTAAAGCAAAGGTTAAAGATATGGAAAATAAAAGACGTTTGGGATTTTCCCAAGCATTCGCACCTGTGCCTTGATCAGATTTAATTGACATGGAAGAAAGGTCGTATCGAAGGTGTCCTAGGAAATCATGAAGCCAGTGTCGAGCCCATGTCACAGTCTCAGATGGATTTGGTTTCCTTTGAAGATGTTTGAACATCTCTTTGCAAGTGAACCACCAAGGATATGGGGGAAACCAAGCCAGAGCCAGTTCTGAGGTAGGTTATCTGGGAAATTTAGGTGGATGCATTTCGAATGCCAACCTATACCTATCCTCAGGTGACAACCCTGAAGGAAGTTTTAACTTAGAAACTTTTTGTTTAAATTTTTCCTTCAAGGTCTCATCCGCTTGATGCACAGTGGAGTCCAAGCGCGTGGGGTCATAAGTAGTTTCAAAATAATTTTGGAAAGCTTTAATCTCTTTGGCATGAGTAAACATACCTTTCTTTGCTGGTACCTGCACATCGAAGGCATCAATTAGTTTCTATTGAATTGTAAGTGTATCGAACATATAAGTTTGATAAAACTTGGTCCACCATTCCAGAAACCCTTTAGCTGTGAGATGGGTAGGTTCAAAGGTTATCAGCTCAAACTGGGCAAAGTCTTGATATTGTTCTTGCTGTATTTTGGCTTCCCGTGCCTTGAAAGTTCGTCCAGAAGTGATGGCACTCTCAGTTTGAAATAAAGGTTCAGGAATCAGTTGGCATAAGCCAAACTGTCTCGAAACAAAATTTGGTTGGTAAGCAAAAAGAAAAATCTGGTTCTTGGTTGGAGTTATTC
The DNA here is from genome assembly GCA_948472305.1 of Vicia faba. Taxonomy (NCBI): domain Eukaryota; kingdom Viridiplantae; phylum Streptophyta; class Magnoliopsida; order Fabales; family Fabaceae; genus Vicia; species Vicia faba. The sequence goes on from OX451737.1 coordinate 886,175,094, forward strand.
TTGAAGAAATGAGTCTAGGTAGCAAAAAAGCTCTCCATACATCCTGAATCTCCTTGCTCTTGATAGCTTCTGAGAGAGCCATGGTGAACCAAGAAGGTCCATGAGCCCTCGAAGCAAAAGGCGCCATGCTCTCTTCGAACTTGTGCCTTTTGGAGAATATCATGATGTACTTCAAGAATTGGACTTTGAAGTCATCTTTGTCGTCATTTGGAGTTAATCTTAGAAGCCTAGTGCCTTCGACTATCCTATCATTTATCTCAGGATCTTGTTCATCAATGGTGTTGGCGGTTGAAAAGGAGGGTTCGAACATGGCATTTAGCCATAGTTGAAGTAACCAAAAAGGGCCAGCCAACAGAATATTCTTGGAGGTATGGGATTTGAGGCTCGAAACAGCTGACCTCAGGCTTTCATAAAGGTCAACTAAGAGCAGTTCACTTAAGCACACTTTTTGATTTTCATGCAAGTCCCTAGCTAGAGGAATGAACCTACTAGCTACCTGTAGGGATCTACTGCAGAAAACGTATCTTGACAGCCATAGGGTTAAGAAAGCAATGTGTTCTACGTCAGACACATTGTCCCCCTCAGCATGGTAATGACTGATAAACTTGGAAAAACTTGCTAGCTTGACTTCGAAGTCAATTATGCTTGAATGTTCTTCGTTGTCGGGGATATAAGTTTCTCCTACTGGAGATAGCCCAGTGATGGCCGCTATGTCGAAGAAGGTTGGGGTGATCATTCCACCTGGGAGATGGAAAGTGTTATAGGTACTGTCCCAGAAATAGAGGTACGCGAATAGCAGAGGGTGGCTGTAGGTGAAACCAGGCTTCGATAGCTTAATCAGGTTATAGATACCTAATTCTTCCCATTACTGGGATTTCTTAGCTTCTATTTTCTTGAACCAATTTTGATAAGCAATATCAGAGGTGGGGCAAGATCGAAACGGCTTAAAATTACTTTTTACATAATCCAATACAAAGGGGTCCTTAGGAGGAACAGTTGGGTTTTCTATGGTATTTGAACTAGAAGATTCTATTGCCTTAGGGGCGTCCATTTTGTTAAACAAGGGTTTAAAACTATAACAAACTGGGAAAATCGTCCTGGTGTCTTTTAATATTTCAAAAACCGTAAGAGGGCCATTTAAAGCTAACCTCTTACCAGCAACGGTGGTAGGAATGAGTACCTGTGACGCATACAACATTTCTTTTTCCTTTGAAATCATCTGAGGGGCAAGAACGGATTGACCTTGGTGAGTGATAATCTTACTTTCCATGGTAGTTCCTGCAGTTTTTCCTTTCTTCTTGGAGACTTTCTTGAGTTGGGATGAAGTAGAAGAAGACATTTTTGAAGGATGTTGAAAGCTTGGGTTTTTTGACGAGAGAAGGAGGGTAAAAGATTCAGAGTGTGAAAAGAAAAGAAAAAGATTAAGTTGGTGATGTTTTATAATGGGGAAGTTTAAGCATCCACTGAATAAGGGTGTGATACGTGGAAATCATGGGTTGGTGTGATGAAGAGGTGGCGTAAAGTTAACATGGGTAATAGGCGTGATTTAAAGATAATCATTGTTTGTAACTGCACCATACTGTGAAGTGGCTCCAGGCGATTAAGGAATCCAAAAAGTGCTATGATTGACGTGACTGGAGTCAAATGCATTAAATGTTACGATGATTCGAAGGTCACATCAAAATCTTGTGTAGATGTTTAAAATAGGTATTTCTCAGAGAAATCGAAATACATATTTTAAAGGGGCAATTTGTTGGCTGAAGATTTTGATAATATTATTAGAAGCCAAATGAATTAAACGTTTCGATCGAAATGAAGCAAAACGTCATGTTTCGAAGTAGCAGAAGCAGTGTTTCGAATAAGCATGTCAAAGCTGGAGCTTCGAGTGGCAATTATGGGAACATATCTAAAGAAGTCTCGAAATAACAACAAGGCTGTGTCTGGGAAGTGCGTTCGAAACGGATAAGTACCAAAGCATTTGAAATTCAAATGGAAGCGGGACATTCGAAGTTTGAAAGTTATGTGCTGGAGCATTTGGAGACACGTGGAAAGAAGAAAGAGGCATTGTTCTGCATGTTCTGAACGTGGCATAATCCTATAGCAAGACTGTTATGGTCGAATTAGTATATATAGAAGTCTTAGTATTAGGATTTCATGTGTCATATCTATTGTACTAAATACTCAGTAACATTCAAACTACCACATGGCAAGGGAAACGAATGCAAGAGCAATGTACGTATGATAGCACCATATATTTATGATTTAATGAAAACCTTTTACCATTTCCAGCACTTTCCTTTATCTTTCTGTCAAATAACATTTATAAGTTTTCTCATTTACAGTCTTTTCACTTCGAAATCTCTTCATTAAAGTTTTACATTTCAATGCTTTCTTCACATTTCAAGCATTTTACATTCCAGAAAACTGTCATACTTTCCATGCCTTTACCTTCAAACTTTATCCTTCGAACGCCTATTTTTACTTAAAGTCATTTACAAATTTCTTACATTAAACGCTTTCTTCATATTTCAAACCTTTTACGTTCCAGAAATCCTTTACATTAACTGTTTTTATAATTCGAAACCATTTACTTGCCTTTTATGGAATTTTACATGTCTTTACAATTAACATTTATTCATGCAACTTAGTTTCGTACACGCACATTTTGATTACATCTTTAGACCCTTAAGAGAGAAATCGAAATAAGCCAAACACCTATACAACACTCAAATATCAGCCATGAATATTTGTTCGATCATGAGAGTTACCCTAATGACCAAGGAATCCTAGGATCAATCTAGTCGATCCTGTGAGTTACCAGAGGAATTGAATAACAGTCAGAAAGATTATTCGATAGTTTAGAAGACTAGCGATTGTTTACCAGAAATCACTGGAAACAGGGTTGTATCGTCTTCGTTAATAGGAGCCCTTGCAGAGATGATTATTGGTACGGAAGTAACCTTTGGAGCAGCCACGGGTCCAAAAACTGCCTTTGGGGGGCAATTTCTGGAGAAAAGATTCTACCGCTTCAGGTAATCTTACTAGTTCCAGGAATATTGCTAATGTCAGAATCTTTTTCTTCTGAGTTTATCTCTTTGGTGGCCAGCCCATCTTGTTTGATGCCATAGTAGTAAATGTCCCCACCGTAATTCCACGACACAGTTTTGTTTGATTCATATGGGACTGGCCCAGGCATTGTGATTATAAGAGGAGTAGTTTTTGGAACCGATGTAATTCATACGGGTCTTTTAGGGACCCTGGAAGAATTGGTGTAGATGGTGATGATTGAAACGTCTTCAACAGGAACAGGTGAAACAGGAGTACTTTCAAACAAGATTTATTTGTTGTCTATCAAGTGTTGAATTCCTATTTTCAACAAAAGGCAATGAGTTGGTGAGGATAAGCAGAGGTGGCAGTCTTCATTACAACCCGAGAATACACCGACTTTCAGCAAGTTTATCTTAATGATTGGGAGTGGAGTCACGAGTTCATCAACTGTGGTAACAAACAAATCTTCTTCAATAGCATTGGTGTTGTGACCATGTCTAGGCATAGGAGCAAAAATGACGTTTGGCTTCTCGGGCGCATCAAACTCAATTTCTTTCGCCTCTATAAGGTCTTGAATTTTGTTTTTCAAGGCCCAACATTTGTTAGTGTCGTGACCCGGACTTTCAGAGTGATATGCACAACGTGAATTTGGGTGATAATGAGGGGACGCTGTTTATGGTTTTTATGAGTGTGATACGGTGGCAGAACCGACTGTTTTGAAAAATTCTGGTTTGCGTTTTGCGTTTTTGTTTGCAAAATGTCGTGGTAAGCAAGAGTCGCCACCGACTTTTATTTTATCCAACTGGAAAGGAAAAAAGCACAGAAAAATTCCTTTTTTTCGAGATTTTGAGTACGGGGGGTAGATTATAGAAAGGGAAGGTATTAACACCCTTTCTATCCGTGGTTTTCCACAGGCTCTTAGGTACTTGCCCATCTTTAAAATTGCTTGTGCGTTTGTGTTTTGAAAAGTTTTGTTTTACTTCGTTTTAACCCTTGTTTCTGTCCTCAAGAGTGTTACGAAGTTGTTTTTGAAAAATTTGTTTGAAAAGTGTTTGGTGCGAAAAAAGTTTGATTTGAGCAAGTACCTACTAGCATCTACCTACTCGAAAAAGAATTGTTTCTATTCTTGTTTCCTTTAGACAGCGCTATCCTACTATTGAGAAATAGGTAGCACCGTCGTTGGAGTTGTAAGGGTCAATTTGAAAGGGACGTACGATCACTAAAGCAATGTTAGGATGTCTTAGTAATAACCCTAAAGTCTTAAGATCATATTTGAGGCAACATTTCTGAGGCGACATTTCCGAACGGGACTTTTTGATCGTTGTTAGACTAGAGGGCAACCACTAAGACACCCTATACTTAATGATCGTTTACCGAAGGCAACCGAAGTGAGATTATACTCTAAGAGTGCGCATGTATGAGTGATTTGATTTCAGTTATTATCTTTGCACATTAGGGTTTTCTAACCATTTTAAATTGTCATGCAATCTTGTCATACAATCCTATTAACATACATCTAAATAATTAATATTTGCGAGAATTAAAATGCGAGAAAATAAAACTACGCTATTACAAGGCTTCGGGGGAGGGATTAATTACATAGGCAAAAAAGTTGTAAAATGATAAATAAAAGAAAATCCTAGATTAAACTATTACATACCATGGGCAGTTACATTAATATTGCAAAAATTAATAAACGCGTGCGATGAATAAAAAACGAGAGATTTAGGGTTTTGACTCCAACTACCTAATTATAATTTAAAAGAAAAATCATTTTTTTGTGTTGTTTTTGATTATTTTAAGAAAATAAGGTTTAATTGAATAAGTAAAAAACCTAATTACTAATTAATTTAAATTAAGAAAAATAATTAAATTAACCTATTTTTGTATTTTTTATTTTGAGAAAGAAATAAAAATTAAATCAAAAGCAAACCCTAATTTTTTCTAATTGATTTTAATTATATACAAAAAGTTAGAATTACCCTAAATTAAATTCAAACTAATATTTTGATAAAATAAAAACCTAATTCTAAATTTTGTGAAACTTGATTTTATGATTTTTTTTGAAAAAAAGAAATTAATTTTGTTAAAATAATTAAGCTAATTAAATGAAATAAATAAAAAAAGAGAGAGAATGGGCCTGGTATCTTAGCAAGAAGGGGGGGGGGTGTTATTTGCAGATTCAAGCCCAACAAGCTTAGGCCTCCATTGACTTTTTCCAAATCCTGTGTGTACGCTTGACCTATGCACATGGTGGACCCTCATTGGAGAAGCCTTGGATCTGGCTTGCTGGTGGTTTGGATGATAAGATCTGGAGAGTGCATGATGGATCCTGGAGCGTGAGATGCACTAGATTGCCTGTCCAAAAAAAATATGAAATAAAGTTGGGACCTGGGGATCGAACCCAGGCCCTGAGGCATTCTCCCACTGCGCGCTTGCCAGCTGAGCTGGTATGGTTAGTTGTCTAAACAATAGCAAATGAATATTACATGATAAAAACAAAAAGTTATATTTCAAAACGCGCGAAATTTGAATTGGCAAGTCAGGGAGTGCCACGTGACAATCTTCTTCCTCCCACCGTCGTTATATACAACCCCTGTTCATTCCAAAATCTTGTATACACATGATAAATGACAACCAACGGTACCAATTAACTCGTTGCAACCTCACGAGCATCATGGTACCATTATTAATGGCCAATTGTTCCTGTACAGTAAATCCCTAAAAACAAAGAAAAAACCCTAGCCATGGCACTTTACTGTACAGTCAATAGAAATATAATTAATCATAACCATTAGCTTTCAAACATCCCAAGGATTAAAATTATGTTAATTATTCATGCTAAAGATGCCAGAATTAATGTGTGATACGGTGGCCAGAACCGGGACTGCTTTTTAGGAATGCTGGTTTGTGTTTTGCGTTTGTGTTCGCAAAATGTCGCGGTAAGCAAGAGTCGCCACCGACTTTTATTTTATCCAACAAGGAAAGGAAAAAAGCACAGAAAATTTCCTTTTTCGAGATATTTCTGAGTACGGGGGGTAGATTATAGAAAGGGAAGGTATTATCACCCTTTCTATCCGTAGTTAACTACAGGCTCTTAGGTACTTGCTCATAATTTTCAAAATTGCTTCTTTGTATTTGTGTGCTGTGAAATTTTTTTGTTTTGACTTCGATTTAACTCTTGCTTCTGTCTTCAAGAGTGTAATGAAGTGTTTTTGAAACTTTGTTTGTAAAGGAGTGTAAGTGTGAAAAATTTGTTTTGATTGAGCAAGTACTTAAGAACTAATCTACCTACTCGAAAAAAGAATTGTTCTATGTTTGTTTCCTTTAGACAACGCTATCCCACTATTAGTGAGTAGGTAGCACCGTCGTTGGAGTTTTGAGGGTCAATTCGAAAGGGACGCACAGTCACTAAAGCAATGTTAGGACGTCTTAGTAATAACCCTAATGTCTTAGATCAATTATCCGAAGCAACAATTCCGAGGCGACCTTTCCGAGGCAACTTTGATCTTTGGACGAAAGGGCGACCACTAAAATATCCTATACTCAGTGACCGTTTACCGAAGGCAACCAAGTGGGAGTGTACCCTAGGAGTGCGCATGTGCGAGTGATTCAATTTCAAATTATTATCTTTGCATATTTTAGGGTTATCTAACCGTTTTAGATTTTTACATACATTCTTGTCATGCATCCCTATACCATACATCTAACAGTTAAATATTTGCGGAATTTAAAGTGCGGAAATTAAACTAAGCTATTACAAGGCTTCGGGTATTTACATAGCCAAAAACAAACCCTTTAAAAAGAATAAAGCGATAAATGAAAAGTAAAAGTCCTAATTAACTATTACACCTTGTGAGCAGTTACAATAATAGGGTAAAAATAATAAAATAAGGCGCGCGATGACAATTAGAACGAGAGCGAACTAGGGTTTTGACCCTTTCTAACCTAGTTAAAAGAAAATTGTTTTTTTTGTTGTTTTTAATCATTTTTTAAGAAAAGAAATAGGTTTTTTGAGTTAAATACAAAAATAATTAGTGATTAAATTAATTAATAAAAATAATTACATGGCCTATTTTTTGTGTTTTTGTTATTTTTAGGGAAAGAAAATAAAATTAGGTTAGAAATAAAACCCTAATTATTCTAATTAGTTTTAATTATTTACAAAAAGAATTAAAGTTTACCTAAAATTAAAATCTAATTAAATTAATTAATTTTTTTTGATAAAAATTAAATCTAAACCTAATTTGTGAAAAGTATTATTTTTATGATTTTTGACAAAAAGAAAATAAATAATTTGGTTAGTAGAATAAATAAAATAAATTAAATGAAATAAAAATATAAAAAGAAAAAAGGTGAAGAAATTGGGCCTGGAAGTAATTGAAGGGGGTGCAGATAGCAGCTACTAGCCCAAAAGACTTGATCCATTATTGACTTGTTGAATTCAGTGTGTTGCGTTGACTAGGCCCCATGGTGGTCTCTCATACGCTAGCCTTCAGATCTAGCTCCGAGGAGGTCCAATGGCTGGATGATGAGGATGTATGGTAGGCCTTGGACTTGTAAGCGCATGAGATTATCTGAAAGAAAAAATCATGAAGCAATTGGGGGACCTGGGATTCGAACCCAGGTCCTGGAACACTATCCAACGCTCCACTTACCAACTATGCTGGCTGCTTGGTTTGTTCGTAAGATAAGCTATGATTATAATAAGCAAAATAAATGGAGTTAGTGGACAACAATGAAAACGCGCGCCAGGATTCAAATGTTCCAATGGGAAGGCGCCAGCTGGTCATCTTCTTCCCTTCTCCGTGGCTAAAAGGTCTGAGAACCTTTACCTACGGACAATGTTCGTCGCTACATCTCTATAATTTCTCAAAATCAAGCATGAGTAAGATAAATCAAAACTAAATCCATGGATGGCTTCGTCCGGACCTGCTGAGTTCAACGGTGGCCCTTTCATTGGCTAATTCTGCCTGTAAACGAAGATCCCAATTTGAAGCAAGAAACCCTAATAATGGTGAAATCCAATATAGGCCATGAAAACACAATTGACTATTACAGAAAGCTTGCAAATAGGATGGTGAACAATAATATACAATTATTTTATGCTACAAGTATAAGAATGATGCTATTCCATTTCAAAAAAGAAGCCATGCCGTGGGTGACTTACAGCGCGATATAAGGCCTGGAAACGCTTATTCTGGGTTGCTTTTGCTTGCCTACACTCCCAGGAATCGATTGGGATAGTCCAAGGGTCTAGAATTGGCCTCTAAGTACGAATTCGATTCACCACTTTTTCTTGTTTTTTCAAGTTTTGTTTCTGGTTCATACGCCTCCTTCTCACCTAGTTTTTGGTTTGCATTCCTTCTATATGTATTGAGGAATGGATTAGGGTTGAAAGAATGTACTAATCTTCCTCCATCAATGAATTTGATTTTGATTTGATATACTTGAATATCTTTCCAAAAATGATCCAAATCCAATCTTTTTGTGCACCTCATGCCTTTACACGAATTTGATCTCATGCTAGCTGTAATTTAAGAACTGAAACAAGTACAAAATCTTGTGTTTTCAATATTTTGGATTTTCTATGATTTGTTTTGATTTAAAATGATTTAATTCAAATAAAAATTAAAATAAATAATAAAAATAAGATAATGACAAGTGGAAAAGGCTAGGGCTCGTGGACCATGTTTCCAACTCAAAACAAGTGAAAAAGATTGGGCCCATTTGGCAAAAAATGAAGTTTTAGGGATAGTTGACTTTTGGCAATTTTGCAAAAAAGGTTAACTTCATCAATGCATAACTTCCTCAATTTTGACTCTTTGGAGGCGTTCTTGGACTTTTTAGAAAGCTTGAGATGTCCTCTAAGCAACCCTTTTGGTATCATCTCAATTTGATATTCCATTCTCATGTATGAAGCTTTGACAAAAAAGGTATTTTTGTTGACTATTCAAAATGACCTATAATGTCAAAATTCATAACTTCTTGTGAGTGCATTTTTTGAACTTGGGATATGAAGATGGATTGTAGAGAATGGCATCCTCTTCAAAATGATATTTAGATGGATCATTTCTCATAAAGTATGAGAAAGTTATGATTTGTCAAAGTTGAGTTGACTTTTCCTACAAAATCCTAATTTAGCAACTTTTGGTTCTTGAGGAATTATGAACAATCCTTGATGAATCATGATCAACCCTTGATCAAATGATGAAATATAATTCAAAATGAGAATGTTGACCAAAAATCTTGAAGTTTGACTGTATGTGGGCCACAGTTGACTTTTGCCCTAGCATAGTCGATTTTCAAGCTTTTGAGCAATTGACTGAGCAAACTTTCTCTGCAAGGCTTGAAACTTGACATGGATGATCTTGAGAGCATAATAGGAAAATGGTGAGCATTTGGGATCCCTTGGACTCAAGTATCTTGATGCAACATGAAACCCTAATTTGAGGTAGACTGCCTTAAGAGGGAGCTTGTCTGGTCAACCCTTGGACTTCCTTGAGCAACTTGTGGATCTTTCTTGAGAAATATGGGAGGGAAAATTTTGGGGTACAACACAATGCATTCGATTTCAAGAATGTCCAGTGTGATTCTGAACGTGGGGAAGCTTGCTAGCGGTTGCAACACGGTCCAGGAATGTCCAGTAACGATTGGGATGGTTAGAATGCCTTGAGGTGATCTGTAACGTGGAAATTGGTCTGCAACTTTTCTTGAATTTTTTGAAGTTTTCTTTCTGCCTTTTCACACCTCTCTCCTCTTGTTTTTGGTCTGCACTTGTTCCTTATGTATAGTAGAATGCATTAGGGTTACAATTCTATATCAAATCTCTCTCAATTATGATTATTGATTCATGATTTGATCCTTGTGCAAAATCTTTCCAAATCAAGAAAATCCAATCTTTTTGTGTCCATTTTGAACCTTGCACGATTTGATCTTGTTTCCAGCTGTGTATTGGACCTAATCATGCATAAAATCTCAAGATTTAATTAGTTTTTGATATTTTCATTATTTTATTTTGATTTTATTTGATTTAAATGAAATAAAATAAAAAAAATGACAAAAATAAAAGAATGACAAGTGGAAGGGCTCAGGGGTCGTGGGTCACATTACAAACTCAGTGCAAGCATAAAAAGTTGGGCCCATTTGACAAAAAAATGCAATTTTGGACACTTTTGACTTTTGGCAATTTTGCAAAAAGGGTCAACTTTACCAATACATAACTCTTTCAATTTTGACCCTAGAGATTTGTTCTTGGACTTTTTAGAAATCTTAAGATGTCCTCTAAGCAACCCTTTTGGTCTCATCTCAATTGAGTCTTCCATGTTCATGTATGAAGCTTTGACCCAAAAGGTGTTTTTGTTGACTTTTCAAAATGACCTATAATGTCCAAATTCATATCTTCTTGTGAGTGCATATTTTGAACTTTTGAGATGAAGATGAATTATAGGGAGTTACATCCTCTTCAAAATGAGATTTGGATGGATCATTTTTGATAAAGTATGAGAAAGTTATGCTTGGTCAAAGTTGAGTTGACTTTTTCTACAAAACCCTAATTTAGCAACTTTTGGGTTTTGATGAATTGTGAGCAATCCTTGAGGAGTCATGATCAACCCTTGATCAAATGATGAATAATACTTCAAAATGAGAATGTTGACCAAAAATCTTAAAGTTTGACTATATGTGGGCCACAGTTGACTTTTGCCCTAGCACAGTCGATTTTCAGGCCTTTGGGCAATTGACTGAGCAAACTTCCTCTGCAAGGCTTGAAACTTGACATGGATGATCTTGAGAACATATTAGGACAATGGTGCGCATTTGGGATCCTTTGGACTCAAACATCTTGATGCAAAATGAAACCCTAATTTGGGGTAGACTACCTTAGGAGAGAATTTGTCTGGTCAACCCTTGGACTTCCTTGAGCAATTTGAGGACTTCTCTTGACATGTATTAAGAAATATGGGAGGGAAAATTTTGGGGTACAACATGGAGCTTCTTTTAAAGTTTCCAAATTGGATTTCAGAAGATGCGGTAATACTTGGGACAGAGTCATATTGATTCTGGTGAATTACCGGACCGACCTTTCCACCCTCGGTTGATTACTTCTTGGTTGATCAGATGTAGGCTTTGGGATCATAACAGCCCCTACCATTGGTCAGTGTTCGGCTCTCCCTTGGTTCGTTTGTGGATATACAACAACTACTTCTTTCTTCCCAATAAAAGGCTTCCTCACAGCTGTAGAAGAATATGAATCCTTCTGAATCTTTCCACTTTTTATGCCAGCTTCCACCCTCTCTCCGGTCAGTATTAACTCAGTAAATCCGGAAGATAAGATTCCAATTAAATGGTTGAAGAAAGGGCCTGACAGAGTGCCTAAGAACATGTCCACCAATTCCCTTTCAAACAGAGGGGGTTGAACTCTTCCAGCTAGATCTCTCCATTTCTGCGCGTAATCCTTGAAACCCTCATTGGAAGCTATAGCCATACTCTGAAGTTGAGTACAGGTAGGCGCAAAATCGGTGTTGTATTGATATTTCTTCTAGAAAGCTGCGAAAAGATCTTCCCAATTGTGGACATTGGCCCTTTCCAGTTGGTAAAACCAATCGAGTTGTGTTCCAGATAGACTATCTTGGAAAAAATGTACCCACAAGTCTTTATCGGCGGAGTGTGGTTGGATCTTTCTCACATTTGATCAGAGGTGTATCTTAGGACATGACACTCCATCATATTTTGCAAACAAAGGCACTTTGAATTTCAGAGGAATCATAATCCCCGACACTAGTCCCAATTCTTCAAAGTCTAGGCCTGGCACCTTTTGTATTTCCATAGCGCTCAAGCCCTCTTCAAGATGTCTGTACTTATCATCAGCTGGAGGATACTGTTCCTCGGAGTAGTCTTCCTCTTCTTCCTCCTCTTCAGATTCTGACGGGACCGCTGTTTCCTTTCCTTTCCCCTCTCCTTCACCGGATGTAGTTGCAAAATTCAAGGTTCTTCTAGTCTATTCTTGAAATCTTCACCCCATATTTAAAACCCCGATGACTTTCTTTGTTTTCTTTTTCCTTTCCTCAGCCAGCAGAGTCTTCAACTCTTCTTGCCCCTTGGCTAGGGCCATGAGCAACTGTTGAAACTGCGTGTTCTGAGCTTGGAGATCTTTGACTGTCTGTTCGAGATCCATCTTACTAAAATAAACACTAGAGAGATGAGGAAACTCGTTGCAAAAGACCTGTTTATGTTATGATGAATGATATGTGCATATGCAATGTTTTCAAGGATTTTAAAGATTCAAGTTCGTTTTAGACAAAAAGGAAACACACGTTATGTTAACAAGATAAAGTTTGAGTACATCAATGCCCCTTGGGAAAAATAACACAAAACTCTAAGATAAAACAGTAGTGCGCATCCTCTTTGGTGCTATATAGGCATTTAGAGTCTCCTCCTCATGAAGTAACCTAGTGAGTTCCAAAACCTTCTTCTCGCTTGCATAGAATTGGGCTTCAAAAGTATCTCGCTCTCCTTTGAGCTGTATCCAATCCCTTTGTAGGTCTTCAAGAGATGTGGGCATGTCAGGATGTAGGATAGTATAAGGAACATCTCCCTCCTTAACAGGATCAATAATTACCGGAAGAATGGAAGGATAAGGCATCATAAGACTTTGAGCGCGGGTTCATACCCATTTGAGGTAAGGCCTAAGAGGGATGGAATTCTTGTGCCCCAAAGTCTTGCTATCCACCTTTTTTAGCATCCTCCAAGCTCGGATGAATCTCTGGCGAAGACCTTGATCGTCGTTGTCGTAGTCGAATACCAAACCTTGAATCAGCATCTCGTGCGAACCATCCCTTCGGGCGTAACCAAACTGTCTTAAAGCTAAGCATGGGTTGTAGGTGATGCCTCCCCTAATGCCAAGTATATGGACATTAGGGAATTCCCCACAGCGGTCAACAATGATAACATTCTCTTTGGATCGGGAGCACCAATGAATATCTGAATGTTTGAGCGTCATTAACCTTTGTGACCACCTTGAACCTTGCTTATTCTTTAAGCCTGATTGGATAAGATGAGAAATAAACCATCTTTCTAGGTGAGGAGTGCAACACATAAGGACACCTCTTTTCCTCATTGTGCGAGTGTGAAAAGAGTGTAGGATATCCCCTAGCAATGTAGGTACCGGATTGCGTGACATGAAGATTTTGACGGTGCTCACGTCTATGAGTTGGTCAGGATTGGGAAATAAGACCATCCCATAGATAAGAAGAGACACAATTTCTTCAAAGTCTTGCAAGTCTAAGGAATTCCAACAACTTTGGGCTTTCTCAAACAGGAACTTTGCTAAGAAGCCTTTGACACCACTTCTAGTTATCCAATGAGTTGTGACATCAGATGAGTGCAAGTGCAGAGCTTGAGCAATCTCTTATAGATTTGGGTCTCTTTCTGTACCGTTGAAAGGTATTTGATTGAGAATGGGAATCCTTAAGAGTTGAGAGAATTCTTCCAAAGTAGGCACAAGCTGATAGTCGGGAAATGTGAAGCAATGGTGCAAAGGATCAAAGAACTGAAAGAGCACCTTCATCATATCCTAATTTGTGTTGGATGTGACCAAGTTGAGTAGACGACCATGTCTCTCGGTGAATGGAGAGTTCTCGGGGATCCTTGAAGCTAGCTCCTTAAGTTATGGAGGAATTCTTACAAGGTTGACTTGGATAGTTTTCCTGCGAAGTGAATCCATATCCTACAAAACAAGAACAAAGATGAATCTCCAAAATCCTTGAAATTGTTAGTAGATGTATATGATGTTCATGATGTCCATGATGTTATGTACAAGTATGCATATACAAGCAAAACAAACAAGTTCTTAGTTTAGGCTTGCATGGGGTTTTATAGGTAAGTACCCTCTTGAAGTTTAGTTGGCTTAAACCTGTCCTAATAATAGTAACCGGGTTCTAAGGAACTCAATATCACCAGATTGTTTCCTTGGTCATTGTTTCAGCTCAAGCCTCTTTAATGGCGACCGAAATATCCCAAGAAACCAAACCTCAATGAGTGTAGTATCGAGTATCTACCAACTTCGGACTGCACCAAAGCTGGTCATCTCACTACATCCTAAAGGCCATGTTGGTCAAGTAAAGGGTTCTAGAAGTTCATTAGTGCTTCATGACATCACTCAGCGGCCCCGTATTCTCTTTGATTAACTCAAAGGCTACCGGTACCCACAAATATGTCACACTAACATAGCTATTGCTTAGACCATGTCGGTATACCCTGTACAGTTTCCATAATGTATTTCTATTTACCTATAATGTATCCCAAATCCGGGTAGAGGATTTCAAACCCAAACAAAGAACTATAATTTAAAGAATACAAGTCAAACAATGTAAGAAAATAAATGTGATCTAGCCTTAAGGTAACCCCACTTTTATAATTTTCCCCAGCAGAGTCGCCAGTTCTGTGATATGGTGGGAGAACTGACTTGAGGGTTTTGCTTTTTATCGCAAATGTTGCGGTTAGCAAGAGTCGCCACCGACTTTTCTTTTATCCAAAAGGAAAGGTGAAAAAGCACAGGAAAGACCTTTGAGATTATTTCTTGAGTTCGGGGGGTAGATTATAAAAAGGGAAGGTATTAGCACCCTTTTCATCCATGGTTTTCCATGGGCTCTTAATTACTTGCTAGATCACTTGCTTTTTGTTTTGAAATTATGCTTTGTATGGTTTTGAAAGTATTTTGTAAAAGAGGCCATTTGTTTAGGCAATCTTTGTAATGATTCTCGTTCGTAAGAATGTATACAAAGATGTTTGTCTTTTTAAAAATGTTTTCAATGTTTGTAAGATGTTTTGAAATGTGTGTGTTTGTTTTAGAAAATATCAAGGAATGTTGTTTTGAAGTGAAACAAGTAACTAGAAGTAATCTACCTACTCAAATGTCTTTCTTGTTCATTTTCTTTTCCTTTGATATTGTTGTCTTACCATTGATTTGGTAAGCAACCCTATCTTTGGATGTAAACAGGACGGGCGTGGGTCATCGTATAACCATGATTAGAAATGTTGCAAAGTATCTTAGAATTTTTTAGGGACCAAAATCATTTTGTAAGACAACTTTGAATAGCGTCATCGAGGGACTATGATCTTATATTTGTTTGTTTTTGCCAAGATACTTCACATGCGTAATATGGCCATTTTTATGTAAGGCAACCAAGTGGAGTAACCCTAAGGGTGCTTGTGTGCAAGTGTATTATTTTCATGCTTAATTTTTTCTTGGATTTAGGGTTTTCTATTTGATTTGTTTTCATCTTGCCATACAAACCCTAATTACTAACATGGTATATAAAAACGGTAAATTGCGTAATTTAAAGATTACTATGCTATTACAACATTTTATGGGAGGGGGTATACAAATTATGAATGGGGATTTGCAATAATGTAAATCTAATTAAGCTATTACAACCAAATCCAATTTGCACGAATATTTGAATAAATAATATACAATATAAATATGCAATGGTATGTATGTAAGAAAAAGATTTGCCTTGTTTTTCATATGCAAAAGAGTTTTGACCTAATCCTAATAATTTAAGAAAAGGAAATTATTTCTTGAAAAGAAAGTGGTTAACCCTAATATCTAATTTAAAAGAAAATAAAGTTCTTTAAGTATTATTTTTTTGTGTATTTTTGTCTTAAAATAATAAATAATATTTATGAAAATATTTAGTCTTTTTATAAGTTAGGAAAAGAATATTTACAAGTATGAAGAAAAAGGAATAAAAATATATCCAAGTCTATTTTATTTTTACAAGTTTATTTAAGAAAAAATAGTTAGCACATAATAAAATAAAAATATATTTTTATGTGAAAATAAAATAAAATAAATCAAAATGCAATATTTATCATATTTATATTTTTTCATGATTTTATAATATTTAAGAAAATATATTTGATAAAAAAATGGAAATAAAAATAAAAAATAAAAAAGATTGGGCCAGGGGGTATCCTGAGTAAACAAGATGTAGACATTAGAAAAAAAATGAAGCCCAATGGAACAAAGTCCAGCGTTGCAAAAATGAGAGAAATGGCAAAAAAATGAGAAAATATGCAAAAGGCAGGCACCAAGGCTCGAACCCATGACCTTGGCATTCTCAGCGCGCTGCCTTGCCACTGGGGTGGCTGAACATCCGTTAGTTCATAGAAATAAAAAACACATAACACATAACACCTCTTAGCCCTGTACTTCATCTTCTTCCTCAAGCTATCCAGAACCTCTGTATCTTTCTCATTTCTCCATAAAAATGGAAACTTCCAACATGAAAATGATAGTACTCTTTCCCACGATTTCAACCATGTAACTCATGTAAACTAACAGTCAATGATCAAAACTAATTTCAAAGGCCCTAATTTTAAACCTAATTTTTACAGAAATTTGAACTCTAAAATTCTCTATACCCAATGAATATAAATGAAATTTATGAACATGGTTGGTTTTAGCACAAGGATATCTACATTTTATCTTCACAAATCGTGACCAATAGATGCCTGTATGAAGAGATAGAAGTTGGAGTTCTTACCTCTTTCAGCTGAGATCGTGAATGGAGTTTGAGTGAGATTTATGAAGGCCTGCAGATTCCTTTAGCTTGCCTGAACCTCCCTGAGTCTGTTCCAATCCTTGCCTTGCTTTGAAAGTGCCTGAATCTCTCTATCCAAGTCAACCTGCAAGCTTGAAAAACAAAAATGGAAGATGGAGAAGGAGCAGTTACTGTGAAGGGGTGATGGTCTGGAACACTTAGATATGAGGTAGGTTAAGTGTTTGAGTGATTAGAACTTGAAACACACGAGTAAATTTCTGGATTGCTATGCTTGGTCTCAAACTGCATGTTTTTGACAGGTTTTTGGTGGTAGGGAGTTTTAGAGAGTTTCTGGCCTTGAGTAATCGTGTGTTAGGTTTTAATTTGTTTTTGTATAAGTATAGAGAAGGTTTCAAGTCAGCTCCACAACAGATTTTTGAGTTATAGGCTTTTTGCACTTTTACTTGCTTTTGAAGCAAAGTGAGGAGACAAGTCTCTACATGCTTGTACAGGCCTGCTTAGAGTTGGTACAAATCCTAGAAAACTTGCTTTTGATTTATAGGACTTGTGTGTGCAGAGAAAACAGGTCCAATGCTCAAGGAGTGAAAATTTGCAAAATTTATGCTTTTCCAAAATGGCAATGGCAACTTTGTGCCATTTACGGAATTAAAGCTTGGACAAAGACTCTTGTGCTTGGATTAAGGCTTTATCAACTGTGTAAGCATTAAATTATGAAGTGAGAAACAAGTTTGAGACCTGTAAAGCAAGGATTAGGCAGCATAGGTTCAGATTTGAATTTTGTTCTTCATGAAATGGCTTGAAATCAAAGTGAGAAATTGCCAACTTCATCTCTTCGATTCTCCCTACTCAAAAATGATCTCAAGGAGTTCTTGGAAATTTTGGAAATCTTGAAATGTTATCTATAACTCATATTTGAAATTCATTTCAAGATTCCTCTTGGAACTAGGTGAAAAATTTCCATGAAGTTAGGTCAAAAACCTTCCTAAATTAGGGCAAAATTTCACTAAGTTATTTTAGTTCATGAGAATGTATTCACAAAATTATATCTTGAGATCCAATCATCTTTAGGAGAAAATGTGTGAATAAAAGTTGTAGATTTCATGGAGATCTACAACTTTTATGTTGGGAACTTTCTTTGAATCATCTTGCATCATGGTGGAAATTTGGCTTAAAGTTGAGAAAAAAATAAGAAATTTTCTATACTTAGAAAAATTTCTAAGTTAAGAAAATTTCAATTTTCAAACAAAAACTTCAATCTTTGATTTCTTGATGAACAAGTTTCACATCTCGGCACTTGATTTTGACCAAAAAGTCAAAGTTTGACTTTTCAGTATACAGTTGATTTTTGGTCAGTTGACTGCAAATTTTATCTGTCAGTCCAATGGATTTGCAATGTTTTGAACCATGTCAATAGGTCAAGATGATACAATTGAATCCTTTAAATCATGATTCAAACCAATTGGTCATTTGCTAGGTCAAAAACCAGAAAGCCCTTTCTCAGTCAAAAACCCTAATTTTGACCATTTTGCTCTTTTGATGATTTGATCAAATTTCTTGAGGAATTGTGGTCCAAACTTGATCAAATGATACATATGAGTCTAAAATGTTGATGTGGATCAAATTTTTTGAAGTTTAACTGTAAATTGGCCATGGTTGACTTTTTCCCCAATTAAGCTGATTTTTAGGTCAACTGTCCAATTGGCTGATCAAAAATGTGATTCAAGGCTTGAAACTTGTCATGAGTAATCTTAGGGGTCCATAATGATGTTTGAAAGTCATATGAAGCATTGATAGACCAAAAATATTTGTACAATCTCAAACCCTAATTTTGGGTGATTAGTGCATGCTGAGATGTCTTGAGCTGGTCAAACCCTAATCCAGTCTTGAGTTTGTGAGAAAAGTCTTGATAAATGAGAGGGAAAATTTTGGGGTACAACACTAAGGTTACCAAGATTCCACCAAAAATGGATTCTCTGAAACACGCTAAGGTTGTGGTAGAAGAGGGTGGTGGCACTATTTGGAGTCAGCTTCCCGACATTCCTTACAAGTCTGACAAATTTGGTTTCGGTTTCACCTCAGAGGCTCAAAGGGCTATTCGTCGTGCTCGTGCTAATTCTGGAAGACAGCCATTCCGCATCAACAATAATGGAGTTCATAAAAATCAAGTCAACATTGTGGAAGACGCTGATAGCGACTATGACATAGACAATTGGATTTTCCCTACTACCGACAGTGGGCTCAACAATTGGAAGGCTGAAGACTTTATATCAATCTCCTTTAGTCAGGAGTAAATGCTATTTTCGAATTTCTTGCTTTCAATTTTTGGTTATGTAATTTGAACAATAACTCTAAGCCTTGTGCCTTACCCGGGGCACAACGATCCATTTGTTAGGGTTATCATTTTTGATCCACACATTTTCATTTAATAAATCATTGGACGTTTGTATTCAAATTTTATGCTCTTTATCTTTATTTTACTTTATTGCTTTCAAAATAGATATGTGTTTTTACACACATCCACATAACAAATTGCAGGTCCATATCGACCCTGGATCCCATTGATAACAATTATGCTATTGCCAATTATGACTTCAAAAATACGATCTACTAAGCCAAGGATAAATGTGAGGAAGATTGTGCAGTACCCAGAGAGATTGCTAGGCTGTTAAAGCAGGAAGAAAGAGCCATACAACCGCATGAAGAGCCAATCGAGGTTGTAAACTTGGGTACTGAAGAAGACAAGAAAGAAATTAGATAGGTGACGACATAGAAGACAATGTCAAAAAGAGGTTAATCCAGATGTTACGTGACTATGTTGAGATCTTTTCTTGGTCTTATGAAGACATGCCAGGGCTTGATACTGACATTGTGGTCACCGTCTATCGGTGAAGGAAGGTTGTCCTCCTATAAAGAAGAAGGTTCGTCGTATGCGTCCTGAGATATCTGAAAAGATCAAAGTTGAAGTCACGAAGCAGTTCAATGTAGGTTTCTTAGTTGTTACGTCCTATCCTTAATGGGTTGCAAATGTTGTATCAGTACCTAAGAAGGACGGTAAAGTGCATATGTGTATAGACTACGGGGATTTGAATAGGGCAAGCCCCAAAGATGACTTTCCACTTTCGCATATTAATGTTCTGGTTAACAATATCGCCCGGCAAAAAGTATTTTCCTTCATGGACAGTTTCTCTGGTTATAATTAAATCAAGATGGCACCTGAAGACATGGAGAAGACTACTTTTGTCACACAGTGGGGCACTTTCTTTTACAAAGTTATGCCTTTTGGATTGAAGAACACCGATGCAACATATCAGCGTGCTATGGTAGCTTTGTTCCATGATATGATCTATCATGAGATAGAGGTTTACATTGATGACATGATAGCTAGGTATCAAACTAAAGAAGAACATCTCGACCACCTGCACAAGCTGTTTGAGAGATTGAAGAAGTACAAGTTGAGTTTGAATCCAAAAAAGTACACCTTCGGGGTAAGATCCGGTAAACTCCTAGGTTTTTTTGGTAGTGGTAAAGGTATTAAATTTGATCCTGCCAAGGTTAAAGCAATTCAAGAAATGCCAGCTCCCCATGCTGAGAAGGAAGTCAGAGGTTTCTTGGGACGATTGAACTACATTGCCAAATTTATTTCCGATTTGACCGCTACTTGTGAGCCAATCTTAAAGTTACTGAAGAAAGATCAAGTAGTGAAATGGAACGACGATTGTCAGATAGCCTTGAACGAAATCAAGGAGTACCTTCAGGAACCTCCAATTTTGATGCCACCAGTTGAAGGAAGACCTATGATCATGTACTTGACAATGTTAGAGAACTCAATTAGGTGTGTATTGGGGCAACATGACGAGTCTGCTTGAAAAGAGTATGCAATATACTACCTTAGCAAAAAGTTTTCAGAATGTGAAACAAGATACTCCCTGCTCGAGAAAACTTGTTGCACTTTGGCATGGGCTGCTCGCCGACTAAGATAGTATATGTTGACTCATACTACTTTGATGATCTCTAAGATGGATCCAATAAAATGCATATTTGAGAAACCCGCTCTCTCTAGAAGAATAAAAAGATGGCAAATGGTCTTGACAAAATATGACATTCAATAAATTACTCAGAAGGCAATCAAAGGAAGTGTACTGGAAAATCATTTGGCTCATCAAGCTGTAGATGATTATCAGTCTATGAATTTTGAGTTCCCAGATGAGAATATCATGCTAGTTACTGATTATGAAGAACCTATACCATATGAAGGACCTGAATCAGGATCCTGATGGACTATGGTTTTTGATAAAGATTCCAATGCGTTTGGTAATTGAGTTGGTGTTGTGATTGTATCTCCCAAAGGTTGCCATATGCCATTCATCGCCAAATTTTGTTTTGACTGTACCAACCATATGGGCGAGTACGAAGCATGCATCATGGATATCAAAGCTGCCATCAATATGAGAATTAAATTATTTAATGTATATGGGGACTCATCCCTAGTGATCAATCAAATTAAAGGAGAATGGGACATGAAGCATCCAAATATAATTCCTTATCAAGAGCATGTGTTGACATTAATTCTGTACTTCGAAGAAATCACTTTTAAACACATTCCACGAGAAGAGAATCAATTAGCAGACGCACTAGCTACCATGTCATTTATGTTAAAAGTCAGATGGGATAATGAAGCTCCTTGAATTACTATTGAGAGTTTAGGCGAACCGGCACATTGCTACGAAGTTGATACTGATGGAGTAGAGGAAAATCCTTGGTACCACAAAGTAAAAAGATACCTAGAAACTCAAGAGTATCCTGAAGGAGCATTTATCAATGATAAGAAATTTCTAAGGAGGTTCTCTGCCAAGTTCTTTTTGAGTAACAAAATCTTGTACAAGCGCAACCAAAATTCGTCTCTGCTTCGTTGTGTAGACAAGAAGGAAGCTGTGAAAATTATGGAAGATATGCACGTAGGTGTCTTTGGTACTCACTATAGTGGACATATAATGGCTAAGAAGATTCTGAGAGCAGGTTATTATTGGTCTACCATGGAAACCGATTGCCATCATCATTCCAGAACTTGCCACAAATTCCATATTTATGCCGACAAAGTACATGTGTCTTTGGTTCTTTTGAATGTCTTGACCGCTCCTTGGCCGTTGGCAATGTGGGGCATTGATATGATTGGAGAGATTAAGCCTGCTGCTTCCAACTAGAATTGTTTCATCCTTGTCGCTATTGATTACTTCATGTAGTGGGTAGATGCAGCCTTGTTTGCTTCTGTTACCCAGAATGTTTTGGTTCAGTTCATTAAGTATAACCTCATATATCGGTATGGAATACCTGAAAGGATCATCACGGACAATGGTACCAATCTTAACAATACTATGATCATGGAACTCTGCATGCAGTTCAAGATTAAGCAACACAATTCTTCTCTGTACCGACCAAAGATAAATGGCACAATGGAAGCCACCAATAAGAATATCAAGAAGATCTTGAAGAAGATGACAGTGACATACATAGATTGGCATAAGATGTTACCATTTGCTATGCATGGTTATCAAACTTTAGTACGTACATCAACTAAGGAAACCTCGTTCTCTCTAGTCTACAGTATGGAGGTTGTCTTACCTGTTGAAGTCCAGATTCCTTTCCTAAGGATTATGAAAGATGTAGGTTTAGATGAAGGGGATGGATTCAGACTCGACTTGACCAAATATATTTGATTGATGAAAAATAGGCTTGCAGCTGTTTGTCATGGTTAGATGTATCAGAAACGCATGATCAAAGCCTTTAACAAGAAAGTCAAACATCAAGTGTATCGGGCTGGTGATTTCGTAATAAAGCGCATCATTCTACCACAAGGTGATCTCAGGGGAAAATGGACTCCCACATACGAAGGTCCATTTGTGATCAAAAAGATATTTTCTGGCGGTGCTATGATACTTACCACCATGGACAAAGAGGACTTTCCACACCATGTGAAGGTGGACATAGTCAAAAAATACTATGCATAAAAGAGACCTGCTAGGTTGATAGGCTTAGGAAAAAATAAGGGCATCCCGACAAACCAAAAGGGTTCGGGCAAAAGTTAGGGATATATATATATATATATATATATATATATATATATATATATATATATATATATATATATATATATATATATATATATATATATATATATATATATATATATATATAATTATACGTCCGGCAAGTCGAAAACCTGAAAAGGCGGCTTGGGAAAAAATTATATCCCGATGGACTGAAAAATTGAAAGGGTGGTCTAGGAAAAAGTTAGGGATTAAAGAGTAGAACTATGTCCCGTTGGATCGCCCATTTACTTACAACCAGCTTTATTACTAGCGTCAACTTCAAACGATACAGATCAATTCAATCATCTTCTTCCAACAGCAAGGGATGAGATACTTGAAGACATAGGGGCAATAACAGAGTTGAAACTCGAGGGATCATTTCCACATAGTGGTTTTTCTTTGTTTATCACTTTGTACCCTTTTTCAATTATTACGACGATTTCCTCTTACTATGATTTCTGTCTCCTTGTATTAAACTACCTTCTTATAGGAAAACTTTCAGAATCAATGCAAATATATTTCAAAATTTAAAAATTGTTTTTACTTTCTCTGTTTTGTTTGTAAAAACGTCCAATGATCACGTTGAATGAACATATGCATTTGAATATGATTAATGTTTACAAATATATGCATGAAAACAGGTTAGCATTTAGTAAAGACTCTAGGAGTTGGAATTATGTTCAAGTTATCCATAAATTCCTGTAGAGAAATCTCCATGGAACTATCTCTATAGAGCTATCTTCACAAGCTCATTCCCAAGATAGATATATTCTCCGACAAGTCTAATATACCCTCAGACAGAAATTGGGGCATCTTCCAGCAGTTCACCTCCATGGATAGCTTGACATTATCATCTTCCCCAATAGGTCCCCTAGTGGATAAGAAGTTGGATCATTTCCCCAGCATCCAGTGGAAACTTCCTCAGTGCAGTCAATGAATTTCCAATCCACATTAGAGATTATTTCCTCAATGAAGTCTACAAGGTTTAATTCCCCAACAGAGTTTATTTCTCCAATTCTGCAAATTCCCTGACAAAATTCTCTTCTCATGCTAGATTTCATTCAACATCGTTCTCCCTAGAAGAGCTGATACCCATATCTGAAACCCGTTCAGATAGCCATAAGAGGAATATCCATCTCTTTTATCCCCAGACAGGGTGCATAAGAATCAGATCCTTCAATAAAAATAACGACGAACGACCGACTCTCCTTGAATGCTTCTATCCCCAAGAAAAATTAAAACATCCCCAATGGAGTGTCCTCAAATAGAAAGCGGAAATCCCCATTAAAGTTATCCTAAATAAAATTGAAGAATTAGTTTCTTCATCCCCAGTAACAGACAGGGATTTATTTTCCCCAGCTAGACATTGTTATTACCGATTCACTCCAACGACATATTGCATCCATACATCATTTACAAAACATTATAACATATGCATATGAAACATATATAATATTCTCGTTTATTTGAGAGCATCATTACAAAATACATTTCATGCATCATGACATTGCATGGATCTAACTTTTCTTTTAGGTTAAGTTCGCAAATAGACGGATATTATCAGCAATTTATAGACATGTTGTAGATCAATTCCCAAAATAGGATGGGAAGACTATCTACATGACCAGATGACTTCCCTCAAAGACTAATTCTGGTGAGCATTTCCTTCAGAGATTCATTCTGAAAATCATTTACCTCAGATAAAATAGGACGTAGATTCATTCTGATACTCTTTCAGATACAATCAAGATGGTGATTCATTATGATAAACACATCTTTCAGATATAATCAGGTGAAGACTCATTCTGATCCACTTCTAGATACATTAGGGCGTAGACTCATTCTAGTACATTTTATTTGTCAAGTGAAGACTCATTCTGATTCACTTATGGATACAATCTACATAGACTCATTCTAGAACATCATTCAGATACAATCGAGACATAAGATTCATTCTGACACTCCCTAGCACGTCTGCTAGATACAATCATTCACAGACTCATTCTAGTATACTTTTTTAGATATAGTCGGGCGAAGACTCATTCTGATCCAGCTTTAGATACAGTCGGGGGTAGACTCATTTTAATACTTGTTCAGATATAGTCAGACATAGACTCATTCTGATACTCCTATCAACATTTACTGCGGATGGCATCTATAAGCTCATCTCTGATGACACTCTATCATCTCTCTGGACGGTATCTTTAAGCCTGTTCAAGCAGTACAATCAACCAACAATGTTACTTCATGCACATATGAGTGCAAATTTTTGGGCACTTAAGTGTTCAAGCCTCTTCCACCTTCAGACCACAAAAGGCAAGCATGCCAATCTAACTCTTTAGGTTTAAGAAGATTGAACAGGGGAAGCTGTTGTACCCCAAAATTTTCCCTCCCATTCTCAAGAAAAATTATTTGAATAAGTCTCTTCATGCACATGAAGGTCTCAAACACTCAAGACTACTCAAGGATTGACTAGACAAATTCTCCTCCTAAGCAATTGACCTACAACTAGGGTTTTTCTTATCTCAAAGGAAATTGGACTTCTAATGCCTCAAGTGGATTTCATGGTTTCTCATATGTCTCAAAGTATCCTCATACCAAATTTCAAGCCTTGTAATACAAATTTGCTCGGTCAATTAGTCAGATGATTGAAAATTAACTATAATGGACAAAAAGTCAACTTTGACCAATTTACAATCAAACTTCACGATTTTTGGTCAACATCAACATTTTGAAGTCACATTCATCATTTGTTCAAGGGTTGATCATGATTCATCAAGAAAACCCAAGATTCATCAAAAGTCAAACGCTACTAAATTAGGGTTTTCTTTAGAAGAAGTCAACTAAACTTTGACTAAGCATAACTTTGACATACGTCATCAGAAATTCCCCAACCAAAGCTTATCATGAAGGAATTTAAATTTTCTACAACTTTGTCTCTCTAAGCTTAAGGCCAAAAATGCTTCATTTGAGAGATATGTGCCAAAACATTACATGTCATTTTAAAAGTCAACAAAAGACATTTTTTCCAAATAAATTTACATCAAGTCAAAGACTCCAAATGAAAAAATGACCAAAATGAGAGTTGTATGATACATCTTGAGCTTTCCAAAAAGTCCAAGATCACCTTCATATGAAAAAAATTGAGAGAGTTATGATTAGTGCAAGTTGAGCATTTTTGAGAAAATGCATGAAACTTAAATTGAGCAAAGTTTAATATTTAGGCTAATGGGCCTAAGTTTTCAGGTTCAAACGTGTGCATGACCTAATATTGGACCTCTAAATCCATTCACATATTTTTTATGATTTTTATTTCTTTTATTTGGATTTTATTCATTAAAATGCAAATTAAATCAAATAAAATACAAGACTAATGGATCAAGGCGTGTAAGCTTTTGTTCAAATCATATTGGAGGCCTAAAAATCTACCTTGAAGATCAAGAAACCGTGTGGCCTATGTTTGAAACAAATCTTCATAGTTTTGGAAGATTTGAATTTATTTTCAAACAAAATCAAAGATATGATTTCATGAGATGTCCAAGACCAAATGTTGACCTAATCTTCTCTTCTATACATACCCAACATTTTCAGACAACAAGGACCATGCATGCAGCCTCAAGAAGAACCCTAAATGTTCCAAAATTTCTCAAAACTAGGGCACAGTCAAACCCCTGTCTCTAAATATTTTCATTCCATTCCAAGCATCACACTAACCTCCTGAAGATCTCAGGAGTCCATCCTAACATTGCGGAAGCCTAAAGCATCCCAAATCGTCGCGACCAAGCATCACCAATTTTGGTAACTCTATGAATTTCAAACTTTTAATTCATGCAATTTAAATGAGTTTGATGCATACATTCAGGTTCATGATGATGTTTAGAATTGTTCTGATCCATTACATGTGAGGTTTGACGAAGGAATAACAAAACGCCATTGTTAGGGCAATTTGTAACTTTTGCATCTGTAATACGGTGGGAGAATAGACTTGTTTTTGCATTTTATCACAAATGTTACGGATAGCAAAAGTCTCAGCTAACTTTTCTTTTATCCAATAAGAAAAGGGTGAAAAGAATAGGAAAGACCTTTGATAGATTTTGAGTTCAGGGGGTAGGTTATGAAAAGGAAAGGTGTTAGCACCCTTTTCATCCGTAGTTATGTACGGGCTCGTAATCTCTTAGCTCACTTTTTTGAAAATTGCTTTGTGTTGTGTGTTTGAAAATATTATGAAAAGTTGCCAATGTAAGGCGAAACTTTGTAATGATTCTCGTATCTATCCTCGAGAAGGCGTACAAAGTGTTTTTTTAAAAATATTTTGAAAGTGTTTGTGAAATGTTTTATTTTGAAAGATTTGTGAGCAAGCGATTAAAAGTATCTACCCACTCAAGGTAGTTCTTGTATTTTTCCTCCTCCTTTAGATAGTGTTATCCGTACCATTAGTTAGTAGGAAGCCATATCGTTGGATGTGAAGGGATAAACGAGGGTCATCGTACAATTATCGAAGGCAACTGGTAAGGACGTTTTAGAAATTTTCGTAAGGTACTAGATCATTTACCGAAAGGCAACGTCGAAGGTTCATCGAGGGACTATGATCTTTTTAATTGAGGGACTTTGCTAAAAGCGTCCCCACTTTCGAGGGAAATGACTGTTTTCCGAAGGCAACAAAGGAGGTTACCCTAGAGGTGCGAGTGTGTGAGGTGTGTTGTTTTCAGTTATTTTATCTTTGAGATTAGGGTTTTTTATCATTTGTTTTTATCTTTCCAGACACCCTAATACTAAGCAATAGTAGAAAATATTGAAAATAGTAGAGGCGCAGAAAGTAAAGGTAGAAACTAAACCCTAAACTATCACATCGCTTCAGGGCAGTTACATAATAGAAAGCGGAAAAGAAAAAAAACTAAGCTATTACAACCCCTAAACAGTTACATAATAGTGAAAATGTAGCCAAAATAAACTATGTTATTTACGATTTTGAAAATAAAATAAGAATAAGAAAGATGAAAAAAGGAAAAATGTTTTTGGAGGTTTTTTATGAAAAAAGGTTTTTCATGGTGATTAAAGAAACCTAAAGAAACTAATTAATTTTAATTAAAAAAAGATTGATTAACTAAGTAATTAAAAAAAGGTTAATGATAAAAACCTAAAACCTAATTAATTTTAGAGTTTGTAAAATAAAAGGTTTTATCGTTTATGGTTAAATGAATTTAGGGTTTTTAAGGGAAAAGAGAAAAAAGTTAGAAAATAGGAAAAAAAACACAAAATGTCAGGGGTGGGTGTTGAACCCACGCCCTCAGCTCTTTTTGTAACGCCCGTAATTTAATTAATTATTTAATTAAATTATATTTGGATTATTTGTGAAGTTGTGTTATGATGATAAATGTTGTGTTGTGGTTATTTGAATTAATTTATTCAATTAAGTTGTAGAATAATATTAGAATAATACTATTATTTGATGTGAGCTTATTTTAATGATTAGAAGAAGTAGAAAGGGGGTGTAGGAATTTAAGCCCATTAAGACATAATAAGAGTTATAGTGTTATTATATTGGTTATTGAGAAATATTAAGAAAAGGGAAGTGTGATCGGTGGATCTGGAACTGACTGTTTAACACTGGTTCACGAAATGTCGCGGAAGCAAGAGTCGCCACCGTCTTTTATTTTCTCCAAATGGAAAGGACAAAAGCACAGAAAAGTTCCTTAAAGAGATTGCTCTCGGTTCGGGAGGTAGATTATAGAAAGGGAAGGTGTTAGCACCCTTTCTATCCATGGTTATCCATGGGCTCTTAGATACTTGCTCATTGTGTTTTCAAAAATGGTTTGTTTGCTTTTCAACTGTGGGTTTTAAAAAGTTTCTTTGAAAATTCCAGTTCGACTCTTGTATCTGTCCTCAAGAGTGTTTGAAAAATTGCTTTCGAAAGCTTTTTGAAAATGTGTTGGTGTGAAAAGTATTTTTGAATTTGTTTTTGAAATTAGAGCAAGTATCTAGAGTCGTCTACTTACCCTAAGGAATTCGTCTGTGTAAGTGTCCTTTAAAGTAGTGACATCCCACCATTGAGAGGTAGGTAGCACCACCGTTGGAGGTGTTCGGGTCAATTCGATGTTCGGGACATGGTGATCACCAGAGCAATGGGAAGACACCTTAGAAGCTACCCTCATGCCAGGTTCCCGGATCATGAGGACTTACTAAGACATCCTCTACTCGACGATCACCTTTCGAAAGGCAACAGTGAGGCGTACCCTAGGGGTGGTGTGTGATTTGTGTGTCGTTTTCATTTATTTTTGTCTTGTTCATGTCAAAGTGATCTATGCGTTTGTTTTTAGGCCATTCATTCTTGCATGCATTTATTTAACAGTTAAAAAGATTGCGAGAATTGTAAAGTTCTAAACTATTACAAAGGCGCGGGTCCACATCGCCAAAATTAAAGTCCAGGACCCGATTTGACAGAAAATAAAGAAATAAAGTAAAGTGCGAAAGATAAATATTTACATGGCTTTGGGAGAAGTACATAAAAATTATACGAAATAAAATAAAATGCGCGAATCGAATTCAAATTGAAAGCGAGGGCGTTGGACCCTTTAATGAAATTAAATTATTATTTAAATTAATAAAATTAAAATGAAAAGAAATTGTTTTTTTTTGTTGAGATTTTTTGTATTTATGAATCTTTAATGAGAGAATTAAATGAAATTGAGAAATTAACCCTAATTCTAATTTTTTATTTATTAAGAAAATGTGAAAATTATCTAAAGTTAAACCTAATTAATTAATGCGATTTGATTTATAAAAATAATAGTAAAATATTAGTGATGAGAAAAAAAAAGAAAAAAAAAGAGTAATTAAACTAATTAAACTAATTAAACCTAATTCTACAAGTTTTTGATTTATTAAGAAAAGATATTAAAAATTAATCCTAGAATAAAAACTAATTAATTGATACAAAACTTTATTTACAAAAATATTAGTTAAATACAAATATATTTAATTTTGTCTTTTTCTGATTTTTTATTGTTTTTATGTTTTCATGAAAATAATAATTAAATTTAAGGGAAATTAATTAAATCAAATAAAAAATAAAATGTAAAAGAATATCAAACCTTGGGGGGTTCTGTCCCCAAATTTGAGGTACATTCCTAGCAATTAGGCCCACTTGTTTAAGGCCTCAGTTGACCTTCCCTGGGAGCGTACATACGCGTTGACCTGGGCCTATGATGTTCTCCAACTCACAGCCTTGTGATTGATCCCAACAAACGCGTGGCACGCCTGGATGGGGGACGTACGGTGAACGTCTGGACTGAAGCTGCATAAGAACATAATTAGAAGCAAAATATAGGGAAAGAGAGGGGGACCTGGGATCGAACCCAGGTCCTAGAGATTACCACTACCAAGCCTTGCCACTGAAGCACTTTACGCGTGTTGTATATTGTATAGGAAACAACTAATATAAGATAAAACAAATGGTTAGTGGAAAATTAGCGCGCAAATTCAAATCACCCTATCATTGCTGGACATTTCACCATCTTCTTCTTCGTTTTGTTTTTTTTTATGAAACATAAAACCATTAGCAACGGTTTTGAACCGTTCCTATATACACCATTCTGGAAAATAGCGACTAGCTCCTGGAGTCACATAAATTAGGCGCGAGGGGTGTTTCCCAATCGTCCAAGCACGCTGATTTCAATGGTCCAGGTCTCGAGTCTCAATTGTTCCTTAACCAGGAAACCCCAATTCAAAGCTTTGAAAACCCTAAAAGACAACAATGGCGAAATCTCCAATAGTGCATAAAAACTCAATTAAAATATGCAGTTAGCTTCAGAATCCATCAATTAGTAAGAATCCATAAGAAAAATGCAACGAATGTGCTTGAATATTAAAACACGAATATGCATAAAAGTGAAAATAGTTTGACTTATAACTACCGATTCTCAAGGCTTCAGGCTATGATATTGATTCAGTCTCCTTCATTGAAGTCTCAGCAAGCCAATGGAACAGGTATTTTGGCTTGAATCGCCCTAGAACTTAGTTTTCAGTATTGGACTTTTCTTGAAAAAATTCAAGTTTGCTTAGGGATTTCTGGCGCAGCTGAGTGGTTTTTAGGAGTAGGGTTTGCATCCATATATACATGTGAATGATTAGGGTTGAGAAAATTGATCAAAAAATCCATGAATTGATGAAGAGATATTTGATTTTTATGGCATAAGTTTTCAAATCTTTTTCAAGCATATTTGGTCTCAATCATATCCAATCACCATAATTCCTTCCATATCTGATTGTGCACGAAATCTTAAGCCTATTCCATGCACAAAAAGATTTAAAACATTAGGTTTAGTATTTTTCACCTATTTATTTTAATTAAATGAATTATTAATAATTAAAAATCCAAATAAATAAATAAAAATGATAAAAAACTTCCTTTTGGTCCAAATGGTCGTGCACATGCTTTGGATGATGAATTGTGGAAGAAAAAGAGGCCCATTAGCATTTTTAAGACATTTGAATCAATGTTGACTTTCCAAAATATCCAAACATTTCCCAACTTCCACAAGGCATAACTTGCTCAATGTTTAATATATGCTCATGTTCTTGGACATTTTGGAAAGGTCTTTGAGTCCTCTAACCAATGCCTTTGGTCCCATGTCATTTTGATTTACCAATCGCAAGTTATGGCCTTTGACTTAAAGTCCCTTTTTGTTGACTTTTGAAAATGACCTATAATGTTGAAATTGATAACTTTTTGTGAGAGCATTTCTTGGACTTGAAGTATGAAAAGGAGTTGTAGGAAATGTCTTTATCTTCAAAATGAGCTTTGGATGGAATTTTTATGATAATCCATGTGGAAGTTATGCTTTGGTCAAGTTACAGTTGACTTTTTCAACTGTCCAAATATGGAAACTGTTGCATCTTGAGACTTTTTGAGCCATGCTTTGAGAATCATGATCAAGCATTGATCAAATGATATTTGTGGCTTCAAAATGAGATGTTGACCAGAAATTTGAACTTTTGACTGTCAAATGACCATTTTGCCCCTGCAGTTGACTATAGTGCAATTAGGGTTTTTGACTGTGCAATTTTGTATTGTAAGTCTTGAAACTTGGCATGAGGATGCTTGACCATATTTGTAGGCATGTGGGACTTGATTGGACCCTTGGAAACTTCAATTACTTTGCCAGAACCAAAACCCTAATTTTTGACTGTTAGGAGGCCCTTGAACTGTGCAACCCTTGGGGAATTTTGGAACATGCTCTTTGCAATTCTTGAAGAATATGGGAGGGCAAATTTTGGGGTACAAAAGTTGCCCCTGTTCAATCTTCTTAGACCTGAGGATGCAGATTGGCTGACGTGCCTTTCGTAGTCCGAAGGTGGAAGATGATTGAACACTAGAGTGCCCAGAAATTTGCGCTCACATAGTAGCAGTGATGTGGGGAATGGGCTTATAGATGCCATTTGGAGATTGATGGATAGGATGATGGGCTTATAGATGCCATGCTAAGAGGTGATGGATAGGTGGATGGGCTTACAGATGCCATCTGGATGTTGATCGCGTAAGAGATTCCTTAGCGAGAACTTGCGTACCTGCAAAAGAAAAATGATTACCTGACCTATTACAGGAGCTGGTCTTCAAACTCTTGTGTAGATGTGTCCTGACTGGTTACAGGAGATGGATCTGGATCTTCAAAAGGTGATGAATGAACCAGGGATGGTTACTACCTCAACAGGAACGGTGAGAGAACCTTGGACGACTTCAACCTCAACAGTAATCATTGAGCGAATCTGGGGATGATTACTACCTCTGCAGCATCGGGGAGAGAACCATAGGCGACTACAACCTCAACAACAATCATTGAGAGAATCTTGGACGACTTCGACTTCAACAGTAACGCTGAGCGAATCTTGGGATGATTACTACCTCTGCAGTATCGAGGAGAGAACCATAGGCGACTACAACCTCAACAGCAATCATTGAGAGAATCTTGGACGACTTCGACTTCAACAGTAACGCTGAGCGAATCTTGGGATGATTACTACCTCCGCAGTATCGGGGAGAGAACCATAGGCGACTACAACCTCAACAGCAATCATTGAGAGAATCTTGGACGACTTCGACTTCAACAGTAACGCTAAGTGAATCTTGGGATGATTACTACCTCCGCAGTATCGGGGAGAGAACCATAGGCGACTACAACCTCAACAGCAATCATTGAGAGAATCTTGGACGACTTCGACTTCAACAGTAACGCTGAGCGAATCTTGGGATGATTACTACCTCCGCAGTATCGGGGAGAGAATCTTGGGCGACTTCAACCTCAACAGTAATTATTGAGAGAATCTTGGGATGATTACTACCTCCGCAGTATCGGGGAGAGAACCATAGGCGACTACAAGCTCAACAGCAATCATTGAGAGAATCTTGGACGACTTTGACTTCAACAGTAACGCTGAGCGAATCTTGGGATGATTACTACCTCCGCAGTATCGGGGAGAGAATCTTGGGCGACTTTAACCTCAACAACAATTATTGAGAGAATCTTGGGATGATTACTACCTCCGCAGTATCGGGGAGAGAACCATAGGCGACTACAACCTCAACAGCAATCATTGAGAGAATCTTGGACGACTTCGACTTCAACAGTAACGCTGAGCGAATCTTGGGATGATTACTACCTCCGCAGTATCGGGGAGAGAATCTTGGGCGACTTCAACCTCAACAGTAATTATTGAGAGAATCTTGGACGACTTCGACTTCAACAGTAACGCTGAGCGAATCTTGGGATGATTACTACCTCTACAGTATCGGGGAGAGAATCTTGGGCGACTTCAACCTCAACAGTAATCATTGAGAGAATCTTGGGCGACTTCAACCTCAACAGTAATCATTGAGAGAATCTTTGATGTCTTCTACTGAGTCTTTATCAGGAAAATCTGTTAGGGGTCGATTTAGCTGGACTAGAGAAGGCCTTTGACTGGATAAGAGACAGGAAAATCTTAGGGTCGATTTAACTGAACCGGTCTAGGTCTTGAAGTATAGCTGAGAACCTAACTGGATCTTTCCTGAAAGGTAAAGGTCAGTCATATGCAATGCATGATATGGATCAAGCAATGATGTTCTCAATATAAATGAGATTTGTAAGATATAATGCGTATATGCATGATATAATGAGGTATGGCGATGTTTATGAATGTATGTTTTCGTCTAGGAAAGTAAATCCTTGGCGGGTGCCGGGAAGTCACTCCTGGGCTGATGTTGAAGAATAGATTTTGCTTCCGCTGGGGACGATAATTGCAAGAATACCGGTATGAGAAGATAACTCCGTTGGGGAATAAACTTGGCGAATGGAATATTCTGCGGGGAGGAAAGTACTCTAACGATCTTGCTGGGAAGTAATACTCTGTGGGGAGAGAGATACTTTGCTGAGTTGTTGATAATAACTTGCTGGGGATACCCTTGTTGTGTTGGGAGTGTTGATAGACTTCGCTGGGGATAAGAAGACTCCGTCGAGGACGCTCTTTCCGTGGCTTTTGGCTGAGGATAACCCAGTTATATCCTGGTAGGGAAATAACTCTTTGAATAAAGCCGGGCGACGCGTTCGTGCTCTGCGAGGATAAGCTTCCAGAATCTACTGGGGATAAGCTTACTGCTTGGGGAGATGGATTCCAACTTTTCCTGGGGAAACTGGATTGGACTCTCCTGGGGAAGTTTTAAGCTGTACCGGAGAAGTGACTCCATTGAATGTTTGATATACCGCCGGGGAACAATCTTTAGGCCAAGACTGCCGGGGATGCTTATTAAGAATGCCTGTATATTGCTGGGGAGTGTTGAGATCTACGGGAGGATACCCAACTTCCTTAAGTTTGACTGTAGCTTTGCTTGAGGAGAGTGCACTGGCTTGCTGGCTTACTCTCTGGGGAATTAAGATGTGCCCGTTATGTTCTTTAGCTGAACTCACCTTGATACCTTGGAGGATAGAACAATTAGATTGCTTGGACAACTCTTTATTGCCCCAGTTTCCGAGGTGGGAGAGGAAGACCTGTGAGGTACTGATAGTTGTTGATGGACAAACCTTCTTCTGGTAGGCAAGTGATGACAAGACATAGTCGTACGCTTTGATCCCTAACTTTTGCCTGGACCGCCCTTTCGGGTTTTCAGTCCACCGGGATACCCATTTTTGCCCAAGCCGCCTTTGCAGGTTTTCGACTTGCCGGGTGTACAGATTTTTTCTATTTTTCATCCCTTATTTTGCCCGAACCCTTTTGGTTCGCCGGGAAGCCCTTATTTTTGCCTAGGTATGTCAACCTAGCGGGTCTTTGATTATGCGTATTTTTTTTTTCCGACTATGTCCGTGCTTTCAGGATGCAGGGAGTTGTCACTGTTAGGAGTGTTTTGTTGTCATACCACCCGAAGATCTTCGTTTGATCGTCCAATGTCCCAAGTGACTCAGGCGGAGATTTGCCCCAGGCTATTAGGCGTTTTGAGAGATTCTCTGAATTGACTTAACTGCCCCAGATGATGGACAATGATCATGTTGTGCCCCTTGATTGGAAGTGCTTATGTTCACTAGGCTTTCATCGTGAGAATTTCCCTGTTGTTCAAACAAAAAGTCATATGTAAACAAAGTTATGTTTAAAATGCAAAGCTTATGTCTGTCTTGAAGATTTTGAAAATGCATTCTTTTTCATAAAACAAGTGAATGTTTGTAAAACGTGATGTCAACTCCGTATTTATCGTAAGCCTTAAGGAGTCAGGATACCTTTCGTAACAGTATGCTTTCAAATTAACCCATGCTTCATCTAGGACTTTTAAGGGTTATAACGTGGCCTGGTTCACGGTTTACGAAACAAAGGATAAAGGCTCAAATTATTTGTACCCACCCGCTCTTCGTGATGTTCTTCAACCCTAAACTCCGTTGATAGTGCGTTAGACCTTATTTGAGTTTTTGTCCTGATATTCCCGTGATGGTTCGGATGTTGATAGTTTATTTTGAATAGGCAGTCATTCCTTTTTGTTATTGAGGGTTTGTGTGACCTCTTTCCCTTTTTTTTGATTTCGTTATCCCTGTTTTTTGCCTGAACTGTTTTTTTTTTGAATTTACAGTCAGCGGGATGCCCCAGTTTTGTAAGTCTCCTTCATAGGTTTTGACTTATTGGGTTTTTATTTTTGAGATAATG
Organism: Vicia faba; assembly: GCA_948472305.1. Taxonomy (NCBI): domain Eukaryota; kingdom Viridiplantae; phylum Streptophyta; class Magnoliopsida; order Fabales; family Fabaceae; genus Vicia; species Vicia faba. Next base: position 886,210,954 of record OX451737.1, read on the forward strand.
ACTGCCTTTCTTTATTGTTTATTCGGAACCATCACTGTCTTTCTTTGTTTTGTAAGGACCTCTTTGGTGCCATTCGTTATGCGCTTGGATCAACTGAGAGACTACCCTGCCCCAGGTTATGATTAAGGGTTTCAAATTTCGAAAAGAAAAACTCCTACTTCTTTGGCTCAGAGGGGTTGACGAGGGATTATCATCCTTATAACTCCAGTGTTTAGGGATTGAAACAATGCCTGTACCTCATCAGCGGGGTCTGTTCAAAAGCATACTGTAGATTATGGTATCGTTTTCGTCATCCTCCCTTAAGAGGCTTAGAATTGTTAATTGAGAGTTGATCATCAGAAAAAATATGAAAACAATTTTCATATAGTGAATACGAATATATTGCTTCAAAACAGACATATGCGATGCATTAATGAAATAACAACGTTCTAACATGAGTAAATGTTTGAACAAAAGAAAATTACAACTTGAACATTCGAATGAACAAAAGTCTTTTCATCTCAGGGCTTGTCACTTCAAATGGTGAGCCTTAGAGGGATGGTAGAAAAATTCTGCCTGACCATCTTGTGTGAACTCTAATGCCCCTTCATCAATCAGGTCCTGGATCTTGTTCTTCAGAGCCCAACACTCATTTGTATCATGTCCTGGACAGGCAGAGTGGTAGGCACACCTTTTATTGGGATCATAAGTAGGATGTGCTGTGTTGGGATTCTGGGGATGAGCCCTTAATGTGATCAAATTCAATCTTAACAGGCGTTGTAAAGCTTGAAACAACGACATGTTGAGCGGGGTGAATTGCCTCCTGGACTTGTCTGGCTGAAGCCGGTGAGGTTGATGCTGAATTTGTGACACTGGAACCATTTGAGGAGATCTCCCCTTATCTCCTTGTCTCAAAGGTGGTTGAACGACGACTGGTTTTTTACCCTTAGACATTTGCCCCAGTTGGTTACCCTGAAGCAGTTGGTTGACGAGAACCCCGAGCTCATCTTGTCTTTGAGCCAACCTTTGAATGGCAGTCACCTGCCCCAGCATCTGGACCTTCAATGCATCCACCTCAGCTTGTAGATGTTTCAGCCTTTCATCCTCAGCACTGTTCCTGCCAAAGGTCCCCATGAGAAGTGTCCTTAGCTCCTCCTGCCCCTTGGATAGATTCAGAAGGATTTCCCCGAACCGAGTCTCTTGAGCAAGAAGGTCCTGGTTGTCTTGTTGGGAAGCCATTGCTGAAATAAACAGCGGGAAAGGTAAGTGACCTGCAACAAGGGTACCTGTCATGCAATGATGTGTATGTATGCATATGCAATGTTTCCAAGGATCCCGCGGGGTAAACAAGAAAATTTGTTAGAACTTGGGTCCGGTAGTTTGATTGAAGGAACTGCATGTTGTTGAGAGTCCTTCTTCAAAGGGTCAAAGGCTCACCATATCCAGTGGGTCATAGCCCATGACAACCTTGGCTAGAGGAAAATAAATCCTCTTTGCCCCTGGCTGGGATAGTTGATTCACCCTGACCTGCATCATAGGCCCTTGAGATCCTTGAAATGGGTTAGGATGTATGCAATGGTATGATGTTATGCTATGCATGGGGTAGTGTGAGTAACCCTGTTATGAGTCCCCATCAAGGACTATAAACAAAACCTGCAAGAAACTTAGTACACTCTGTTATGAGTCCCAGTTAAGGATTATAAACAAAACCTGCAAGAAACTTAGTAACCCTGTTATAAGTCCCATTTAAGGACTATAAACAAAACCTGCAAGAAACTCAAGTGTCAGATAACAAGCATGCAAGTAGTCAAGTACGAAGGCACACAAGTCATACAAGAGAAACCCTTAGAGTTTAGGCCAGCATGAGGTCTGGGTATTACCCTCTTGAAGTTGGTGGGCTCAACCTATCCTATTAGAAGTAACCGGGTTCTAAGGGTCCCAATATCACGGGATTGCTTTCATTGTTCATCGTTTCGATTTAGCCACTGAACTGGCGACCGAAATATTCCAGGAAAGCAACCCTCAATTGAGTGTAGTATCGAGTATCAACCAACCTCGGACTGCACCAAAGTCAGTTATCTCACTACCCTAAAGAGGCCAAGATAGTTCAATTAAGGTTCCTAAGGTCTGTTGATGCTTCACGACACCACGCGGAGGCCCCGTACTCTCCTTGACTGAACTCAAGGGTTACCGGTACACACCAAAGTGCCACATCAATGTAGCAGACTGTTTCAACCATGTCGGTATACCCCGCACAGTTCCCTCACAGCCTTGTTGCTACTTTCTAAGAAGGTATCCCCCAGATCCGGGTTAGGATCTATAGAACTCCCAAGACAGGCCCACAATTTAAAGTAAACAATTCAGACAGTTGAAAATACAAGTGATCTTAGTCCTAAGGTACACCTCACTTTAACGAAATCCCCAGCAGAGTCGCCAATTCTGTTATCGGTGGATCTGGAACTGACTGTTTAACGCTGGTTCGCGAAATGTCGCGGAAGCAAGAGTCGCCACCGTCTTTTATTTTCTCCAAATGGAAAGGACAAAAGCACAGAAAAATTCCTTAAAGAGATTGCTCTCGGTTCGGGAGGTAGATTATAGAAAGGGAAGGTGTTAGCACCCTTTATATCCATGGTTATCCATGGGCTCTTAGATACTTGCTCATTGTGTTTTCAAAAATGGTTTGTTTGCTTTTCAACTGTGGGTTTTAAAAAGTTTCTTTGAAAATTCCAGTTCGACTCTTGTATCTGTCCTCAAGAGTGTTTGAAAAATTGCTTTCGAAAGCTTTTTGAAAATGTGTTGGTGTGAAAAGTATTTTCGAATTTGTTTTTGAAATTAGAGCAAGTATCTAGAGTCGTCTACCTACCCTAAGGAATTCGTCTGTGTAAGTGTCCTTTAAAGTAGTGCCATCCCACCATTGAGAGGTAGGTAGCACCACCGTTGGAGGTGTTCGGGTCAATTCGATGTTCGGGACATGGTGATCACCAGAGCAATGGGAAGACACCTTAGAAGCTACCCTCATGCCAGGTTCCCGGATCATGAGGACTTACTAAGACATCCTCTACTCGACGATCACCTTTCGAAAGGCAACAGTGAGGCGTACCCTAGGGGTGGTGTGTGATTTGTGTGTCGTTTTCATTTATTTTTGTCTTGTTCATGTCAAAGTGATCTATGCGTTTGTTTTTAGGCCATTCATTCTTGCATGCATTTATTTAACAGTTAAAAAGATTGCGAGAATTGTAAAGTTCTAAACTATTACAAAGGCGCGGGTCCACATCGCCAAAATTAAAGTCCAGGACCCGATTTGACAGAAAATAAATAAATAAAGTAAAGTGCGAAAGATAAATATTTACATGGCTTTGGGAGAAGTACATAAAAATTATACGAAATAAAATAAAATGCGCGAATCGAATTCAAATTGAAAGCGAGGGCGTTGGACCCTTTAATGAAATTAAATTATTATTTAAATTAATAAAATTAAAATGAAAAGAAATTGTTTTTTTTTTTTTGTTGAGATTTTTTGTATTTATGAATCTTTAATGAGAGAATTAAATGAAATTGAGAAATTAACCCTAATTCTAATTTTTTATTTATTAAGAAAATGTGAAAATTATCTAAAGTTAAACCTAATTAATTAATGCGATTTGATTTATAAAAATAATAGTAAAATATTAGTGATGAGAAAATAAAAGAAAAAAAAGAGTAATTAAACTAATTAAACCTAATTCTACAAGTTTTTGATTTATTAAGAAAAGATATTAAAAATTAATCCTAGAATAAAAACTAATTAATTGATACAAAACTTTATTTACAAAAATATTAGTTAAATACAAATATATTTAATTTTGTCTTTTTCTGATTTTTTATTGTTTTTATGTTTTCATGAAAATAATAATTAAATTTAAGGGAAATTAATTAAATCAAATAAAAAATAAAATGTAAAAGAATAGCAAACCTTGGGGGGTTCTGTCCCCAAATTTGAGGTACATTCCTAGCAATTAGGCCCACTTGTTTATGGCCTCAGTTGACCTTCCCTGGGAGCGTACATACGCGTTGACCTGGGCCTATGATGTTCTCCAACTCACAGCCTTGTGATTGATCCCAACAAACGCGTGGCACGCCTGGATGGGGGACGTACGGTGAACGTCTGGACTGAAGTTGCATAAGAACATAATTAGAAGCAAAATATAGGGAAAGAGAGGGGGACCTGGGATCGAACCCAGGTCCTAGAGATTACCACTACCAAGCCTTGCCACTGAAGCACTTTACGCGTGTTGTATATTGTATAGGAAACAACTAATAAGATAAAACAAATGGTTAGTGGAAAATTAGCGCGCAAATTCAAATCACCCTATCATTGCTGGACATTTCACCATCTTCTTCTTCGTTTTTTTTCTTTTCTGAAACATAAAACCATTAGCAACGGTTTTGAACCGTTCCTATATACACCATTTTGGAAAATAGCGACTAGCTCCTGGAGTCACATAAATTTGGCGCGAGGGGTGTTTCCCAATCGTCCAAGCACACTGATTTCAATGGTCCAGGTCTCGAGTCTCAATTGTTCCTTAACCAGGAAACCCCAATTCAAAGCTTTGAAAACCCTAAAAGACAACAATGGCGAAATCTCCAATAGTGCATAAAAACTCAATTAAAATATGCAGTTAGCTTCAGAATCCATCAATTAGTAAGAATCCATAAGAAAAATGCAACGAATGTGCTTGAATATTAAAACACGAATATGCATAAAAGTGAAAATAGTTTGACTTATAACTACCGATTCTCAAGGCTTCAGGCTATGATATTGATTCAGTCTCCTTCCTTGAAGTCTCAGCAAGCCAATGGAACAAGTATTTTGGCTTGAATCGCCCTAGAACTTAGTTTTCAGTATTGGACTTTTCTTGAAAAAATTCAAGTTTGCTTAGGGATTTCTGGCGCAGCTGAGTGGTTTTTAGGAGTAGGGTTTGCATCCATATATACATGTGAATGATTAGGGTTGAGAAAATTGATCAAAAAATCCATGAATTGATGAAGAGATATTTGATTTTTATGGCATAAGTTTTCAAATCTTTTTAAATCATATTTGGTCTCAATCATATCCAATCACCATAATTCCTTCCATAACTGATTGTGCACGAAATCTTAAGCCTATTCCATGCACAAAAAGATTTAAAACATTAGGTTTAGTATTTTTCACCTATTTATTTTAATTAAATGAATTATTAATAATTAAAAATACAAATAAATAAATAAAAATGATAAAAAACTTCCCTTTGGGCCAAATGGTCGTGCACATGCTTTGGATGATGAATTGTGGAAGAAAAAGAGGCCCATTAGCATTTTTAAGACATTTGAATCAATGTTGACTTTCCAAAATATCCAAAAATTTCCCAAATTCCACAAGGCATAACTTGCTCAATTTTTAATCTTTGCTCATGTGCTTGGACATTTTGGAAAGGTATTTGAGTCCTCTAACCAATGCCTTTGGTCCCATGTCATTTTTATTTACCAATCCCAAGTTATGGCCTTTGACTTAAAGTCCCTTTTTGTTGACTTTTGAAAATGACCTATAATGTTGAAATTGATAACTTTTTGTGAGAGCATTTCTTGGACTTGAAGTATGAAAAGGAGTTGTAGGAAATGTCTTTATCTTCAAAATGAGCTTTGGATGGAATTTATCTGATAATCCATGTGGAAGTTATGCTTTGGTCAAGTTACAGTTGACTTTTTCAACTGTCCAAATATGGAAACTTTTGCATCTTGAGACTTTTTGAGCCAAGCTTTGAGAATCATGATCAAGCATTGATCAAATGATGTTTGTGGCTTCAAAATGAGATGTTGACCAGAAATTTGAACTTTTGACTGTCAAATGACCATTTTGCCCCTGCAGTTGACTGTAGTGCAATTAGGGTTTTTGACTGTGCAATTTTGTACTGTAAGTCTTGAAACTTGGCATGAGGATGCTTGACCATATTTGTAGGCATGTGGGACTTGATTGGACCCTTGGAAACTTCAATTACTTTGCCAGAACCAAAACCCTAATTTTTGACTGTTAGGAGGCCCTTGAACTGTGCAACCCTTGGGGAATTTTGGAACATGCTCTTTGCAATTCTTGAAGAATATGGGAGGGCAAATTTTGGGGTACAACAGGAAGTAACAGTAAGAAGAAAAGAAAATAAGGGTTGGAAGAGAGATAGAGAACATGGAAGTTACCAAGAAGGAGGAAAAGTGGAAAAGCGGAATTCGATCAAAAAATTGTAGAGCAACCTTAAACCCAATGTAAGGATGGGTTTATGACTCTATAATAGGGTTTGTGGTGAGTAGTATATAGGATTGGATTTGAAAGAAATTGTTTTGTTTGTGATCGATATATATATGTATTGTTGTTTGATGAGAAATCAATGATTTAGACATGAATAATGATGCCCAAACGATGTATAATTAATGTAGAAACATAGGAATATCATAAGGTATGATAACCTATGGTTAGATGATGTTTTTATAACCTAGGGTGGGGAAATCACAGTGAATCTCAGAATAAATTCAGCACAAATCAGTATGAGTCGACCTCAAAGACCATGCGTCGACACATGCAGGATTTAAGACTCAGGATGAGTCGATACGAAAGGACCATGCATCGGCACATGCAGTATTTCAGACTCAGTATGAGTCGACACAAGAGATTACGTATCGACTCATGCATGATTCTAGACCCAATACGTGTCAACTCAAAGAGGCACGCGTCGACTAATGTAGTCCAATTTTTGACAAATTTTTCCAAAGACTGTAACTTGAGTTTCCGAACTCCGTTTGAGGTGCCGTTTGAAGAGTTGGATAGCTAACGTGATGAACTTCATTCATAAGGATTAAAATGAAGGATACGAAGAATAATCCTAGTACCCAAATTAGGATAGAGTTAGCTTCCTGCGTTAATCGCTAGGATGATTTCGTGAAGTATGATGGGGATAAGATGATCTTAGATTATTGCTTGGTTCATAACAGTAAGATTAATAATAATTATGATGTAGTATTACAGTATAATGATATGTAGAGGTTTAGTAATTAGAATTAAGCATTAGATGAGTTATTAATCGGCATAGTCGAGAATTGTCCGAATATTTATGGGTGATATCATATTGTAGGACTATGGCCAATGTTGGATGATGGTTGGCCTGCTATTATGTTGTGGTTATGGTTGAGTTGCTGTGGATTTACATGGATGAATTATGCTGATGATTTATGTGGATGAATTGTGTTGATGAATTATGAAGAGATGCCTCTAATTATTGACAGCTATTGAGTTGTAGGCTTCTGGCCAATGATGATTCGTATTGAGATGTTGTTAGTTATAGTTGTTGTTACTACATTCATGATTATATCGTATAAATTGCATATCAAGATGGAGCTGATGCTCTTTAAGATGGCTTGTATTGGCGAATATTAAGATGAAAGGCTTATGCCTTGTTGATGCCTCTATTTATTGGAAATTATTTTAAGATGGGAGTTCTGCTCCAATGGTACCATATGCATTTGCATTGTATTGAGTCGCATTACATGATTGCATAAGGAAGTTGTGTATTGATGCGGTAAATGTTGTATGTTGTTGATGTTCCCTTGTGATTATTATTGTTTATAAGATGTGAAGTGGTGATATTATATGATCTAATCTAATAAATTATTTATCATATGTTTTATTATATTGTTAGATATCCCACCCCTTCTGTTTGAATGTTACCCTTACATTGGTAACATGCAGGTAATCCAGAGTAAAGGTGGTTTACATTTAGTATTTCGCGTCAGTGTCATTGCTCTTATACATAAGACTCGGGGGGATGAACGCTTGTTGCGTTTAGTTATTGTTATTCTAGTTGCTGAACTTTAATTTGATTGTTGCTAAGTATATGTTATTATGATTCCACTGCGTAGTTGTACAAGTTGTTGAGTTAAGAGATTAATTTATTTTGCTATTGCTTCATCCGAAGTTTTAAAGTGTTATGTATCCATGTTGAATGCAATGGTTTTTAAGTTGAATTTGTGGCATCCTGATTCAGTTGTATGAATTTTATAACTCTGGTTTACATTTATAATTTCCGGGTAGAATTGGGGTGTTACAAAGTTGGTATCAAAGCAAGTCGGTCCATCTGACCAAGTTGTCGAGTCGTAGTTTTATTTAACAATCGAGTATTGTTAATTTGAGTTCTAACCGTTGTTTATGTTGTAGAGATAAGTTGAGATGTCTGGAAGGAATGATGCTACACTTGCTGCTGCTTTAGAAGTAATGGCGCATGTGATAGAGAATCAGCCGAATAATGATAGGAATGCTGGATCTAGTAGTTTGGCGACTTTCCAGAGAGAGAATCCACCTACCTTCAAGGGCAAGTATGATCCTGACGGAGCATTGGATTGGTTGAAAGAGATTGAGAGAATCTTCCGTGTGATGGATTGCACTCCAGCGTAGAAGGCCCGATATGGTACTCATATGCTAGCAGTCAAAGCTGATGATTGATGGCTAGAGACTTGTCGAATGTTGGAAGCTGCAGGTGAAAATGTCACTTGGGTTGTGTTCCATAGGGAATTTCTGAGGAAGTACTTTCCTGAAGACGTTTGTGGTAAGAAGGAGATTGAGTTCCTTGAGCTGAAGCAAGGGAATATGTCGATTGTTGAGTATGCTGCAAGGTTTGATGAGTTGGCTAAGTTTTATCTGCACTACGGTAAGGAAAATACTGATTTTTCGAAGTGCATCAAGTTTGAGAACGGGTTGTGCCCGAAGATCTAAAAGGCAGTTGGATACCAGAAGATCCGTGTCTTTGCCAATCTGATTGATAGTTGCCAAATTTATGAAGAGGATAATAAGGCTCATTACAAGATTATCAGTGAGAAGAGGGGTAAGCACCAACAGAATCGTGGTAAGCCTTATGATACCCCAGCTGGTAAAGGTAAACAGAAAGCTGCTCAAGGTCAGAGGACTAGTGGGGAGATGCTCCTGCTGGTGTGGTTTATTTCAAATGTGGAAAACCTGGGCATAAGAGTAATGTGTGTACTGCTGAGGTAAAGAGGTGTTTCCATTGTGGTAAGACTGGTCATGTTGTATCTGAGTGCAAGCATAAGGAGGTGATTTGTTTCAATTGTGGTGAAGAAGGGCACATTGGTAGTCAGTGTCAGAAACCAGAGAGGACGCATACAAGTGGTAAAGTGTTTGCTTTGATTGAGGATCAGGCGGCTGCTGAGGACAGATTTATCAGAGGTACATGTTTCATTAATAGTACTCCTTTAATTACTATTATTGATACCAATGCTACTCATTGCTTTATTGCTGATGATTATGTTGAAAGATTAGGTCTTATGTTGTCTTCTTTGAATGGAGAGATGGTCGTCAGCACTCCAACCAAGGGGTCAGTGACTACTTCTTTTATGTGTTTAAAGTGCCCTTTGTCGATTTTCTATAGAGACTTTGCTGTTGATTTGTTTTATTTTCCTTTAAGAGGGATGGATGTGATTCTGGGTATGAACTGGTTGGAGCATAACTATGTTCATATTAACTGTTATAACAAGTTTATGAGGTTTTCTACTCCCGAGGAATAGGAAGCTGGCCTGTTGTCTGCTAGGTAGTTAAGGAAATTTATGCAAGAAGAGGATCATATGTTGTCATTGATGGTGTCGCTATCTGTCGAGATTCAAGCTATAATTGAGGAATTATAAGTGGTGCGTGAGTTTCCTGAAGTTTTCCCTGATTAAATTCCTGATGTATCGCCAGAGAGGGAAGTTGAATTTGCTATTGATCTTGTACCTGGTACCAAACTTGTGTCTCTGGCACCATACATGATGTATGCATCTGAATTGTTAGAGTTAAAGAAGCAATTGGAAGAGTTACTTGAAAAGAAGTTTGTAAGACTAAGTCTATCGTTGTGGGGAGCTCCAGTGTTGCTAGTAAAGAAGAAAGATGGAAGTATGAGGCTTTGTGTTGATTATAGACAGTTGAATAAAGTGACGATGAAGAACAAGTATCCGCTTCCAAGAATAGATGACTTGATGGATCAATTGGTGGATGCTCGTGTGTTCAGTAAGACTGATTTGAGGTCGGGTTACCATCAGATTAAAGTGAAGGATGAAGATATCCAGAAGATGACTTTCAGAATGCGTTATGGACATTATGAGTATTTGGTGATGCCTTTCGGTGTTACTAATGCGCTCAGAGTATTCATGGGATACATGAACCGCATCTTTCATACTTACTTGGATCAGTTTGTAGTGGTGTTCATTGATGACATTTTGATTTACTCTAAGTCAGAAGAAGAGCATGTAGAACACTTAAGAGTAGTATTTCAAGTTTTGAAAGAGAAGAAGTTGTATGCAAAGCTGTCTAAGTGTGAGTTTTGGTTAAAGGAGGTTAGTTTTCTTAGTCATGTGATCTCAGGTAGTGGTATTGTTGTAGATCCATCGAAGGTTGATGCTGTGTTGCAATGGGAAACTCCGAAGTCAGCTATTGAGATTAGAAGCTTTTTGGGATTAGCTGGTTACTATATAAGGTTTATCGAAGGTTTTTCTAAGTTGTAACTTCCATTGACTAAGTTGAATTGTAAAGGTAGAGCCTTTGTGTGGTATTTTCAGTGCGAAGAGAGTTTTGCAGAGTTGAAGAGGAGATTGACGTCGGCTCCAATTTTAACATTACCTAGTCCAGGAGAACCTTTTCTGGTATATTGTGATGCTTCTAAGATGGGTTTAGGAGGAATGCTTATGCAGAATGATAAGGTAGTTTCTTATGCGTCAAGGCAGTTGAGGACTCATGAGAAGAACTATCCTGCGCATGATTTAGAGCTTGCTGCAGTTGTTTTTGTATTGAAAATTTGGAGGCATTATATTTATGGTTCTAGATTTGAAGTGTTTAGTGACCATAAAAGCTTAAAGTATTTATTCGATCAGAAGAGTTGAATATGAGGCAACAAAGATGGTTGGAATTGTTAAAGGATTATGATTTCGGTTTGAATTATCATCCAGGAAAAGTGAATGTGGTATCTGATGCGTTGAGTCGAAAGACTTTACATATGTCGGCAATGATGGTTAAAAAGTTGGAATTAATTGAATAGTTCAGGGATATGAGCTTAGTTTGCGAAGTGACATCGCAGAGTGTTATGTTGGGTATGTTGAAGATTAATAATGAATTTCTAGACAGTATCAGAGAAGCTCAGAAGTTGGATGTGAAACTGGTAGATTCGATGGTTGGGATCGATTAGTCTGAGAATAGTGATTTTAAGTTAGATGCGCAAGGTGTGTTGAGATTTCGTAATCGGATTTGTATTCCTGATGATGAAGAGATGAAGAAAGCGATTCTTGAAGAGAGCCATAGAAGCAAGTTGAGTATTCATCCAGGAGCTACAAAGATGTATCAGGATTTAAAGAATTTCTTTTGGTGGCCTGGGTGAAGAGTGATGTGGCCCGGTTTGTGTATGCATGTTTGACTTGTCAGAAGTCGAAAGTTGAACATCAGAAGCCTGTAGGGTTGATGCAATCGTTAGAAGTTCCATAATGGAAATGGGATAGCATTTCGATGGACTTTGTGACGGGGTTACCAAATACTTTAAGAGGATATGATTCAATTTGGGTGATTGTTGATATGCTTACAAAGTCGGCTCATTTTATTCCTATTAACATTAGTTTTCCAGTGACGAAGTTGGATGAGATTTACACTAGTGTAATTGTGAAGCTGCATGATGTTCCTTTGTGCATTGTGTTGGATAGAGATCCGAAGTTTACTTATGATTTTTGGAAGAGTTTACAAGAAGCGTTGGGTTCTAAGTTGAGGTTGAGTTCGGCGTATCATCCTCAGACGGATGGTCAGACTGGACAGACTATTCAATTGTTGGAAGATTTGTTGAGGGCATGCGTTCTTGATCAGGGAGGTTCGTGGGATACTTACCTTTCGTTGATAAAGTTCACTTATAATAACAATTACCATTCTAGTATTGGGATGGCACCTTTTGAAGCGTTGTATGGTCGAAGATGTAGAACTCCTTTATGTTGGCATGAATTTGGATAAAGTGTAGTACTTAGACCTGAACTTATTCGTGAGACTACTGAGAAGGTGAAGTTGATTCGAGAAAAGATGAAAGCTTCCAAAAGTAGACAAAAGGGTTATCATAACAAGCAAAGGAAGGACTTAGAATTTCAAGCTGGTGACCATGTGTTTTTGAGAGTTACACATGTGACTGGTGTTGGACGAGCATTGAAGTCTAAGAAGCCCACTTCTCATTTTATTGGTCCATATCAGATTTCTGAGAGAGTTGAGAATGTTGTTTATAGAGTGGATTTAACACCTAATCTTTCGAATTTGCATGATGTGTTTCATATGTCGCAACTCCGAAAGTATGTTCCCGACCTATCTCATGTGATTCATAAGGATGATGTGCAAGTACGGAATAACCTTATTATGGAGATGATGCTTGTACGAATCGCGGATCATGAAATAAAGACTCTGAGGGGCAAAGAGATTTCTTTGGTGAAAGTGGTTTGGCTAGGAGTTACCGGAGAAAGCATGACTTGGGAGTTGGAAAGCAAGATGTGGGACTCCTATCCTAAGTTGTTTGATTAAGGTAAATTTTCGAGGATGAAAATATTCTAAGTGGGGGAGAGTTGTAATGCCCGTAATTAATTAATTAATTAAATTATTTTTGGATTATTTGTGAAGTTGTGTTATGATGATAGATGTTGTTATGTGGTTATTTGAATTGATTTATTCTATGAATTTCAAACTTTTAATTCATGCTATTTAAATGAGTTTGATGCATACATTCAGGTTCATGATGATGTTTAGAATTGTTCTGATCCATTAGATGTGAGGTTTGACGCAGGAATAACAAAACACCATTGTTAGGGCAGTTTGTAACTTTTGCATTTGTAATACGGTGGGAGAATAGAGTTGTTTTTGTGTTTTATTGCAAATGTTGCGGATAGCAAGAGTCTCCACTGACTTTTCTTTTATCCAATAAGAAAATGGTGAAAAGAACAGGAAAGACTTTGATAGATTTTGAGTTTAGGGGGTAGGTTATGAAAAGAGAAGGTGTTAGCATCCTTTTCATCTGTAGTTATCTACGGGATCTTAATCTCTTAGCTCACTTTTATGGAAATTGCTTTGTGTTGTGTGTTTGAAAATATTTTAAAAATTTGCCAATGTAAGGAGAAACTTTGTAACGATTCTTGTATCTGTCCTCGAGAAGGCGTACAAAGTGTTTTTTTGAAAATATTTTGAAAGTGTTAGTGAAATGTTTTATTTTGAAAGATTTGTGAGCAAGCGATTAAATGTATCTACCAACTCAAGGTAGTTCTTGTAATTTTCCTCATCCTTTAGATAGTGCTATCCGTACCATTAGTTAGTAGGAAGCCATATCATTGGATGTGAAGGGACAGACGAGGGTCATCGTACAGTTATCGAAGGCAACTGGTAAGGGCGCTTTAGAAATTTTCGTAAGGTACTAGATCATTTACAGAAAGGCAACGTCGAAGGGTCATCGAGGGACTATGATATTTTTAATCGAGGGACTTTGCTAAAAGAATCCCCACTTTCGTGGGACATGACTGTTTTCCGAAGGCAACAAGGGAGGTTACCCTAGAGGTGCGAGTGTGCGAGGTGTGTTGTTTTCAGTTATTTTATCTTTGAGATTAGGGTTTTTTATCGTTTGTTTTTATCTTTCCATACACCCTAATTACTAAGAAATAGTAGCAAATATGGAAAACAGTAGAGGTGCGGAAAGTAAAGGCAGAAAGTAAACACTAAACTATCACATCGCCTCAGGGCAGTTACATAATAGAAAGTGGAAAAGAAAAAAAAACTAAGCTATTTCAACCCATAAACAGTTACATAATAGTGAAAATGTGGCCAAAATAAACTACATTATTTACGATTCCGAAAATAAAATAAGAATAAGAAAGATGAAAAAAGGAAAAATGTTTTTGGAGGTTTTTTATGAAAAAAGGATTTTCATGGTGATTAAAGAAACCTAAAGAAACTAATTAATTTTAATTAAAAAAAGATTGATTAACTAAGTAACTAAAAAAAGGTTAATGATAAATACCTAAAATTAAATTACTTTTAGAGTTTGTAAAAGAAAAGGTTTTATGGTTTATGCTTATATGAATTTAGGGTTTTTAAGGGAAAAGAGAAAAATGTTAGAAAATAGGAAAAAAAAACACAAAATGTCAGGGGTGGGTGTTGAACCCACGCCCTCAGCTCTTTTTTGTAACGCCCGTAATTTAATTAATTATTTAATTAAATTATATTTGGATTATTTGTGAAGTTGTGTTATGATGATAAATGTTGTGTTGTGATTATTTGAATTAATTTATTCGATTAAGTTGTAGAATAATATTATAATAATACTGTTATTTGATGTGAGCTTATTTTTAATGATTAGAAGTAGTAGGAAGGGGGTGTAGGAATTTAAGCCCATTAAGACATAATAAGAGTTATAGTGTTATTATATTGGTTATTGATAAAAATTGAGAAAAGGGAAGTAACAGTAAGAAGAAAATAAAATAAGGGTTGGAAGAGAGATAGAGAACATGGAAGTTACCAAAAAGGAGGAAAAGAGGCAAAGCGAAATTCGATCGAAAAATTGTAGAGCAACACTCAATCCAAGGTAAGAGTGGGGTTCTGACTCTATAATAGGGTTTGTGATGAGTAGTATGTAATCTCAAGCCTCAACTCAACTTTAATTTTGATGAAAGACAAACAAGCTAGTTTGATGAAAGACAAACAAGCATTATGGAAAGAAGGAAAAGATGTGGAAATTAACTTAAAGCATCATTCACTCAAAGCTTCAAGGATCTTGGCAAGCAATCAAGTATATCAATTCTCAATTAAACTACATTTATTAGAAATGCTCAAAAATGATATACACACTTGCCACATCACTTCAATTATATTTCAAAACATTTTTTAAGTTTTTCTCTGCTGTAAATTGATTAACATCTTGTGTAAATCGATTTACACATGCTTTTTCAAAAAACTGTTTGCTCCTGCCAGCAATTGATTTACAGGTTGTGTAAATCGATTGATCACAGAATAAACTGATTTTTTAACTCTTGTAAATCGATTGACACAACATGCTAATCGATTTACACTTCAAATTTTTTGAAATTCTGAATGTTACAAACACGTGCAACCGATTTGCATCTTATGTTAATCGATTTGCACATTGAAAATTTTTAAAAACCTGAACTGGTTTCAAGATATCCTTCACACCTTTTCTCCAATAGTTGCATGATCAAACATTGCATCTTGTCAAGTTTTTCAAACAGAAAAGTGTCCTTTTGGAAAGGTATCTTGATTACTATATATTACAAAATCTTTTAAATCATAAATAACTCTTCTCTTATGCAATAAAATCTGAACTTTGAAAGATATTCAAACTTCATATTTCTTAACTTTTAAGAACAAAGATTTTCTGCACTTTCACACATATAAAGAACAGAAATCTTTGAGCATTATCTAACCATTGTGTTACAGTTTGAATTGCTTACAAGAGAATAAAGAAGAAACTTCAAAGAAGTCACTCTATGTGATCAACATCTTTCAATAAATCATACTTCATAAAATCATACAAAGTGTAACTTATTTCCAGGATTGTTGGAATTAAGTATTAGATTACTTTTGTTCCTTGTTGTCCATTGTTGGAAACAAGAGGTATCTTTTGAGAGGATTGTTCTCATTAGACTTATTGGAAATCCAAGAGGGTGTTCTTGGTTATTTGTTAGGTTCTTTAGTTGATAAGACTAGGAAGAGTCTTGTAAAAGTTCTAACAAAATAGTAAAATCTCTTGCGTGTTTGCAAGGGGACTGGACGTACTTCCGGGGTGTGGAAGGAACCAGGATAATTCTCTGTGTCTCTTTACTTTCTGCACTTTACAGTTTTCAAAGCACTAAATCAAAACCAGAAAGTATAAAATAAGTCAAAAATCGACCACCGCCTAATTCACCCCCCCTCTTAGGCGCAATCTTAAACTTACAATTGGTATCAGAGCAGGTTATAGGTAACCTGCTCCTAGAGATCCAGAATGGCTTCCGCAAATTATCAACCAGTTTTCAGAGATGGTGGTAGTAACAACAAGCCTCCTCTATTCTGTGGTGAATATTTTGACTTTTGGAAAATACGCATGAAGGCGCATTTAGAAGCACAAGGAGAGGAAGTATGGGATGATGTTGAAAATGGTCCATTTATCCCGATAACGGTAATCAATGGCGTTGGGTCTGCAAAGCCCAAAACTGCATGGGACGACGATGATAAAAAGAAAGTTCTCTATGACAAAAAGGCAATAAACCTTCTTCAAGGTGCACTCAGTATGGATGAATTTTTCCGTGTCTCAAACTGCAGAACAACAAAGGAAATTTGGGATACCTTGGTTCAAACTCATGAAGGAACGACTGAAGTAAAAAGATCAAGGCTAAATACCTTGAGTCAAGAATATGAACTATTTCGAATGCAGCCCGGAGAATCCATTCTTGACTTACAAAAGAGATTTGTGCATTTGACAAATCACTTAAATGCTCTTGGTAAAACCCTGTCAAATGATGAACTCAACTTGAAAATCCTTAGATCATTGACTAGGGAATGGCAACCAAAGGTAACGGCAATCTCGGAAAAGAAGAGTCTCTCCGCAATGACTTCCGCTAAATTATTTGGCAAACTTCAAGAATACGAAACGGAACTCGGTAGACTTGAAAAACATGAGAATCTAGAAAAGAAGTCCAAAAACATTGCTTTAAAAATTGATTCAAAGGAATTGGTAAAAGAAGACAATCCGGAAGAAGATGAAAATTTCATGCTTCTTGTGAAAAGACTTGGGAAGTTTTTTGGCAGAAATGACAAAGGCGGATCTCATGCACATAAGAGAAAGCACTTCAAGAAAAGAGAAGCCTCCACATCAACACAAGATGTCTCATGTTATGAATGTGGAAAGCAAGGACACATCAAGCTAAATTGTCCAAATCTCCCAAAGAAAAATGGATTCAAAGGAAAGGACTCAAAACAAAAGAAAGCCTACATAGAATGGGAAGATAATGATATGAGCAGTTCATCGGAATCGGAAAGCGACGAATGTGCAAACTTAGCCTTAATGGCATCGCATCACTCCGACGATGAAGAAGAAGTTAGTAATGAATTTAATCTTTTTGATGATGATGTTCAAGGTGCAATTGATGAACTCTTGAAAGAATGCAAAAGTTTATACAAAAAGGTGTCAAAACAAGAAAAAGAACTTCTAATGTGTCTAGAAAAAATTGACACCATGACTAAAGATTTTGATCTTCAAAAACAGAATTTTATCAAAGAAAAGGAAAACTTTGCATGCTCCAAGTGTGAATCAAATGCCTTTCAAATTGTTCAATTGAAAAGAGTCATTGAACGATATGAAAAAGGACAAATAGGATTGGAAGGATTACTAAGCCAACAACGTTATCCAAATGATAAAAGAGGTCTTGGTTATGTGAATACTAAGAAACCAAGTAACAATCCCACTGTTTTTGTAAAGGCTAGTAATAGTTCCAATCCCAAGAAAGTAGAAAAGAAGCAAGTTGTTCATAATCATCAAAAGAAAAAGGCTAATGTATCTAAAAGAAAACAAATTCCTAGATACAAGAGCAAATTTGTTCCAAATTGTTTTTACTGTGGTATTATTGGACACACACCCAATGCATGCTATATTAGAAATTTCAGTATGGCTAGTGGACATTATGCATGGGTGAAAAAGGGAACTAACTATGAAGGACCCAAGGCAACTTGGGTACCTAACAAGAAATAATTTGTTTTTGTAGGTATGCTTGAAATCCACATCAAATGTTTGGTATCTCGACAGTGGATGTTCAAAGCATATGACAGGAGATGTACACTAATTTTCATATCTAGTACATAAAGCCAAAGGGTATGTCACCTATGGAGACAACACCAAAGGAAAGATTCTTGGCGTTGGAATAGTTGGCACACCTCCATCCATTCAAATTGAGGATGTTCTCTATGTTGAAGGATTAAAGCACAACCTTCTTAGCATAAGTCAACTTTGCGATAGAGGGTTCAAGATCAAATTCAATAAAGAAGAATGCCTTATTATGGATGAGGCAACCAATGAGGTAAAACTCAAAGGTATAAGATCTAACAATATTTTTATGATTACTCTAGATGATTTGTCTATGAAGGTACAATGTCTTATGGTAAACAACAATGACGCGTGGTTATAGCATAAGAGGATTGCTCACATTCACATGGAGCAGTTGAACAAATTGGTTAAGCATGACTTAGTTATTGGTCTACCAAAGATGAAGTTCATCAAAGACAAATTATGTAGTGCATGCCAAAAGGGCAAACAGACCAAATCAACTTTCAAACCAAAGAATGTGGTCTCAACAACAAGACCACTTCAATTGTTGCACATGGACCTTTTTGGTCCATCTAGAACAAGAAGCTTCAGAGGTAACATTTATGCTTTAGTTATTGTAGATGATTTTTCCCGTTTCACTTGGACTTTGTTTTTAGTGCACAAGAATGAAGCATTCAAGGCATTCAAGAGATATGCAAAACAAGTTCAAAATGAGAAGTCATTAAAGATAACATCAATCCGAAGTGATCATGGTGGAGAGTTCCAAAACAGTCTATTTGAAGAATTTTGTGAAGAAAATAGGATCTTCCACAATTTTTCAGCACCAAGAACACCACAACAAAATGGAGTAGTTGAAAGGAAAAATAGGTCTTTGGTGGAGCTTGCTAGAACCATGCTAAGCGACTCAAGTTTGCCTAAATATTTTTGGGCGGATGCGGTAAGCACGGCATGTTATGTAAGCAATCTAGTGATCATAAGACCTATACTAAAGAAAACTCCATATGAGATTTACAAAGGAAGAAAACCAAATATCTCTCACTTTCATATTTTCGGGTGCAAATGTTTTGTCCTTAACAACGACAAAGACAATCTCGGTAAGTTCGATGAAAAATCGGATGAAGGTATTTTTCTTGGTTACTCCCTTTCTAGCAAAGCTTTTAGGATTTACAATAAAAGAACTTTAACTATAGAAGAATCAATGCATGTTTCTTTTGATGAATCTAACACCTCCAAGGAGGAAGTTGTTATTTGTGATGATGATGATGATTCTATAGATCTATCTCATGAGAATTCTTGCGGAGGTGACAAAATTGTCAATCCGGAACAAACACATGAACTTTCACATCAAAATGAAAATGATGATGATCTTCCTCAAGAATGGAGAACTCATCGTGATCATCCAATTGACAACATAATTGGAGATATTAGCAAAGGAGTATCTACACGGCTAAATCTTAAGGATGCATGCTTAAATATGGCATTTGTATCTCAAGTTGAACCTACTAAAGTGGCTCAAGCACTAGAAGATGATCAATGGATCCTTGCCATGCAAGAGGAGTTAAACCAATTAGAGCGGAACGAAGTTTGGGAACTTGTTCCTTATCCAGGAAATAAACGTATCATTGGAACCAAATGGGTTTTCAAAAACAAGATGGATGAAAATGGAATAATCACTCGAAACAAGGCAAGACTAGTTGCTCAAGGATACAACCAGGAGGAAGGAATTGATTTTGAAGAAACCTTTGCTCCAGTAGCACGTTTGGAAGCAATAAGATTATTACTTGCATATGCATGCTCATTGGACTTTGAACTTTTTCAAATGGATGTAAAAAGCGCATTTCTCAACGGATTCATAAATGAAGAAGTCTATGTAAAGCAACCTCCCGGATTTGAAGACTTCAAACATCCTAATCATGTCTTCAAACTGAAGAAAGCTCTCTATGGGCTGAAGCAAGCACCAAGGGCTTGGTATGATAGACTAAGCGCATTCCTATGTGAAAAAGGGTTTGTAAAGGGTAAAGTTGATACCACTCTCTTCATAAAAAATGTTAATCATCATACCTTACTTGTACAAATCTATGTAGATGATATTGTTTTCGGTTCAACTAACCAAAATATGTGCAAGGAATTTTCGTCTATGATGCAAGGAGAGTTTGAAATGTCTATGATGGGAAGATTGAATTTCTTTCTCGGTCTTCAAATTAAGCAACTCAAATATGGTATCTTCGTAAACCAATCAAAATATTACAAAGACCTTATAAAGAAGTTTGAGATGGAAAGTAGCAAAGAAAGTGCAATTCCTATGGGATCCGGCACCTATCTTGATCCAGATGAATCAGGGAATTCTATTGACATAACTAAGTATCGTGGAATGATTGGCTCACTCCTCTATTTAACAGCAAGTAGACATGACATTATGTTTAGCGTTTGCCTATGTGCAAGATATCAAGCCAATCCTAAAGAGTCTCACCTTGCAGCAGTCAAGCGCATAATAAAATATCTCAAAGGAACAACCAACGTCGGATTATGGTATCCAAAAGGTAGTATGTGCAATCTAGTTGGTTATTCTGATGCTGACTATGCAGGTTGCAAAACTGATCGCAAAAGTACAAGTGGAACATGTCATATTCTCGGAAATGCCTTGGTTTCATGTTCATGCAAAAAGCAAGCAAGCGTAGCTCTCAGCACTGTCGAAGCAGAATACATTGCGGCTGGAAGTGGATGCGCTCAAATTCTTTGGATAAAACAATAATTACTTGACTATGGAGTAAACCTTGGATGCATTCCTCTTCGATGTGATAACACAAGCGCGATCAATATTACGAAAAATCCAGTTATGCATTCCCGGACAAAACACATTGACATTAGACATCATTTCATCCGAGATCATGTACTCAAAGGAGATGTCAAGATCACTTTCGTGGACACTCAAAATCAACTCGCGGACATCTTCACAAAACCACTTGCAAAGGATGCATTTTTCAAAATTCGTCGTGAACTTGGAATCCTCGATGAACAAGATATATAAGGTGCACTCAATCCTTAACTATTCCTTAATGTAAATATTTATGGGGTTAGACATTGTTTCAAATGTTAAAAATAATGATTTTTTTAAAAAAATTTCTTTAAGTAAATCGATTTACACCATATGTCAATCGATTTACCACTGAAGCAAATCATTTTTTA
Source organism: Vicia faba (assembly GCA_948472305.1). NCBI lineage: Eukaryota > Viridiplantae > Streptophyta > Magnoliopsida > Fabales > Fabaceae > Vicia > Vicia faba. Next base: position 886,231,974 of record OX451737.1, read on the forward strand.
ATAAAATATTTTGTGTAAATCGATTTACACAATATGTAAATCGATTTACCACTGAACGAAAATTATTTTTTCATAAAAATGTTCTGTGTAAATCGATTTAACCAAGGGGCAAATCGATTTACCACAGAATCTGAAGCATTTTCTGTGTATTTTTTCTATGCAATTTAATTTCTAACATGTGATACTTGTATAAGCTTTTAATATATTTGGTCAAACTTTCATTGTCTCTCAACCTCCCACCTTACTATTGACCAATCAATGAAACCTTGACCAAATCACCAAATTAAAACCTCATAAAGAGAAGGTGAAGTTGATTCGAGAAAAGATGAAAGCTTCCAAAAGTAGACAAAAGGGTTATAATGACAAGCAAAGGAAGGACTTAGAATTTCAAGCTGGTGACCATGTGTTTTTGAGAGTTACACATGTGACTGGTGTTGGACGAGCATTGAAGTCTAAGAAGCCCACTTCTCATTTTATTGGTCCATATCAGATTTCTGAGAGAGTTGAGAATGTTGTTTATAGAGTGGATTTAACACCTAATCTTTCGAATTTGCATGATGTGTTTCATATGTCGCAACTCCGAAAGTATGTTCCCGACCTATCTCATGTGATTCATAAGGATGATGTGCAAGTACGGGATAACCTTATTATGGAGACGATGCTTGTACGAATCGCGGATCATGAAATAAAGACTCTGAGGGGCAAAGAGATTTCTTTGGTGAAAGTGGTTTGGCTAGGAGCTGCCGGAGAAAGCATGACTTGGGAGTTGGAAAGCAAGATGTGGGACTCCTATCCTAAGTTGTTTGATTAAGGTAAATTTTCGAGGATGAAAATATTCTAAGTGGGGGAGAGTTGTAATGCCCGTAATTAATTAATTAATTAATTAAATTATTTTTGGATTATTTGTGAAGTTGTGTTATGATGATAGATGTTGTTATGTGGTTATTTGAATTGATTTATTCTATGAATTTCAAACTTTTAATTCATGCAATTTAAATGAGTTTGATGCATACATTCAGCATGATGATGTTTAGAATTGTTCTGATCCATTAGATGTGAGGTTTGACGTAGGAATAACAAAACACCATTGTTAGGGCAGTTTGTAACTTTTGCATGTGGGAGAATAGAGTTGTTTTTGTGTTTTATTGCAAATGTTGCGGATAGCAAGAGTCTCCACTGACTTTTCTTTTATCCAATAAGAAAATGGTGAAAAGAACAGGAAAGACTTTGATAGATTTTGAGTTTAGGGGGTAGGTTATGAAAAGAGAAGGTGTTAGCATCCTTTTCATCTGTAGTTATCTACGGGATCTTAATCTCTTAGCTCACTTTTATGGAAATTGCTTTGTGTTGTGTGTTTGAAAATATTTTAAAAATTTGCCAATGTAAGGAGAAACTTTGTAACGATTCTTGTATCTGTCCTCGAGAAGGCGTACAAAGTGTTTTTTTGAAAATATTTTGAAAGTGTTAGTGAAATGTTTTATTTTGAAAGATTTGTGAGCAAGCGATTAAATGTATCTACCAACTCAAGGTAGTTCTTGTAATTTTCCTCCTCCTTTAGATAGTGCTATCCGTACCATTAGTTAGTAGGAAGCCATATCGTTGGATGTGAAGGGACAGACGAGGGTCATTGTACAGTTATCGAAGGAAACTGGTAAGGGCGCTTTAGAAATTTTTGTAAGGTACTAGATCATTTACAGAAAGGCAACGTCGAAGGGTCATCGAGGGACTATGATATTTTTAATCGAGGGACTTTGCTAAAAGAATCCCCACTTTCGTGGGACATGACTGTTTTCCGAAGGCAACAAGGGAGGTTACCCTAGAGGTGCGAGTGTGCGAGGTGTGTTGTTTTCAGTTATTTTATCTTTGAGATTAGGGTTTTTTATCGTTTGTTTTTATCTTTCCATACACCCTAATTACTAAGCAATAGTAGCAAATATGGAAAACAGTAGAGGTGCGGAAAGTAAAGGCAGAAAGTAAACTCTAAACCATCACATCGCCTCAGGGCAGTTACATAATAGAAAGTGGAAAAGAAAAAAAAAACTAAGCTATTACAACCCGTAAACAGTTACATAATAGTGAAAATGTGGCCAAAATAAACTACATTATTTACGATTCCGAAAATAAAATAAGAATAAGAAAGATGAAAAAAGGAAAAATGTTTTTGGAGGTTTTTTATGAAAAAAGGTTTTTCATGGTGATTAAAGAAACCCAAAGAAACTAATTAATTTTAATTAAAAAAAGATTGGTTAACTAAGTAACTAAAAAAAGGTTAATGATAAATACCTAAAATTAAATTACTTTTAGAGTTTGTAAAAGAAAAGGTTTTATGGTTTATGCTTAAATGAATTTAGGGTTTTTAAGGGAAAAGAGAAAAATGTTAGAAAATAGGAAAAAAAACACAAAATGTCAGGGGTGGGTGTTGAACCCACACCCTCTGCTCTTTTTTGTAACGCTCGTAATTTAATTAATTATTTAATTAAATTATATTTGGATTATTTGTGAAGTTGTGTTATGATGATAAATGTTGTGTTGTGATTATTTGAATTAATTTATTCGATTAAGTTGTAGAATAATATTATAATAATACTATTATTTGATGTGAGCTTATTTTTAATGATTAGAAGTAGTAGGAAGGGGGTGTAGGAATTTAAGCCCATTAAGACATAATAAGAGTTATAGTGTTATTATATTGGTTATTGAGAAACATTGAGAAAAGGGAAGTAACAGTAAGAAGAAAATAAAATAAGGGTTGGAAGAGAGATAGAGAACATGGAAGTTACCAAAAAGGAGGAAAAGAGGCAAAGCGAAATTCGATCAAAAAATTGTAGAGCAACACTCAATCCAAGGTAAGGGTGGGGTTCTGAATCTATAATAGGGTTTGTGATGAGTAGTATGTAATCTCAAGCCTCAACTCAACTTTAATTTTGATGAAAGACAAACAAGCTAGTTTGATAAAAGACAAACAAGCATTATGGAAAGAAGGAAAAAAGTGGAAATTAACTTAAAGCATCATTTACTCAAAGCTTCAAGGATCTTGGCAAGCAATCAAGTATATCAATTCTCAATTAAACTACATTGATTAGAAATGCTCAAAAATGATATACACACTTGCCACATCACTTCAATTATATTTCAAAACATTTTTTAAGTTTTTCTCTGCTGTAAATCGATTAACATCTTGTGTAAATCGATTTACACATGCTTTTTCAAAAAACTGTTTGCTCCTGCCAGCAATCGATTTACAGGTTGTGTAAATCGATTGATCACAGAACAAACTGATTTTTTAACTCTTGTAAATCGATTGACACAACATGCTAATCGATTTACACTTCAAATTTTTTGAAATTCTGAATGTTACAAACACGTGCAACCGATTTGCATCTTATGTTAATCGATTTGCACATTGAAAATTTTGAAAAATCTGAACTGGTTTCAAGATATCCTTCACACCTTTTCTCCAATAGTTGCATGATCAAACATTGCATCTTGTCAAGTTTTTCAAACAGAAAAGTGTCCTTTTGGAAAGGTATCTTGATTACTATATATTACAAAATCTTTCAAATCATAAATAACTCTTCTCTTATGCAATAAAATATGAACTTTGAAAGATATTCAAACTTCATATTTCTTAACTTTTAAGAACAAAGATTTTCTGCACTTTCACACATATAAAGAACAGAAATCTTTGAGCATTATCTAACCATTGTGTTACAGTTTGAATTGCTTACAAGAGAATAAAGAAGAAACTTCAAAGAAGTCACTCTATGTGATCAACATCTTTCAATAAATCATACTTCATAAAATCATACAAAGTGTAACTTATTCCCAGGATTGTTGGAATTAAGTATTAGATTACTTTTGTTCCTTGTTGTCCATTGTTGGAAACAAGAAGTATCTTTTGAGAGGATTGTTCTCATTAGACTTATTGGAAATCCAAGAGGGTGTTCTTGGTTATTTGTTAGGTTCTTTAGTTGATAAGACTAGGAAGAGTCTTGTAAAAGTTCTAACAAAATAGTAAAATCTCTTGCGTGTTTGCAAGGGGACTGGACGTACTTCCGGGGTGTGGAAGGAACCAGGATAATTCTCCGTGTCTCTTTACTTTCTGCACTTTACAGTTTTCAAAGCACTAAATCAAAACCAGAAAGTATAAAATAAGTCAAAAATCGACCACCACCTAATTCACCCCCCCCCCCCCCCCCCCCCCCTCTTAGGTGCAATCTTAAACTTACATAGTATATGGGATTGGATTTGAAAGAAATTGTTTTGTTTGTGATATATATATATATATATATATATATATATATATATATATATATATATATATATATATATATATATATATATATATATTGTTGTTTGATGAGAAATCAATGATTTAGAGATGAATAATGATGCCCAAACGATGTATAATTGATGTAGAAACATATGAATATCATAAGGGATGATCACCTATGATTAGATGATGTTTTTAGGACCTAGGGAAGGGAAATTGCAGTGAAATCGCAGAACAAATTCAGCACAAATCAGTATGAGTCAACCTCAAAGGCCATGCGTCGATACATGCAGGATTTAAGACTCAGGATGAGTCGATACGAAAGGACCATGCATCGACACATGCAGTATTTCAGACTCAGTATGAGTCGACACAAGAGGTTACACGTCGACTCATGCATGATTCCAGATCCAGTACGCGTCGACTCATGTTGTCCAATTTTTGAGAGATTTTTCCAAAGGCTGTAACTTGAGTTTCCGGACTCCGTTTGAGGTGCCGTTTGAAGCGTTGGATAGATAAAGAGACGAACATGATTCATAAGGATTAAAGTGAAGGATAAGAAGAATAATCCTAGTACCCAAATTAGGATAGAGTTAGCTTCCCGCGTTAATCGCTAGGATGATTTCGTGAAGTATGATAAGGATAAGACGATCTTAGATTATTGCTTGGTTCATAACAGTAAGATTTATAATAATAATGATGTAGTATTACAGTATAATAATATGTATAGGTTTAGTAATTAGAGATATGCATTGGATGAGTGATTAACTGACATAGTCGAGAATTTTCCGAATATATATGGGCGATATCATGTTGTAGGCCTATGGCCAATGTTGAATGGTGGTTGACCTGCTATTGTGTTGTTGTTACGGTTGAGTTGCTGTGGATTTACATGGATGAATTATGCTGATGATTTATGTTTATGAATTGTGTTGATGAATTATAATGAGATGCCTCTAATTATTGGCAGCTACTGAGTTGTAGGCTTCTGGCTAACGATGATTCGTGTTGAGATGTTGTTAGTTATGGTTATTGTTACTACATTCATGATTGTGTCGCATACATTGCATATCGAGATGGAGCTAATGCTTGTTAAGATGGCCTGTATTGGCGAATATTAAGATGAAGGCTTATGCCTTATTGATGCCTCTATTTATTGGCAATTATTTTAAGATGGGAGTTCTGCTCCAATGGTACCACATGCATTTGCATAGTATTAAGTCGCATTACATGATTGCATAAGGAAGTTGTGTATTGATGCGGTAAATTTTGTATGTTGTTGATGTTCCCTTGCGATTATTGTTGTTTATAAGATGTGAAGTGGTGATATTATATGATCTAATCTAATATATTATTTATCATACATTTTATTATATTGTTAGATATCTCACCCCTTCTATTTTAATGTTACCCTTACGTTGGTAACGAGCAGGTAATCTGGAGTGAAGGTGGTTTACCTTCAGTAGTTTGAGTCAGTGTCATTGCTCTGATACGTAACACTCAGGGGGATGAACGCTTGTTGCTTTTAGTTATTATCATTCCAGTTATTGAACTTTAATTTGATTGTTGCTAAGTATGTGTTATTTTGAAGTTGTTGTAATGTTGGACAAGGATGTTATTATGATTCCGCTGCGTAGTTGTTCAATTTGTTGAGTTAAGAGATTAATTTATTTTGCTATTGGTTCATCCGAAGTTTTAAAGTGTTATGTATCCATGTTGAATGCAATGGTTTTTAAGTTGAATTTGTGGCATCCTGATTCAGTTGTATGAATTTTATAACTCTGATTTACATTTATAATTGTCGGGTAGAATTGGGGTGTTACACTTTTACCCATGTTCACCACTGCGCGAAGCGTGCGCTTGTGTCAAAGGAATGGAATCAGAACCTTATGTGACAAATCTGCAGGAATTGGAAAATTATAAAAAAAAAGTGACAAAAGCAGGGATCTAACCCATGCCTCATTATACAAATGCCTTAATGCGCGCTCGCTTGCCACTGGGGTGGCTATAATCCGGTGATATAACTGAAACAAGAAAATTATATTATAAACATTATGCCATAGACCGGAGAGGCGCCTGAGCCCAAGATCCGGTTGTCTTCTCCGGTGAGTCTTTTTTTCAACTTGCAAAAGCAACAATTGTTAGCGATCCAAGGACACACTAACCCCCTAAATCAATCCTTGGGAGTTCAATGAGAGTGTTATTTTTGGCTGAATCACGCTGATTTGTAAGATATAACAAAAAGAAAAGCATGGATCGGTATGAACATGGTAGTTCATGGTTCAACCATCATGGGGCTTACACGATGGATTTTCGTGCATGTTGATACCTCATGAACACATTAGCATAATTAATAGGTATTAAAATGCAAAGAAAAACAAAAATACACAATCATGCAATATGAGAAACCAGCGAAGCATATAGGAAGGTTTCAGCCCCTTTGGATCTTCAAGGATGATCCATTCTTACCCTAAAGTGCTGTTGGAAGTGAATCGAATGGCTGGCTTGCGTGAAAAGAAGTTGTAACTAGGGTTTACAAGTTGCCCAAGTTTTGATAACTTTTGAGATTTTGGAGAGGTGTTTTTGTGCAAAGATTTCGTGTGCATGCTTGTCTGAATTGATGAGAATATATAATGGAGAATTAGGTAAACCAAATAATGGGCTTGGACCTTTGTAAGAAGCCTTATTTTTTATTTCATTTATTTAGAATTTTAAATAAAAAACCCAAGGGGTGTATGAATGAGATATGAGGTTCACTATTAAGTATATAATACGCACGAACCTTGAAACCATAGCCCATTAGCCCAAAAATTCAAGTTTGATCACTTTTGGTTTCATGCATTTCCTCAACATTTCCCAACTTGCACCAATCATATCTCTCTCAATTTTCATCATATGAGGGTCATCTTTGACTTTTTGGAAAGCCTGAGATGTCCTCTATAATCCCTATTTTAATCATTTTTGAATTTGAAGATTTATCTTTATGTAAGTTACCTTGACAATAAGTTTCTTTTTGTTGACTTTTGAAATGACCTGTAATGTTTTGGCTCATATCTCTCAAATGAAGCATTTTTTGGACTTGAGCTTAGAGAGACATAGATGTAGAGAATTATTTTTTTTACAGAATGAGCTTTGGTTGAGGAAAATATGATGAAGCACGTGAAAGTTATGCTTGGTCAAAGTTCAATTGACTTCTCCTTAAGAAAACCCTATTTTGGTAACTTTTGACTTTTGATGAATATAGAGTTTTCTTGATGAATCATGATCAACCCTTAATAAAATGATGAATATGACTTCAAAATCTTGACATTGACCAAAAATCTTGAAGTTTGACTGTATGTTTACCACAATTGACTTTTTGCCCAATATAGTTGATTTTCAATCATCTGACTAGTTGACTGAGCAAACATTTGATGCAACGCTTGAAATTTGGCATGAGAATTCTTAGAGACATATAAGGAACCATGAAATCCACTTGAGGCCTTATAAACTCAATCTTCCTTAGGAAAAGTAAAACCCTAGTTTTAGATCCATTGCTTAGGAGAAGAATTGTCTGATCAATTCTTGAGCAACCTTGAGTAAATGAAGACCCTAGAAGAATGTATTGAAGAAAATGGGAGGGAAAATTTTAGGGTACAATAGTTGCCCATGTTCATTCTTCTTAAACCTAAAGATTTAGATTGACATGTCCGCCATTCGTGATCTGAAGGTAAAAGAGGATTGAACACTTAAGTGCCCAAAAATTTGCACTCGCATGTGCAAGAGTTAACACTGTTGGTTAATAATATTGCTTGAATGGGCTTAAAGATGCCATTCAGGGAGATGACGGAGTGTAGTCGGATATGGGCTTATGGATGTCACCAAAGTGATTGTTGATAGGAGTATCAGAATAAGTCTATGCTTGACTATATTTGAAGAATGCTTTTCAGGACGACTCTCTAGGGAAAGTGCTTAAGTAGCTACTTGTCAGATTTAGTCTCTGAGGGAAATGCTTGTCAGATTTAGTCTCTGAGGGAAATGCTTGTCATGTAGATATTCCTCCCGTCCTGCTTCGGGAATTGATCTACAGTCTGTTTTTGTTGGTAAACCCGTCCTGTTTCAGGAATTCATACCACCTGGTCATGTCGATAGTTTCCCCGTATTTTTTAAGGAGTTATTCTTTTCCTGGTTACATAGATGGTTTCGCTATCCTATTTCAGGAATTAATCTTTGACGTGTTTTCTGTTGGCGAACCCGTCCTATTTTAGGAATTCATACCGTCTGGTTGTACAGATAGATGCCCTGTTGTGATACGGTGGGAGAACTGACTTGGGATTTTGCGTTTGTGTTCACAAATGTTTCGATTTAGAAAGACTCTCCACTGACTTTTTATTTTATCCTAAGGAAAGGTCAAAAAGCACAGAAAATACCTTTGAGATGTTTTCTTGGGTTCGGGGAGTAGATTATAGAAAGGGAAGGTATTAGCACCCTTTCTATCCATGGTTATCCATGGGATCTTAGTTACTTGTTTAAATCATTTGCTTTGCTTTTCAATTGTTTGAAATGGTGCTCTTCAATTGTTTGAAATGGTGCTTTGTGTGTGGTTTTGAAAGATGTTTTGAAAAGAGGCCATCGTTCTGGCAACCTTTATAATGATTCTTGTTTGAATGTATACAAAGGTCTTTTGAAAAGTTTTCAATATTTGAAAGTAGGGTTTTGAAATTGTGTGGTGAAGTGTGTTTTGAAAATAGCAAGGATGTTTTTGCAAGCTTTTGATCAAGTAACTAAGAGCTATCTACCCTATTTTACTCAAAGATATTTCTTATGTTTTTAACCCTTTTAACAGTGTTGCTTCAACATTGTATTTGGTGAGCAACCTTGTGTTAGGATGTTAAACGGGACAGGCGCGGGTCATCATATAGACCATGATAGCAATTGTGTCAAGTATTTTTGGCAATTTTCTTGAGGGACTTGATCATTTTGTTTAGGCAACTCAGATAGCGTCATCGAGGGACTATGATCTTTTGTTTTGTTTTTGTTTTGCCAAAGTACTTAACATGCATACCATGGCCCATTTTTGAAGGCAACAAGTGGATTGTAACCATAGGGGTGTTAAGTGTGCATTGTGTTTGTTCTTTTCATGCATTTTTGTCTTTGATTAGGTCAAACTATTTGTTGGTTTTGATTTGACATACAAACCCTAATTCTCTAAGCATGACATAATTGAAAGCATTTAAGTGCGTGAAAATAAATCTAAGCTATTACAACATTGATATAGGGAGGGGAGTACAAATTTGAATAGGGGATATTTCACAAGAAATATAAAACCCTAATTACTATTACATCCAAATTGAATTCTTTGTGCAAAAATAAAATAAATGGCCAATATTTAATTAAACAAGATAAATAAATATTAAACAAGATGTATTATGCAAAAAAAGAGTTTTTATTTGTTCATGTATGCAAAAGTATTTTTTAATGTAAAAAGAAAAAGGTATAAAGAAATGAAAAGATTAATTTTATTTGTTTTTAGGGTAAAAACCCTAATTTCTTAAGAAAATAAATATAATGTATTATTTAGGTACGAAAATATATTAATATGTATAAAAATGAAATATATCTAAAAAGGTATTTTTTAGTATATAATAATAAAAAATAAAAAATGTAATATTTTTGTATTTTATTTTTAAGTATTTAATAAAAAAGTATATATATATATATATATATATATATATATATATATATATATATATATATATATATATATATATATATATATATATATATATATATATATATATATATATATATATATATATATATATATATATATATATATATATATATATATATTAAATATGTTAAGTATGTAAAAATAAAATATTTACAAAAAATACAATATATAAAAAAAATATTTTTTGTTGTGAATAAAAAAATAGAAATGAAAAATAGAAGTATTATTTGCATTATTTTCAAGTTTAAACAAAATAATATAAGTATTTAAATTGTTTTTTATATTAGAAAAAAATCAAAATAAAATATCTAATAAATGAAAAAAATTGTGAAAATATTTTTAGAGTATTTTTTATATTTGAAAATAAAATATCATATTCAGAAAAGAAATTAAAATGCAAAAATGATAAAAATACAAAGAAATGGGCCAGGGGGTGCTGAAAGTAAGCTGGGAGGTGCAAAAAGAAGAACAAAATAGGCCCAACCAATTTCCACTTCATCTTCTTCCTTGTGACAAACGCGCGCTAGCATCTGTACAAACTGCTAACTCCTGGAAACGTGATCTTTTGACAAAACTCAAAACATGAAACTTGTAGAGCATAAAACAACGATTTCAACCATATAAAACACTAAATCTAACTCTCAAAGACCAGAGAGAATTTCTCTGGCCCTAATTTCTAACCTAGATTTTTCAGAAAGTTCATGGATGAAATTCTCCTAGCACGATTAATATAAATGAAAACTGAGCATATGTATGGTTTCAGGGCAATGAGTACAACATCTTTTATTCACAAACCTAAGGCTAAATGTTCCTAAATAGAGAGATAGAAGTTCATGAAATACCTGTTTCAGTTGAGTTCGAGTTGGACAATGCAGCAACTTTCAATGAGGCCTGAGGTTCTTTTGAGCTTGCTTGATGTTCCCTGAACCTTTCCCAATGCTTGGTTTGTTTTGAACTGGCCTGAATCTCTCCACAGAACTCAACCTGCAAAGCTTCAAAGCAAAAATGGTGATGTGTGTAAATGGAGTTACAGTAGCTTGTGAATGGTCTGGACAGCTTAGGTGTATTGTTTGGAATGTGTTTGAAGTGATTTGGGACAAAACGCACGAGGGGATTTGATTGTGGCTTGTGATTTGCAGAACTGTCCCTGTTTTGGGCAGAAATGAAGATTTTGTGCTTAAGGGTGTTTGAGGGATGAAGGGCTCGTGTTTTTGGCTTACTAGGATGTGTGAAACTTGTTTTAAAACTTTTCTTCAGTTCAATATATCAGATGTGTGAGTTCTTGACTTTTTGTACAATGCCTTGGTTTTGAAGCAAAGATGTGAAGTGACCAAGCTATGGCCTGTACAGGCTAGCTCCAAGCATGATTAAGTTGGTGTACTATGCCTGAGATTAGGGAACTTGTTTGCTGCAAGGAAAGAAGTCCAAGGCTCAATAAAATGCAATTTGACATAAAGTTGCCTTTATGAAAATGGAAGTGCCATCTTTATGCCCAAAATGGAAATGTTCAATGTACAATGCTCCCTTGATCAGAACAATGCCAATGTCCAATGTATTTGAATTCAATTTTTTAGTATAAATTGGTTTAGAGGCCTGTAATTATGTACTAAGCTAGTTTGGTCAGATTTGCAACTCGGTATGAACATGTATTGGCCATGGCTACAAAGTGAGTTTTTGCCAACTTCAAGCATTCGATTCTCCCTAACCACAAAGGTGTTTGAGGAGTTCTTAGACAATTTGGAAAGTTTGCAACATGTACTATAATCCATATTTGAAATGCAACTCAAGACTCCAAGTGTAACTATGTGAAAAATGGCCAATAAGATGGGTCAAAATCCTGCCTAAACTAGGGCAAAATATCTCTAAGTTAAAAGTTTTAGGGACCTTTGTTCCAAAAATCATAACTTGAGATCCAAGCTTCTTTTGAGAAAACTTTGTGAATAAAAGTTGTAGACTTTGTGATGGACTATAACTTTCATGTTGTGAGTTTTGTTTGAATCCATTTGCATCTTGGTGAAAATGTGGTGCAAAGTTAGGAAAATTTTTGAAAATTTCATAACTTAGAAAATTTCTAAGTTATGAAAATTTTCAATTTCAAACTCTAATTTGCAATTTATGGTTTCTTGATGAAAAAGTTTCATAATTTGACACGTCTTGATGAAAAATGACCCTTGGCACTTGATTTTGACAAAAAAGTCAAAGTTTGACATTTCAGTGTACAGTCAAATTTTGATCAGTTGACTGAAAAATTCATCTGTCAATTCTATGCATTTGAGATCTTTTGAACTTGTTGAATGGGTCAAGATAATGTCATTGAGTCCTTGAGTCCATGGTTGAGCTTGATTTGCCATTGGCTAGGCCAAACAGTCAAAAATTGCCTTTGTGCAGTCAAAACCCTAAAAATGACCATTTTGCCCTTTTGGTGATCTGATCAAATTTCTTATGGAATTGTGGTCCAAACTTGATCAAATGGTTCATAATGTTGATGTGGGTCAAAATTCATGAGGTTTGACTGTCAATTGGCCACAATTGACTTTTCCCCCAATACAACTAATTTCTAGGTCAACTATCCAATTGACTGGGCAAAAATTTGATTCAAGGCTTGAAACTTGGTATGGACAAACTTGTGAGTCCAACATGAAGTATGAAAGTCACCTTGGGCATTGTAGGTAAAAATATCCCTGTGCAAACTCAAACCCTAATTCAGGTCAACAATGCAATGAGGTGTCTTGAGCAGAGCAAACCCTAGCTTGGTCTTGAATTCCAAGAGTCTTGTGATGAGAAATGTTGATAAAAATGAGAGGGAAAATTTTGGGGTACAACAGCTGCCCCTGTTCAATCTTCTTGAACCTGAAGAGTTAGATTGGCCATCTTGCCTTTCGTGACTCGAAGGTAAAAGAAGATTGGACACTAGAGTGACCGTAAATTTGCACTCGTCAAATCGTAATGGAGGGAATAGGCTTAAAGATGCCATTTAGAGATGGTAGAATCTTGCTGGAGATGGGCTTAAAGATGCCATCCAAGACTGTTTGTTGAACTGCAATGTTGTAGGTCAGAAGATTGAGCATCAAAATGGTATCCGTGTCTGGAATGCAATTGAACTGTATCTAGAGACTGAGTCTGTATGAGCACTAGAATGGCGTCCGTGTCTGGAGCGTACCCGAGCTGTAACTGTGTTTGATCTTTGAATGAATATCAGGATGACTGCCGTGTCTGAAGTGTATTTGTATTCTGAATGGGTAACAGAGAAACATCTGTATATGGAGCAACTGTGTGCTGGGGATAAATTCCGAATGAGTGACAAAGTGGAAACCGTGTCTGGAGCGTATCTGGACTGTATCTGAAGTTGAGATCTGTATGAGTAGCAGAATGACTTCCGTGTTTTGGAGTGTATCTGAGACTGTAACTGGGATCTGAATAAGTGACATAATGATTTTCGTGGCGACTGCACTGAGGAGAATCAAACTCTTGGTGTGAGGGCCAGAATGGCATCCGTGTTTGGAGCGTATCTGAACCTGAAGTTGATAGTTGAATCTGAATGAGAGATAAAATGGCCGCCGTGTCTGGAGCGTATCTAGTCTGTATCTGATTGCTGAAGCCTGAATGAGTAGTAGAATGACCGCCGTGTCTGGGGTGTATCTGTACTGTATCTGAATAATTGTTAATGATAACCTTTTAACTTTATCCTGAAAAAGGTAAAATGTTAGCTTAAAACACAAAGTTATGTTGCATGATATGTATGATGCAGTGAAATATGTTTCATTAATTTTTTATGATATGTGAATGTAATGGATGTGCATGTAAGCCGAGTAGTTATCTTGTTGAGGAAAATAAATCCTTGATAACTGGAGATAAAGAAATCTTTGATTGCTTCCAGGAAAAGCAAATCCTGACCGATGCTGAGGATTCAAAAAAAATCTTTGATTGCTGAAGATGAGAAATCCTTGCTGACTGCTTAGGGATTAAATATCTTTGATGACTTGTGGGGATTAACAAGGGATTTGACAACGTCTACGGGGAATGAGAATCCTTCACGACTTTCCTGGGAAATAAGGAAAACTCTGACAATCTCTACTGGGGAGTTAAAACCTAGGAGGCTTGGAGGAATGAGACTAAGAATCTTCGATCTGCTGGGAGATAACTCTGGGGAGAATGTTTACTCGGCCGGTGAAATCAGGATCTTTGGGTTGTATGCCAAACTACCGGGGAATCATCCTAGTCGGGGATAAGACAAGAAGTTAGTTGTTGTCAGCTTGGTTCTCAAAATTTTAAGATAACCTGCTGGGGAAATAGGTTTAGAGTATTCTGGCTCCGCTGGGGATATGTATTTCAGGGTCTTCGGGTTCCACTAGGGATCTTGAAATTTAACTCCGCTGGGGAAATATACTCCAAATATTTAGCTTTGTTGAGGATCTGAATGATGTACTGTAGGGGATTTCTTCTGGAATAGCACAAAGATAATCTTCCTACACCTTCTTCAGTGATTATATTCAAATGCATATGCCTATTTAAGAAAACTTTGGACGTTTTCAAATAAAGCATAAGTGTAAAAAGAAAGAAAGGAAAGCAAATTTCTGCACTTTAAACTATCTTTGTATTAACTTTTGTAAGTATCTTTGTACAAATGAGACAGACATCCTAGTAAGGGAATGTTGTCATAAAATTGAGAAAAAATTTTATACAAAAAGAAAGATGGCTATGTGTAACAATTCCATGGGATTCCCATTCTGCTATAGCCTTCACAACTCCGAGTATTTTGTCCATTCGCTGCTTCGTCCGCCGATGATAGGATTGATCAGTAGCTTAGAGCTTGTTGGTGAAGAGATTGTTCTTAAAGTGATCCGACGAGACATAGTCATACGCTTTAATTCCCTAACTTTTTCCTGGACCGCCCTTTCGGGTTTTCGATCCACCGGGAAACCCTTTTTTGCCCAAGTCGCCCTTTCGGGTTTTCAACTTGCCGGGTGTACAGATTTTTTGTTTATCCCTAATTTTTGCCTTAACCGCCCTTTCGGGTTTTCGATTCACCAGGATGCCCATTTTTGCCAAAGTTGCCCTTTCGGGTTTTCAACTTGTCGGGTCATTTTATGCGTAATATCTTTTGACTATGTCTGCGTTCGCAGGGTGCGGCAAGTCATCACCGTCCATGGTGGTCAGAATCATTGCTCCACCAGAAAAAATGCTCTTGATCATAAATGGTCCTTCGTAAGTAGGAGTCCACTTGCCCCTGGGATCACTTTGCGGTAAGATTATCCGCTTGATTACAAGATCTCCGACTTGATATACTTGACGCCTGACTTTCTTGTTGAAAGCCTTGATCATCCGTTTTTGGTACGTCTGACCATGACAAAAAGCAGTAAGTCGTTTCTTGTCGATCAAGTTAAGTTGATCAAACCGGGTCTGAATCCAATCGTCTTCACTCAAACCGGCATCCTTCATAATCCTCAAGGAAGGAATCTGAACTTCCATAGGTAGAACAGCTTCCATGCCATATACCAAATAAAAGGGAGTTGCCCCTGTTGAAGTACGTGTCGTGGTGCGATATCCATGCAGAGAAAACGGTAACATTTCATGCCAGTCCTTGTAGGTGACTGTCATCTTTTGAATGATCTTCTTGATATTTTTGTTCGCGGCTTCAACAACACCGTTCATCTTCGGCCGATAGGGAGATGAATTGTGATGATAAATCTTGAACTGTTCGCACAGAGCGGTGGTCATAATGTTATTCAAATTTGTACTGTTATCCGTAATGATTCTGTCAGGGACACCATACCGGCATATGAGGTTCTGCTTAATGAAACGGGCAACCACATTCTTTGTAACTGAGGCATAGGAAGCTGCTTCGACCCACTTGGTAAAATAATCAATAGCCACCAGGATGAAGCGATGTCCATTGGATGCCGTAGGCTTGATCTCCCCAATCATGTCAATGCCCCATATTGCGAACGGCCAAGGAGCTGTTAGAACGTTGAGAGGAACAGGAGGAATGTGTACCTTGTCAGCATAGACTTGGCATTTGTGGCAAGTACGGGAATGTTGATGACAATCGGCTTCCATGGTAGACCAGTAGTAGCCTGCCCTTAGAATCTTTTTAGCCATCGTATGTCCGCTCAAGTGGGGGCCAAATGTGCCACTATGTATTTCGGTCATGATCAACTATGCTTCAACCTTGTCCACACAACGAAGTAGAACACAATCATGGCTGCGCTTATAAAGGATGCCATTGCTTAGGAAGAACTTGGCAGCAAATCTCCTTAAGAAATTTTTGTCATTGACTGAAGCTTCTTCAGGATATTCTCGAGTTTGGAGATACCTTTTGATTTCATGAAACCAGGGTTGTTCCACTACCTCTTCGGTATTTATCTCATGACAGTGCGCGGGGTCGTCCATTCGCTCGATGGTGATTTGGGGAGCCTCGTTATCCCAGTTGAGTTTAAACATGGAAGACATTGTATCCAGAGCATCTGCTAGCTGATTTTCTTCTCGCGAGAAGTGCTCGAAAGTAATCTGCTCGAAATGAGGCAATAATGTCAAGACATGTTCTTTGTATGGGATAAGATTAGGATGTTTAGTATCCCACTCTCCCTTGACTTGACTGATAACCAAAGCCGAGTCCCCAAATACGACCAAGGATTTGATTCCCAAGTCTATAGCAGCCTAGAGACCAAAGATGCAAGCTTCATATTCAGCCATGTTGTTGGTACAGCTGAAGCAAAGTCGGGCAGTGAAGGGTGTATGGCAACCTTACGGAGAAATGAGTACGGCACCGATATCGTTGCCAAGTGAATTTGAAGCCCCATCAAAGTACAGGGTCCATCGGGATCCTTGTTCAGGTCCGTCATACGGTCCGTTACCTTCAATGTTATCCAATGTCATGATGTCCTCGTCAGGGAAGTCGAATCTCATAGATTGGTAATCTTCGACGGCTTGATGAGCTAGATGGTCAGCTAGTACACTCCCCTTCATAGCTTTTTGGGTAGTATACTGGATATCATACTCAGTCAGGATCATTTTCCATCTAGCGATTCTTCTAGATAAAGTAGGCTTCTCGAAGATATACTTGATCGGATCCATTTTGGAAATCAGCAAGGTGGTCTGAGTCAACATATACTGCCTTAGCCGGCGAGCAGCCCATACCAAAGTGCAGCAAGTTTTCTCGAGCAGTGAGTAGCGAGTCTCACAGTCGGTAAACTTTTTGCTAAGGTAATAAATGGCATGCTCTTTTCGGCCAGACTCGTCATGTTGGCCCAGTACGCACCCCATTGAGTTATCCAAAACAGTCAGATACATGATTAACGGTCTTCCTTAGATGGGTGGCATCAAAATAGGAGGTTCTAGTAAGTACTACTTGATCTTATCAAAAGCAACTTGACAATCATTGTTCCATTCAACTACCTGATCTTTCTTCAACAGTTTTAAAATTGGCTCACAGGTAGATGTCAGGTGAGAGATGAACCTCGCGATATAGTTTAAGCGTCCCAAGAATCCCCTAACCTCCTTTTCAGTGCGGGGGGCAGGCATTTCTTGTATAGCCTTTACTTTAGCTGGATCAACCTCAATGCCTTTGTTGCTGACAATAAATCCCAAAAGTTTACCAGACCTAACTCCAAAAGTGCACTTGCTTGGGTTCAGTCTGAGCTTGTACTCCTTCAACCTGGCAAACAACTTTTGCAAATGATCAAGGTGTTCTTCTTCTGTCTGTGATCGAGCTATCATGTCGTCTACGTAAACTTCAATCTCATGATGTATCATATCATGAAATAAAGCTACCATGACACGTTGATAGGTTGCCCCTGCATTCTTCAGTCCGAATGGCATCACTCTGTAGCATAAGGTACCCAATTGCGTGACAAAAGTAGTTTTCTCCATGTCCTCGGGGGCCATTTTGATCTGGTTGTATCCCGAGAATCCATCCATGAAGGAAAATACCTTGTGTTGAGCTGTGTTGTCAACCAAGATGTCGATGTGTGGCAGTGGAAAATCATCTTTAGGGCTAGCCCTGTTTAAATCACGATAGTCCACACACATTCTGACTTTTCCGTCCTTCTTAGGCACGGGCACAATGTTAGCAACCCATTGTGGATAGGAAGTAACAGCCAGAAAGCCAGCGTTGAATTGCTTTATTACTTCAGCCTTGATCTTCTCAGACATGTCGGGCCTCATTCGACGGACCTTTTGTTTGATCGGTGGACAGTCTTCTCTTGTAGGGAGACAGTGAACCACGATATCTGTGTTTAATCCTGGCATGTCTTCATAGGACCAGGCAAAGATCTCAACATATTCGTTCAACAACTGCACTAAGTGTTCTTTGACACTTGGTTCCATGTTGGCACCCACTTTTACCTCTTTCTTGTCTTCCTCTGTTCCCAAGTTGATGGTCTCCAGCAACTCTTCATGGGGCAGAATAACCCTCTCTTCTTATTGCAAAAGTCTAGCTAACTCTCCCGGCACTTCACAGTCTTCGTCGACTTCGTACTCAGTGTGATTGACCAAATCTTCAGAGTCACCGAAGGCTAAAGCAGAATAGTCACCCATGGAATCCGGAGTGGATGCGTACCTGCATTTGTGAGTGTGTGTGTGTGTAAGGGATAACCATCCTTAAACAAGACAAAATGCAAAAAGAAAGAAAATGAACACAACAGTTTATAGATGAAAACGTCCAATGATTCATTACAACATGGCATATGATGATGAAGAAAATCAAACCCTTACAAATGGACCTATATTCCCCGGGCAAGGCATAAGGTGAAAATAGTGTACGAATTGTTTAGTTATTACAGACCAAAATAGGAAATTGTTCAAAGATAAATTACTGGTTGATGAAGGTGATGGGAATAAAATCCCTTGCTTCCTAGTTGCTTAATCCCCCTTCGACGGTTGGAAAGATCCAATCTTCAAAGTTGTCCTCTTCATCATCATCTTCTACAACATTAATTCCATGATGAGTGATTTTGACAGGTGGTCCTCCAGCCTTAGAGCGACACATAGCTTTCTGGCCTGCAACAGTAAAACCTAGTCCAAACTTGTCCGTCTTATGGGGAAAATCAGGCAGTTGCCCCCACACTGTACTCTTTCCTTCTTTGATTACAGCCTCTGCGTCCTTGAGAGATGCCATCCTAGATACATGCTTGGGAATGATAGGCACATCAATCATTGTCTTCGCAACTGCGATCTCAGGAGAAACTTCCTCAAAATGTTGGAAAGGTGTTTCTATGAACTCGCCATCCAACTCCACATAGCGGAAGGAGTTGAGGTGACTTATCATGTACTCTTCCTCGCCGTGTACCGTTATAATCTTACCCTGAACAGGATACTTTAGCATCTGGTGTAAAGAGGAGGTAACTACCCCAGCATAGTGGATCCACGGTCTTCCCAATAAGCACGAGTATGAGGGACTGATGTCCATCACGTAAAAGGTGGAGTTGAAAACTTATGTGCCCACTTTGATAGGAATGTCAACCTCTCCGTGAACCATTCTTTTGGACCCATCAAAGGCCCTAACAACGATGTTACTGGGTTTGAGGGTCAATCCTTCGTAGTCCAAACGGTCTAACGCTTTCTTCGGCAACACATTCAAAGAAGAACCGGTATCAACTAAGACATGGGAGAGGGTGGTTCCCCCGCATTCAACTGAGACATGTAGCGCGTCGTTGTGTTTCCTTCCCTTGGGAGTCAAATCAGCATCGGAAAAACCAAGACCATTATCAGCAGTGAGGCTGGCCACGCACTCTTGAAACTGGTCCGCCGAAGTTTCTTGAGGCACGTGTGCCGCCTTTAAAAATTTGATCAGGGCCTTAGCATGGGCCTCAGAGCAGAGTAGAAGAGCCAACATTGAAATTTTGGAAGGGGTATGCCCTAGCTATTCCACGACGTCGTAGTCGCTCCTCTTTATTATTTTTAAGATTTCTTCCATCTCTTTCTGGGTGGTTTCGGGGATTTCCACAGTCTTAGCCTTCATCCTGACAGGCGCTTCTAGTATCCCCTTACCCTTATCGGTAGTATCAACGGATGGTCTAACTTCAGGAGTATCCAATTCTTCAATTATCGGGCCTTGCACAGATGGCTTAATAGGCACAAAAGATTTCGAGGGTCCGAAGACTACTCGTGGGGGAGCAATCTCTAGAGAAAAAATCCATCTGCTGCGAGTTATCTTGCTTGTTCCCGCAATGTTCCCTATATCAGGGGTTTCATCATAAGAGTTCACTTGGACTGATTCAATCTGTTTGATACCATGATAGAAGATTTCTCCTCCGTAGTTCCATGGTATCGTCTTGATAGATTGATACGGGACGGGCCCCGACATGTTGATTTTTAACGGTGCAAACTTAGGATCAGGCGTAATCTTGACAGGCCTTTTGCAAGCCTTGGGAATATTGTCGGAGATGGTTATTATTGCAATGTCATTGGTTGAAGTAGCAAAAGTAGCAGGAGTAACGGGAGTGAAGGTATCAACATTAGTCTTTTAGAAGAGTATCTCTTGGGTATCCATCAGGCGTTAGATACCTGATTTTAACATTGGGCAGTCAGCTCGTATGTTTAAACAAAAGTAACAGTCTTTTCCACAACCTGGGAATATCCCAGCTCTCATCAAATTCACTTTAATCACTGGTAACAGAGTCAAAAGATCAGCAACATTGGTAACATGAAGGTCTTCCATAACAGCATGAACATTATGACCGTGCTTGGGCATCGGAGCGGATATCACGTTGGGCTTTTCAGGAGCATCAAACTCTACCTCCTTAGAGTCTATCAGGTCTTGGATTTTGTTCTTAAGAGCCCAACAGTTATTGGTATCATGCCCTACACTGTCAGAGTGGTAAGCACATTTTGCATTAGAGTGGTAATATGGAGAAGAGGTGTTAGGGTTCTTTGGCGCTTCCTTCAAATTGGTAAGATTCAGCTTTAGAAAATGAGGGAGTACTTGAGCCGGTGTCATGTTGATTCGGGTGAACTGCTGTTGTGGCCTTTCCACCCGTTGCTGATTAGATCTTGGCTGATTGTTGCGAGGTTGATCATTTGAAGAGTTTTGGATCATGATAGCCCCTACAGTTGGTCGACGCTCTCCCCTTCCTTGATTTTTCTGAGAATAAACAACAGAGGCTTCCTTCTTAGCTGGGAAGGTCTTCTTAACAGCAGCGGACACGGAGGTATCTTTCTGAATCTTGCCACTTTTAATGCCGGCCTCGACCCTTTCACTGATCAGAATTAATTCGGTAAATCACGCGGAGGAACTCCCGATTAAATGATTGAAGAAAGGGCCAGATAGAGTCCCTAGAAACATGTCAACCAGCTCTCTATTCGACAACTGTGGCTGCACCCTTCTAGACAGATCACGCCACTTCTGGGCATACTCTTTAAATCCTTCATTAGAAGCCATACCCATACTTTGAAGCTGAGTACGAGTGGGCGCCAAATCAACATTGTATTGGTATTGACGGTAGAAAGCAACAGCTAAGTCTTCCCAGTTATGAACCTCCGACCTCTCAAGTTGATAGAACCAGTCCAATTGTGTGCCTGACAAACTGTCTTGAAAAAAGTGTACCCAAAGGTATTTATCAGATGAGTGGGGTTGGATCTTTCTGACATAGGATCTCAGATGCATCTTTGGGCAGGACATACCGTCATACTTAGCAAATGTTGGTACTTTGAACTTGGGAGGAATGACGATCCCAGCGACCGACCCTAGTTCTTCAAAATCTAAACCAGGTACCCTTTGCAACTCCATGGCTGCCAATCGATCCTCAAGATTTTTATATTTATCATCCGCCGGGGGATATTGCTGTTCGGAGTAGTCTTCATCCTCTTCCTTCTCTTCCTCTTCAACCTCAGATTCAGAAGGTACCTCAACTCCTTTTCCTTTACCAGCCCCTTCATCAGACGTTGAGGGGAACTCGAGAACTTTTCTAGCGTTGCTTTCAAACCTTCTTCCAAAAGTGGCTACCCCGGGCCTTTTCTTCTTTTTCTCTTTATTTTTCTCCAACAGCACTTTAAGGTCATCTTGACCCTTTGCTAAGGTCATGAGGAGTTGCTGGAATTGAGAATTCTGTGCTTGCAGATCGTTAACTGTCTGTTCCAAATCCATCTTGCTGAAATAAACAGCAGAAAGATAAGGAAACCTGGTGTGAAGACCTATTTATGCATATGATGAATGGTATGTTATTCATGTAATGCATTCAAGGATTCAGAAATTCAAATTTGTTGCAAACAAAAAGGAACATACGTCATATTAAGAAGAAATTGTTAGTACATAAGTGCCCCATGGGCAAAATATTACAAAATTCTTAATGTAAAAAGACATTGCGCATCCTCTTTGGTGCGATGTAGGTGTTGAGAGTTTCCTCCTCATGAAGTCGGCGGGTAAGCTCCAAAACCTTCTTCTCACTAGCATAGAAGTTGGCTTCAAAAGTATTTCGTTCTTCTTTGAGTTGGATCCAACTCTTTTGTAATTCTTCCAATGATGTTGGCATGTCAGGATGTAGGAGGGTGTATGGAACCTCTCCTTCCATAACAGGCTCTTTGATCACGGGGAGAATGTGAGGGTATGGCATCATAAGATTCTGGGCGCGGGTTCGTACCCACTTGAGATAAGGCTCAAGGGGGATGGAATTCTTGTGCCCCAGTGTCTTACTATCCACTTTGTTGGGCATCCTCCAAGCTCTGATGAACCTTTGTCGTAGTCCTTGCGCATCATCGTCGAAGTCAAAAACTAGGTCAGGAATCAGCATGTCATGAGGGCCATCTCTCCGAGCATATCCAAACTGTCTTAGAGCTAAACAAGGGTTGTAGGTGATGCCTCCCTTAATTCCAAGTAGTGGGACATTAGGGAATTCCATACAACGATCAATGATGATGACATTTTCTCTGGACCGAGAACACCAATGAACATCTGAATGTGTGAGGGTCATCAACTGTTGTGACCACCTTAAACCCTGCTCATTCTTCAAAACTGATTGTGGAAGGTGAGAAATAAACCACCTTGCTAGGAGAGGAGTACAACACATGAGAACACCTCTTTTCCTCATTGTTCGTGTGTAAACTGAGTGTAGGATGTCCCCAAGCAATGTAGGTACAGGATTCCGGGATATGAAAATCTTGACAGCATTCACATCTATAAGCTAATCAGGGTTTGGGAACAAGACCAACCCATAGATGAGGAGTGCCACAATCTCTTCAAAAGCTTGTAGATCTAGAGAATTCCAGCAGTCTTGTGCCTTCTCAAATAGAAACTTTACCAAGAAACCCTTGACACCACTTCTGGTTTCCCAATGTCCTTTGATGTCAGATGGTTGCAAGTGTAATGCTTGAGCAACATCCTCAGGCTTTGGTTCTTTTTCCGTACCGTTGTAGAGTAGTTGATGAAGAATAGGAATTTTCAGGAGTTGAGAAAATTCCTCCAAAGTAGGTACTAGTTGGTAATCAGGGAATGTGAAACAGTGGTGTAGGGGGTCAAATAACTGGAAGAGAACTTTCACCATGTCTTCTTCAATTTTGGAGTTGACCAAGTTGAGAAGCCTACCATGTCTTTCACTGAAGAGAGAATTCTCTGGAATCCTGGAAGTAAGCTCCTTGAGTTGAGGAGGGATTCTCACAAGGTTGACTTGAATTGTTTTCCTGTGAAGAGATTCCATGACCTACAAAACAAGAACAAAGATGAAGATCCAAACCCTTGAAATGGTTAGTGGATGCATATGATGCTTTATGATGTTCATGATGTATGCACAAGCACATGTACAAGCAAATCACACAAAACCCTAGTTTCAGGCTTGCATGAGGTTTCATAGGCAAGTACCCTCTTGAGTTTAGTTGGCTCACACCTGTCCTATAAATAGTAACCGGGTTCTAAGGAGCTCAATATCACTGGATTGTTTTCTATGTTCATTGTTTTGGTTTAGCCACTTAACTGGCGACCAAAATATTCCAAGAAAACAACCCTAAATGAGTGTAGTATAGAGTATCTACCAACTTCGGACTGCACCAAAGCCGATTATCTCACTACCCCTAATAAAAGGCCAAGATGGTCAAGTAAGGTTCTAAGAGTTCATTAGTGCTTCATGACATCACTCAGCGGCCCCGTATTCTCTTTGATTGACTCAAAGGCTACTGGTACTCACAAATATGTCGCACTAATATAACTATTGCTTCAACCATGTCGGTATACCCCGCACAGTTTCCACAATGTATTGTTATTTACCTATGAATGTTTCCAAAATCCGGGTAGAGGATTTCAAGCCCAAACAAAAGAACAAAATTTAAAGCAATCAAAGCAATCAAGATAAGCATGCAAAGGTGATCTAAGCCCTAAGGTTACTCCAATTTTAAAGTTTTCTCCAGCAGAGTCGACAGTTCTGTGATACGGTGGGAGAACTGACTTGGGATTTTGCGTTTGTGTTCACAAATGTTTCGGTTTAGCAAGAGTCGCCACCGACTTTTTATTTTATCCTAAGGAAAGGTCAAAAAGCACAGGAAAGACCTTTGAGATGTTTTCTTGGGTTCGGGGAGTATATTATAGAAAGGGAAGGTATTAGCACCCTTTATATCCATGGTTATCCATGGGATCTTAGTTACTTGTTTAGATCACTTGCTTTGATTTTCAATTGTTTGAAATGGTGCTCTTCAATTGTTTGAAATGGTGCTTTGTGTGTGGTTTTGAAAGATGTTTTGAAAAGAGGCCATCGTTTTGGCAACCTTTGTAATGATTCTTGTTTGAATGTATACAAAGGTCTTTTGAAAAGTTTTCAATATTTGAAAGTAGGGTTTTGAAATTGTGTGGTGAAGTGTGTTTTGAAAATAACAAGGATGTTTTTGCAAGCTTTTGATCAAGTAACTAAGAGCTATCTACCCTATTTTACTTAAAGATCTTTCTTATATTTTTAACCCTTTTAACAGTGTTGCTTCACTATTGTATTTAGTGAGCAACCTTGTGTTAGGATGTTAAACGGGACAGGCGCGGGTCATCGTATAGACCATGATAGCAATTGTTTCAAGTATTTTTGGCAATTTTCTTGAGGGACTTGATCATTTTGTTTAGGCAACTCAGATAGCGTCATCGAGGGACTATGATCTTTTGTTTTGTTTTTGTTTTGCCAAAGTACTTAACATGCATACCATGGCCCATTTTTGAAGGCAACAAGTGGATTGTAACCCTAGGGGTGTTAAGTGTGCATTGTGTTTGTTCTTTTCATGCATTTTTGTCTTTGATTAGGTCAAACTATTTGTTGGTTTTGATTTGGCATACAAACCCTAATTCTCTAAGCATGGCATAATTGAAAGCATTTAAGTGCGTGAAAATAAATCTAAGCTATTACAACTTTAATATAGGGAGGGGGTACAAATTTGAATAGGGGATATTTGACAAGAAATATAAAACCCTAATTACTATTACATCCAAATTGAATTCTTTGTGCAAAAATAAAATAAATGGGCAATATTTAATTAAACAATATAAATAAATATTAAACAAGATGTATTATGCAAAAAAAGAGTTTTTATTTGTTCATGTATGCAAAAGTATTTTTTAATGTAAAAAGAAAAAGGTATAAAGAAATGAAAAGATTAATTTTATTTGTTTTTAGGGTAAAAACCCTAATTTCTTAAGAAAATAAATATAATGTATTATTTAGGTACAAAAATATATTAATATGTATAAAAATGAAATATATCTAAAAAGGTATTTTTTTAGTATATAATAATAAAAAATAAAAAATGTAATATTTTTGTATTTTATTTCTAAGTATTTAATAAAAAAGTATATATATATATATATATATATATATATATATATATATATATATATATATATATATATATATATATATATATATATATATATATATATATATATATATATATATATATATATATATATATGTTAAGCATGTAAAAATAAAATATTTACAAAAAATACAATATATAAAAAAAAATATTTTTTGTTGTGAATAAAAAAATAGAAATTAAAAATAGAAGTATTATTTTCAAGTTTAAACAAAATAATATAAGTATTTAAATTGTTTTTTATATTAGAAAAAAATCAAAATAAAATATCTAATAAATGAAAAAAATTGTGAAAATATTTTTAGAGTATTTTTTATATTTGAAAATAAAATATCAAAGTCAGAAAAGAAATTAAAATGCAAAAATAATAAAAATACAAAGAAATGGGCCAGGGGGTGCTGAAAGTAAGCTGGGAGGTGCAAAAAGTAGAACAAAACAGGCCAGCCCATTTCCACTTCATCTTCTTCCTTGTGACAAATGCGCGCTAGCATCTGTACAAACTGCCAACTCCTGGAAACGTGATCTTTTGACAAAACTCAAAACATGAAACTTGTAGAGCATCAAACAACGATTTCAACCATATAAAACATTAAATCTAACTCTCAAAGACCAGAGAATTTCTCTGTCCCTAATTTCTAACCTAGATTTTTCAGAAAGTTCATGGATGAAATTCTCCTAGCACGATTAATATAAATGAAAACTGAGCATATGTATGGTTTCAGGGAAATGAGTACAACATCTTTTATTCATAAACCTAAGGCTAAATGTTCCTAAATAGAGAGATAGAAGTTCATGAAATACCTGTTTCAGTTGAGTTCGAGTTGGACAATGCAACAACTTTCAATGAGGCCTGGGGTTCTTTTGAGCTTGCTTGATGTTCCCTGAACCTTTCCCAATGCTTGGTTTGTTTTGAACTGGCCTGAATCTCTCCACAGAACTCAACCTGCAAAGCTTCAAAGCAAAAATGGTGATGTGTGTAAATGGAGTTACAGTAGCTTGTGAATGGTCTGGACAGCTTAGGTGTATTGTTTGGAATGTGTTTGAAGTGATTTGGGACAAAACGCACGAGGGGATTTGATTGTGGCTTGTGATTTGCAGAACTGGCCCTGTTTTGGGCAGAAATGAAGATTTTGTGCTTAAGGGTGTTTGAGGGATGAAGGGCTCGTGTTTTTGGCTTACTAGGATGTGTGAAACTTGTTTGAAAACTTTGCTTCAGTTTAATATATCAGATGTGTTAGTTCTTGACTTTTTGTACAATGCCTTGGTTTTGAAGCAAAGATGTGAAGTGACCAAGCTATGGCCTGTACAGGCTAGCTCCAAGCATGCTTAAGTTGGTGTACTATGCCTGAGATTAGGGAACTTGTTTTCTTCAAGGAAAGAAGTCCAAGGCTCAAGAAAATGCAATTTGACATAAAGTTGCCTTTATGAAAATGGAAGTGCCATCTTTATGCCCAAAATGGAAATGTTCAATGTACAATGCTCCCTTGATCAGAACAATGCCAATGTCCAATGTATTTGCATTCAATTTTTGAGTGTAAATTGGTTTAGAGGCCTGTAATTATGTACTAAGCTAGTTTGGTCAGATTTTCAACTTGGTATGAACATGTATTGGCCATGGCTACAAAGTGAGTTTTTGCCAACTTCAAGCATTCGATTCTCCCTAACCACAAAGGTGTTTGAGGAGTTCTTAGACAATTTGTAAAGCTTGCAACATGTAATATTATCCATCTTTGAAATGAAACTCAAGACTCCAAGTGGAACTATGTGAAAAATGGCCAAGAAGATGGGTCAAAATCCTGCCTAAACTAGGGCAAAATTTCACTAAGTTAAAAGTTAGGGACCTTTGTTCCAAAAATCATAACTTAAGATCCAAGTTTCTTTTGAGAAAACTTTGTGAATCAAAGTTGTAGACTTTGTGATGGACTATAACTTTCATGTTGTGAGTTTTGTTTAAATCCATTTTCATCTTGGTGAAAATGTGGTGCAAAGTTAGGAAAAATTAAGAAAATTTCATAACTTAGAAAATTTCTAAGTTATGAAAATTTTCAATTTCAAACCCTAATTTGCAATTTTGGGTTTCTTGATGAAAAAGTTTCATAATTTGACATGTATTGATGAAAACTGACCCTTGGCACTTGATTTTGACCAAAAAGTCAAAGTTTGACTTTTCAGTGTACAGTCAAATTTTGATCAGTTGACTGAAAAATTCATCTGTCAATTCTATGCATTTGAGATCTTTTGAACTTGTTGAATGGGTCAAGATAATTTCATTGAGTCCTTGAGTCCATGGTTGAGCTTGATTTGCTTTGGCTAGGCCAAACAGTCAAAACCCTAAAAATGACCATTTTGCCCTTTTGGTGATCTGATCAAATTTCTTATGGAATTGTGGTCCAAACATGATCAAATGGTTCATATGAGTCCATAATGTTGATGTGGGTCAAAATTCATGAGCTTTGACTGTCAATTGGCCACAGTTGACTTTTTCCCCAATATAACTGATTTCTAGGTCAACTATCCAATTGACTGGGCAAAAATTTGATTCAAGGCTTGAAACTTGGTATGGAAAAACTTGTGAGTCCAACATGAAGTATTAAAGTCACCTTGGGCATTGTAGGTCAAAATATCCCTGTGCAAACTCAAACCCTAATTCAGGTCAACAGTGCAAGGAGGTGTCTTGAGCAGAGCAAACCCTAGCTTGGTCTTGAATTCCAAGAGTCTTGTGATGAGAAATGTTGATAAAAATGAGAGGGAAAATTTTGGGGTACAACACCTGTCCTGTATCGGGAATTAATCTTAGCCCTGATTATATAGATAGTTGCCCCATCCTGTTTTGGGAATTAATCTTTGCCTGGTCATTGTTGGTAAACCGTCCTGTTTCGGGAATTCATATCTCCTAGTTGTATAGATAGTTGTCTTGTCCTGTTTCAGGAATTAATCAATGACCTATTTGAAAATTGCTTATGATATTTGTCTGTTTGTGGACTAACCTGAAAGAGACGAAGTTAGTTTTATGCAATTTCATGATGTATGTAATGCATTGCATGTTGATGCTCTCAAAATAAATGAAAATGTGTTATATGTGTTTCGTATGTATATGCTATGATGTTTTGTAAATAATGTATGGATGTAAGATGTCGTTGAAGCGTATTGCAGCTTTGTATAACATCCTAGATTGGGGAAAATAAATCTCTGACTATTGTTGGGAATGGAGAATATGAATTTTCTATCTCGTTTAGAATGTCAATGCTGGAGATTCCTACTTTCTATTTTGAGGATACTCCACTGGGAACGTTTGACTTCTGCTTAGGGACAGAAGACTTCAGGAACATTGGTCGTTCATCGCTCTACTGGGAATTTAGTTCTTATATACCTTGACTGGGGATAAAAGAGTGTGATAACCTTCAGAGGTGTTGTATGAGCGAGTTTTAGATATGGACGTCCACTCTTCTGGGGAGGACAAAGTTAAATGATATCTGGTCGGGTTTCATATTTTGTAGAAACTCTATGGGGATAGAAACCTTGACTATATTTTACTAAATAAGAGAATCTTGTTGGGGATTTGCAGTAATCAGAGAAATGAACTTTGTTGGGGAAATAGAATTCGGCAGTGGATTTTACGACTTTAAAGAAATAAACTCGGCTGGAGAATTAAATTCCAATAAATTATGCTGAGGGATTCATTTATGATGGGAATTGGAATTTTGTAGGCTGTGCGGAGGAAGTTTCAATCGTATGTTGGGGAAATGATCAAACTTCCTTATACGCTAGGAGACCTATAGGGGGAGATGATCATGTGAACTGATGGAAGATGCCCCAATTTCTGCCTGAAGGCATATTAGACTTGTTGAGGAATGTATCTCTGTCGGGGATGAGCTTGTGAAGACAAACTCTACGGGGATTCCTCTGTGGGGAATTGTGGATGACTTGAACGCTATCCCAACTCCTAGAGTCTTTAGTAAATGCTTATTTCTGTTTTTATGCACATATTTGTTAACAGTAATCATATTCATATGCATATGTTCATTCAATTTAGTCATTGGATGTTTTTGCAAACAAAATAGAGAAAGTAAAACAAATTTGAATTTTGAAATTCACTTTGTATTAAAAGTTTGCCTATAATCATGCAGTTTTGTACAAAGAGACATAAATCCTAGTAAGAGGAAATCGTCGTAAAATGAAAAGAGTACAAAGTAAAATAGAGAAAAACATCTATGTGGAAACGATCCCATCAAGTTTCGACTCTGCTCTTGCCCCTATGTCTTTAATTATCTCATCCCTTGTTGTCCGAAGAAGTTGACTGACATTATTTATATCATTCAAACTTGATGTTGGTAACCAAGCTTGCTGTAAGTAGGTGATCCAACGGGACATATTCATACACTTTAATCCCTAACTTTTTCCTGGACCCCCCTTTCGGGTTTTCAGTCCATCGGGATACCCTTTTTTTCCCAAGCTGCCTTTTCAGGTTTTTGACTTGTCGGGTGTACAGTCTTTATATGTATCCCTAATTTTTGCCCGAACTCTTTTGGTTCGTTGGGATGCCCCTATGTTTTCCTAGGCCAGTTAACCTAGCGGGTCACTTTCATGCATAGTATTTTTTGACTATGTCCGCGTTCATCGGGTGCGAAAAATCTTCACCACCCATGGTAGTCAGTATCATTGCACCGCTAGAAAATATCTTCTTGATCACAAATGTACCTTCAAAGGTGGGAGTCCATTTGCCTCTGGGATCACCTTTTGGTAGGATATTGCGCTTTATTACCAGGTCGCCAGCCTGCTATACCCGATGCTTGACTTTCTTATTGAAGGCTTTAATCATATGCTTCTGATACATATGACCATGACAAACAGCCGCAAGTCTCTTTTAGTCAATCAAATTTAACTGTTCTAGCCTATTCTGAATCCACTCGTCTTAGTCTAAGTCTGCGTCTTTCATAATCCTTAGAGAAAGAATCTGGACCTCGACAGGTATGGCAGCTTCCAAATCGTAAACTAGCAAGAATGGGGTTTCCCCAGTCGATGTTCGTATTGAAGTGCGATAGCCATGAAGAGAAAATGGTAACATCTCATGCCAATATTTATACGTCACCGTCATCTTCTGTATAATCTTCTTGATTTTCTTGTTGGCGGCTTCCACTGCGTCATTCATCTTCGATCGATACGGAGAAGAATTATGGTGCTTGATCTTGAACTGTGACCAGAGTTCTGTGATGATAGTGTTGTTAATATTGGTACCATTATCCATGATAATCCTTTCAGGGATGCCATATCTACAAATAAGGTTATGCTTAATGAACTGGGCCACAACATTCTTGGTAACAGAAGCAAATGAGGCTGCTTCAACCCACTTTGTGAAATAATCAATTGCGACAAGGATGAAACGATGCCCATTGGAAGAGGTAAGTTTAATCTCTACAGTCATATCAATGCCCCACATTGCAAACGGCCAAGGAGAAGTCAAGACGTTCAAAGGAACCAGAGGCACATGTACTTTGTCTACATAGATTTGGCATTTGTGATAGGTTCTAGAATGGTGATGGCAATCAGTTTCCATAGTCGACCAATAATAACTTGCTCTCAGAATCTTCTTAGCCATCATATTCCCACTGGAATGAGTACCGAAGACTCCTTCGTGCATATGTTCCATAATTTTATGAGCTTCCTTCTTGTCTACACACGAAAGCAGAGTCGAATCATGATTGCGCTTGTATAAAATTCTATTGCTCAGGAAGAACTTAGCAGAGAACCTCCGTAGAAATTTCTTGTCATTAATAAACGCCCCCTCTAGGTACACTTGAGCCTCGAGGTATCTCTTTACCTCATAAAACCAATCTTTTTCCTCTACTCCTCACTATCAACCTCGTAGCAATATGCCAGTTCATCCAGTCTCTCAATAGTAATTCGAGGAGCCTCGTTGTTCCATCTGACTTTGAAAATAGAAGACATGGTTTCCAATGAGCCTGCCATTGATTCTCTTCTCGTGGGATATGCTCAAAAGTTATTTTGTCGAAGTACTGAATTAATGTCAACACATACTCCCGATAAGGAATGAGATTTGGATGCTTCATATCCCATTCTCCCTTAATCTGATTAATCACTAAGGCGGAGTCCCCATATACGTTAAAGAACTTGATTCTCATATCAATGGCAACCTTGATATCCATGATACATGCTTCGTATTCGGGCATGTTGTTGGTACAGTCAAAGCATAATCTGGCATTGAAAGGCGTATAGAAACTCTTGGGAGTGATGATCACATCACCAATTCCATTATCAAGTGCATTGGAAGCTCCATCGTAAACCAAGTCCATCAGGATACTGGCTCAGGTTCTTCATACGGTCTGGGTTCTTCATAATCTGTAACTAGCATGATCTTCTCATACAGGAACTCGAAATTCATAGACTAGTAGTCGTCTAAGGCTTGATGAGCCAAACGATCTGCCAATACACTTCCTTTGATTACCTTCTGAGTGGTGTATTGAATGTTGTATTCTGTTAAGACCATTTTCGATCAGGCTATTCTTCCAGAGAGAGCGGGTTTCTCGAATATATACTTTATGGGATCCATTTTAGAGATCAACAAAGTGGTATGAGTAAACATATATTGTATTAGTCGGCGAGCATCCTATCCCAAAGCGCATCAAGTTTTCTCGAGCAGTGAGTATCTTGTTTCACAGTCGGTAAACTTTTTTCTAAGGTAGTATATTGCATGCTTTTTTCGACCAGACTCGTCATATTGTCCCATTACACACCCCATTGAGTTCTCTAATACTGTTAGGTATATGGTCAGAGGTCTTCCTTCAACTGGTGGCATCCGAATTGGAGGTTCTTGGAGGTACTCCTTAATTTTGTCGAAAGCTATCTGACAATCACCGTTCCACTTTGCTACTTGATATTTCTTTAGAAACTTAAAGACCGACTCACAAGTAATGGTCAAATGAGAAATAAATATGGAAATATAGTTTAATTGTCCCAAGAAACCTCTGACATCCTTCTTAGTACGGGGAGCTGGTGTGATACGGTGGCCAGAACCGGGACGTTTTGAAATATTGGTTTGTGTTTTGCGTTTGTTTTCGCAAAATGTTGCGGTAAGCAAGAGTCGCCACCGACTTTTATTTTATCTAACAAGGAAAGGAAAAAAGAACAGAAAAATTCGTTTTTCGAGATATTTCTGAGTACGGGGGGTATATTATAGAAAGGGAAGGTATTAGCACCCTTTCTATCTGTAGTTATCTACAGGCTCTTAGGTACTTGCTCATCATTTTCAAAATTGTTTTCTTTGTGTTTGTGGATTTTGAAAAGTTTTTGTTTTAACTTCGATTTAACTCTTGCTTCTGTCTTCAAGAGTGTAATGAAGTGTTTTTGAAAACTTTTGTTTGTAAAGGAGTGGAAGTGTGAAAAAAGTTTGTTTTGATTGAGCAAGTACTTAAGAACTAATCTACCTACTAGAAAAAAGAATCGTTCTATGTTTGTTTCCTTTAGACAATGCTATCCCACTATTAGTGAGTAGGTAGCACCATTGTTGGAGTTTGAGGGTCAATTCGAAAGGGACATACAGTCACTAAAGCAACGTTAGGACGTCTTAGTGGTAACCCTAATATCTTAGATAATTTATCCGAGGCAACAATATCCGAGGCAACCTTTCTGAGGCA
Organism: Vicia faba; assembly: GCA_948472305.1. NCBI lineage: Eukaryota > Viridiplantae > Streptophyta > Magnoliopsida > Fabales > Fabaceae > Vicia > Vicia faba. Next base: position 886,265,383 of record OX451737.1, read on the forward strand.
ACTTTGATCTTTTAGACAAGAGGACGACCTCTAAAACAACCTATACTCAATGACCGTTTTAACGAAGGCAACTAAGTGGGAGTGTACCCTAGGAGTGCGCATGTGCGAATGATTCAATTTCAATTTATTTATCTTTGCACATTTAGGGTGATCTAACTGTTTTAAACTTAGTCATACATTCTTGTCATGCAAACCCTAATTACTCATACATCGAACAGTTAATAATTTGCAGAATTTAAAATGTGGAAATTAAACTACGCTATTACAAGGCTTCGGGTATTTACATAGCCAAAAACAAACCCTTTGAAAATAAAAGCGATAAATGTAAAAGTCCTAATTAAAACTATTACAAACTATGGGCAGATACAATAATTGGGTAAAAATAAAGCGCGCGAGAAAATTAGATCGAATGCGAAACTAGGGTTTTGACCCTTCTATCCTAATTAAAAGAAGAATTGTTTTTTTGTTGTTTTTGATATTTTTTTAATAAAAAGATTAGGTCTTAAAATTAAATCCTAAATTAATTAGTGATGAAAATAATTAAATGACATATTTTTGGTTTTTGTTATTTTAGGAAAGAAATAAAATAATTAAGTTAGTAATAAAACCTATTTATTCTAATTAATTTTAATTATGTACAAAATAATTAAAGTTGTCTAAATTAATTAATTTATTACTAAAAATAATACCTAAAATTTAATTGGTGAAAAATACTATTTTTATGATTTTTTGATAAAAAGAAAATAATTTAATTTGTTAGTAAAAATAATTAAATGAAATAATTAAATAAAATGTGAAAAAAGTAAAAGAGTAAGAAAATGGGTCTGGATAGCAATTTTTGGAGGGTGTGAATAGCTGAAATCTGGCCCCAAAAGAGATGACCCATGCTGACTTTTGAGATCCTGTATGACACGTTTTACTTGGCTAATGGTGCACCTTCCTGGATGGCCATCAGATTTGGCCATCCAGCCACTTGGCATGATTGATGATGAAGACCTATGGTGGTCTTATGGCTTGTGAACACCCCGGATTATCTGAAAGAAAACAAGAAAAATAGCAAATGCTGGAGGCAGGGATCGAACCCCTGACCTCTAGCCTTCCAATGCCTTAACACCCAGTAGGCTACCACTACGCCACTTTGTTTGTTTTGTATAATAATGAAATAACAATAATAATATACAAAAACATGCGTTAGTGGAGAATTATCAAAAACTGCACTTTCGATAACCCATACCTATGGACGAACGTCCGTTGCTACAAACCTGTGCTTTCTCAAAATCTTCCACAAGCCATGGGAATAACATCTAAAGCCATGGTTGTGTTCGTCTTGTCCTCCTGAACATGATAGTACCACTTACGAAGGCCAATTGTCCCTGTAATCAAAAACCCTAATTCGAAGCTCTAAAACCTAATAATGGTGAAATTCGCTACATGCCATTAAAATGCAATTGAGTGTTGTAGAAAGTTTACATATGCTTCATAGATCAAGAATATGCAATTAATTCATGTTAACAATGCTTATATTATGAGATACGAATTCAAGAACATGGCTATGTCGTGATGGACTTACAGTGCGTTTTGGGACTGGAATGGACTTGTTCTTGATTGCTTTAGCTTGCAGAGAGTCCCAAGAAGCGTTTGGGATCGCTCAAAGGTCTTGAAACAGCCTCCAAGTGGGATTTCGATCTCACACTTTTCTTGCTTTTTTCAGTTTTGGTTCTCCCTCTTGCGCCTGTCTCACACTCCTCTTTAGGACTGGCCTCGTTCTATATGTATGAGTGAATGCATTAGGGTTGATAACTGCATCCAAATCTTTCTCCTTCAATGATTTTTGATTTGATTTGATTCACTATTAAGATCTTTCTAAACATGGCCTTTTTCAATATTTTTGTCCACTCTAATGCCTTGCACGAATTTGAATGATGCTAGTTGTGTAATAAGACCTGAAACAATCACAAAATCTTTGGTTTTCAGTGTTTTTGATTTTATATGATTTGTTTTGATTTAAATTGAATTGATTCAAATAAAAATCAAAATAAATAATAAAAATAATATATGGACAAGTGGAAAAGGCTAGAGCACGTGGGTTATGTTGCAAATTCAAAACAAGTGAAAAAGATTGGGCCTATTTGGCAAAAATTGAAATTTTAGGGATAGTTGACTTTTGGCAATTTTGCAAAAAAGGTCAACTTCACCAATGCACAACTTCCTCAATTTTGAATCTTTGGAGGTGTTATTGGATTTTTTATAAATCTAGTGATGTCATCTAAGCAACCCTTTTGTTCTCATCTCATTTTGATATTCCATGCTCATGTATGAAGTTTTGACAAAAAAGGTGTTTTTGTTGACTTTTCAAAATGACCTATAATGTCCAAATTCATACCTTCTTGTGAATGCATATCTTGAACTTGGGAGTTGAAGATGGATTGTATGGAATTGCATCCTCTTCAAAATGAGCTTTGGATGGGTCATTTCTCATAAAGTATGAGAAAGTTATGCTTGGTCAAAGTTGAGTTGACTTTTCCTATAAAACCCTAATTTAGCAACTTTTGAGTCTTGATGAATTATGAGCAATCCTTGATGGATCATGATCAAACCTTGATCAAATTATGAAATATCCTTCAAAATGAGAATGTTGACCAAAAATCTTGAAGTTTGACTGTATGTAGGCCACAGTTGACTTTTGCCCTAGCACAATCGATTTTCAGGCCTTTGAGCAATTGACTGAGCAAACTTTCTCTGCAAGGCTTGAAACTTGACATGGATGATTTTGAGAACATATTAGGACATTGGTGAGCACTTGGACTCAAGTATCTTGATGCAACATGAAACCCTAGTTTGGGGTAGACTGCCTTAGGAGAGAGATTGTCTGGCCAACCCTTGGACTACCTTGAGCAACTTGAGGATCTTTCTTGCAATGTTTTGAGAAATATGGGAGGGAAAATTTTGGGGTACAACAGCTGCCCCTGTTCAATCTTCTTAAACCTGAGGATGTAGATTGGCTTTCATGCCTTTCTTAATCCGAAGGTGGAAGTTGATTGAACACTAGAGTGCCCAGAAATTTGCACTCGCATGAAGTGGTAATTATCTTGTGATGTCGAGAATGAGCTTACATATGCCATTTGGAGATTGCTGATGGGAGATGGGCTTAAAGATTCCATTCGAAGGAGTGTCGATCGCATAAGAGATTCCTTAGTGGGAGCTTGTATACCTTTCGTTGACGAAGATTCCGCTGGGGAAGTTTGATCTTTGTTGAGAGAAGTAGAATTTTAGGAGTTTCGGCTGTCCTTTATTCTGCTGGTGAGTCGTCTCTGTTTGGAATTTTAGGAACTTCGGTCGTCTGTATTCTAATGAGGAAACATCTCTGTTGATATTTAGGAGCTTCAGTTATCCGTACTCAATTGAGGAATCATCTCTGTTGATATTTAGGAACTTCAGTCATCCGTACTCAACTGAGGAATCTTCTCTGTTAATATTTAGGAACTTCAGTCATCCGTACTCAACTGAGGAATAATCTCTATTGATATTTAGGAACTTCGATCGTCCGTACTCAACTGAGGAATCATCTCTGTTGATATTTAGGAACTTCGATCATCCGTACTCAACTGAGAAATAATCTCTATTGATATTTAGGAACTTCGATCATCCGTACTCAACCGAGGAAACATCTCTATTGATATTTAGGAACTTCGATCGTCCGTACTCAACTGAGGAAACATATTTGCTGATATTTAGGAACTTCGATCGTCCGTACTCAACTGAGGAGTCATCTCTGTTGATATTTAGGAACTTTGATCGTCCGTACTCAACTGAGGAATCATCTCTGGTGATATTTAGGCACTTCGATTGTCCGTACTCAACTGAGGAATCATCTCTGTTGATATTTAGGAACTTCGATCGTCCGTACTCAACTGAGGAATCATCTTTGTTGATATTTAGGAACTTCAATCGTCCGTACTCAACTGAGGAGTCAGGCTTCATAGCTTGAATTTTGTGAGAATCTGATTGTATCTTTCCTAAAAGGTAAAGGTTAGCTGTATGTAATGCATGATATGTATCAAGCAATTATGTTCTCAAAATAAATGAGATTGTGATTTATATGATGCGTATATGTATGTGTCATGGTGTATGAAAATGTGATGTTTGTAACTGGGGAAAATAAATCCCGGGTTGCTGCTGGAGAAAAGAGTTGAATTCTTCGTTTCGGCTGGAGATAGTGAATGAAGATGATTGCGAGAATAAACCTGCAGGAGAGGATAACTCCACTGGGGAATAAACTGATGAGGAGATAACTATGTGGAGAGGACATGCTCTACTCAGGATTCCGCTGATAAGTTCAGCTGGGGATGAATTACCGCTGCTGGTGATAATGAAACTCTGTTGGGAATTGAATTTCTGTTTGTGAAAGGAATGAACTCCGCTAGGGATGATCTTTCAGTTGCGACTTCACTGGGGATAACCTCTTAGACTCTACTGGGGACAACCTTCCAGAGTCTACTGGGGATGATTTTCCAGACTCCACTGGGGATGATTTTCCAGGCTCCACTCGAGATAATTTTCCAGGGCTGATGATAAATAAACTCTTCTTGGGGAGGATTTTACCGACTCATTCACGGTTGCGAGCCTTAGCTGGGGAGAATTAACACTACTATCTTTCTCTTACTCTGCAGGGAGTGAATGTTACTGGGATGCATACTAAGGATATGACGATGGCTTTGCATCGAGACTTTTCTGCCCCTGTATCTGCGGGGGAAGGTGCCTGCGGAGGCCTTGTGGATCGAGTATTATCCCAACCTATGAGGTGCTTGGTAATTGTCGATTGAAAGGAAAAATCTTCTTCTGGTAGGCAAGTGATGAGATGTCGGGACATAGTCATACGCTTTAATCCCTAACTTTTGCATGGACTGTCTTTTCAGATTTTCAGTCCACCGGGATACCCTTTTTTGCCCAAGCCTCCTTTTCAGGTTTTCGACTTGCCGGGTGTACAAATCCTTTTTTGTTTTTATCCCTAATTTTTGCCCGAACCTTTTTGGTTTGTCGGGATGCCCTTATTTTTGCATAGGCCAGTCGACCTAGCAGGTCTTTGATTATGCGTAGTACTTTTTAGACTATGTCCGCGCTCTTAGGGTGTAGGGAGTTGTTACTGTCGACAACATTGAGTTGCCATACTACCAAAAGATATTCGTTTGATCATGCAAGATTCGTTGCTGGAATTCATGTCCAATGCCCCAATTCATTCAGATTGAGATTTTCCCCTGACTATTTGGCATCTTTGAGTGATTCCTTGAATCTTGACTTGACTGCCCCAGATGATGGACAATGATCATGCCGTGCCCCTTGGTTGGAAGTGTTTTTCCACTTGGGGTGATCCTTTTTATTGAGAAGGTTTTTTTGTTCACTAGATATTCGTCGTGCAAATTTCTCTGCTGTTGCGCAAATAGTCATATGCAAACAATGTTATTTTAAGAATGCAAAGCTTATGTCTGTTTTGAAGTTCTTTGAAAATGCAGTTTTCAATAAAACAAGCGAATTTTTGTAAAATGTGATGTCAACTCAGGATTTATAGCAAGTCTTACAGGAATCAGGATACCTTTCGTAACAGTATGCTTTCGAACTAACCTATGCTTCAGCTAGGACTTTTAAGGGTTATAACGTGGCCTGGTTCACGGTTCAAGAAACAAAGGATAAAGGCTTAAAATGTATTTGTACCCACCCGTTCTTCGTGATGTTCTTCGATCCTAAACTCAGCTAATTGTGCATTTAGAACCCCAGTTGAGTTCTGGAATATTGTCCTTGATGTTCCAGTGATGGTTCAGATACTGACAATTTATTTTGAATAGGCAATCATTTTGTTGAGAGTTTGCAGGATCTCTTTCCTTTTGATTTTTATTATCCTTGTCTTTTGCCTGAACTGTTTCTTTTTGTGATTATAGTCAGCGGGATGCCCCAGTTTTTTCTTAAGTCTCCTTCACAGGTTTTGACTTAATGGGCTTTTATTTTTGAGAGATAATGACTGCTTGTCCTTACGATTATACGGAACCATCACCGTCTTTTGTTTCGGAAGGACTTCTTTGATGTCATTCATTGTGAACCTGGATTAACTGAGAAAACTACCCTGCCCCAGGTTGTGATTAAGGTTTTTTAATTTATGTGAAAAGAAAAAACTCCTACTTCTTTGGCTCAAAGGGGTTGATGAGGGATTATCTTCCTTATAACTCCACTGTTTAAGATTTGAAATAATGCATGTACATCGTCAGCAAGGTCTGTTCAAAAGCATACTGTAGAGATTTTTGATATCATTTTCGTCATCCTCCCTCTAAAGGCTTAGAGTTTTTTTTTAATCGAGAGTTGAACATTACAAAAATGAAAGCAATTTGAATATAGTGAATACGAATGGACTGATTCAAAACAGACATATGCAATGCATTTATAAAGTAACAAAGTTTGACATGAATAAATGTTTGAACAATCAAAAGAAAATTACAAATTGAAAATTCTAATGAACAAAAAGTCTTCTCGTCTGGTCTTGTCACTTCAGAGGGTGTGCCTTGGAGGGATGGTAGAAGAACTCAGCCTTACCATCTTGTGTGAATTCCAATGCTCCTTCATCAATCAGGTTTTGAATTTTGTACTTCAACTTCCAACAGTCGTCAGTATCATGCCCTGGGCTGTTAGAATGGTATGCACACCTTGCATCAGGATTGTAGTTGGGTGAAGAAGTCTTAGGATTCATATGAGGTCCTACCAATGTCACCAAATTCAATCTCAATAGGTGTTGCAAAGCTTGGGACAACGACATGTTGAGCTTGGTAAACTGCCTTTGATTAACCTGTTGTTTATGGCAAGGTTGTTGTTGGACCCGTGAGGTAGTAACAACTTGGAGAGGTCTATTTTTCACCATACCAAACTCTTATCTTCTTGGAGGCTGATTAATGATTTGATCCCCGACCTCGACCGTTTGCTTCATGCTGCTGTATTTATCTTGATGAAGCTGGCTGATAATGGTTCTCAGCTCTTCTTGTTCCCATGCTAAGCTTTGGATAAGGGCCATCTGCCCCAGCATTTGGGTTCTTATTGCATCTATCTCAGCTTGCAGTTGTTCCAACTGTTCATCCTTATTGTCTTTAGGACTTTCCTTGGCCAGGTTCATAGCAAGGAGTGCTTTCAACTCTTCCCGCCCCTTGGATAGGTTTAGGAATATGTCCCTGAATTGAGCTTCTCGAGTTTGAAGGTCTTTGTTGTCTTGTTTGAGAGCCATTGCTGAAATAAATAGCGAGAATATGAGAGACCTGTATTTAAAGACCTGTTATGCAATGATATGTATGTATGCAATGTTTTCAAGGATCTTGCGGGGTAAACAAGAAACTGTTAGAATTTGTTTGCAGATTGATTGAAGAAACTTCGTGTCGTTAAGAGTCCTTCTTCAAGAGTCAAGCTCACCATATTGAGTGGGTCATGGCCCCTGACTCAAGTCATCGTGTTTTGATCTCTAGACGACATTGGCTAGAGGAAAATAAATCCCCTTTGCCCCTTGCTAGACATTTGATTTACCATAACCTGCATCACAAACCCTTGAGATCCTTGAAATGGTTAAGGAAATGTTAAGGCATGATGTTATGATGTGTATGCTATGCGTTTAAGCAAAAGTGTGAGGTGCTGTAAGTAAACCCTGCAATAAATCCAAATTATTGGATAAGGACTGTGAACAAAACCTGCAAGGAACTCATGTTGTCAGATAACAAAAATGTGCAAGTAGTTCAAGTTTGAAGGCACACAAGTCGCACAAATAGCCTTAAATTTAGGCTTGCATGGGGTCTAGGTATTACCCTCTTGAAGTTCAGTTGGTTCAACCTGTCCTAGTAATAGTAATCGGGTTCTAGAGGTTCTCAATATCATTGACCATCCTCGATCGGTCATAATTCCAGTTTAGCAACCTTTTCTTGCGGCTGGAATCATCGCGAGAGTATGGTCTCAATGAGTGTAGCATACTGCTACATTTCTATGGCCAAGTTTGTCAATTATAGGTTCTAAGGTTAGTTGGTGCTTAATGACCTCTTAGCAGCCCCATATTCTCCTTGTTCCTCCACAAGGGATATCGGTACAAACTAAAGTGTCACACCAACATAGCTACTGCTTCAACCGTATCGGTCTATGTTGTACAGTTCCCTCACAGTCTATTGCTACTTACCTAAAAGGTGTCCCCAGATCCGGGTTAGGATCTATTGTAACTCAGATACAAAGCCCACAAATATAAAGCAAACCGATCAAACAATTGAAAACAATATGATGAACTAGTCCTAAGGTACACCCCACTTATTAAGTCCCCAGCAGAGTCGCCAGTTTTGTGATATGCTGGTAAGAACCGGGACGTTTTGAAATGCTGGTTTGTGTTTTGCGTTTGTTTTCGCAAAATGTCGCGGTAAGCAAGAGTCGCCATCTACTTTTATTTTATCCAACAAGGAAAGGAAAAAAGCACAGAAAAATTCCTTTTTCGAGATATTTCTGAGTACGGGAGGTAGATTATAGAAAGGGAAGGTATTAACACCCTTTCTATCCGTAGTTATCTACGGGCTCTTAGGTACTTGCTCATCATTTTCAAAATTGTTTTCTTTGTGTTTGTGGGTTTTGAAAAGTTTTTGTTTTAACTTCGATTTAACTCTTACTTCTGTCTTCAAGAGTGTAATGAAGTGTTTTTGAAAACTTTTGTTTGTAAAGGAGTGTAAGTGTGAAAAAAGTTTGTTTTGATTGAGCAAGTACTTAAGAACTAATCTACCTACTCGAAAAAAGAATTGTTCTATGTTTGTTTCCTTTAGACAATGCTATCCCACTATTAGTGAGTAGGTAGAACCGTCGTTGGAGTTTGGGGGTCAATTCGAAAGGGACATATAGTCACTAAAGCAACGTTAGGACGTCTTAGTGGTAACCCTAATGTCTTAGATCATTTATCTGAGGCAACAATGTCCGAGGCAACCTTTCCGAGGCAACTTTGATCTTTTAGACAAGAGGACGACCTCTAAAACAACCTATACTCAATGACCGTTTTAATGAAGGCAGCCAAGTGGGAGTGTACCGTAGGAGTGCGCATGTGCGAATGATTCAATTTCAATTTATTTATCTTTGCACATCTAGGGTGATCTAACTGTTCTAAACTTAGTCATAGATTCTTGTCATGCAAACCCTAATTATTCATACATCTAACAGTTAATAATTTGCGGAATTTAAAATGTGGAAATTAAACTACGCTATTACAAGGCTTCGGGTATTTACATAGCCAAAAACAAACCCTTTGAAAATAAAAGCGATAAATGTAAAAGTCCTAATTAAAACTATTACAAACTGTGGGCAGATACAAAAATTGGGTAAAAATAAAGCGCGCGAGAAAATTAGATCGAATGCGAAACTAGGATTTTGACCCTTTTATCCTAATTAAAAGAAGAATTGTTTTTTTTGTTGTTTTTGATATTTTTTTAATAAAAAGATTAGGTCTTAAAATTAAATCCTAAATAATTAGTGATGAAAATAATTAAATGACATATTTTTGGTTTTTGTTATTTTAGGAAAGAAATAAAATAATTAAGTTAGTAATAAAACCTATTTATTCTAATTAATTTTAATTATGTACAAAATAATTAAAGTTGTCTAAATTAATCAAATCTAATTAAATTAATTAATTTATTGCTAAAAATAATACCTAAAATTTAATTGGTGAAAAATACTATTTTTATGATTTTTTGATAAAAAGAAAATAATTTAATTTGTTAGTAAAAATAATTAAATGAAATAATTAAATAAAATGTGAAAAAAGTAAAAGAGTAAGAAAATGGGCCTGGATAGCAATTTTTGGAGGGTGTGAATAGCTGAAATCTGGGCCCAAAAGAGATTACCCATGCTGACTTTTGAGATCATGTATGACACGTTTGACTTGGCTCATGGTGCACCTTCCTGGATGGCCATCAGATTTGGCCATCCAGCCACTTAGCATGATTGATGATGAAGACCTATGGTGGTCTTATGGCTTGTGAACACCCTGGATTATCTGAAAGAAAACAAGAAAAATAGCAAATGCTGGAGGCAAGGATCGAACCCCTGACCTCCAGCCTTCCAATGCCTTAACACCCAGCAGGCTACCACTACGCCACTTTGTTTTTGTTGTATAATAATGAAATAACAATAATAATATACAAAAACATGCGTTACTGGAGAATTATCAAAAACCGCGCGCCAAAGTTTGAATATGCCAATAGGAGGGTGCCATCAAATCGTCCTCTTCCTCTCTCTGTCGCTAAAGGTTTGATAACCTATACCTACGGACGAACGTCCGTTTCTACAGACCCGTGCTTTCTCAAAATCTTCCACAGACCACGGGAATAACATCTAAAGCCATGGTTGTGTTCATCTTGTCCTCCTGAACATGATAGTACCACTTACGAAGGCCAATTGTCCCTGTAATAAAAAACCCTAATTCAAAGCTCTAAAGCCTAACAATGGTGAAATTCGCTACAGGCCATTAAAATGCAATTGAGTGTTGTAGAAAGTTTACATATGTTCCATAGATCAAGAATATGCAATTAATTCATGTTAACAATGCTTATATTACGAGATACGAATTCAAGAACAGGGCTATGTCGTGATGGAATTACAGTGCGTTTTGGGACTGGAATGGACTTGTTCTTGATTGCTTTAGCTTGCAGAGAGTCCCAAGAAGCGATTGGGATCGTTTAAAGGTCTTGAAACAGCCTCCAAGTGGGATTTCAATCTCACACTTTTCTTGCTTTTTTTTTCAGTTTTGGTTCTCCCTCTTGCGCCTGTCTCTCACTCCTTTTTAGGTTTGGCCTCGTTCTATATGTATGAGTGAATGCATTAGGGTTAATAACTGCATCCAAATCTTTCTCCTTCAATGATTTTTGATTTGATTTGATTCACTATTAAGATATTTCCAAACATGGCCTTTTTCAATCTTTTTGTCCACTCTAATGCCTTGCACGAATTTGAATTATGCTAGTTGTGTAATAAGACCTGAAACAATCACAAAATCTTTGGTTTTCAATGTTATTGATTTTATATGATTTGTTTTGATTTAAATTGAATTAATTCAAATAAAAATAAAAATAAATAATAAAAATAAGATATGGACAAGTGGAAAAGGCTAGAGCACGTGGGTTATGTTGCAAATTCAAAACAAGTGAAAAAGATTGGGCCCATTTGGCAAAAATTGAAGTTTTAGGGATAGTTGACTTTTGGCAATTTTGCAAAAAAGGTCAACTTCACCAATGCATAACTTCCTCAATTTTGACTCTTTGGAGGTGTTCTTGGACTTTTTAGAAAGCTTGAGATGTCCTCTAAGCAACCCGTTTGGCATCATCTCATTTTGATATTCCATTATCATGTATGAAGCTTTGACAAAAAAGGTATTTTTGTTGACTTTTCAAAATGACCTATAATATCCAAATTCATAACTTCTTGTGGGTGCATATCTTGAACTTGTGAGTTGAAGATGGATTGTAGGGAATTGCATGCTCTTCAAAATGAGCTTTGGATGGGTCATTTCTCATAAAGTATGAGAAAGTTATGCTTGGTCAAAGTTGAGTTGACTTTTCCTATAAAACCCTAATTTAGCAACTTTTGAGTCTTGATGAATTATGAGCAATCCTTGATGAATCATGATCAACCCTTGATCAAATGATGAAATATCCTTCAAAATGAGAATGTTGACCAAAAATCTTGAAGTTTGACTGTACGTAGGCCACAGTTGACTTTTGCCCTAGCACAGTCCATTTTTAGGCCTTTGAGCAATTGACTGAGCAAACTTTCTCTACAAGGCTTGAAACTTGACATTGATGATTTTGAGAACATATTAGGACATTGGTGAGCAATTGGGATCACTTGGACTCAAGTATCTTGATGAAACATGAAACCCTAGTTTGGGGTAGACTGCCTTAGGAGAGAGCTTGTCTGGCCAACCCTTGGACTACCTTGAGCAACTTAAGGATCTTTCTTGCAATGTTTTGAGAAATATGGGAGGGAAAATTTTGGGGTACAACAGCTGGCATTTCTTGAATAGCTTTGACTTTAGTAGGATTTACTTCAATACCTTTATCATTGACAACGAAACCCGGTAGCTTACCGGATCTCACCCCATAGGTGCACTTGTTCGGATTCAACCTCAACTTGTACTTCTTCAGTATCTCTAACAACTTGTGTAGATGGTCAAGATGTTCTTCTTCAGTCTGAGACCTGGCTATCATATCATCAACGTAGACCTCTATCTCGTGATGGATCATGACATGGAACAAAGCTACCATAACACGCTGATATGTTGCACCGACGTTCTTCAATCCAAAAGGCATAACCTTGTAACAAAAAGTTCCCCACTGTGTGACAAAGGTAGTCTTGTCCATGTCTTCAGGTGCCATCTTGATCTGATTATAACCTGAGAAACCATCCATGAAACAAAATACCTTGTGCTGAGCGGTGTTATTAACCAGAACATCAATATGTGGAAGCGAAAAGTCATCTTTGGGGCTTGCCCTATTCAAATCCCTATAGTATACGCACATATGCACTTTGCCATGCTTCTTAGGTACTGGCACCATATTTGCAACCCACTGAGGATAAGACATAACAACCAAGAAACCTGCATTGAACTGCTTCATAACCTCAACCTTGTCTTTTCAGACATCTCGGGACGCATACGACGAACCTTCTGCTTTATGGGGGCAATCTTCCTTCATCGGTAGCGGTGAACCACAATATCAGTATCAAGCCCTGGCATGTCTTCGTATGACCAAGGAAAGATCTCAATATAGTCATGCAACATCTGAATTAATCTATTCTTGACATTGTCCTCTAGGTTGGCACCTATCTTGACTTCTTTCTTGTCCTCTTTAGTACCCAAGTTCACAACCTCGAATGGATCTTCATGCGATTGTATAGCCTTTCCCTCTTGCATTAATATTCTGGAAATCTCTCCCGGTACTTCACAATCTTCCTCACCTTCGTCCTCGGCTTGGTAGATCGAATTTTCGAAGTCATAAGTGGAAATAGAAGAATTATTATCAACGGGATCCAGAGTGGATATGGGTATGCAATTTGTCGTGTGGGTGTGTGTAAGAACACATAGCTATTTTGAAAGTGATAAAATAAAATAAAGACAAAGATCAAAAAATTTGAATGTAAAATGTCCCATGATTTATTGAATGAAAATATGTTAATGAAATGACAACCCTAACAAAATGGACCGTTGTGCCCTGGGTAAGGCACAAGGTTTAAAGTTATTGTTTTAAAATTACATAACCAAGCTTGAAAGCAATAAAATAAAAAGTAGCATTTACTCATGACTAAAGGAGATTTAGATAAGGTATTCAGTCTTGCAGTTGTTGAGCCCGTTGGCGATGGTGAGAAAAATCCAGCTGTCTAGGTCGTAGTCACTATGAGTATATTCTACTGTGTTGACTCCAATGTTGCTGACGTGGAATGGTGGTCTTCCAGCATGAGCATGATGAACAACCCTCTGAGCCTCTGCAGCGAAACCCAAACCAAATTTGTCATACTTGTAAGGAATTTCAGAAAGTTGACCCCAAGTAGTGCAACCACTTTCTTCTACTACAGCTCTAGCGCCCTTCAAAGAATCCGTTTTGGGCGGGACCTTAGTAACTTTGGGAATAGCAGAAACGTCTTCAGTAGCGGTAGTTGTTCGAGGCATAACTTCAAAAGTCTGGCAGGGAGTTTTGATGAATTTGCCGTCCATCTCAACATACTTGAATGAGTTCATATGACTCACCATATACTCCTCTTCACCAAAAACGGTAACAACCTTTACTTTTACAGGATATTTCAGCTTTTGGTGTAGGGTTGAAGTAACAACGTTTGTCCCATGAATCAAGGGGAATCCAAGTAAACAAGAATAGGGTGGACGAATGTCCATCACATAGAAGGTAAAATCGAATACATGTGACCCTACTCTAATCGGAAGATCAACCTCTCCATGTACCATCCTTTTTGAACCATCAAAGGACCTAACCACAATGTCACTGGGTTTCAGCACAACCCCTTCAGAGTCAAGTCTGTCTAGAGCAAAATTCAGTAGAACATTCAACGAGGAACCCATATCAACCAACACATGAGCTAAAGTAGTGCCCCTACATTCAATAGAGACATATAGGGCCTTGTTATGGTTTCTTCCTTTGGGAGTTAGGTCGACATCAGAAAAGCCTAGCCCATTATCAGTCGTCAGGCTAGCAACATAACTTTCAAATTGATCAATAGAGATTTCTCGTGGTACGTGAGCAGATTTCAAGAACTTCACCAAAGCTTGAGCATGGGCTTCCGAACACAATAATAGGGATAACATGGAGATCTTAGAGGGGGTCTGCCCCAACTGTTCGACAATCTTGTAATCCCTTTTTAGGATGATTTTTAAAACCTCATCCAACTCTTACCTAGAGGTATCCTCAACGGTAACTTCTTTAGGTGCCTTCGTCTGGGCAGGCTCTGTCATTTATTCTTTGCCCCGAGTCTCAGTAGTTGACTTGGTAGCGGTAACTAGAACTGGTGTGGCAGCAGTCTTCGGAGAGATTTTTAGGGAAAAAACCCTTCCACTTCTAATCACTTTACTAGTCCCAACAATATTGTCAATGTTGGAATCAGTAACTTCAATACCTTCATTCTCAGTAGTCAATAGCTCTTGCTTAATACCATGGTAGTAGACGTTGGCTCCATAGTTCCAAGGGATAGCTCTGTCTGAGGAAAATGGAATTGGTCCGGGTGCATTAATTATCAGAGGAGCGACTCTGGGTTTGGCAGTAATCTTTACAGGACCTTTGGAAGTGATCCTGGTAGGAGTGCCAGAAATTACAGATAACTCTTTCAACTCCAAGTCCTAAAACAAATTCTCCACAGAGGGAGTTTTCTCAACTAGAATCATGTGGTTGTCCATTAGACTCTGAATACCTTCTTTTAGCAGTTGGCAACAATTGGGTTGGGCTGCACAACAATAACATCTCTCAATACAAACCGAAAATAAACCGACTTACAACAGATTCTTCTTAATAACTGTCAGTGGAGTAATCAAGTCACTTACAGGTGAAACATACAAAACATCATCAATAGAACTAATGCCTTTGTTGTGCTTAGGCACATGAGCGGTAATCACATTGAGGGGCTCGGGAGGATCAAATTTAATCTCTTTGTTGTCAGTCATATCTTGAATTTAATTTTTCAAAGCCTAGCAACTATTGGTGTTGTGTCTTGGACTATTGGAATGATAAGCACATATTACATTGGGATTGTACTTGGGGGAGGAAGTGTTGGGATTCTGAGGCGGATCTTTTAATGTTATCAACTCTGCCTTCAATATATGTTATAATGCCTGAGACAGTGGCATGTTGATCTTAGTAAATTGTCTCCTGGGTGCATCTGACCTATGCGGATTGCCTTGTTGATGTTGTTGTACTGATGCAAGATTAGAAATTAGCACAACTCCCACAAATTGGTTGCGGTCATTTCTAGCACGACCCTTTTGGCCATACACATCATTAGTTTCCTTCTTTCCATTGAACGTCTTCTTCACAGTACTTGAAGATGCAGACACTTGAATATTTCCACTTCTAATTCCACCTTCAACATGTTCCCCAGATTATATTAGCTCAGTGAATCCAGATGAAGAGCTTCCGATCAGATGATTAAAGAAAGGTCATGTCAAAGTTCCCATAAACATATCAACCAGCTCCCTATGAGACAAAGGAGGTTGAACTCTTCCATCTATATCTCTCCATTTCTGGGCATATTCGTTGAAGCCTTCGTTCGGGCCCGTAGTCATACTTTGTAATTGCACATGGGTTGGTGCAAGATCAACATTGTATTGGTATTGTTTGTAAAAGGTAGCAGCCAAGTATTCCCAAGTACGGATGTTGGTTCCTTCTAGTTGATAGAACCATTCTAATTATGCCCCCAACAAGCTCTCTTGAAAGAAGTGTACCCATAACTTCCTATCAGCAGTATGGGGTTGGATCTTTCGGGCATAAGACCCCAGATGCAGATTAGGACAAGAAAATGTCAGGGGTGGGTGTTGAACCCACGCCCTTAGCTCTTTTACCCAACATATTCACCACTACGCCAAGCGCGTGCTTGTGTCAAGGGAATGGAATCAACGCCTTATGTGACAAATCTGCAGGAATTGGAAAATTATGAAAAAGCGTCAAAAGTAAGGATCAAACCCATGCCTCGTTATAATTATGCCTTAATGCACACTCACTTTCCAATGGGGTGGTTATACATCTGGTGATATAACTGAAACAAAACAATCATATTATAAACATTATGGCATAGACCGGAGAGGCATCTGAGCCCTAGCTCCCGTCGTCTTCTCCGGTGAGTCTTTTTTTCAACCTGCAAAAGCAATAATTGTTAGCGATCCAAGGATACTCTAGCCCCCTAAATCAAGCCATGCGAGTTCAATGGGAGTGTTATTTTTGGCTGAACCACGCTGGTTTGTGATATATAACAAAAATGCGTCTCACACGATGGGTTTTTCCTGCATGTTGATACCTCATGAACACATTAGCACAGTTAATAGGTCTCAAAATGCAAAGAAAAACAAAAATACAGAATCATCCCCTTTGGATGTTCAAGGATGATTCATTCTTACCCTACAGTGTTGCTGGAAGTGAATTGAATGGCTGGCTTGCGTGAAAAGAAGTTGTAACTAGGGTTTACAAGTTGCCCTAGTTTTGAGAACTTTTGAGATTTTGGAGAGGTGTTTTGTGCAAATATTTCATGTGCATGCTTGTCTGAATTTATGAGAATATATAATGGAGAATTAGGTCAACCAAATAATGGGCTTAGACCTTTGTAAGAAGCCTTGTTTTATTTCATTTATTTTGAATTTTAAATAAATAAAAATAAAAACTAAATAAAATAAAAATCCAAGGGGTGTATGAATGAGATCTGAGGTTCACTATGAAGTATATAACACACATGGACCTTGAAACCATAGCCCATTAGCCAAAAATTCAACTTTGATCACTTTCAGTTTCAGGCATTTCCTCAGCATTTCCCAACTTGCACCAATCATAACTCTCTCAATTTTTATTATATGAGGGTTATCTTTGACCTTTTGGAACACCCAAGATGTCCTCTATAATCCATGGTTTAATCATTTTTTCATTTGAAGAATTTATCTTGATGTAAGTTGCCTTGACAAAAAGTGTCTTTTTGTTGACTTTTGAAATGACCTGTAGTGTTTTGGCCAATATCTCTCAAAAGAAGCATTTTTTGGACTTGAGTTTAGAGAGACAAAGTTGCAGAGAATTGAATTTTCTTCAAAATGAGCTTTGGTTGAGGAAAATATGCTGAAGCATGTGAAAGTTATGCTTGGTCAAAGTTCAGTTGACTTCTCCATAAAAAAACCCTAATTTGGTAACTTTTGACTTTTGATGAATATGGAGTTTTCTTGATGACTCATGATCAACCCTTGATCAAATGATGAACGTGACTTCAAAATATTGACGTTGACCAAAAATCTTGAAGTTTGACTGTATGTTGACCATAATTGACTTTTTGCCCAATATAGTTGATTTTCAATCATCTAACTAGTTGACTGAGCAAACTTGTGATGCGAGGCTTATGAAGTAGTGAAAAACACAAGAAGGGGGGGGGGGGTTGAATTGTAAAACTGAAAATCAATGCAATGAACAAGATATTTTTATCCTGGTTCGTTTGATCTCAAACTACTCCAGTCCACCCGTCAAGGTGATTTCGCCTCTCTCCAACGAGGTCTTAATCCACTATATTCAACTGAATATTACAAACTGCTTTAACAACTGCTAAAGCCTTCTTGATGCAAACCACAACCCGGTTTGTCAAGGGAACACTTTCTTACAAAGAAGATAAATCTAAGTGTGTGAATGTTTTCTACAAAACTGTATCACAATTGTGATGTATACACAACTTTAAGCTTAGAAACTAGATTGCTAAAACAAAGATTGAGTAAGAGGATGTAGTGTTTAGCAAACTGAGAGAAGGAAGATTATGATCAGCTTTTAGGTGTGTAAAGAGTTGGAGAGCATTAGCCAATTCAATGTTCATAGTCTTGTTTATATAGCACTGAGATTCTTGAACGTTGGAGTAATATTCTTGATTCAATGCTAATAACAAACTTTCCTTATTGAGCAGATCTTGTCTGGAATGAGGCCGTTGGTAATAATACGCTTTCAATGCACAATACCGTTGCTTACTTAATGCATGTTCTGGTTTGGCTCATTCTGACTCTGCTTAGCTGCTGATGAACTGTTGTTTTCTTTATCAGAGTGTTAAGCGCAGTTCTGTTCATCAAGCTTCAGCATACACGTGAGTTGATCTTTTGATTCTGGTATTCTGATATAGCAACTTCTGATGCTGATGTCAAGAACCAAATTTCTGATGCTGATTAGGTGTGATCTTGCTTATACCTATCAGAGTATCTGCAAATCAGAACGTAATAATTTAGACAGCAAATAGTTCATACATGAATCATATAAATAATATATCTTTTCACTTTGTTATCATCAAAACTCAAACATAGGGTAGTAGATTCAAACATTGTTCTAACAATCTCCCCCTTTTTGATGATGACAAAAACTGGATATTTTTAATTGAAAATAACGTGAAAAGGTATCAGAGATATGTATCAGAGTAAGAGGTTTATCAAAGATAAGGGATGAGAGATGAGAGATACTCCCCCTGAGTTTATTGCTTCCCTTTTTGATTCCAAGAGTTCTTCAGGATCAGAACTTTTTGCCTTTCTTTGAACATCAGAGTATCAGAGTCTTTGGCTATCAGAAGCTTTAGATCAGCATATCAGAGCAGAGCTTCAGATCAGCGTATCAGAGCGGATCAGAGTATCAGAGCTTTAGTCTTCAGAGTATCATGGTGCTTTCTTGTACCTGTAGACTTAAGCAAAACAGAAAACATTTTCAAGTATAACAGAGTTAGAATGTTCGAGAATTTCTGTCTTAGTAATCTGTTATTATCAAAAATATCATTCTTGTTCTCCCCCTTTTTGTCAGCAATCAAAAGGTGTATGTGATGTGCTAAAACCAATTAAGATCAGTAAAACTTGTCATATTAAAAGGTTCAGAATCAAACAAAACATATTAAAACAGTACATCAGATAATCAGAGAAAACATGAAAATGACATGAATGAAAAAACTAAGGTTGGGGAGGAAAGCGTGTGAACAGGTTCTCCAGCATGGCTTTGATATGATCAGCAGTCTCATTCTGCTTGTGCACCATGCTGACAACAATGTCAATCTTTCTATCCTGCACATCCATCTTTCTTTCATTTTCTGGTCGTTTTCATCCATCCTCTGCTGCAGACGCATGTCATTCAGCTTCAGCTCTTCCAGAGTCTGCCTGTCCAAGGCAGCTTGAGAAGCATCAGAAGCAGGAAGCTTCTGAGAGCTTTCTGCAACATCTTCTGCTTGACTTTCTTCAGCTTGAATGGTCTTTTCTTCTTCTGGTTGCACCTTTGAAGCTAGTTGTTTCTCAGACCAAGGTTCACTATCCAGAGGGAGCACAGCTTCCTGAGGCAGCTGACTTTCAACTTCCTTCAGCAGCTTGCTGAAGTTCTGTTGTGCCTGCTCATAGTTGATATCCTGCAACTTGAGGGCTTCAGCACGTACCCAGATTCTGAATTGTGACCAGAGCTGGTCAGAAGCAGCTGGGTCAATTAATCCAGGACAGACTTGCTTCAAAGAAGCAATCCACTGCTGCACACCTGTTTCAAAATTCATAATACCAGAGCTAACATCTGGTTGTTTTGGTTTTGGGATGGCTATTTTATGTTTCAGATCAGCAAGACGGTCAAGACTGGTTAAGTCTATGAAGGTCCTGCTGGGGTTTTCGGTGGTTTGCTTGGCAGCTGTTTGTTTTGGAGATGGAGTGGGAGAATCAGAGATTATGATTGGACTGTATGGTGTTTTGGGAGTATTTGGTGGTGTAGATTCTGGTGAGGATGGCAACTGGGCCATTGTGAGTGTTGTTCCACATGGCAGCTGGATTGCCAGAGGTGATGGTTAAGGTGAATGAGGTTCAGAAGGTGGAGGAGAAGGAGTTTCAGAGTGATGAAACTCAGGTTGAGGTGATGGTGGATGAATTTCTGGTTGAGGAGAGGGAGATGGAATTGCTGGTTGAGGAGGAATTGTTGGAATTTCTGGTTGTTCAGGGATGAGGGGTTCTTCTGGAATGGATGAGAGAGGTTGTTGTTGTTCTGGTTCTTCAGTAGATTGTTGTTGTTCTGGTTGTGGAGGAGGGACAATTTGTGGTTCAGAGTTTGGATTGGAGGAGTGATCAGAGGTGTGTTGATCAATGTCAGACAGCACTTTGTCAATTGTTGATGTTGTTGATATTGTTGGTTTTGGGTGTTTGGTTCTGGGTCTTCTGAGTTGTAATGCCTCAGAAGGGTCATCTTCTGGTTCAGTTTCATCTATTGTTGGGATGGGGATTGAGATTCTATGAGAGATTGGAGGTGGAATAGATGCTGGAATAGTAGAAGAATTTAAAACAGAAGCAGCAGATAAATTACCTCTTTTCTTGGGTGTCTGCTGGGATGATCCTTCTGATGGTGCCTTCCTTTTCTTCGTCTTCTTCAGAGTCACTTCTGGTTGAGGTTGATGCAGATCTTTGATGTTCAGATTTGGATCTGTGCCATCAGCTTTGCACGCGTCCATATATCTGAGAACAACCACTGGCTTGGATTCTATCTGAGAGAATAAAGGAAAGTCACTCAGTGGAACTCTTCTGCTGATGATATCAGCAATAGGAGTAGCGCTGGGTTCCTTTTTGATATTCTCTATCAACTTCATTTTCTTCAAGTTCTTCGCGTTCAGAGGCTTCCCAACTGTTGGTTCAATGGTGCTTAACTCTTGAGCTTCTATCAGATGTTCTATCAGCCTATTCTCTGTCAGAATATCTGATATCAACCTTCCAAAGGGAATCCAATCCCTCTTTGTTCTTTCTTCTTCCCTGGTTTCCTTCACGCTTGTTCTGAGGTGGTTGAACAGAAGATGAGCCAAGTTGATTTTTACCTTCTGATTGATAAAGTAGATCAGAAACTGCTGATCCATATTTATGTAATCAAGGGAACTAGTTGGCTTCCTATGGTTGAAGCACCCCAGAATTATCTTCGCCCAAACTCTGTGATGATCCTTCAGATCTTTGATCTTGCTGCTGGGCACCCCATGGGTGAAAATCCTTTCAGCTATGATGCCCACGTCAGCACATCTCTCAGCCATATCAATACAGCGGACGCCACCGCCACTGTAACCTATTAACTTTGCTATGTGATCCTCAGTGATCACAATCTTCTTCCCCATAATGTAGGAGGTGACTTGATGCGTTGAAGCTGTCGCATGAATCCAGAACTCCTTCACTAATATAAGGAATGTTGGTCCAACCAACCTGTCAAAATACCTTTCCCATTTCTGTGCCCTAACTTCTTCAGTTAGGTCAAAACCGTTTTCCTTCAAGCTTCCAAAATCGATGATCAATTCAGATAATACTTCAAGATTCTTCACAGGAGTGAGGAGTGTTCTGAATGGCACTTGATACTGTTTAGATGATTCTTTCTTCTGAGGACCTGCAGAAGCACTGCTGGAGGTTGCCATGTTCACACTAAAAGATTTTGAGAAGAGACTGAGAAAAAGAGTTTGCAAGAGATGAACACAGAAAAATGCAGAGAATGCTTGAGAAAAAGTGAGAAACTGTAAAAGATTAGAGTGAGAAGTTAACTATTTAAATAGAGTTCAGAATATTTTGAAATTGTAAACGTTTTTAAGAGAGAGAATTAAAATCATGATTACGTTTTAAAAACATGATTACTTTTCATTTAATGCTTGCTGATTTTGGGGGATTTGAGAAAGATACTTAAAAATGGTTACCAGACATGTGTCTCAATGCACCCAATCAGCATTTTGCCTTCTCAGAAGCGTGCACGCGTTCTGTTTCAGAGATTTGCTGATGATTGGATGACACTTGTTTGATGTAGTGATCAGCACGTCTGTCTTTGAGCTCAGACTCTCAGATCTTTAGACTTGCATCTGATACAATCTGCATGTTCTATCTTTCTGAAAAGAGATTGATCAGAAGTTCACAGAAAACAAATACATTCTGAAGATAAATATATGGAATTAAAACATTTTCACTCTGGGCAGATTTTCATGCTGAGATGTTTCAGAATGAAATTAAACCTATCTTCAGAAAGGGGTTTAATGAAGATATCAGCCCATTGATGGTCTGTATCTATGAATTTTAAATTCAAAATTCCTTTCTGAATATAGTCCCTAATGAAATGATGTTTTATTTCTATATGCTTAGCTCTAGAATGTAAAATGGGATTCTTACTTAAGCAAATAGCAGAAGTATTATCACAGAGTATAGGAATGTTACTCTCAAAAATCTGGAAATCTTCAAGCTGACTTTTCATCCAGAGCATTTGTGTGCTACATCCTGCTGCTGCTATGTACTCAGCTTCTGCTGTTGATAGCGCAATTGTTGATTGCCTTTTGCTGGACCAAGAGATCAGATTTTCTCCCAGAAACTGGCAGCTTCCAGAAGTGCTTTTACGCTCCACTCTGTCTCCAGCAAAATCAGCATCGCAGTAGCCTACTAAACTGTAATCACTAGATTTTCTATAAAACAAACCCAGATTAGTAGTACCTTTCAGATACTTGAAAATTCGCTTAACAGCTGTTAAGTGAGATTCTCTAGGATCTGATTGGAATCTAGCACAAATACAAACACTGAATAATATATCAGGTCTTGAAGCAGTCAGATAGAGGAGAGAACCAATCATACCTCTGTAGACTTTCTGTTCTACATTTTTGCTTACCTCTTCCCTTTCCAGAATGCATGTGGGATGCATTGGAATCTTTGATGGCTTACATTCTGAGAGGTCAAATTTCTTCAGAAGATCTCTGATGTATTTGCTCTGATGAATGTAAGTTCCCTCTGGAGTTTGATTGATCTGAATTCCTAGAAAGAATTTCAGTTCCCCCATGAGGCTCATCTCAAATTCTGCCTGCATACACTTAGCAAATTTTCTTCCAAGAGAAGGATTAGTAGAACCGAAAATAATATCATCAACATAAATTTGACAGACTAAGATGTCATTCTTAACTGATTTACAGAATAGAGTAGTGTCCACTTTCCCTCTGGTAAATTCATTTTCTAACAGAAAGTTACTTAGCCTTTCATACCAAGCTCTGGGAGCTTGTTTCAGACCATATAGTGACTTCTTTAGTTTGAAAACATGTTCTGGATGTTTTGTATTTTCAAAACCAGAGGGTTGGTGCACATAGACTTCTTCTTCTATATAACCATTTAAGAATGCACTTTTGACATCCATCTGATACAGAGTGATGCCTCTATTAACAGCAAATGAAATTAAAAGTCTGATAGATTCTAACCTGGCGACTGGAGCAAAGGTTTCTGTATAGTCTATCCCCTCTTGCTGACTATAACCTTGTGCAACCAGTCGTGCCTTGTTTCTGATGACTTCACCTTGTTCATTTAGCTTGTTTCTGAACACCCATCTTGTTCCAATGACGTTGAATCCTTTTGGTCTGGGAACGAGATCCCATACGTCATTTCTGGTGAATTGATTCAGCTCTTCTTGCATTGCCAGAATCCAGTCATTATCCAGAAGCGCTTCATCAATTGAAGAAGGTTCAATCAGAGACACAAGTCCCATGAGTGTTTCTTCGAAGTTTCTGAAGCTTGCTCTTGTTCTGATTGGATCTTCCTTTCTTCCTAAGATAGTCTCTTCTGGGTGATCCACGCTGCTTCTGGGTAATCTCTTCTGAGGTTGATCAGCAGCTGTTGTAGGATTGCTAGCAGTGCTCCTTTCAGACGTTGAAGGAGTGTCTGTGTTGAGAGCTTCTGATGACTTGTCTTCAGAACCTGTAAATTCAATTTCCATACCTGCAAAAACTTCATTCTGCTTTGACTTTTCAGAGTCAAGCTTATCATCAAAACGAACACTGATTGATTCTTCCACAATCTGTGTTTCTGTATTGTATACTCTGTACCCTCTTGAGCGTTCAAAGTATCCTAACATAATACACTTCTGTGCTTTAGAGTCAAACTTGTTCAAATAATTCTTTGTATTTAACATAAAGCAAGTACATCCAAATGGATGAAAATATGAAATGTTGGGCTTTCTGTTCTTCCACAATTCATATGGAGTCTTTTCCAGAATAGGTCTTATTGAGATTCTATTCTGAATGTAGCACGCTGTGTTTATTGCCTCTGCCCAGAAGATCTTAGCAACGTTTGTCTCATTGATCATGGTTCTGGCCATTTCTTGCAATGTTCTGTTCTTTCGTTCTACAACTCCATTTTGTTGGGGAGTTCTAGGACAAGAGAAATCATGCAGAATGCCTCTGTCATTAAAGAATGACTCAAAATCTTTGTTTTCAAATTCTCCACCATGATCACTTCTGACTTTAACGATTCTAAGATCCTTTTCATTCTGAACTTGGTTACAGAAGGTAACAAACACAGAGTGTGACTCGTCCTTGTGTCTTAAGAACTTTACCCATGTCCATCTGCTATAGTCATCTACGATTACTAACCCATACTTCTTGCCACTGACTGAAGCAGTTTTAACTGGTCCAAATAAGTCAATGTGCAGAAGTTATAATGGCTTAGAGGTAGAAACAACATTTTTAGATTTAAAAGAAGGTTTTGCAAACTTGCCTTTCTGACATGCTTCACACAGAGCATCTGAATTGAACTTCAAATTAGGAAGTCCTCTGACCAGATTGAGTTTGTTAATCTGGGATATTCTTCTCATACTAACATGCCCCAATCTTCTGTGCCAGATCCACTGCTCGTTGTTAACAGACAGAAGGCACTTTACATTCTGACTCTTAAGTTCAGAAAGTTTGATTTTGTAAATGTTGTTTTTCCTCTTACCATTAAACAGGATAGTCCCATCTTTCTGACTAACAGCTTTACATGATTTTTGATTAAAGATTATATCATAACCGTTATCACTTAATTGACTTATGGATAACAGATTATGCATTAATCCATCTACTAGCAGAACATTATTAATAGAGGGAAGATTTCCATTACCTACAGTTCCAGAGCCAATTATCTTTTCCCTCTGATTGCCTCCAAAGCCAACGTGGCCTCCAGGCTTAAGTTCCAGGCTTTGGAACATATGCCTTCTTCCCGTCATGTGTCGCGAGCAGCCAGAGTCCAGGTACCATGACTGGTGTTTCTGACTTGCTGCTAAAGATATCTGCAACATGTATTATTTTATCCTTAGGTACCCAGATTTTCTTGGGTCCTAATTTGTTAGTTTTACCAAAACTCTGGTTGAATTTTGGTTTCACAGAGTGCTTACTGCTAGTGTATTTAATATCATGTGTGTGACCATACACAAAATGTGAATTCAGAGGAGTGTGTTTAATGGTTAAGTCCATGACATTCTTTGGTGTAGGAACCTTACCTTGGTATCCTATTCCTTTCATGCCGTTTCTGCTAACTCCATAGATCATTGAAGCCATTTTGCTTCTATCTATGCTTTTAGCAAGGAACTTCTGGAAACTGTGATCATACTCCTTGATGATCTCATCAGCGTTGCTGGGAGTTTCAGAAATTGGTTCCTTCTGAGAGTTTTGTAAAGTATTTTCTAGTTTTGAAATCTTATTTCTCAGCTCAGAATTCTCCAATTTGAGACTCTCAGTCTTATTAGAGTCAGATTCAAGATTCCTTTTCAGGTCTCTGAATTTAACTCTAATTTGCTGATACCTTTCCAGAATCTCATTAAGGCTTTCAGCAAGTTCAGCCTTGGTAAAATTAACAGCAAAGTTAGGAAATACCTCTTCAGTATCTGATTCTGAGTCTGATTCAGAAGCTTCACTATCTTCTGAGATGTTAGCCATGAGAGCTATGTTTGCCCTCTCATCATCTGATTTTGAGTTAGCTTCGGACGAGTCAGAGTCATCCCATGTAGCCATGAGACTTTTCTTCTTTTCTCTTCCAAACTTCTTTTTGGGCTTTTCCCTCTGAAGCTTTGGGCAGTCACTCTTGTAGTGTCCTTGCTCATTACACTCATAGCAGATGATGTCCTTAGTGTTTGGGTTTTTGCTACTTGAGGAACCTTCAGATCTTCTGTATCCAGAGGAAGAGTCTGTCCTTCTGTATCTAGAAGAAGACTCGTTCTGATCAGATCTTCTGGGATTCCTGAACTTCCTTTGTCTTTGCTTCCACAGTTGATTTACTCTTCTGGAGAGGAGGGAGAGTTCGTCTTCTTCTGATGAGGATCCATCAGATGTTTCTTCAACTGCCTGCAAAACTTTAGACTCAGATTTTTTGTTAGATTTTAACGCTAAAGGCTTACCTTGCTTCTGAGGCTCGTCAGCTTCTAGCTCTATCTCATGACTTCTGAGGGAGCTGATAAGTTCCTCCAGAGTGATTTTGTTGAGATCTTTAGCTAGCTTCAGAGCTGTAACCATTGGTCTCCACTGCTTGGGTAAACTTCTGATGATTTTCTTGACATGGTCAGCAGTAGAGTATCCTTTTGTCCAGAACCTTGAGACCAGCTACCAGAATCTGGAATCTTGAGAACATTGTTTCAATGGATTCAGATTCTTCCATTTTGAACGCCTCATACTTCTGAATGAGCGCCAGAGCTTTAGTTTCTTTGACCTGAACGTTGCCCTCATGCGTCATTCTGAGTGAGTCAAAAATGTTCTTTGCTGTGTCTCTGTTGGAGATCTTTTCATATTCAGTATAGGAGATGGCGCTGAGGAGGATGGTTCTGGCCTTGTGGTGATTCTTGAAGTCACGCTTTTGTTGGTCAGACATTGTTTTTCTATCAATCTTCTGACCGCTTGCATTCACAGGACGCGTGTATCCATCTGTCACCATATCCCACAGATCAACATCATGTGCCAGAAAGAAGCTTTCAATTCTGTCTTTCCAGTAATCAAAGTTTTCTCCATCAAAGACTGGAGGTTTGCCGCTGAATCTGTCTCTGTCCTCATTGTTGTCATTGCTGGTGTGAGAATAGTTTCCTGCCATTGTGTTTTTCTGACGCTGGATCTTGTACTGACACGGTTAAGTGTTTTAGCTCAGAACCAGGCGCTCTGATGCCAATTGAAGTAGTGAAAAACACAAGAAGGGGGGGGGGTTGAATTGTAAAACTGAAAATCAATGCAATGAACAAGATATTTTTATCCTGGTTCGTTTGATCTCAAACTACTCCAGTCCACCCGTCAAGGTGATTTCGCCTCTCTCCAACGAGGTCTTAATCCACTATATTCAACTGAATATTACAAACTGCTTTAACAACTGCTAAAGCCTTCTTGATGCAAACCACAACCCGGTTTGTCAAGGGAACACTTTCTTACAAAGAAGATAAATCTAAGTGTGTGAATGTTTTCTACAAAACTGTATCACAACTGTGATGTATACACTACTTTAAGCTTAGAAACTAGATTGCTAAAACAAAGATTGAGTAAGAGGATGTAGTGTTTAGAAAACTGAGAGAAGGAAGATTATGATCAGCTTTTAGGCGTGTAAAGAGTTGGAGAGCATTAGCCAATTCAATCTTCATAGTCTTGTTTATATAGCACTGAGATTCTTGAACGTTGGAGTAATATTCTTGATTCAATGCTAATAACAAACTTTCCTTATTGAGCAGATCTTGTCTGGAATGAGGCCGTTGGTAATAATACGCTTTCAATGCACAGTACCGTTGCTTACTTAATGCATGTTCTGGCTTGGCTCATTCTGACTCTGCTTAGCTGCTGATGAACTGTTGTTTTCTTTATCAGAGTGTTGAGCGCAGTTCTGTTCATCAAGCTTCAGCATACACGTGAGTTGATCTTCTGATTCTGGTATTCTGATATAGCAACTTCTGATGCTGGTGTCAAGAACCAAATTTCTGATGCTGATTAGGTGTGATCTTGCTTATACCTATCAGAGTATCTGCAAATCAGAACGTAATAATTTAGACAGCAAATAGTTCATACATGAATCATATAAATAATATATCTCACTTTGTTATCATCAAAACTCAAACATAGGGTAGTAGATTCAAACATTGTTCTAACAGCTTAAAATTTGGCATGAGCATTCTTATAGACATATAAGGAACCATGAAATTCACTTGATACCTTAAAAACCCAATCTTCCTTGAGAAAAGTAAAACCCTAGTTGTAGATCCATTGCTTAAGAGAAGAATTGTCTAATCAATTCTTGAGCAACCTTGAGCAAATGAAGACCCTAGATGAATGTCTTGAAGAAAATTGGAGGGTAAATTTTGGGGTACAACAACATATAAACTCACTCTACAAGCGTTTTCAGGTTAAACCAATGCTACCATTGGATTCAGGAGGTCCAAATTAGGGGGACATGATCCCTCTTGGTCTTTAATTCTTGTTATATTTACAGGTTGAGCTTTTGACTCACCAGAGAAGACGACCGGAGCCAGGGCTCCAACGCTTATCTGATATAGCGTTTTAAGAATATATTTGTTTGTTTGTATTCTATAACAAAAAGCTAGCACAATGCAGATGGTTAGAGATGGAGGCTTGTAACATAAGAGGCATGGGTTTGATCCCTACCTTTTGCAATTATTTGGTTTTTTTCCAAGATTTAAACATAGGTTCATAATGTATTGATTCATTCCAATACTTAGACACCAACAAGCACATGGAACAATGGTAGGAGGGCGTGCTTACGGCTTCAAGGGAGTGGATTCAACACACATCCCATGCAATTGGGTTTTTCTTATTTTTCTAACATAATTTTCATTCTTTTTCTTCATTAAGTATTTTTTAGTTAACCATTAACAAACCAAATTTTTCAAAACTATAACAAATTAGGGTTAGGTTTGTAATTAATAATTAAATTTTTGACATATTTTTATTTACTAATTAATTATTTAAATTTTTCTTAATATTAAAATCAATTAGAATTTATGTTTTAATTACTATTATTATCACTTAAATTATTTTCTACAAAAACACCAAAAACCATTAACACTTAGATTCTAGGTCTTTAACATTTTTTCTAAACATTTTTCTTTTTTTTCTTTAAATTCATAGAACAATTGTATATGTCGCACTACCAATGTAATAGCTTAGATTTACATTCCCTTATTTTTCCTATTATGTATCTGCTCCGAGGATGTAATAGCATAGATTTACTTTCCCACAAATTTATATACCTATGTATCTTTCCCAAAGCCATGTAATTGCTTAGGTTTTACCTTCCGCGCTTTAACTTTCTGTATATATTTAACTGCTAGTAACTAGGGTTTGCATGGTAAGATTAAAAACAAATTTAGAAAACCCTAATTTTCAAGATTAAATAACTGAAACTAATACTCTTTGCACACTTCGCACCTCTAGGGTAATCTCCCTTGTTACCTTATTAATATTGGTCACGTCCCTCCAAAGTGGGGATACTTTAGCAAAAGAACCTCGATCAAATCATCATTGTCCCTTTCGAATAAAGATCATAGTTCCTCGATGACCCTTCGAGTTTCCTACAAAATGATCTAGTCCCTTCGATGACCCTACGAACAAAATGATGATAGTCCCTTCGATACAATTGCTAAAGTATCTTTACATGTTACCTTCGGTGACCATACGATGACCCTACGCATGTCCCTTCACATCCAATAGATATGATTATCTACCAACTAATGGTATGGATAATACTATCTCCAAAGGAGAAGAAAAATAACAAGAAATACCTTATTAGTGGGTAAGACTCCTAGTTGCTTGCTCACAACGTGTTCAAAAATACATTTTTAAAACAAATAAATATTTTCAAAAAAACACTTTGTATACATTCTTGAGGACTGATACAAGAATTATTACAAAGTTAGCCTTACATTGGCATTTCGAAATATTTTCAAACAACTCACACACACAAAGCAAGTTTTTTAAAAGTGAGCTAAGCAATTAAGATCTCGTAGATAACTATGGATTAAAAGGGTGCTAACACCTCCCATTTTCATAACTTACCCCCCGAACTCAAAATCTATCAAAGGTCTTTCCTGTTCTTTTCACCTTTCCTAAATATTGGATAAAAGAAAAATCGATGGTGACTCTTGCCAACTGCAACATTTGCGATAAACCAAAAAAAGTCAGTTCTCCCACCGTATGATAGGTAGTACATTCCTGGGGAAAATACTGCAAAAATAAATTACAATTCAGAGAAAATCTTGAATTTTGATCCAACTCTTAACTTCCCGGGGAAAAAATCATTTATGTTATGTTAGAAAGAAGAGAGCTTCGCCGGGGATAGAAACTTTCTCGTGCAGAATTTCTTGGCGAAGATAACTTCTACTAGGGAGTATAAAAATTATTAAATAAAAAGAATTCTACTTAGACCACACTAGGGATAACACCGCCGGGGGGTAAAAAATCTTCACTTGGGGAATAAATAAACATCCTGGGATAGAAACTCTACTGGGGATATCTCAACAAAATCTTCTATCGCCGGGGATGAAAGTGTTATAACTGGCAGTCCCATGTACACCACACTAGGGAGACAAGACACTTGCTCCACTAGGGAAAGAAAACTTGCTTTACTAGGGAAAGAAAACCTGCTCCATTGGGGAATTATAGATAAGTTAACTCAGGTAGGTCCTCGAAATTCGACTTCAACTGGGGATAAAGACTACCTCTTACACTGGGGAGCCTAAAACTATTAGATGGTAACATCAACACTGCCCGTTGCACTGGGTGTAGCCATCTCTGCAAGATTAAAGTCGGGAAGGATTTTTGTACTGGGGAGGAGAAATCACTTCATTGGAGATGATGGTCATCCTCATGAGGATGCCAAACCATAATCTCCCATAGGTAAACATGAATATGTTCGAGAAACTCTGATATAAGTAGGTCGTATAGGAGAGATAGTGTCCATACTTCATGGGGATAATGAGTGCGAACCTCATTGGGAAAGCCACATAATATCGAATTCAAGGGGAGTATATCAAGAATCTCCAGTTGGTGAATAAAACATTTCTTCTGAGAAAACTTGGAGAGAAATAGACTGCACTAAGAAGGAGGAATTATACTCGGACGAGAGTACATTTTTACTGGGGATGAATGATTTTGTCTTGAGTAGATGTGAGCATTCATTGGGGA
This sequence comes from Vicia faba, assembly GCA_948472305.1. Lineage (NCBI taxonomy): Eukaryota > Viridiplantae > Streptophyta > Magnoliopsida > Fabales > Fabaceae > Vicia > Vicia faba. The sequence continues at coordinate 886,296,538 of OX451737.1, forward strand.
AATTGAACCCCATTCTACATGAATCCTTATGTCATCCGCATACATAACCTTCTTGATTCATTTGCTAGTATGTTTCTTGCCATAAAAGATCAATAGTACTTGCAAAAAGGGAAATTGTAGCAATATGCCCCATGTGTGTAATGGAAACCTCTGTTGAGAAATAAATAATTTGAACCATTGACCACTGCGATGCAAGATTACAACTTCAACATGTCAACTCTGAGGAGAAACGCCACTGAAAAGTGGACTTTGGAGAGTGTAATTTCAACACATCCCTGAATCAAATTGTCCCTTGGGATAATCAATCTTCCATCTGATGCTCATTGTGAAAGCTTGCTTGATGTTTAAGCACTTGTTCATATGCAAAAAATGTTTATTCTGAGAATGATAATTCTAATGCAAAGCTCATGTTTGTCTTGAAGTTTAAAATTTTTTATTGAAAAGATTACATAAAAAACTTTTTTGTATGAAAGAAAGTAAAAAGATGGAGTAACACCAACTCGAATTTTTTTAGCAAGCTTCCTAGGAGTCAGATTACTGTACTCTTGTTATAGTCTTTCTTTTTAATTAACCCTTGCTTCAGTTAGTATTTTTAAGGTTTGTAACGTGGTCTGGTTCATTGTTTTAGAAAAAAGGATTTAAGGCTCAAAATATTTGGTGTCCACTCATTCTCCATGATGTTCTCTAGTCCTACGTTCAAATAAACCAATGCGAGAACTCATCTCTCTAGAGGAGCTTAAGATAGTTGAGGAATCACTGAGGTTTTTTAGACATGGCAATCATTCACCTCTTTCATTCCGGGTGTTTGATCACACGACTTTGTTCTTTACTGAGGATTTTTATCTGGTAATCCTGTTTCTCTTTTTCGCGCTTTTTACTTTCCCTAAATTTTTCCTGGACAAATTCTTTTTGAATTTTGACTCTGAAGCCTAGCGGGATGCCCTAACTTTTGCATAAGCGAATTGTTTTCCAAGTTTCGACTTAATGGGGCCTTTTGTCTCTTTCTTTTTTCATTTCCTTTTATTCCCTTTTGAATAATTCATTGATCTTCATGTCGTTTTTGATTTATTGGAAGTGATTGTGATTGTGAGTCCTTGGTAGATGAGGGATAACCATTATTGTATCCTCATCTTTGACCTCCTGACATGCGAGAGATACCCATTGGGATATCATTATCTTTGATGCATGCTGCTAATAGATGAGGGTTAGCCATTGCGGTTCCTACTTTCCTCATCCTTTTGATGGATAACCATTGTTGTTTCTTTAGATGCACACTATTGATAAGTTCTGAACATTTTATCGGATTAACTGAAATCTACCCTGCCGCGGGTTAAATGTGAGGGTTTTTTTCTAATAAGAAAAGAAACTCCCACTTCAAGGCTCAAAGGGGTTGATGAGGGTCTATCTCCCTTATGTCTTCGGTGTTTGGGAATTTGAAACAATGCATGTACATCGTCAGCAGAGTTTTACTCAAAAGCTAACCGTTTGAGATTATATGTATATTTCTCATTATCCTCCCTCCAGAGGCTTTACTTTATCAAACAAGAGTTGAGTATCAAAAAGCAAAGAAAACATTAATGAGTGAGTATGAATGGATTAAATCAAGACAAACATACTTAATGCATTATGATCAGTATTCAAAGATAAGCAAGATTTGCATATAAAAAGGTATTGAACCAAACAAGAAAGATTACAAATGAGAATGCAAATGTATTTTGACATTGCCATGTTAAGGAGACTAGTCTCTGTATGGACTTACTTCTCCAAAAGACGCACTTTGTAATCTCGACTAGCACTGTTAAAGGAGACTTCGAATCTGACCGGATGGTACGAAAGTGATGACCTTTTGCACTAAGCAAACCTTACACTTCATCTTTGAATGGTTTACAACCCTCAGTTGAATGGCCAAGTGCCCCAACATGATAATCACAAAGGATATTCCTTCCAAATATGTGATGAATACTTTATCAAGAAAACTTGCATAAACTGCATCACAAAGTATCTTCTATCATAGAGAAGAAATGCCAACCATCTTCTACTTTGAGGTATTTTCTTTCTACACAATGACAGGTGTCTGAGAACTCGATATCTTTAGATTTCACCATGTTTTCACTAAGAATGTCCTTAGGCCTTGGGTACAGGATTCTGTTCCAATAGGAAACTCATGCTGGTCGCACCCAAGCCTTTTTCGCTCATTTACCGGTACCCTTCTTATTAAAAAAGACTAACAATACCTGCAAAAATGGAGATCATAACAACATGCCCTGGGTGTGGGATGGTTACCTTAGCCATCATCTCAAACACCTGAAACTTTAGGCAATTTTCAGTTATTGACATCATGTGCTATAAAGCTTTAATGTTTTAAACATAAAGTTTATCAAAAATGCTGGACGTCTTTTTGCAAACAAGACGGAAAAAATGAAAACACTTTAGCTTGAGAAGTATTGTCATCCAGAATATCGATATGAGGGAGCGGAAAATCATATTTAGCGCTTGCTCTGTTCAAGTCCCTATAATCTACACACATTCTCACTTTACCATCCTTTTTTGACACTAGTACAATATTCGCCACCCACAGTGGATAGGCAACAACCTTTAAGAAACCCGTATCAAACTATTTTTAAACCTCCTCTTTGATCTTCTTAGACATTTTAGGATGAGTTCTTTGAAGCTTTTGTTTAACAAGAAGACACTCTTCTCTATGAGGAAGTTTGTGTACAACAATATATGTATCCATCCCAGGCATGTCTTCTTTATACTAAGAAAATATATCCACATACTCCCAAAGCATTTCAATCAATCTCCTCTTGATACCATCTTCTAAAGCAGCCCCAATCCTTACTTCTCTTGGGACCTCTTTGGTACCCAAGTTAATCACTTCAACAATCTCTTGGTGCGGCTGAATAACCTTTTCTTCTTGCCTCAACAATCTGGATATCTCTTTAGGAAGTTCACAATCTTCTTCAGCTTCTTCATTGGCTTGATAGATTGGACTTTCAAAGTCATAATAAGCCATAACACAATCGTTTCTGACATGATCTGATATTAGTAGGGGATAAGATCTGCATGATTGTTTTTATTTTTATTTTAGTTTCAGATTAAAAAATAGAGAAACAAAAAAAAAAGAAATTACATTGCAAATACTTTTTAAAAAAGAAAGATAGGGAGCAAAATATTTTGAATGCAAAAAGACGTCCTTTATTAATGATAAATTTGAAATGAAAAACATCATGGCCCTACAGCATGTTCACTACGTCTTGGGAAGAATGTAGGAATTATTGCATGATGAAAAATAAAAGAAAATTACTCTTTATAATGGGTGACTTCGATGACGTCTTAAGTAAACCAATTAGCAAGCTCTTTACCCATAACGGTAGGATGAATCCACTTATCCATTTCGTAATCACTATCCCCTTCCTCGCTCACAGCATGAACCTCTCCATGGATAACACCACCACTGACAACTGAATTGGAGGAGGGATACCTTGAACCTTGAGAGGAGCGGCAATCGACACGTATTGTCTAGCCAGAAAGCCTAAGCCTTTTTTATCTGTCTGTATGGGGAGACTCAGCACTCTGCCCCAGCCTTCAGGATGACTAGACTGAACAACTGCTTGTGCTTGACGGTAAGATGACATGGAGGTTTCTGGCTTCTTAACCTCTTGGCAAGAAGTTCAGACAACCTGTACAATTTTAAATGCTTGACACAGAGTCTCATGTATTTCACCTTCCACCTAAACATCGTGAAAGGAACTCAAGTGACTGAAAATATAATCTTCCTCACCATAAATGGTGACCACCTTTCCATTCAATAAGAACTTCAACTTTTGATGCAGGGTGGAAGTGACAGCATCGGCCCCATGAATCCACGGACGGGCAAGCAGACAACAATAAGAAGGATTAATATCCATAATGAAGAACGTTGCATAGAAAATTTAGGGACCTATCTTAATAGGCAAATCAACCTCCCCGAACATAGTTCTTTTAGACCCATCAAACGCTTTGGCAATCAGATCACTTGGCCTTAGCACGACCCCTTCATAGTTAAGCTTCATAAGAGAAGACTTAGGCAGCACATTGAGAGAGGAACCTATGTCAACCAGAACATGGGATATAGTGGTCTTTTCAATCTCCATGGAGATGCGCAGCACTTTAATGTGCTTCCTCCCCTTAGGGGGTAAATCAAAATCTATAAATCTGAGTCTATTACTCGCAAAAATACTATTCATAATCCCTTCAAATTGATTCACTGAGATCTCTTGAGGAACAAAAGAAGTCCCCAATAGCTTCATTAATGTATTTCTATGAGATTCAGAAACTCTGAGCAAAGCAAGAATTGAGATTTTTGAGGGCGTTTGACTCAGCCGATCAATAATATTGTAGTCACTTTTCTTTATGTACCTCATCAATTCAGTCACATATTTAGCCATCTCGGCATCCAGAGTAGAAGTAGGAGGATTTTGCCTTGGTTTTACACCATTAACCATAATCTGCTTATCCTTAGCCTTAGCCGCGACATCTGTGCTACTTTCAAATTTATCAGGTGGTGAGAAGATTCGATCACTACGGGTTATCCGACTCTCACTAACAAAATCATACACTCCAAGGGATAGCTTTATCACTTACGTATGATACCGTGAGAAGTACCAGTGACTTTTTCATAGGAATTGGGATTGTAACAGGCACATGAATCATCTTTGACTTGACTAGAATAGTTATTACATCAACTTCATCATCACTATCCTTAGGCTTAACAAACCTGCGATCAAAATGGAGAATTCCTTTGGTAACCAAATATTGAATCACATCCTTCAACAATTGACACCCTTCCGACTGAATCAAACAATGTGCACAGTCCATGTCACAACACAAGAATACACCCTTTTGCGACAACTGTCTTTTCACAAATGAGAGGGGTGTAGTCAGCTGATTGACATCCATAACCAAATTCAGATTTTCATCTTCAATGATAGCGTTGATAGTGGCGCCTCCATGAGGAGGTAAAGGTTGATTAGTAATATTAGGTGCTGGGCCAAAGTTAATTTCCTGGGAGTCCAACAAATCCTGCACTTTATGTTTAAAGTCATAACAATTTTCAATGGTATGGCCCTGTCCACCGAAATGGTAGTCACATCTAACATTTGGATCAAAACTAGCTGGTATCCTTTTAGGATCAATCTTCCACGTACGTAACTCAACCAAATTCAACTCAAGCAACTGAGATAACAACTCTGCATATGACATGGGAAGCACATCAAATTTCCTAGGAGGCGGTCTCGGCTTCTGCTGGTTTCCCTATCTAGGCACATATGCTTGTTGTTGAGGTGTAGCAACTGGAATTGTAACAACGAAAATTTGGGGATCGGATCCTTGATAAGCCTTCCCTTTACCCTTTGGGGATTGGATCGGCAATTTGGGGATTGGCTTTAGTCTCTTTTTTATTTTGGAAACCCTCAAAAGACTTTTTGGCATTGCCACTATTAGTTCTGAAGGCATCCTGAATCTTTCCAAGGTTGATTCCAACCTCAATTCTTTCCCCATATGTCACCATTTAGCGAATGAATTAGAAGTACTACAACTCTTGTAATACTGCCCCTGTAAAGTACCAGTGAACATATCCACCATTTCACGCTCCATCATAGGGGGGTTAAACCCTAGCAGCCATCTCATGCCACCTCTGAGCATATTCTTTAAAGGATTCATTTTGTTTCTGAGATAAATTTTGCAGTTGGGTTCTCGTGGGTGCCATATCAGTATTGTATTGGTAGTGTTGGACAAAAGCTTCAGGCATCTCTCTCCATGTACAAATACGAGTACCATCCAATTGCATATACCATTCAAGTGGTCCACCAATTAAACTGTCTTGGAAAAACTACATAAGAAGCTTTTCATCATTAGAATACGCGGACATCCTCCTCTAGTAGGATTTGACATGCGTCCTAGAACAAGAGGTGCCTTTGTATTTGACAAAGTATAACACTTTGAATTTTGGAGGAATCTTCACTCTCGGGACCAAACCCAAATCAGACATGTCAAGGCCCATATCACCCTGATTCTCAAACACCCGCATACGCAACTTTTTGTTAGCTTTAGTTAGCTCATCAACATGAGACATCTAGTCATCATAATTATCCTCTTCAAGTTGACAAGAAGGAATATACACAGGACTTGGTTAAACAAACGATTGCTCATTATGCTACCGAGTAGGAGTGGGCGGAGGTGGATAATTTCCCACAACTTGGACCACAGGTATGCCTTGATTACCAGCAGGATTACCAAGGTTCACAGCTTGCCTATTTTGAAGATTTAGACCAACATTTGCATTCAGATTCTCATTCTGAGTGCCACCTGGGTTTCCATTCTCATTCTAACCACCATTCTAGTTCTGAGCACCTTGGTTGCCATTCAAATTCTGAGCACTATTCACATTCTTCCCACCAGGATTATCAGCTGGACTATTAACAATAACCCCTCGAGGATTGACAATCAAAGTCTCATTCCTATTATTCAGTCTCAACAGGCCTCACTATCAAGGCTCTCATCTCTTCCTGTTGAGGGGCCATGTTTTGGATAATCTTCATCAGTTGTTCCACACGAGTGTTCATCTGGACACTATAGCAACAACATCTGCCAGAACTTGTTCAATTTGTCTTTTGGAAGTACTCCGAGTGTTGTAACGGTGCGAGTTTGCGGCAGAAATTTCTAAAAAGAAAACCCAGATTGAAGATAAGAAAACCTGGGTGTTGTACCCCAAAATTTTCCCTCCCATATTCTTCAAGATTTGCCAAGATCAAGCTTCAAAATCTCTAAAGGGTTGCACAGTCCAAATGCCTCCTAACATAGTCAAAATTAGGGTTTTAGTTCTGGCAAAGAAATTGAGGTTTCCAAGGGTCCAATAAAGTCCCACATGCCTACATACATTGTCAAGCATCCATATGCCAAGTTTCAAGACTCACAGCATCAAATTGCACAATCAAAAACCCTAAATGCTCCACAGTCAACTGCAGGGGCAAAATGGTCATTTGACAGTCAAAAGTCAAAAATTTTGGTCAACATCTTATTTTTAAGCCACAAACATCATTTGATCAATTCTTGATCATGATTCTCAAGGCATGGCTTAAAAAGTCTCAAGATGCAAAAGTTTCCATTTTTGGACAGTTGAAAAAGTCAACTGCAAATTGACCAGGGCATAACTTCTTCATGGTTTATCAGAAAAATCTCATCCAAATCTCATTTTTAAGAGAATGACATTTCCTATAACTCATCTTCACACTTCAAGTCCAATAAATGCTCTCACAAAAAGTTATCAATTTCAACATTATAGGTCATTTTCAAAAGTCAACAAAAGGCATTTTAAGTCAAAGACCATAACTTGAAATTGGTAAATCAAAATGACATGGGACCAAAGGCATTGGTTAGAGGACTTCAAGACCTTTCCAAAATGTCCAAGAACATGATCAAAGCTTAAAAATTGAGCAAGATATGCCTTGTGGAAGTTGGGAAATGTTTGGGAATTTTGAAAAGTCAACTTTGCATAAAAGGCTTCAAAAATGCTAATGGGCCTCAATTTCTTCCATGAATCATTACCCAAAGGCCATGCACGACCCATTGACCTCCAAGGGAGTTATTTTCTCATTTTTGATTAATTATTTGAATTTTTATTATTATTAATTCACTTAATTAAAATTAAATATGAAAAAATAGCAAATAATACCTTTCAAATCTTTTTGTGCAGAGAATTCACTCATTATGTGCTCAATATTTTGTGCATCATTCAAAAAGGAAAGATTCTACATGATTGACAATGATTGGCATAAAAAAGGATTGAAAAAGATTGGATTTTATATGATTGGAAATCAAATATCAAAAACATGAATGCATGGATTATGGGCTGGTTTTCTTAACCTAATTCACTCACTTACTTATGCACAAGTGAAACCTATTCCATTAGACACAGAAGCTACGCTCAAAACCATAGAACAAAAGTGCATTTTTTCACAAAAAAGTAAAACACTGAAATCCTAGTTAGAGGGCGATTCAAGGCTTGAAAAGTATCCCAAGACATTGCTGGACCATCAAGGAACGTGTTGCAATCAAGAACACACCTCCAGACCTCAAGAATTGGTAGAACAGTGTGGCACTTTTCATGAACTTTTCAATTATCGTGTTTCAATTTACATGCATTTTTCATATGTTTTAAATGTTGATTCACACTAATATGAACGTTCTGAAGCTAATGGTACCCTTGAATTGAACTAACCATGCTTGTATAAGAATCTGCCATTAACACTTTCTAGGGTTTCAGAAGCTTGGATTTGGGGGTTTTCACATATGGTAAAATCAGACCTTAAAACCTATACCAACGAATTCGTAGCAACAAGACGAATGGAATCCACACCTCGCGCTTTTTTTATAATTGCCCATGCTCTAATCGTTATTTTTGTGCATTGCAGTTAGTGGGGGTTTAAAACCCCCGCTATTTGTTTCATAATTGCAGGAAAGAGGAGGAAGAAGGTGGACGTGTCTCATGATGACTGGAGCATTTGAATAATAGCGCGCTTTTTCTTGTTTCATACCATTAACGTTGTTTTCCATTATAATAATTATCTTCCACTAATATAACAAAGAAACGCGTTAGTTCAACTGGTTGGTGAGTTGTCATGCAGGTACTGGGACCTGGGTTCGATTCCCAGGTCCCCCCATATTCTCAATAATTTTTGTTATAACATGTTCATGTGCAGTTTCATTCAAAACGTCCTACCATATGTCCCAACGCCCAAGCTTGCCACCTACGCATGATGGTCCATCTGAAGGCTATGAATGGAGGTCCACCATGTACGCTGGTCAACCATGCCATACGTAATCCCAGAAAGTCAAAAAGGCCTTGGTTTCTAATGGGCCTGAACTTCTCAATAAACCTCCAAAAGGGGCAGACACCCCTCCTTGTTTGTATTTCTTCTTTTAATTTTCTTTCCTTTTATTCTTTTCAATTATTCTTTTTAATTGTTTTCTTTAATTTCATAAATTAATTTTTTTTACAGTATAAAATACAGAAAAAACTAAAAATATGTTTATTTAATATTTAATTCATTAATATTTTTGTAAATAAATCTTTAAACCATTAATTTAGTAAAATTAGGTTTTCAATTTTAATCTTTTCTTAAATAACTAAAATATATAGAAATTAGGGTTTTTAGCATTTCTATCCTTTTTCTTAATAAATAACTTTTTCTTATTATCATTATTATTAATTACTAATGTATTTTTGTAAATAAATATGTATATTAAATAATTAGTAAATTAGGTCAAACTTGAATCTTTTTCATTAATAATTAAAAACAATTTAGAATTAGGGTTTCTCTTCAATTTTAATTTCTTATTCCATTAAAAACTCAAAAAACCTAAAAAACATTTCTTTTCTTTAAATAATTAATTAACTTTTAATTTCAATTTAATTACAAAAGGGTCCAACGCCCTCGAACGTTCCATTTTTTATTCTTTTCGCGAATTTATTCTTATTTTCCTTTTTAATATTATGTAATTGCTCAAGCCTTGTAATAGTAATTAGGAATTTATTTTACTTTCTGCATTTTTATCAAACGGGTCTTTGTTAATTTGGCGATGTATAGACCCGCGCCTTGTAATAGCGTAGGATTTTACTTTCCGCATTTAATTTCCGCACTCTTAAAATCCTAAACTTTGCATGAAAGAATGTATGGCCAAAAATAAAAACAACACGTAGCTCATGATACAATGACAAGATAAAACATAACTGAAAATAACACACAAATTCACACACCACTCTTAGGGTACGCCTCACTGTTGCCTTGCCTTCGAAACGTGGTCGTCAAGTATAGGACGTTTTAGTAAGTCCTTATGTCCATGATCCAGTTGCCTCAAAACAGTTGCCTCGAAACAGTTGCCTCGAATAGTTGCCTCGAAACGGTTGCCTCGGAATAAAAAAGGATCAATGGCATAAGGGTAGCTTCTAAGGTGTCCTAAATGTTGCTTCGGTGACCACACTGTCCCTACAAACGAATTGACCCGAACACCTCCAACAGTGGTGCTACCTACCTCTCAATGGTGGGATGGCACTACCTTAAGGACATTTACACAGCTTAATTCCTTAGGGTAGGTAGACGACTCATAGATACTTGCTCTAATTCAAAAACAAATCAAAACTCTTTTCACACCGACACTTTTCAAAAAGCTTTCAAAACAATTTTTCAAACACTCTTGAGGACTGATACAAGAGTCGATCTGAAATTTTAAACGAAACTTTTTCAAACCCACTCACACTTGAAAAGCAAACACTTTTGAAAACACAATGAGCAAGTATCTAAGAGCCCATGGATAACCATGGATAGAAAGGGTGCTAATACCTTCCCTTTCTATAAATCTACCTCCCGAACCGAGAAACGTTCTCATAAGGAATTTTGCTGTGCTTTTGTCCTGTCCATGTTGGAGAAAATAAAAGACGGTGGCGACTCTTGCTTCCACGACATTTCGCGAACCAGCGTTAAACAGTCAGTTCCAGATCCACCGATCACAGAACTGGCGACTCTGCTGGGGATAATACTCTTAAAGTGAGGTGTACCTTAGGACTAAGATCACTTGTGTTTTCAATTGTCTGAATTGTTTGCTTTAAATTGTGGGCCTGTCTTGGGAGTTCTATAGATCCTAACCCTGATCTGGGGGATACCTTCTTAGAAAGTAGCAACAAGGCTGTGAGGGAACTGTGCGGGGTATACCGACATGGTTGAAGCAGTCTGCTACGTTGATGTGGCACTTTGGTGTGTACCGGTAACCCTTGAGTCCAGTCAAGGAGAGTACGGGGCCACCACGTGGTGTCGTGAAGCATCAACTGACCTTAGGAACCTTAATTGAACCATCTTGGCCTCTTTAGGGTAGTGAGATAACTGACTTTGGTGCAATCCGAGGTTGGTTGATACTCGATACTACACTCAATTGAGGGTTGTTTTCTTGGAATATTTCGGTCGCCAGTTCAGTGGCTAAATCGAAACGATGAACAATGAAAACAGTCCAGTGATATTGGGACCCTTAGAACCCGGTTACTTCTGATAGGACAGGTTGAGCCCACCAACTTCAAGAGGGTAATACCCAGACCCCATGCTGGACTAAACTCTAAGGGCTCTCTGTGTGACTTGTGTGCCTTCGAACTTGACTATTCGCATGCTTGTTACCTAACACATGAGTTTCTTGCAGGTTTTGTTTACAGTCCTTAATTGGGACTCATTACAGGACCTACTTACATCCCCCATGCATAGCATGACATCATACCATCATACCATTACATATATCCTACATAAGGACTAATCCATTTCAAGGATCTCAAGGGTCTGTGATGCAGGTCATGATGAACCAATTGTCTAGCAAGGGGCAAAGGGGATTTATTTTCCTCTAGCCAAGGTTGTTGGAGATCAAAACATGATACCTTGAGTCAGGGGCTATGACCCACTTGACATGGTGAGCTTTGACTCTCGAAGAAGGTTCCCCTAGCCAAAGTTGTTTGGAAATCAAAACAAGGATGATGACTTGAGTCAGAGGCTATGACCCACTTGATATGGTGAGCTTTGACTCTTGAAGAAGGTTTCCTCTAGCCAAGGTTGTCAGGGGCTATGACCCACTCGATATGGTGAGCCTTGACCCTTGAAGAAGGACTCTCAGCAACACGAAGTTCCTTCAATCAAGCTATAAATTCAAATGCTAACGAAATTCTTGTTTACCCCGCGAGATCCTTGAAAACATTGCATGCATAGATACACATCATTGCATAACAGGTACCCTTGGTACAGGTCACTTACCATCTTCGCTGTTTATTTCAGCAATGGCTTCCTAACAAGACAACCAGGATCTTCATGCTCAAGAGACTCAGTTCAGGGAGATCTTTCTAAGCCTATCCAAGGGGCAGGAAGAGTTAAGGACACTCCTCATGGGGACTTTGGCCAGGAACAAGGCTGAAGATGACAAGGACGAACGGTTGAAACGTCTACAAGCTGAGGTAGATACAATGAAAACCCAGATGCTGGGGCAGAGGGCTCTCATCCAAGGTTTAGCTCAGGAACAAGAAGAGTTGAGGACCACGATCAGTCAACTCCACCAAGACAGATCCAACATGAAGCAACCAGTCCAAGTCAGGGACCAGGTCTTTGATCAGCTTCCGAGAGGACAAGAATCTGGTATGGTGAAGAATAGAACTCTCCAAATTGCTACCACTTCACAAGCCCAACATCAACCTCGCCCAGAGCAACAGGTTGATCAGAGTAAGCCAAGCAGGTCCAAGAGGCAATTCACCCAGCTTAACATGCCGTTGTTTCAAGCTCTACAACACCTGCTGAGGTTGAATCTGATTACACTAAGGGCTCCTCCCCGGAACCCCAACATCTCTGCTCCTAACTATCATCCCAATAGGAGGTGTGCATACCACTCTGATAGTCTTGGACATGACATTGCCGACTGCTGGGCTCTGAGGAACAAGGTCCAGGATCTGATTAATGAAGGAGTAGTGGATTTCACTCAAGTGGGTCAGGCTGAATGCTCCTGCCATCCCTACAGGATTCACCATTTGAAATAACAAGTCCTGAAATGAGAAGACTTTTTGTTCATTAGGATTTTTCAAGTTGTATTTTTCTTTTTGTTCAAACAATTATCATGTCAAACTCTTTTATTCCATTAATGCATCGCATATGTCTGTTTTGGAATTAATACAATTGTTTTCATTATATTCAAAATTGCTTTCATTTTTCTGCGATGATCAAACTCTCGGTTAATAATTCTAAGCCTCTTGAGGGAGGATGACGAAAACGATACCACAATCTACAGTATGCTTTTGAACAGACCCCGCTAAGGAAGTACAGGCATTGTTTCAATTCCTAAACACTGGAGTTATAAGGATGATAATCCCTCGTCAACCCCTTTGAGCCAAAGAAGTAGGAGTTTTTCTTTTCAAAAATTAAAACCCTTAATCATAACCTGGGGCAGGGTAGTCTTCTCAGTTGATCCAAGTGCACAACGAATAGCACCAAAAAGGTCCTTACAAAACAAAAGAAGACAGTGATGGTTCCAGGCAGGCAGTCATTATATCTCAGAAATAAAAGCCCAATAAGTCAAAACCTATGAAGGAGACTTACAAAACTGGGGCATCTTGCTGACTGTAATCGCAAAAGAAGCAGTTCAGGCAAAAGGCAGGGATAACAAAAAAAAAAAAGAGGTCCTACAAACCCTCAACAAAAAAGGAAATGACTGCCTAATCGAAATAAATTATCAATATCCGAACCATCACTAGAATATCAGAGCAAAGACTCAAACAAGGTCTAACGCACGATTAGCTGAGTTTAGGATTGAAGAACATCACGAAGAACGGGTGGGTACAAATAAATTTGAGCCTTTATCCTTTATTTCTTAAACCGTGAACCAGGCCACGTTATAACTCTTAAAAAGTCCTAGCTGAAGCATGGGTTAGTTTGAAGGCATATTGTTACGAAAAGTATCCTGACTCCTTAAGGCTTGCTGTAAAATGCTGAGTTGACATCACAGTTTACAAAATTCACTTGCTTTTATTGAAAAATGCATTTTCAAAAATTTCAAGACAGACATAAGCTTTGCATTCTTAAGATAACATTGTTTGCATATGATTATTTGTTTGAACAGCAGAGAACTTTGTGCAACGAATATCCGATGAACGAAGGTCTTTTCAACAAAAGAGTCACCTCCAGTGGAAGAAACACTTCCAATCAAGGGGCATGGCATGATCAGTGTCCATCATCTGGGGCAGTCCAGCCAAGATTCGGAGAATCTCTCAAAAGGCCAACCAGCTTGGGGCAAATCTCCATCTGGATCACCTGGGGCATTCCGACAACGAATCTTGCCTGATCAGACATCTTCTAGTGGTACGGCAATGCAATACTACTGACAGGGGCACCTCCCTACATCCTGAAAGCATGGACATAGTCGAAAAAATACTACGCAAAATCAAAGACCCGCTAAGTTGACACACCTAGGCAAAAATAAGGGCTTCCCGGCGAACCAAAAGGGTTCGGGCAAAATAAGGGATGAAAATGAAAAAAATCTGTACACCCGGCAAGTCAAAAACCTGAAAAGGCGGCTTGGGCAAAAAAGGGTATCATGATGGACTGAAAACCCGAAAGGGCGGTCCAGGCAAAAATTAGGGATCAAAGTGTACGACTATGTCCTGGCATCTTGTCACATGTCTACCAGAAGATTTGTCAATTACCTTCATAGGTATCTTCTCCCATAGAAACAGGGGCAATAATGAGTTGTCTAAGCAATCTAATGGCTCTGTCCACCAAGGTACCAAGATAAGTTCGGCTGAAGAATGTAACCAAGATGTCTTAATTCCCTAGAGAGTAAGACAAGAATCAGCTACATTCTCCCAAGCAGTTGGTCTCCCATCAGCCCTAAAAGGCACAGTATCTCCAGCAAGTCAGCAACACTCTCCCCAAGTAGAGTCAGCTTACTGTCAGCCTTAAGGAAGTTTGATTATCCCTCGAAGATCTCAACATTCCCCAGCGGAGTATACAGACATTCCTAAGCAAGCATCCCCGGCAGTCTTGATCTAAGATTGTTCCCCGGCGGAATACCAGACATCAAGTAAAGCCACTTCCCCAGTGCAATCTCAGAAGTTTCCCCAGGAGAACTTAATCAATCTCCCCAGCAGGTCTTGAAGCTTATCCCCAGTAGATTCTGGAAGCTTACCCCTGCAGAGCATGAACGCTCCCCTGGCTTTATTCAAAGGTTATTTCCCCACCAGGATATAACTGGGTTATCCTCAGCTAATGGCCACGGAAAGATCGTCCTCGGCGAAGTCTTCCTATCCCCAGTGGAGTTCATCAGATCTTCCAACAAAGCTCTTCAATGGTATCCCCAACGGAGTATCATCAACATCTCAGAAAAGTGCCTCTTTCCCCACAGAGCATTACCCGCAGAGTATTCTATTCGCCAAGTTCATTCCCCAACGGAGTCATCTTCTCCTACCGGTATTCTTGCAACTACCATCCCCAGCGAAAACGAAGAACTCTTTTCAATATCAGCCCAGGATTTAGCTCCCGACATTCGTCAAGGATTTATTTTCCTAGACGAAAATACATTCATAAACATCACATTGTCATACATTATGATACATGCATACACGAATCATATCACCCCAATCTCATTTATTTTTGAGAACATCATGACATCATGCATGTCATACATTATGACATTGCATACAACTAACTCGTTACTTTTTCAGGAAAGAACGATCAACAGATAAAAGTCTTTACCTTTTGAAGTAGAAGACGTCTAAGATTCCTTCATCATTCTACTGAGGTTGAAGTCGCCTAAGATTCTCTCACCATTCTGCTGAGGTTGAAGTCGCCAAAGATTCTCTCATAATTCTGCTGAGGTTGAAGTCGCCTAAGATTCTCTCATCATTCTGCTGAGGTTGAAGTCGCCTAAGATTCTCTCATCATTCTGCTGAGGTTGAAGTCGCCAAAGATTCTCTCACCATTCTGCTGAGGTTGAAGTCGCCTAAGATTCTCTCATCATTCTGCTGAGGTTGAAGTCGCCTAAGATTCTCTCATCATTCTGCTGAGGTTGAAGTCGCCAAAGATTCTCTCATCATTCTGCTGAGGTTGAAGTCGCCTAAGATTCTCTCACCATTCTGCTGAGGTTGAAGTCGCCAAATATTCTCTCATCATTCTGTTGAGGTAGTAATCGTCCAAGGTTCTCTCATCGTCTCGTTGAGGTAGTAATCGTCCAAGGTTCTCTTATCGTCCCGTTGAGGTAGTAATCGTCCAAGGTTCTCTCATCGTCCCGTTGAGGTAGTAATCGTCCAAGGTTCTCTCATCGTCCCGTTGAGGTAGTAATCGTCCAAGGTTCTCTCATCGTCCCGTTGAGGTAGTAATCTTCCAAGGTTCTCTCATCGTCCCGTTGAGGTAGTAATCGTCCAAGGTTCTCTCATCGTCCCGTTGAGGTAGTAATCGCCCAAGGTTCTCTCATCGTCCCGTTGAGGTAGTAATCGTCCAAGGTTCTCTCATCGTCCCGTTGAGGTAATAATCGTCCAAGGTTCTCTCATCGTCCTGTTGAGGTAGTAATCGCCCAAGGTTCTCTCATCATCCCGTTGAGGTAGTAATCGCCCAAGGTTCTCTCATCGTCCCGTTGAGGTAGTAATCGCCCAAGGTTCTCTCATCGTCCCATTGAGGTAGTAATCGTCCAAGGTTCTCTCATCGTCCCGTTGAGGTAGTAATCGTCCAAGGTTCTCTCATCGTCCCGTTGAGGTAGTAATCGCCCAAGGTTCTCTCATCGTCCCGTTGAGGTAGTAATCGCCCAAGGTTCTCTCATCGTCCCGTTGAGGTAGTAATCGTCCAAGGTTCTCTCATCGTCCCGTTGAGGTAGTAATCGTCCAAGGTTCTCTCATCGTCCCGTTGAGGTAGTAATCGTCCAAGGTTATCTCATTGTCCCGTTGAGGTAGTAATCGTCCAAGGTTCTCTCATCGTCCCGTTGAGTTTGAAATCGTTCAAGGTTCTCTCATCGTCCCGTTGAGGTAGTAACCGTCCCTGATTCATTCATCACATCATTATCAACAAAAACCTTTTGAAGTTCCAGATTTGATTCCTGTATCTAGCCAGGGCACGTCTGTGAGCGACTGTTTGAAGATCAACCCCTGTAACAGGCCAGGTAAGTATCTTTCTTTTTCAGGTACGCAAGTTCTCGCTAAGGAATCTTTTACGCAATCGACACCTCCAGATGGCATCTATAAGCCCATCTCCACATACCAACAGTCTCCAAATGGCATCTATAAGCCCAGTCCCGACAAAGTTCAGTCACACTTCCAGATGGCATCTATAGCCCATCCTCCTATCCATCAGTCTCCAAATGGCATCTGTAAGCCCATTCTCTGCATCATACTGCTAACACTCTACTATGTGAGTGCAAATTTCTGGGCACTCTAGTGTTCAATCATCTTCCACCTTCGGATTACGAAAGGCACGCCAGCCAATCTACATCCTCAGGTCTAAGAAGATTGAACAGGGGCAACTGTTGTATCCCAAAATTTGCCCTCCCATATTCTTCAAGATTTGCCAAGACCAAGCTTCAAAATCTCTCAAGGGTTGCACAGTCCAAATGCCTCCTAACACAGTCAAAATTAGGGTTTTGGTTCTGGCAAAGAAATTGAGGTTTCCAAGGGTCCAATCAAGTACCACATGCCTACATACATTGTCAAGCATCCATATGCCAAGTTTCAAGACTCACAGCATCAAATTGCATAGTCAAAAACCCTAAATGCTCCACAGTCAACTATAGGGGCAAAATGGTCATTTGACAGTCAAAAGTCAAAAATTTTGGTCAACATCTTATTTTGAAGCCACAAACATAATTTGATCAATTCTTGATCATGATTCTCAAGGCATGGCTTAAAAAGTCTCAAGATGCAAAAGTTTCCATTTTTGGACAGTTGAAAAAGTCAACTGCAAATTGACCAGGGCATAACTTCTTCATGGTTTATCAGAAAAATCCCATCCAAAGCTCATTTTGAAGAGAATGACATTTCCTACAACTCATCTTCACACTTAAAGTCCAAGAAATTCTCTCACAAAAAGTTATCAATTTCAACATTATAGGTAATTTTCAAAAGTCAACAAAAAGGCATTTTAAGTCAAAGACCATAACTTGAAATTGGTAAATCAAAATGACATGGGACCACAGGAATTGGTTATAGGACTTCAAGACATTTCCAAAATGTCCAAGAACATGATCAAAGCTTAAAAATTGAGCAAGATATGCCTTGTGGAAGTTGGGAAATGTTTGGGAATTTTGAAAAGTCAACTTTGCATAAAAGGCTTCAAAAATGCTAATGGGCCTCAATTTCTTCCATGAATCATTACCCAAAGGCCATGCACGACCCATTGACCTCCAAGGGAGTTATTTTCTCATTTTTGATTAATTATTTGAATTTTTATTATTATTAATTCACTTAATTAAAATTAAATATGAAAAAATAGCAAATAATACCTTTCAAATCTTTTTGTGCAGAGAATTCACTCATTATGTGCTCAATATTTCGTGCATCATTCAAAAAGGAAAGATTCTACATGATTGACAATGATTGGCATAAAAAAGGATTTAAAAAGATTGGATTTTATATGATTGGAAATCAAATATCAAAAACATGAATGCATGGATTATGGGCTGGTTTTCTTAACCTAATTCACTCAGTTACTTATGCACAAGTGAAACCTATTCCATTAGACACAGAAGCTGCGCTCAAAACCATAGAACAAAAGTGCATTTTTTCACAAAAAAGTAAAACACTGAAATCCTAGTTAGAGGGCGATTCAAGGCTTGAAAAGTATCCCAAAACATTGCTGGACCATCAAGGAACGTGTTGCAATCAAGAACACACCTCCAGACCTCAAGAATTGGTAGAACAGTGTGGCACTTTTCATGAACTTTTCAATTATCGTGTTTCAATTTACATGCATTTTTCATATGTTTTAAATGTTGATTCACACTAATATGAACGTTCTGAAGCTAATGGTACCCTTGAATTGAACTAACCATGCCTGTATAAGAATCTGCCATTAACACTTTCTAGGGTTTCAGAAGCTTGGATTTGGGGGTTTTCACATATGGTAAAATCAGGCCTTAAAACCTATACCAACGAATTCGTAGCAACAAGACGAATGGAATCCACACCTCGCGCTTTTTTTATAATTGCCCATGCTCTAATCGTTATTTTTATGCATTGCAGTTAGTGGGGGTTTAAAACCCCCGCTATTTGTTTCATAATTGCAGGAAAGAGGAGGAAGAAGGTGGATGTGTCTCACGATGACTGGAGCATTTGAATAATAGCGCGCTTTTTCTTGTTTCATACCATTAACGTTGTTTTCCATTATAATAATTATCTTCCACTAATATAACAAAGAAATGCGTTAGTTCAACTGGTTGGTGAGTTGTCATGCAGGTACTGGGACCTGGGTTCGATTCCCAGGTCCCCGCATATTCTCAATAATTTTTGTTATAACATGTTCATGTGCAGTTTCATTCAAAACGTCCTACCATATGTCTCAACGCCCAAGCTTGCCACCTACGCATGATGGTCCATCTGAAGGCTATGAATGGAGGTCCACCATGTACGCTGGTCAACCATGCCATACGTAATCCCAGAAAGTCAAAAAGGCCTTGGTTTCTAATGGGCTTGAACTTCTCACTAAACCTCCAAAAGGGGCAGACACCCCTCCTTGTTTGTATTTCTTCTTTTAATTTTCTTTCCTTTTATTCTTTTCAATTATTCTTTTTAATTGTTTTCTTTAATTTCATAAATTAATTTTTTTTACAGTATAAAATACAGAAAAAACTAAAAATATGTTTATTTAATATTTAATTCATTAATATTTTTGTAAATAAATCTTTAAACCATTAATTTAGTAAAATTATGTTTTCAATTTTAATCTTTTCTTAAATAACTAAAATATATAGAAATTAGGATTTTTAGCATTTCTATCCTTTTTCTTAATAAATAACTTTTTCTTATTATCATTATTATTAATTACTAATGTATTTTTGTAAATAAATATGTATATTAAATAATTAGTAAATTAGGTCAAACTTGAATCTTTTTCATTAATAATTAAAAACAATTTAGAATTAGGGTTTCTCTTCAATTTTAATTTCTTATTTCATTAAAAACTCAAAAAACCTAAAAAACATTTCTTTTCTTTAAATAATTAATTAACTTTTAATTTCAATTTAATTACAAAAGGGTCCAACGCCCTCGAACGTTCCATTTTTTATTCTTTTCGCGCATTTATTCTTATTTTCCTTTTTAATATTATGTAATTGCTCAAGCCTTGTAATAGTAATTAGGAATTTATTTTACTTTCTGCATTTTAATCAAACAGGTCTTTGTTAATTTGGCGATGTATAGACCCGCGCCTTGTAATAGCGTAGGATTTTACTTTCCGCATTTAATTTCCGCACTCTTAAAATCCTAAACTTTGCATGAAAGAATGTATGGCCAAAAATAAAAACAACGCGTAGCTCACGATACAATGACAAGATAAAACATAACTGAAAATAACACACAAATTCACACACCACTCTTAGGGTACGCCTCATTGTTGCCTTGCCTTCGAAACGTGGTCGTCAAGTATAGGACATTTTAGTAAGTCCTTATGTCCATGATTCAGTTGCCTCGAAACAGTTGCCTCGAAACAGTTGCCTCAAATAGTTGCCTCGAAACGGTTGCCTCGGAATAAAAAAGGATCAATGGCATAAGGGTAGCTTCTAAGGTGTCCTGACTGTTGCTTCGGTGACCACACTGTCCCTACAAACGAATTAACCCGAACACCTCCAACGGTGGTGCTACCTACCTCTCAATGGTGGGATGGCACTACCTTAAGGACATTTACACAGCTTAATTCCTTAGGGTAGGTAGACGACTCATAGATACTTGCTCTAATTCAAAAACAAATCAAAACTCTTTTCACACCGACACTTTTCAAAAAGCTTTCAAAACAATTTTTCAAACACTCTTGAGGACTGATACAAGAGTCGGTCTGAAATTTTAAACGAAACTTTTTCAAACTCACTCACACTTGAAAAGCAAACACTTTTGAAAACACAATGAGCAAGTATCTAAGAGCCCATGGATAACCATGGATAGAAAGGGTGCTAATACCTTCCCTTTCTATAAATCTACCTCCCGAACCGAGAAACGTTCTCATAAGGAATTTTGCTGTGCTTTTGTCTTGTCCATGTTGGAGAAAATAAAAGACGGTGGCGACTCTTGCTTCCGTGACATTTCGCGAACCAGCGTTAAACAGTCAGTTCCAGATCTACCGATCACACTGGGGGAACCACCTGTCATGATATGATATGCATGAACGAATGACCATGCATGAAATGGTTTATCATTTCCAGGGTATCCAAAAGTTTTTTCAACCCCCAGGAATATTAAACAAACATGATAAGAGAGACAATTAGAGAACGACAAGAGATATAACAACGAAAATTGACTTCATTCATAATAAAAAGACCCTAAGGATCAATACTGAATTCATTTAAGAATGAACCAACGTACATAATGAAATATAAATGATCCCATCTAATAAAACTGGTGGTGATCAGACGACATTAAAGAAAACAATAATCAATATGGTAGATCTCTGATCTTTGTCTAGTATAATGGACCCCCCTGTCAGAAGTACCCTTCACTCCAATCTTTGGTTTCTTTGAATAATTTCTTTCTTATTTCACGATCTCGTCCACGTGCAAAGCTATCAATCACCATATCTTTTCGAAATAATTGTCCTTCCAAATACACACATTGCTCTAGGAAGCGATCAAACTCTTTGCACTATGGAAAAGGTATAGGAAAAGACGTATCTTTCATCTCCTTTATCTTGTCTCAGAGTCTGGCATTTTCATTCATTACCCCGGTCATCTGACCTTCCTTTGTTTCTAGCTCCAACATAGCAACTTTAAGCTACTTCCCTAACTCTTTGGCTTTTTCCTTGTTTCTATTGTTGGCCATTTGGAACTTCAGGGTCTCTTGATGATTCTTCTCTGCATCAGCAAGGGCTATCCGATACTCCTCTGTAGATACAAAATAGTATTTTACCCTAGGTCTTATTTTGGTCTTCCTATCCCCAAAACTATCTCCACCTTCATATTCTTTAAGCTGACAGGATAATTCTCTCTTTCTTTCTGTCAAGAAGTATATTTCTATTTTTTTTGTCTTCAAGGCTCTGACGAAGATCCTTATTTTCTAACTGCACTCGGTAAAAATGTTCCTTAGGTACATCATGCTGTAGCTCAGTGGGTTGAGGATATAAGGATACCTCCCTCTTAAAA
This sequence comes from Vicia faba, assembly GCA_948472305.1. Taxonomy (NCBI): domain Eukaryota; kingdom Viridiplantae; phylum Streptophyta; class Magnoliopsida; order Fabales; family Fabaceae; genus Vicia; species Vicia faba. The sequence goes on from OX451737.1 coordinate 886,318,414, forward strand.
GGTAACATAAGAGTTTTCACCGTTTCTTTCACCCAATCCACATAAGGATCAAAAGCTAACACTTCCTTCAATCCAAAGAACTCTTTTCCTTTATTACCAATGTAGGCTCAAGCAAATTCTACTTTTTTAAACAATTCAAGGTCTTCCCCCTTCTTGCAATACACAACTTCAACTTCTTTAGTTGTGGGTGGATACCTCGTAGCATAGCCTAACTGGCGAAGAGCAAGTACCCGATTGTAATTGATAATCCCTTTTCTTCCTATGAGTGGAACATTAGAGAAACCTGCACAGTTAAATATTACCTCAACACTATCAATCTTGAGTTTGTATCACTGAATATCAAAAGAGGTGAGTGTCATTATTTGGAAGCCCAAGAGCGAGGATCTTCCTTGAATGGTCCCTTCGTAGGTAATTGTGCCATGAAACACTTGTAAAGCATTGGCACACAACATACAAAAACTCACTTCTTCCCTTACTTGGAGTAAATGTCATGGTAAGTATCAGCTAATAAGGTTGGTATCATATTTTTATTCATGAAAACACATAAAGCAGCCAATTCCACTATCTCCTTAATCTCAGGGAAGAGGACAACCCCATAAATGGTAACAGCCAATAATGCTTAATAAGCATCCCAAATTCCCTTGCTCTCTATTTCTTTAACCTTTCCTGCCAAGAAATCTACTGGAAGACCACAAGTGACTTTATTATGCCTCCATTTTCCTTTCACATCACTAAGGCTCAAATAAAGAACCTTAGCAATAGCTTCATAATTAGGCTCGGCCGAGACTTGAATAAATGGAATGTGATGAGTAATTCTGATGTGGAGAAGATGATAATACTCCTCAAGAGTGGGCGCTAACTGATAATCCTAAAATGTGAAATAATGCAACTCTGGATCATAAAACTGTAGCAAAGTCTGGACAACCTTATCATCAACCTATGCATCCAACAAAGATAGGAGATTCCCATATCTTTTTCCAAAAAAACCCATTTGTTGACAATTCCTGAGATCTCTGAGCTCTTCAAGAAAAGGCCAAACACTTGGATGAAACTAGTAGTTTAAGTTATCCCTCTTGGTTTTCCCTTTAGGTCAGGGTAAGGCAAGGGTAACTCAAAAATCACGGATCCGCCTGAAAGTAAAATCATCACAACACAGACGTGCATGATGAAAATGCCTTCACTTGAACCTCATCCGAGCATGGTATATGACATGACTGCACTAATAGGACCATGTCCTATAGCCATCATGTCCCCACTCTATTCCTAAGTTTCCTATGAGTTCACAAATCTGGCCTGGATACTGGGCCTTTTACCTCAAGAAGTAACATCCCAACCCACAAAGAAACAACACAACAAAAGTATCTAGAGTATATGAGACAATAAAATAAAAATGCAATCCATGAAGGCTTATAATAAAAGCATATAAATAAATAGAGCTATAAATAAATAAACACATAAATACCCAAGAAAATAAAACAAACACAAGCTAGGACTGACTTGCACAAGGATAGACCATCATTTGTTCAACTTGTCCTTAATGAAGTCGCCAACTGAAACAACTGATGAAATCATCAAAGATAAAACTCAATGAAGTCGCCATCGAACGTCTTTTATTCTGCCAAAAGGGAAAGGTAAACATCGAGAAAACCTGAAGGGGGGGTGAAATCACAGTCTTGTGACCATAGAGATCAGGTAAGGAAGTTGATTATGCAAGGGGAAGGTATTAGCACCCCACACGTCTGTGGTACTCCACGGGATCCACTTATGTTTATTCTAATCCATGGGTGTGTAAAATCTATGTCTAAAGCTTAAGAGTTGAAAAGAAAGATACAAAAGGGGAATGCATGCAAAAGGTAAAACACAGGAAAAAGAAGGAAATATTACAAAGGTTGCTCGGTTGAGCCCCGTAACTAGATGCCTACGTATCCCTTTTAAGGAATCAAAGCGTCATAGTTCGGCTCAAGAGTTTCCGTTTGTTTTGTATTTTTTAATGAAAAATATTAATATCTCCTTCTGACGCAACTAGGCCTTTGGAGATTCACGTGTCAGCACAAAAGTGAATTAACATGTGATTTTGAAAAAGTTTAAAAGAAAATCCCGAAGGCAAAAGAGTTTGCATTGGTTGGTTCTTTTGTTGCGGATAATAGCTAGTTGATCTCAAGAGAGAGATATTAGCCACTTCTCCACTTATCCATGAAAGGAATATTTGAGACTTAAACCACACCAAGGTCTAGAATGGAAGAATAATAAGATCGAGAAGAAACCCGCTTATCATTTCCCATACTCAACAAATATATGATTCTCATCAGTAATTTTTAAGTGTTTTGAAGTTTGCAAGAAAAAGAAGTTTTTGTTTTAATGAGATGCAAAAGAAGAAAGAAAAGTACAAGGGGAGACTAGCAAAATAGCCCTAACATTGTCATACGTTGTTGATCCTATAGTTTAGGATAAAAGAGGGAAATATCTACCTAATATTGGCATACATGGATACAAGCCTAAGGTCTATTCAATTCAAACTTAGAAAAGAATGAATTGAAGGTCCTATGGGGAGCATATGATAGGGGAATCCAATAAATGAGGGAAAAGGGATGATAGATAATCACCCAAGGGATATCCAACATTCAAGAACACTCAACATTTTGTGACAAAACAAAAGCCATAGATGGAAATCTTAAACACACCAAGAGAGGTGGATAAGATGTATTCAAGGTTTGATGGGAGGGAAAGATGTTAGGAGTGTGATAAAAATAGGAGAAATGGAATTCAATAGCACAAAATCAATAGTATATACTATGGCAAGAATTAACCCTAAACTATGCACACAAATTTTTAAACACAAGCACTTTGGTCAAGGTAAGGCCTATGCATGCTCCTAAATCAAGATAGGTTAAAAATAGGGAAAAAGCTTGTAAAATTAAGCCAAATAAATTCTAACTTCCTAAAGACATATAAAAGTCAGAAACATGATTTAAATTTCTTGTATTAACTTGAAGAGGTGGAAATGATTGGAAATTACTAAGACTAGTTGACAAAAGGGTCACACTAGAGAGTTTTAGCAAAATATTTTGTGAAACAATGTAAGATCAAAAGTTAAAATTCAACAAAAATTATTTTTATGAACTTAAGTCATCCTAGACATTCAAAAGTTTATTTATTTATTTTTAGAAATAAAGGAAGTTAGGTTTTCAAATGTTTCTTTAGGCTTAAGCAAGAAGAAAGACCAAAAACTAATATTAATTTCTAAAATTTGTAAAAATAGGAAGAACTAAAAATGTAAACTCAATTAAAAATCATGGAAAATTATTTTAATACCTAAAAGTCAGCAAGTATATATTTATGGAATTTTATCATTATAGAAAAATATCAAACAAAAATTATTTGCACAACATGACAAAAAAATAAAGAAAATGATATAACTAATGATTGATTTTATTTTCTTGTCATGAAATTTTATAAAAATCAAACAAAAATTATTTTTATGAAGTAGATTCAAAATGAAGCTCAGAATATTTTTTGTAGATTTTTCAGGTTGATAAAAGTTGGAAAATCAAATTCTAGAACCTAAAAGATAATGAAAACCCTAATTGCATTAATTGAATTATTTAATTTTGTAAAAATGATAAAAAAAAATTCATAATATGAAAGTAGACTAAAAATGAAGTCTAATATATTTTTCTGATAATTTTTTAGTGAGAGAAAATATTAAAACCAAAATTAAAGAAAACAAATGAAAATGTATTAAAATTAAAATATGCTAAAGTCTATTACACCTGTTAAAGACCAAACACACTGTAAAAGAAATTCAAATCATGTTCAATTGAAAGGCGCCACGTAATCATCCCTGTCTTAGCAACAAACCTAACTTGTTCGATACAGTTCATCACATGACTTTCAGGCCACGATTTTTACTTATTTCTTCATGAAATTAAACAAAATTTAGATCAAATTAAAGATCTCATGGAGATCTACAATGTAGAACCAAGAGTTTTCAAAAATGATTCAAGATTCATAGAGAAAAACACACATGAAAATCACTGGTTTTAAGCATTTCAAACTTGTCAAACATGCAGATCCAACACCTGACTTTCAAATTTGGATTTCTCTTTCAATTCTTAACAAAAATTCATGATTCGAAGCGCAAATCAAAGACCTCTCAGAGCATGAATGTCACAGAAACTCACATTTTTGCAAATTTTTTAGAAACTCATAACATGATCTAAACTTCAATTCTAAGCAAAATTATACATCAAGCCTAATGCTTGGCCATCTATGAACATATAATCAAGCTTTAAATCAACTAAAACATGCCATGTGTGATACGGTGGGAGAACTGACTTGGGTGTTTTACGTTTGATCGCAAATGTTGCGGTTAGCAAGAGTCGCCACCGGCTTTTCTTTTATCCAAAAGGAAAGGTGAAAAAGCACAGGAAAGACCTTTGAGATGTTTTCTTGAGTTCGGGGGGTAGATTATGAAAAGGGAAGGTATTAGCACCATTTTCATCCATGGTTTTCCATGGGCTCTTAGTTACTTGCTAGATCACTTGCTTTTGTTTGAAAATATGCTTTATGTGGTTTTTGAAAGTATTTTGTAAAGACGCCTTTGTTTAGGAAAACTTTGTAATGATTCTCGTTCGTAAGAATGTATACAAAGTGTTTGATCTTTTGAAAATGTTTTCAAGTTTGAAAGATGTTTTGAAAGTGTAGATGTTTATTTTGAAAATAGCAAGGATGTTTTGGTTTTGATATTGAGCAAGTAACTAGGAACATTCTACCTACTCAAAAGTCTTTCATGTTCATTTCCTTTTTCCTTTGACATTGTTATCTTACAATTGACATGGCAAGTAAACCTATCTTTGGATGTAAAAGGGACGGGCAAGGGTCATCGTATAACCATGATTAGCAATGTTGTAAGATACCTTAGCATTTTCTTTTAGGAACTAAGATCATTTTGAAAGGGCAACTTTTGATAGCGTCATCGAGGGACTATGATCTTGTATTTTGCTTGTTTTTGCTAAGATACCTCACATGCATAATATGGCCATTTTTGTAAGGCAACAAAGTGGGTTTACCCTAGGGGTGGGTTTGTGCAAGTGTATTGATTTACATGCATTGTTTTTGTCTTGATTAGGGTTTGCTATTTGTTGGTTTTAGTCTTTCCATACAAAATCCTAATTACTAGCATTTGTATATAAAGCGATAAATTGCAGAAATTAAAATTACTACGCTATTACATCATTTAGGGGAGAGGGTGTAAATGTAAAAAAAATAAAATATGATTTTTGTTTGTTTTTTATGAAAAGGGGGTTTTTAACCTAATTAAATAAAGTAATTAACTAAAAAATAAGAAAATTAAGATTAAATTAGTAAACTAAATTAATTTGAAGAAAATAAGTTTTTTAGGGTTTTTTTTGTGAATTTAAACTAATAAATAAAAATAATTAAATAAAAATCCTAAATTCTAAATTGATTTTAATTTTACAAGAAAAATAAATAATATAATATAATAATAATTAAAATTAAATTATCTAAGTATTTAAAAAGGCAAAGTTAATTATTAAAGAAAACGTAAAAGGGATGCTTTTATTCTTTTGTTTTTGTGAAGAAAAATAAAATATTAAATGTGAAAATAAAAAATAATTTTTTTTTGGGTTTTTATTACTAATAATAAAAATTAACGTTAATAATAATACTAATAATAATAATAATAATAATAAAAATAAAATGAAATGGGCCAGGATGTATGAACAAAGAGAATGTAAAAAAAAAAGTGAAAAAATGGAAAATAAGGTCACGCTAGGGCTTGAACTCAGGACCTAAGGGTGACAAGCACGCGCTTTAACCACTGGTTGGTGATACATCCGTTAACTTATGTCAAACCATGAATATATATTAGAAACTGCTTCATGAAAACAACTTCATCTTTAACCTCTAGCCGGACCACCTGCATCTTGTTCATTTCTCATCCATTTGCAAAAATGTAAACATGAAACTTGTGGCAAATTTCCTCACGATTTCAGAAATGTAAAGCACTTAAACTAATTCTCAAAAATGAGCATGAATTTTGAATGGTACCAAATTCTGACCTAACTTTTCCAGGTTGTACAGATTCAAAATTCTAACTACTTAAGTAATATAAATGAAATCTAAAGACATGGTTAGCTTCAGGACGATGATACCTACATTTCTTATTCACAAATAAACCATTAATGATGCTTGTATGAAGAGTTCAAAAGTAAAAAAAAACTCACCTTGCAAGAGGGTATCTTGTTTTGAGTTGGAGCTTGTTTCAAGATGATGCAAGGATCAGGTTAGCTTCCTTCAGGTCCCAGAAAGCTAATGCAATGATTAGCTTGTGCTGGAGATGACTGAATCGTGCTGGAGAAGTCCAAGTGCAAAGCTCTATTTTTGAAAATGGAAGATAATGTTAATGGTGTTACAGTCTTGTGATGGGGTGTGGGATGAGTTCTAAATGATGTTTAGAAGCTTTAGGAACCAAAAGGCTTGAAAACGCACGAGGGAGATGTGAGTTTTAAACTTTTGGTTAGGTTATGCAAAAATGGAGGTATGTGATACAATTCCGAGTTCTTGGTGTTTTTAGGGCTTAAGCATGCGTGTGTTTTGTTGCCAAGGACTTGTACATAAGTAATGAGAAGGTTTGAGTGCTTGAGAGAGTCAGAAGTACAAACTCTAGACTGATTGCTATGTTACTTGATTTTGAAGAAAAGTGAAAGCATGGTTCCAAGATGAAGTACAAGCATGGGCTAAGTGATTGTGAGGCTTGAGACAAACTTCTCTTGAGTTATAGGACGTGTATGATCAGAATAAAACCATTGCAAGGATCAAGAACAAGTTTTGTGTATATAGCTACTTTTTCAAAATGGCATTGTGCACTTTCTTCCCAAAACGGATATAAAGCATGTCATTGCATTGAATGCTTGAGTTGAAGCCTATAACAATTGTGCAAGCATTTAATTATAGAGTTCCTAACAAGTTTGAGGCCTGTAAAGTAGAGATTATGCAGCATAGGTTTGAGATTTGAATCTTTGTTCACCACAAAATGACCTATAATTTTAATTTGAAACCCTAACTTCCTCTCTTTGATTCTCCCTGCTCAAGAATGATCTCAAGGAGTACTTGTAAATTTTAGAAAGCTTGTAATGTGCTATACAACCCTCTTTGAATCACTTTTGAAAATTACCCTAGGAACTATATGAAAAAGTGCCATGAAGTTAGGTCAAAATCCTGCCTAAACTAGGGCAAAATTTCACTAAGTGTTTAATTTCAAGACCATGACTTCATGAATTAATAACTTGAAAACCAAAAATTTATAGGATAAGTTGTGTAAAGAAATTTTGTATATATCATGGAGATCTACAACTTTCATGTTGAAAGTTTCTTTTGAATCATCTTTCATCATGGGGAAAAATTGGCAAAAATTATGAAAAAATATGAAGTTTTCAACACTTAGAAAATTTTCTAAGTTTGAAAACTTTGACTTTTCAAAATGAAATCTTGACTTTTTGATTTCTTGATGAACAAGTTTCATAATTTATCATGTTTTGATGAATTGTGATCTTTGACACTTGATTTTGACCAAAAAGTCAAAGTTTGACTTTTCAGTGTACAATTGACTTTTAATCAGTTGACTGAAAATCCACTATCAATCCAATTGATCTTGAGAAATATTTTGAGTCATGCCATTAGGTCAAAATGATGCAATTGAATTCTTGAGATTATTCTTCAAACTAATTAACCATTTGCTAGGTCAAAAATCAGAAATTGCCCTTTCTTAGTCAAACCCTAATTTTGACCATTTTGCCCTTTTGATGATTTGATCAAATTTCTTAAGGGATTATGGTCTAAACTTGATAAAATGATACATATGAGTTTATAATGTTTATATGGGTCAAAAAGTATGAAGTTTGACTGTAAATTGGCCACAGTTGACTTTTTTCCCCAATACAGCTGATTTTTAGGTCAATTGCTTAATTGACTGAGCAAAAATGTGATTCAAGGCTTGAAACTTGACATGAGTAATATTGGGGGTCCATAATGATCCATGAAAGTCATATGAGGCATTGAAAGTTCAATTATCCTTGTGCAATCTCAAACCCTAATTTTAGTCATCAGTGCTTAAGGAGGTGTCTTGAGTTGATCAACCCTAGTGCAGTCTTGAACCAAGAGAGATCTTGTGAGAAAATACTTGATAAATGAGAGGGAAAATTTTAGGGTACAACAACTGCCCCTGTTCAATCTTCTTAAACCTGAAGAGTTAGATTGGCGGATTTTCCATTCGTGACTTGAAGGTGGAAGATGATTGGACACTAGAGTGCCCATAAATTTGCACTCGAGGATGTAGTGGTTGATGGTGTAGGGAATGTGCTTAAAGATGCCATTTGGAGAGAATATGGAAAGTTGTCAGAGATGGGCTTGTAGATTCCATCCAAAATGATTTGTTGGCAGGAATGGAAGAAGTGTCAGAATAATTCTCTGGTCGATTTATACTGAAATAATGGATGTGTTGGGTTGAGTACCAAAATAATATCCATAAATGGAATGTATTTGAATCGTATCTGAAAGCTGAAACTGAATGAGTATCAAAATTGCATCCGTATCTGGAGCGTATCTGAACTGTATCTGAAGCTGAATCTGAATGAGTATCAGAATCGCGTCCGTATCTGGAGCGTATCTGAACTGTATCTGAAAGTTGAATCTGAGTGAGTATCAGGATGACATTCATATCTGGAGAATATCTGAATTGTATCTAAAAGTTGGATCTGAATGAGTATCAAGATGGCATCCGTATCTAGAGCATATCTGAACTGAATCTGAAAGTTGGATCTGAATGAGTATCAGGATGGCATCCGTATCTGGAGCATATCTGAACTCTATTTGAAAGCTGGATTTGAATAAGTATCAGGATGGCATTCGTATCTGGAGCGTATATGAACTGTATATGAAAGAGTGTATGAGAAGAAGCCCGTGTAGGATTGCTTTAGCTGGTCGTGTAGATATTGTCCTGGCTTGTTTTAGGTATCAATCTCTGACCTTTGCAAATTGTTGATGATAGCCATCTGCTGACTGATCTTTATTGAAGAGATGAAAGATTAATTGTATGCAATGTCATGATGTATGAAATGTATTGTACAATTATGTTCTCAAAAAAATGAATGAGATTATGTTGTATGTATTCGGGTTGTGAATGTTATTACGTATGGATGTGATGTATGGGCATGTAAGCTATGCCGATGTAATACTGTTGGATCAGGGAAAATAAATCCCTGACTGTTGTTAGGGACGTGGAATGTCTTTATGTTTTGAAGTGCTGATGAGTTTATGAGCTTCTATCTGTTAGAGAAATAAACTCTGTTGTAAGGGAAACACCGTGTACTTTTTGCGAAATCCTGAGAATTTGGGCGACTTCTACTGGGGAGTGATAACTGGAAGTTTTATTCCTCTGGGGATGTGAGAGAGCTTGATATCATTAAGCTGCACACTGTGGGAGATTTTATAGTCTAAAGATATTATCCTATTTCTTAAAGCCATTAGTGATTGTCTTTCTTTTTTTTTGTTCATTCGTAAATAGCAGTTACGTTCAAATGCATATGTTCAAAAATAAATCATTGGACGTTTTTGTAAACAAAACACAGAAATAAAGAAAAATAGATAGTTTTGTACTTTCAAAGGGATATCTTTGTATTAACTTGAATAAGTATTTTTTGTACAATGAGACGAACATTCTAGTAAGAGAATGTCGTCGTAAAAAATGAAAGTTTGATACAAAGAAAAGATAGCTATATGCAATAATCCCATGGGGTTCCCATTCTGCTATAGCCTTCGTGTCTCTAAGCGTCTTGTCCATTTGCTGCCTTATCCGAAGTTGATTGGATTGATCAGAACCGCTGAGTTTGTCATTCGAAGCTTAAAGGTTGTTTGTAAGGTGATCAACGGGACATAGTCATACGCTTTAATTCCCTAACTTTTTCATGGACCGCCCTTTCGGGTTTTCAGTCCACCGGGATACTCTTTTTTTCCCAAGTCGCCCTTTCGGGTTTTCAACTTGCCGAGTGTACAAATTTTTTGTTTTATCCCTAATTTTTTCCCGGACCTTTTTGGTTCACCGGGATGCCCTTGTTTTGCCTAGGTGTGTCAACCTAGTGGGTCTCTTATGCGTAGTATCTTTTGACTATGTCCGCGTTCACAGGGTGTGGTAGGTCGTCGCCATCCATAGTGGTTAAGATCATTGCACCACCAGAGAATATGCTTTTGATCACAAACGGTCCTTCGTATGTAGAAGTCTGTTTTCCCCTGGGTTCACCCTACGGAAGTATGATGCGCTTGATCACCAGATCCCCGACTTGATACACTTGGCGTCTGACCTTTTTGTTGAAAGCCTTGATCATCCATTTTTGATACATTTGACCATGATAGACAGCAATAAGCCTTTTATCATCAATCAAGTTCAGTTGATCAAGTCGGGTTTGGATCCAATCCTCTTCATTCAGCCCTGCATCCTTCATGATTCTCGAAGAAGGGATCTGGACCTCAATAGGCAAGACAACTTCCATGTCGTATACCAGAGAGTAAGGTGTTACCCCGATTTATGTGCGCGTCGTTGTACGGTAACCGTGGAGAGCGAATGGTAGCATCTCATTCCAGTCCTTGTAGGTTACTGTCATTTTCTGTATGATCTTTTTGATGTTCTTATTTGCGGCTTCGACAACACCATTCATCTTTAGCCGGTAAGGGGAAGAATTATGGTGCTGGATCTTGAATTGCACGCATAGTGCGGTGATCATAGTATTTTTGAGATTCGTACCATTGTCTGTAATGATTCTCTCTGGGATACCGTACTGATAGATGAGATTTTGTTTGATGAATCGGGCCACAACATTCTTGGTTACAGAAGCGAAAGAAGCTGCCTCAACCCACTTTGTGAAGTAGTCAATGGCCACCAAGATGAAGCGGTGTCCATTAGAGGCTGTAGGTTTGATTTCTCCAATCATATTGATGCCCCACATTGTGAATGGCTAGGGAGCAGTATGAACATTTAGAGGGACTAGAGGTACATGCACTTTGTCAGCATAGATCTGACACTTGTGGCAGGTTCGAGAGTGCTGATAGAAATCTTCTTCCATGGTAGACCAATAATAACCTGCCCGTAGGATCTTCTTTTCTATCGTATTCCCACTGGAATGGGTGCCAATAGTGCCTTCATGTAGATCAGCCATGATCTTTTCTGCCTCAACCTTGTCTACACAACGAAGCAATACAGAGTCGTGGTTGCACTTGTAGAGAATGACATTACTGATGAAGAACTTAGCAGAGAATCTTCTCAAGAACTTCTTATCATTGACTGAAGCTCCTTCCGGATACTCTTGAGCCTCGAGATACCTCTTAACTTCATGGAACCAAGGCTGATCCACTACTTCTTCAGTATCGATCTCGTGACAGTAAGCTGGTTCATCCATCCGTTCAATGGTGATCTGGGGAGCCTCGTTATCCCATTTGAGTTTAAACATGGATGACATTGTGGCTAGCACATCCGCTAGTTGATTTTCTTCTCGCGGGAAATGCTCGAAGGTAATCCTCTCAAAATGTGGGATTAATGTCAACACATGTTCTTTGTAGAGGATGAGGTTAGGGTGTTTAGTATCCCATTCTCCTTTGATCTGGCTGATGACCAACGCTGAATCTCCGAATACACTTAAAGACTTGATCCCCAAATCTATGGCAGCATTGAGACCAAAAATGCATGCTTTGTATTCTGCCATGTTATTTGTACAGTTGAAGCAGAGTCTTGCAGTGAAGGGAGTGTGACATCCTTCAGGGGATATGAGTACAACACCAATGCCATTGCCGAGTGTGTTGGACGCCCCATCAAAAACCAGGGTCCATCAGGATCCTTGTTCAGGTCTGTCATATGGTCTGAGTTCTTCACAGTTGTTTACCATCATGATGTCTTCATCTGGGAATTTGAACTTCATGGACTAGTAGTCATCCACAGCTTGATGAGCAAGGTGATCGGCTAGTACACTACCCTTTATTGCTTTTTGGGTAGTATACTGAATGTCATATTCCGTCAGGATCATCTGGCATCTCGCTATTCTCCCAAAGAGGGCAGGCTTCTCGAATATGTATTTTATTCGATCCATCTTGGATATCAATAAGGTAGTATGGGTCAACATATACTGTCTTAGCCGGCGAGCAGCCCATGCCAGAGCGCAGCAAGGTCTCTCGAGCAGTGAATATCTTGTTTCACAGTCGGTAAACTTTTTGCTAAGGTAGTAAATAGTATGCTCTTTTCGGCCAGACTCGTCATGCTGCCCCAGCACACACCCCATTGAATTTTCCAGAACAATTAGATACATGATCAAGGATCTTCCCTCGACTGGTGGCATCAAAACAGGAGGCTCTTTTAGGTACTCTTTTATCTTGTCGAAGGCAGTTTGGCACTCATCATTCCATTTGACTACTTGATCTTTCTTCAGCAATTTGAAGATTGGTTCACAAGTAGTGGTTAAGTGAGAAATGAATCGGGAAATGTAGTTTAGCCGTCCTAAGAATCCTCTGACTTCCTTCTCAGTATGAGGAGCTGGAATTTCTTGTATTTCTTTCACTTTGGTAGGATCTACTTCGATACCTTTATCGCTGACGACAAAGCCTAGGAGTTTACCAGACCTCACCCCAAATGTGCATTTGTTCGGGTTCAACCTCAGCTTATATTTCTTCAGTCTCTCAAATAGTTTCTGTAAATGATCAAGATGTTCCTCTTCAATTTGAGATCTGGCTATCATATCATCCACATAGACCTCTATTTCGTGATGTATCATGTCGTGAAATAAAGCTATCATGGCATGTTGATAGGTTGCCCCAGCATTCTTCAACCCGAATGGCATAACCTTGTAACAGAATATGTCCCACTGTGTGATAAAGTTCTTTTTCTCCATGTCCTCAGGCACCATTTTGATTTGGTTGTAGCCTGAGAAACCATCCATAAATGAGAACACTTTTATGCTGCGCAATATTGTCAACCAGAATATCAATATGGGGAAGTGGGAAATTATCCTTAGGGCTTGCCCTATTCAAATCTTTGTAGTCTACGCACATGCGTACTTTTCCATCCTTTTTAGGCACGGGAAAAACATTGGCCACCCATTGTGGATAGGAGGTAACGGCTAAGAATCTGACATTGAATTGTTTCATGACTTCGACCTTGATCTTCTCTGACATGTCTGGTCACATGCGACAGACTTTCTGTTTTACCGGAGGGCAATCTTCTTTTGTCGGTAGACGATGGACCATGATATCAGCATCAAGTCCTGGCATGTCTTTGTATGACCAGGCAAAGACCTCAACATAATCATGTAGCAGCTGAATCAGATGCTTCTTTACACTGGGTTCCAGATTGGCACTCACCCTGACTTCTTTCTTGTCCTTTTCGGTACCTAGGTTAACTGTGTCCAATGGTTCTTCGTGGGGCTGAATGGTCCTCTGTTCTTGTTGTAGTAACCTGGATAGTTCCCCTGGCACTTCACAATCTTCCTCACCTTCGTCTTTGGCTTGGTAGATTAGATTTTCAGAGTCACAAAAGGCCATAGCAGAATCGTTACCCATGGGATCCTGAATGGATGTAGATCTGCATTTGAATGTGAGTGTGTGTAAGAGTATAGCTATCTTTGAAAGAAATAAAAATGTAAAAAGAAAGATAAAGAGTGTAAAGTTTGTATGCAAAAATGTCCATGATTCATTGATGGCATATGAAAATGAGGTAACAACCCTTACAAATGGACCGTTGTGCCTCGGGTAAGACACAAGGTTTTAAAAGTCTGAATTGTTTAATTATTACAAGTCCAAAAAAAATTTAAAGACAATTATTGTTGGATAAAAGTAATTGGGACAAAGTCTTTAGCTTCCCATTTGTTGAGTCCTCCGTTGACAGTTGGGAAAATCCATTCCTCCAGGTCGTAGCTATCCTCGTCATCATTCCTCACTGTGTTTATTCCGTGATTGCTGATCTTCAAGGGTGGTCCTCCAGCACGAGCATGACGTATAACTTTTTGGGCTCCTAAAGTGAAACCCAAACAAAATTTATCAGATTTGTATGGGATATCCGGGAGTTGACCCCAAATAGTACACCAACCTTCTTCGATCACTGCCTTGGCATATTTCAGAGAAGACATCTTTAGCGGAGGTCTTGTAATCTTCGGGATTTGGGAAACAGCCTTGGTTACCGCCACTGTTTGTGGGACTTCCTCGAAATGCTGAAATGGAGTTTCAATGAATTCACCATCCAGTTCCACGTATCTGAAGGAGTTCAAGTGACTGACCATATATTCCTCTTCTCCATGGACAATAATGATTTTCCCCTTGGTCGGGTATTTCAGCATTTGATGTAATGTAGAGGTGACGACACCAATGTTGTGAATCCATGGCCGGCCTAATAAGCAGGAATAGGAAGGGTGAATGTCCATCATGTAAAAAGTTGAATCAAAGGTTTGGGTTCCAACTTTTATGGGAATATCCACCTCCCCATGCAACATTCTCTTTGGACTGTCGAAGGATCTTACCACTATGTTACTAGGTTTTAAGGTTAAACCTTCACAGTCAAGTCTATCAAGAGCCTTCTTAGGCAGCACATTCAAAGATGAACCGGTATCAACCAAGACATGGGCCAAAGATATGCCCCTGCATTCGACAGAGACATGCAATGCCTCATTGTGCTTCCTCCCTCTAGGTGTCAAGTTAGTATCAGAAAAGCCTAAACCATTATCTGCGGTCAAGCTGGCCACACAGTCTTGGAACTGATCAGTTGAGGTTTCTTGTGGTATATGGGCAGTTTTAAGAAATTTCACCAAGGCCTTCGCATGAGCCTCAGAGCACAACAATAAAGCCAACATGGAAATCTTTGACGAGGTATGCCCTAGATGTTCGACTACGTTGTAGTCGCTTCTCTTTATAATTTTCAGAATTTCTTCCATCTCCTTTTGGGAGGCCTCAGGGATAGATACTGATTGCGCCTTCATTCGGACAGGCTCAACCATAATGCTTTTCCCCCGAGTCTTGGTCGACTCGGCAGTAGGAGTGTCAGCAGGGGTAACCATAGGGATTATAGTAGTAGTAGTAGTGTCAACATGAATAGAAACAGGGATGATCACAGGACTGGTAACAGTCTTCGGAGGAGCAATCTCTGGGGAGAATATTCTTCCACTTCGGTTTATTTTACTGGTTCCTACAATGTTATCAATGTCGGAGTCAGCCTTCTCAAAACTTGAGTCTTCATCAGCCAACCAATCTTGCTTGATGTCGTGATAGTAGACGTTGCCCCCATAGTTCCATGGGACAGTTTTATCTGATGAGTACGGGATTGGTCCAGGCATAGTAATTATCAGTGGAGCCACTTTAGGAACTGATGTAATCCTAACGGGTCTTTTGGTGGAGACCCTGGAAGGATTGACAGAAATGGTTACTATTGAAACATCATTGTAAGAAATGGTTGGAACGGGAGTCTTTTCAAATAAAATCTCTTTGTCATCCATTAGGTGTTGGACACCTACTTTTAATAAATGACAACCAGTTGGTAGGGATAAACAGATGTGGCATCTTTCATCACAGCCCGGAAATAAACCGGCCTTCAATAGGTTCTTCTTGACAGTCAGGAGAGGAGTAACAAGTTCATCAACAGCGGTAACAAACATATCATCTTCAACAACGTTAACATCACGGCCATGCTTGGGCATAGGAGCGGTGATAACATTTGGGATCTCAGGAACATCAAATTAAATTTCGTTTGCTTCAAGAAGGTCTTGAACCTTGTTTTTCAAAGCCCAACAGTTGTTGGTATCATGGCCTGGACTCTCTGAATGGTAAGCACAACGAGCATTAGGATGGTAGTGAGGAGAGGTGGTGTTGGGATTCTTCAGAGCTTCTTTCAAAGATACCAGATTAGATCTTAACAAATGTGGCAGGACTTGAGACAGTGTCATATTAATCCAGGTAAATTGTCTTACCGGTCTTTTTGTTCTAGGCTGATTGCTCCTTTGTTGAGTAGGTGCAGGCTTATGGATCATGACAGCCCCTACCATGGGACGACATTCAGTTCTATCTTGATTCCTTTGAGGATACACATCACCAACTTCTTTCTTCCCAATAAATGGTTTTCTTACAGCAGCGGAGGATGCGTCTTTTTGGATCTTCCCACTCTTAATCCCAACTTCCACTCTTTCTCCAGTCAAGATTAATTCAGTTAAGCCTGCTGAGGAGCTTCCAATTAAATGATTATAGAAAAGACCGGACAGAGTACCCAGAAACATGTCTACTAGTTATCTTTCAGAAAGGGGAGGTTGGACTCTTCCTGCTAAGTCCCTCCATTTCTGAGTGTAGTCTTTGAAACCTTCACTTGAAACCATAGCCATACTCTGGAGTTGAGTACGGGTAGGAGCAAGGTCTGCGTTGTACTGATATTGTTTATAAAAAGCAGCGGCGAGGTCTTCCCAATTATGAATATTGGCCCTTTCCAGTTGATAGAACCAATCAAGTTGAGTCCCGAATAGACTGTCTTGAAATAAGTGGACCCACAAATCTCTGTCAGTAGTATGAGGTTGTATCTTCCTCACATAGGATCGGAGATGCATCCTGGGACACGAAACCCCGTCATACTCAGCGAACACTGGTGCCTTGAATTTTGGTGGAATAACAATCCCAGACACTAAATCCAGCTCTTCAAAGTCCAGTTCGGGCACTTTCTGAATCTCCATTGCACTTAGACATTCTTCCAGATGCTTGTATTTTTCGTCGACTGGGGGATACTCTTCTTCAGAGTAATCTTCTTATTCTTCATCTTCAAATTCTGAATGGACAACCGCTTCCTTTCCTTTCCCTTCTTGATTATCCTTTTCACTAGATGACGTTGCAAAGTCTAGGGTCCGTCTGGCTTGTCCTTGGAACCTTCTTCCCATATTCAGAACTCTGGTTATTTTCTTTGCTTTCTTCTTCTTTTCTTCAACCAACAAAGTTTAAAAAATCCTCTCGTCCTTTGGCTAGAGTCAAGAACATCTGTTGAAACTGAGCATTCTGCGCCTGGAGGTCTTTTACTGTCTACTCGAGATCCATCTTACTGAAATAAACAGTAGAAAGATGAGGAGACTTGTTGTAAAAAACCTGCTTATGTTATGACGAATGGTAAATGCATATGCAATGATTTCAAGGAAATTAGAGATTTAAATTTTCTTTAGACCAAAAAGGAACACACGTTATATTAATAAATCAAAATTTGAGTACATCACGCCTCTTTGGGCTTACAAAAAAAAATACAAAAAACTCTAAGATAAAAAATTTGTACGCATCCTCTTTGGTGCGATGTAGGCGTTCAGACTCTGCTCCTCATGAAGCTTCTTGGTGAGTTCCAGAACCTTCTTCTCGCTGGCGTAGAATTGGGCCTCAAAAGTGTCTCGCTCCCCTTTAAGTTGTATCCAATCCCTTTGCAAGTCTTAGAGAGAGGTGGGCATGTTAGGATGAAGGATAGTGTACGGGACATCTCCTTCCATAATAGGCTCTATAATAACTGGGAGAATAGAGGGATAAGGCATCATAAGAATTTGAGCACGAGCTCGTACCCATTTGAGAAAAGGCTCAAGAGGGGTGGAATTCTTGTGCCCCAATGTCTTTCTATCAACTCTATGTATCATGCCCCAAGCTCTCATGAACCTTTTACGGTAATCCTGAGCATCAATCTCATAGTCGAAGACGATTCCTTGAATAAGTGCATCATGAGGACCATCCCTTCTTGCGTATCCAAACTGTCGTAGTGCCAAACAAGTATTGTAAGTGATTCCTCCCCTAATGCCTAAGAGAGAGACATTAGGGAATTCACCACATCAATCAATAATGGTAACATTCTCCGAGGACCGGAGACACCAATGAATGCCTGAATGTGTAAGAGTCATCAGCCTTTGAGACCATCTCAAACCTTGTCCATTCTTCGAGACGGATCAGGGTAGGTGCGAAATAAACCATCTAGCCAAAATAGGTGTGCAACACAGAAGGGTTCCTATCCTCTTTATAGTGCGAGTATGCAACGAATGTAGGATATCTCCAAGCACAGTAGGTACTGGATTACGTGACAGGAAATTCTTAACCGCATTCACGTCTATGAGCTGGTCCGGATTAGGAAACAATACCAAACCATAGATGAGAAGGGCTAACACCTCTTCAAAAGCTTGTAAGTCCAAAGTATCCCAGAAATGGTGAGCTTTCTCGAGCAAGAACTTAGCCAAAAAACCTTTGACACCCCTCTTGGTTTCCCAATTTGCTACTACAACAGACTGTTGTAAGGACAAAGCTTTGGCAATATATTCAGGTTTAGGGTCTCTTTACATACCATTGAAAGGTACCTCATTAAAGATAGGCACCCCCAACAGCAGAGAAAAATCCTCCATAGTAGGCACTAACTAGTAATCCGGGAAAGTGAAGTAGTGATGGAGAGGGTCAAAGAACTGAAAGAGCACTTTTGACATTTCTTCATCGGGGTTTGAAGTGACCAAGTTGAGAAGCCTACCATGTATTTCTGTGAATGGAGAGCTTTCGGGAACCCTTGATGCCAAATCTATAAGTTGAGCTGGTACTTTTATCAGACTGATTTGGATAGTGAATCTGCGGGCGAGAGCCATGTCCTGCAAAACAAGACAAAAATAAACCCTAATAATCCTTGAAATGGTTAGTATGACATGCTATGTTATGATGTCATGCCTATGCTCAGATATAGTAGATATAGCAAGCAAATCACACAAAGACCTTAGGATTAAGGCTTGCATGGATTTTAAGGTGATACCCTCTTGAAGTTGGATTGGTTCAACCTATCCTAAATATAGTAACCGGGTTCTAAGGGATCTCAATATCACCGGTCTTTCCCCCAATTCTCGTTCCGATAGACAATTGACTTGCCACCAAACAAAATTCATGGGTCAAACCTCAATGAGTGTAGTATCGAGTATCAACCGACTTTGGGTTTACACCAAAGACAACTATCTCACTACGTCCAAAAATCCAAGTTGGTTAATTAAGGTGCTAAAGTCAGTTGATGTTTGATAGTACCATGCAACGGACCCGTATTATCCTTGATTACTCAAGGGCTACCGATACACACCAAAGTATCGCATCAACGAAGCTACTATTTCAACCGTGTCGGTATACCCCGCACAGTTCCCTCACAGTTTATTGCTACTTACCTAAGAAAGGTGCCCCAAATCCGGGTGTAGGATTAAAATAAACCCAAACAAGGAACCATAATGTAAAGCATGCAAGTCAAACAAATAAAGTAAATAAATGTGATCTAGCCCCAAGGTAACCCTACTTTTATAAATTTCTCCAGCAGAGTCGCTAATTATGTGATACGGTGGGAAAACTGACTTGGGTGTTTTGTGTTTGATTGCAAATGTTGCGGTTAGCAAGAGTCACCACCGACTTTTCTTTTATCCAAAAGGAAAGGTGAAAAAGCACAGGAAAGACCTTTGAGATGTTTTCTTGAGTTCGGAGGGTAGATTATGAAAAGGGAAGGTATTAGCACCCTTTTCATCCATGGTTTTCCATGGGCTCTTAGTTACTTGCTAGATCACTTGCTTTTGTTTGAAAATATGCTTTATGTGGTTTTTGAAAGTATTTTGTAAAGAAGCCTTTGTTTAGGAAAACTTTGTAATAATTCTTGTTCGTAAGAATGTATACAAAGTGTTTGATCTTTTGAAAATGTTTTCAAGTTGGAAAGATGTTTTGAAAGTGTAGGTGTTTATTTTGAAAATAGTAAGGATGTTTTGATTTTGAAATTGAGCAAGTAACTAGGAACATTCTACCTACTCAAAAGTCTTTCATGTTCATTTCCTTTTTTCCTTTGACATTGTTATCTTGCCATTGACTTGGTAAGTAAACCTATCTTTGGATGTAAAAGGGACGGGCAAGGGTCATCGTATAAACATGATTAGTAATGTTGTAAGATACCTTAGCAATTTCTTTTAGGGACTAAGATCATTTTGAAAGGGCAACTTTTGATAGCGTCATCGAGGGACTATGATCTTGTATTTTGCTTGTTTTTGCTAAGATACCTCACATGCATAATATGGCCATTTTTGTAAGGCAACAAAATGGGTTTAGCCTAGGGGTATTTGTGTACAAGTTTATTGATTTACATGCATTATTTTTGTCTTGATTAGGGTTTGCTATTTGTTGGTTTTAGTATTTCCATACAAAATCCTAATTACTAGCATTTGTATATAAAGCGATAAATTGAGGAAATTAAAATTACTACGCTATTACATCATTTAGGGGAGAGGGTGTACAAATTACAAATTGGGGAATATTGCAAGAAATTAAATCTAAATAATAATTACAACCATATTGAATTTGAATAAAATATACAAAATGAACAAATAAAATACAAAAAATGTAAATGTAAAAAAAAGAAAATATGATTTTTTTTTATGAAAAGGGGTTTTAAGCCTAATTAAATAAACTAATTAACTAAAAAATAAGAAAATTAAGATTAAATTAGTAAACTAAATTAATTTGAAGAAAACAAGTTTTTCTGGGTTTTTTTATGAATTTAATTAAACTAATAAATAAAAATCCTAAATTCTAAATTGATTTTAATTTTAGAAGAAAAATAAATAATATAATATAATAATAATTAAAATTAAATTATCTAAGTATTTAAAAAGGCAAAGTTAATTATTAAAGAAAATGTAAAAGGAATGCTTTTATTCTTTTGTTTTTGTGAAGAAAAATAAAATATAAAATGTGAAAATAATAAATAAAAATATTTTTTTGGGTTTTTATTACTAATAATAAAAATTAATATTAATAATAATACTAATAATAATAATAATAAAAATATAAATAAAAAATAATAAAATGCGCCAGGATGTATGAACAGCAAGGCAGAGGGTCAGAATATAGAAGAAAAAAAATAAAGCCCAAACAAAAGGAGGCCCAGGCGCTGCAAAAACAAAGAGAATGTCAAAAAAAAGTGAAAAAATGGAAAAAAGGTCACGCTGGAGCTTGAACCCAGGACCTAAGGGTGACAGGCGCGCGCTTTAGCCACTGGGGTGGTGATACATCCATTAACTTATGTCAAACCATGAATATATATTAGAAACTGCTTCATGAAAACAACTTCATCTTCAACCTCTGTCCGGACTACCTACATCTTGTTCATTTCTCATCCATTTGCAAAAATGTAAACATGAAACTTGTGGCAACTTTCCTCACGATTTCAGAAATGTAAAGCACTTAAACTAATTCTCAAAAATGAGCATGAATTTTGAATGGTACCAAATTCTGACCTAACTTTTCCAGGATGTTCAGATTCAAAATTCTAACTACTTAAGCGATATAAATGAAATCTAAAGACATGGTTAGCTTCAGGACAATGATACCTACATTTCTTATTCACAAATAAACCATTAATGATGCTTGTATGAAGAGTTCAAAAGTCAGAAAACTCACCTTGCAAGAGGGTATCGTGTTTTGAGTTGGAGCTTGTTTCAAGATGCTGCAAGGATCAGGTTAGCTTCCTTGAGGTTCCAGGAAGCTAATGCAATGATTAGCTTGTGCTGGAGATGACTGAATCGTGTTGGAGAAGTCCAAGTGCAAAGCTCTATTTTTGAAAATGGAAGATGGTGTTAATGGTGTTACAGTCTTGTGACAGGGTGTGGGATGAGTTGTAAATAATGTTTAGAAGCTTTAGGAATCAAAAGGCTTGAAAACGCATGAAGGAGATGTGAGTTTCAAACTTTTGGTTAGGTTATGCAAAAATGGAGGTATGTGATACAGTTCTGAGTTCTTGGTGTTTTTAGGGCTTAAACATGCGTGTGTTTTGTTGCCAAGGACTTATACATAAGTAATGAGAAGGTTTGATTGCTTGAGAGGGTCAGAAGTACAAACTCTAGACTGATTGCTATGTTACTTGATTTTGAAGAAAAGTGAAAGCATGGTTCCAAGATGAAGTACAAGCATGGGCTGAGTGATTGTGAGGCTTGAGATAAACTTCTCTTGAGTTATAGGACGTGTATGATCAGAAGAAAACCATTGTAAGGCTCAAGAATAAGTTTTGTGTATAAAGCTACTTTTTCAAAATGGCATTGTGCACTTTCTTCCCAAAATGGATATAAAGCATGGCATTGCATTGAATGCTTGAGTTGAAGCCTCTAACAGCTGTGCAAGCATTTAATTATGGAGTGCCTAACAATTTTGAGGCCTGTAAAGTAGAGATTATGCAGCATAGGTTTGAGAATTGAATCTTTGTTCATCACAAAATGATCAATAGTTTTAGTTTGAAACCCTAACTTTCTCTCTTCGATTCTCCTTGCTCAAGAATGATATCAAGGAGTTCTTTGACATTTTAGAAAGCTTGTAATGTACTCTACAACCCCTCTTTGAATCACGTTTGAAAATTCCCCTTGGAAATATATGAAAAAGTGCCACGAAGTTAGGTCAAAATCCTGCCTAAACCAGGGCAAAATTTCACTAAGTGTTTAATTTCAAGACCATGACTTCATGAATTAATAATTTGAAAACAAAGCATTTCTAGGAGAAGTTGTGTAAATCAATGTTGTAGATATCATGGAGATCTACATCTTTCATGTTTAAAGTTTCTTTTGAATCATCTTGCATCATGGTGAAAAATTGGCTAAAAGTTGTGAAATAATATGAAGTTTTCAACACTTAGAAAATTTTCTAACTTTGACAACTTTGACTTTTCAAAATGAAATCTTGTCTTTTGGATTTCTTGATGAACAAGTTTCACATTTTAACAAGTTTTTATGAATTGTGATCTTTGACACTTGATTTTGACCAAAAAGTCAAAGTTTGACTTTTCATTGTACAATTGACTTTTGATCAGTTGACTGAAAATCCACTATCAATCCAATTGATCTTGAGCAATGTTTTGAGTCATGCCATTAGGTTAAAATGATGAAATTGAACTCTTGAGATTATGCTTCAAACCAATTAACCATTTTCTAGGTCAAAAATCAGTAATTGCCTTTTCTTAGTCAAATCCCTAATTTTGACCATTTTGCCCTTTTGATGATTTGATCAAATTTCTTGAGGAATTATGGTCCAAACTTGATCAAATGATACATATGAGTTTATAATGTTGATATGGGTAAAAAATTATGAAGTTTGACTGTAAATTGGCCACAGTTGACATTTTCCCCAATACAGTTGATTTTTAGGTCAACTGCTCAATTGACTGAGCAAAAATGTGATTCAAGGCTTGAAACTTGACATGAGTAATCTTGGGGGTCCATAATGATCCGTGAAATTCATATCAGGCATTGAAAGTTCAATTATCCTTGTTCAATCTCAAACCCTAATTTTAGTCATCAGTGCTTAAGGAGGTGTCTTGAGTTGATCAACCCTAATGCAGTCTTGAACCAAGAGAGATCTTGTGAGAAAATACTTGATAAATGAGAGGGATAATTTTGGGGTGCAACACCATGGATTAAGATCTTCAGATTTGAAATTGTACCTTGCGAGTTGAAAAATAAATTCAAATGTTGCCTCTGAATCCGTATGAAACCCTTCTGATCTGGTTTGCTAAGCTTCACTGAAGATGAATTGACGAAGATGGGAGTTCTGGAGCAGTAGAAAAATTAACTTCGAATAGAAATTTGAGAAATGAGATGAATTTATGTTTTTGTAAAGAAGTCATCCCTTCACAAATGAGAGTTAGGTGAGTTTTTATAGAGTGAAGAAGAGTGCAGAGGAAGTTTTCTTGAGGGTATGAAGGTCTTTGCAGGCTTGAAGACCATTGGAGGGAGATTGCATCAAAGCTAATAGATTTGAATGAGACAATGAAGCTTGAATTTTGTGTTGTTTCAGCTTGGTCTTCACATTCGTTTTGATGAGAAATCAGAAGTGAAAATGAGGTGGAATATATATACATGATGAGTTGTCCTTATCTGCACATGGGTGGATTTTTGAAAGGAGATATTTTGCCAAAAATGGTAACTCACAATGGAATGAGCCTCATACTTATAAGGTGATTCATCTAGCTCGTTTTGGCATGAAAAATGAAGAATACTCTTGCCAAACATGTGACTGAGTTCAAACCAAGACAAACTTATGCAAAACTGACTCCACATGGCCTTATTGATCAGACGTCTTATGGCTCAAACAACACAAAATTTATACGTGTGAAATTGGTGCTTAATAGGCCTTTAGAAAGATCTCATGGTGGTTTTCAACATGAAGCTTTGAATTATTTAAAATGATGCTTGTGTCAGGGAGAAATTAATGTCAGAAGTTTGGAAAAACAAAGCTTGGCAGGCTAGGGGGCACGCGCGTGCATGACTTGCATTCTGGTAATTTTGTAAACTTTGAGAGCCAACATTCAAACCATAATATATCATCCAATAATGATCCAAATTGAGTGATTCAAAGATCAAACTGTAGCTTACATACCCAATTACAACTTCTTTTTGAATCCATTTTTCAATTAACACTTGAATCAAGAGATAGAGCATCATTAACAAGGGTACGCCATGTGTTTGTGGAAATGAATGAAGGAGCATGCAACATGACTTGTAATTTGACATCTTTATGCCCTAAACTTGTAAGTTAAATAACTCACAAACACTTCATTTTGGGACTTGGACACATATTGACAGACTTATAGAATTTTCCTCAAGCTTTCTAAGAATGTATGGTTTGCCTCCATTGAATAAAAAATGAGAAAGTTATAGATGTCCAAAGTTTAGTACTATAGGGACTTAAAGACTTGGAAATTATTCCAAGTAACTTCTTGAACAAGTTATCTCCAATTTAACCTCTTCTCGTGATTTTATGACACCAATTATCATGAAATTTAAAAATAGGATACTTGAATTGATAGTTGACCAAAACTCCACTTGGTCAACTTTGACTTTGGTTGACTTTTGACAAAATGACCATTTTCCCCTTTTGGTCAATTGAACCTCTTCCAACCAAAATTGACACTTAATCCTTCAATCATAGGTTTTTATTAACATGTAGAGAGGCATGGAATCAAGTCTTGCCCAAAACATCAGAGATCTCCTTATTAATTTCACAACCCTAATTTTGACACTTTGTGCTAGGAAATGGTGAAAAATCTTCAAAACCTCATTCCTCTGGACAAATTGAAAGATTCTTTGAACAAAAATGCTCCATATGGTGATGAGAAGATGATACTTAACAAATTTTACTCCTACAAGTCTCAAACTCTTCAACTGGTCAAAACCCTAATTTGAGAGATCAATAGAAGAAAATGTGATCCAAGAGTCAACACTTGCAATTTTGAACTTCTGATGAATCAAAGATACAATTGAGATGTATTGGGGTATGAGAAACTCTTGTATCTTATGAAACTCAAAGATTAAGGGTATAAGACCTTTCTTGTCTTGACTGTCAATACAATCAACCTTTCAATAGCTTGTATAATAACTTAGGAACCTAGATACCTAGATCCCGTCATGATAATGCATGAGTATATATCATGAACACAAGCCAAGTAAGGTAAAATGAAGAAGGAAAAGTTTGGGGTGCAATAATCATGTGCGATTATTTGCAGGTCGGAGTCACCGTTCCTTTGTTCTTCTACTGCTTTCATCTTCAGAGGAGCACGTTTGGCCAACAATTCAGATGGGTTTATTTAAAGTAGGCAAACGGGAAATTGTTCAAGGATTATTTGGAATCCATCTGTTTCTTCAAGGATAAGTATATGCTCATTCAACCTGTTTCCCAGTGGGCACTGCTGAACATTTTCAGGGTTGCTTCTGTGTACGACGAGGATGGAGCCCCTATTCGAAATGAGACAGGGGAGCAGGTCAACAAGTTGGTGCCCATGTTCCCTTTCCAGTGGACTAGGAGGAACTTAGAGAGAGGAACTAACTCATACGACAGGAAGAAGATTATACTGGGCCCGGGGACCAGGATAGCTTTGATCATTTAGTTACTTTTGTCGTGGGGATACCTCATGTCTAGCGTGCAGGCAGAGGATGGAGACCAGTCGCCAAAAAGGATGGGGAGGTGGTGTATGAATCGAGTCTGATAGGTGTCAAGGAGCTCCTCGAGAGCGAGGATCCTGTCACGTACTTGGGTAGCTTTTTTTATTTGTGTTTAGACTAACTTTGCGTGCCCTACATTTTGCTCTTATATGCTGATTTTAATTTGTTGTTTTCTTGCAGATAAGATAAACCTTACCCAGGAGCGTTTGGCCAAGAGCCTTGATGTGAATGCAAAGAAAGTGCAAAAAGATGTTAAGGCTTCGTAGGTCGACACAGGGAAAGCTCCTATGTCGAGATCGAGAAATTCATCGACGGACTCGATGGCCGATGCTCTTTACCCTCTGCAAGTGTCTTCGAGGTTTAAGAGGCAACGAAATGAGGGAAGTATTGATTTGACGGGAGAGAAAGAGAAGGGAAGGTACGAGTTTCCTCCTTGCTTGCACAACAAGTCATTATTTGAAGGGTTGTTGTACCCCAAAATTTACCCTCCCATATCTCCTTCGGGGTTGTTGTACCCCAAAATTTACCCTCCCATATTTTCCAATAAATTTCAAGTGAGGTCCTCAAATTGCTCAAGGAAGTCCAAGGGTTGACCAGACAAACTCTATCCTAAGACAGTATACCCCAAATTAGGGTTTCATTTTGCATCAATATGTTTGGATCCAAAGGGTCCCAAATGCTCACCATTGCCCTAATATGTTAACAAGATCATTCATCTCAAGTTTCAAGCCTTGCAGAGGAAGTTTGCTCAGTCAATTGCTCAAATGCCTGAAAATCGACTGTGCTAGGGCAAAAGTCAATTGTGGCTCACATATAGTCAAACTTCAAGATTTTTGGTCAACATCCTCATTTTGAAGTATTATTCATCATTTTATCAATGGTTGATCATGATTCCTTAAGGATTGCTCACAATTCATCAAAATCCAAAAGTTGCTAAATTAGGGTTTTGCAGGAAAAGTCAACTCAACTTTGACCAGGCATAACTTTCTCATACTTTATAAAAAATGACCCATCCAAAACTAATTTTGAAGAGGATGTAATTCCATACAATCCACCTTCAGCTCCCAAGTTCAAAATATGCACTCACAAGAAGATATGAATTTGGACATTATAGGTCATTTTGAAAAGTCAACAAAAACACCTTTTGGGTCAAAGCTTCATACAAGAACATGGAAGACTCAATTGAGATGATACCAAAAGTTTTGCTTAGAGGACATCTTAAGATTTCTAAAAAGTCAAAGAACACCTCTCTAGGGTCAAAATTGAGGGAGTTGTGCATTGGTAAAGTCGACCCTTTTTGCAAAATTGCCAAAAGACAAATGTGTCCAAAATTGAATTTTTTTTTCAAATGGGCCCAACTTTTTATGCTTGCACTTAGTTTGTAATGTGACCCAAGACCCATGAGATCTTCCAATTGTCATTCTTTTATTTTTGTCATTTATTTTGATTTTATTTCATTTAAATCAAATAAAATCAAAATAAAATAGTAAAAATATCAAAAGCTAATCAAATCTTGAGATTTTATGCATGTTTAGGATCATTACACAGCTGGAAGCAAGATCAAATCGTGCAAGGCTCATATGGATACAAAAAGATTGCATTTTGCTTGATTTGGAAAGATTTTGTACAAGGATCAAATCATGAATCCATATTCATAATTGGAGAAGATTTGAAACAAATGGCAACCCTAATTCATTCTTGGATACATAAGGGACAATTACAGACCAAAAACAAGGAGGCTAGAGGCGTGCAAAACAAAAAACAAAGTTGCAAAAATTCAAGAAAAGTTGTGAATCAATTTCAAGGTTTCAGGCCTTCTCAAGCCATTCTAACCATCCCAATCGTTTGCTTGATATCCCTGGATCGTATTGCAATCACTAACAAGCTTTCCCATGTTTAGAATCGCACTGTAAGAGTCACACGGTTCATCTCTTTTCTTGAATTCGAATATCATAATTCTGGCATATTTAGCATGATTCATTGATATATTCTTAATCCTTGAGATGTTTGCAAGCTAATGGTTATATCCAATTGTATTTTTATTGACTATACAACAAGTTTCCATGGCTAGGGTTCTAGTTTCGTTTTTAGGGGTTTTGTGTACAGGAACAATTAGGCATGGATAATGGTACCATGATGCTCGTGAGGTTGCAACGAGTTGATTGGTACCATTGGTTGTCATTTATCATGCCTGTATGAAATTTTGGAGAAGCATAGGGTTGTAACTACGCCTGGTGTCCGTAGGTAAAGGTTTTTTTGTCTAAAACGACAGAGGCGACGGAGGAGACGATGGCATGGCATGCTGTGAATGGGCAGTTCGAAATTCGCGCGCTTTGAGATATTAATATTTTATTTTATCATATAATAATTGTTTATCATTATTTGTAAAACTAAGTAAGCCAACGCAGGTGGTCAAGCCATTGGTCTTTGATGCACACGTCTTGGGTTCGATCCTAGGCGTGTGCATTTTATTTTTCTCAATATTTCCAGGGAAATTCAGCGTATCACATGACAAGGCATCCACCGTGCATCATTAGAATCCCACCATCAGATCATCAAAGCTGCAGATCCAACGCCTTATCCTTGAGGCACCACCATGTGCATAGGTCAAGCGTACACACAGGATTTGGAAAAAGTCAAAGCAGGGCCAGAGCTATTGGGCTTAGATTTGCAAAAGGCACCCCCCTTTCTGCTAAGATACCAGGCCCATTCCTTTTTTTTTCTTTTTTTTTATTTCATTTTTTTATTTAATTAGTTTAATTGTTTTTTTAACAAAATCAATTTCTTTTTTTTACAAAAAAATCATCAAATCAAATTTCACAAATTTAGAATTAGGTTTTTATTTTATTTTATCAAATTTAATTTAATATTAGTTTAAATTTAATTTAGGTTAATTCTAACTTTTTTTATATATTTAAAATCAATTAGAAAAATTTGGGTTAGCTTGATTAAATTTTTATTTCTTTTCATAAAATAAAAAAATTCAAAATAGGTTAATTTAATTATCTTAATTTAAATTAATTAGTAATTAGGTTTTTATTTATTCAATTAAACCTTATTTTCTCAAAATAATCAAAAACAACAAAAAAAATGATTTTTCTTTTAAATTATAATTAGGTAGTTGGGGTCAAAACCCTAAATTTCTTGTTCTCGATTCATCGCGCGCGTTTACTATTTTTGCAATATTAATGTAACTGCTTACGGTATGTAATAATTTAACTAGGATTTTCTTTATTTATCGTCTTTTACGGGTTTTTTTGGCTATGTAATTAATCCCTACCCCGAAGCCTTGTAATAGCGTAGGTTTTATTTCTCACATTTTAATTCTCGCAAATATTAACTGTTAGATGTATGTTAATAGGATTGTATGACAAGATTACATGACAATTTAAAATGGCTAGAAAACCCTAATATGCAAAGATAATAACTGAAATCAAATCACTCGCACATGCGCACTCCTAGGGTATACTCTCACTTTGGTTGCCTTTAGTAAACGATCATTAAGTATAGGGTGTCTTAGTGGTAGCCCTCCTGTCTAAGCAAAGATCAAATGTCCCGTTCGAAAAAGTTGCCTCGGAAATGTTTCCTCGAATATGATCTTAAGACACTAGGGTTATTACTAAGACGTCCTAACATTTCTTTAGTAATCGTACGTCCCTTACGAATTGACCCTTAAAAACTCCAACGACGGTGCTACCTACTTCTCAATAGTAGGATAGTGTTGTCTAAAGGAAACGAGAACAAAAACAATTTTTTTTCCGAGTAGGTAGATGCTAGTAGGTACTTGCTCAAAATCAAACTTTTCACACTTACACTTTTTTCAAACAAAGTTTTCAAAAACAACTTCGTAACACTCTTGAGGACAGAAACAAGGGTTAAAACGAAGTAAAATAAATTTTTTTCAAAACAAACAAACACAAGCAATTTTAAAGATGAGCAAGTACCTAAGAGCTCGTGGAAAACCACAGATAGAAAGGGTGCTAACACCTTCCCTTTCTATATTCTACCCCCCGTACTCAAAATCTCGAAAAAGGAATTTTTCTGTGTTCTTTTCCTTTCCAGTTGGATAAAATAAAAGTCGGTGGCGACTCTTGCTTACTGCGATATTTTGCGAATACAAAACGCAAAACACAATCCAGCATTTTTCAAAACAGTCGGTTCTGCCATCGCATCACAGAACTGGCAACTCTGCTGGGGATTAATAAGTGGGGTATACCTTAGGATCTAGTTCATCATAAATTGCTTCTCTTGTTTGTTTTGGTTGCTTTACTTTTAAGGGTTTTTTTTGGGAGTTACTATAGATCCTAACCCGGATCTGGGGGACACCTTTTAGGTAAGTAGCAATAAACTGTGAGGGAACTTTACGGCGTAGACCGATACGGTTGAAGCAGTAGCTAAGTTGCTGTGGCACATTGGTTGGTACCGGTATCCCTTGTGGAGAAACAAGGAGAATACGGGGCCGCTATGTTTGTCTTTAAGCGTCAACTGACCTTAGAACCTTTAATCGACCAACTTGGCCATTTAGAAAGTAGTGAGATAGTCGGCCTTGGTGTAAAGCTGATAACTGGTTGATACTCGATGCTACACTCATGGAGACCATACTTTCGAGATAGTTCCGACCGCAAGAAAAGATTGCTTGAGCTGAAACCATGACCGATGGAGGATGGTCAGTGATATTGAGAACCTCTAGAACCCGGTTACTTTTGCTAGGACAGGTTGAAACCAACTGAACTTCAAGAGGGTAATACCTTTGACCCCATGCAAGCCTTAAACTTAAGGGCTTTTGTGTGACTTGTTTGTCTTTGTCATACCTGTTATCTGCTATACATGTTGTTTGTTTTATCATGACATCATGCATCATAACATAGCATGCATACTTCATTATACTAACCATTTCAAAGACCGAGGGGATTTATCTTTGTTCTGTTTTGCAGATTATGGCTTCCGTGCGCAAAAACACCATCCGAGTTAACTTTGTGCAAATACCTGCTCAACTCAAAGAGTTAGCCTCAAGAGTTTCTGAGACTTCTATGTTCATTAAGAGACATGGTCAGCTTCTTATCCTGGTCACCTCAAAGTTTGATGAGCAGATGATGAGTGTACTTTTCCAGTTCTTCGATCCTGTGCATCATTGCTTCACCTTCCTAGATTATCAGCTGGTTCCCACTTTGGAAGAGTTTTCTCACTTATTGGGCATATCCATCCTTGATCAAGTGCCCTTCACAGGTATGGAAGAGACTCCTAAACCAGAAGACATTGCCTCATATTTGCATCTGAAACGGGCTGATGTAATATCCAATTGGGAAACACGAAGCGGGGTCGAAGGTTTTCTAGCCAAATTTCTGATAGATCAGGCTCAGCTATTCTAGGATAATTTGGATTTTCAGGCTTTCAAAGATATCTTGGCTCTCCTTATCTATGGTTTGGTTCTCTTCCCGAATCCAGATTCCTTTGTAGATGTGAATGCGGTCAAGATTTTCCTTTCTCGTAATCATGTGCCTACTCTACTGGGTGATATCTTGCATGCCCTCTACACTCGTACTGTGCGAAGAAGAGGGACTCTCATGTGTTGCATGTCGTTGCTGTCGAGGTGGTTTATTTCGCACCTCCCCAAGTTTGTGCTGAAGAATGAAGAAGGTTTGGGATGGTCCTACAGAATAATGTCACTTGCCCATACATACATTCTTTGGAGTTCCAGGGTTATGGAAGACACTGCAGTCATTGACTGTTGTGAGGTATACCCTAATGTCCCGTTGCTTGGAATCAGAGGGGGTATAACCTATAATCCTTGTCTAGCTTTGCGACAATTTGGTCGTGCTCGGAGAGACGGTCCCCATGAGCTACTTCTTACGGATATTGCATTTGACTACAAGGAAGACGTTGACGAGCATCACCGAAGGTTTATACGAGCTTGGGGCATGGTGAACAGATCTGACCCTCAAGAGCTAGGACCAAGGACTTCCCTTCCTATGCAGCCTTACCTCCAATGGGTCCGAGCTCATGCCCAGAAGCTTGGGATTCCTTATGAAGCCGTATTGCCAGTAATTGTAAAGCCCACCAATGAAGAAGGCATTCCTTACACAGTTCTTTATCCTTACATGCCCACTGATCCTGGGGCATTGCAGAGGTCTTGGATTCAGCTGGAAGAGGAAAGGGATACTTACCGGGAAAAGTACCATGAGCAAGAAAGGAAAATTTTGAAGCTCACCAGGCAGCTCGAGGAGGAAAGAGTGATCAATGATTACGTCAGCATAAAGAGGAAGCGTCCATGGGACTTTTGATTTTGCTTTTCTAGTTTTAGACTTGTTTTCCATTTACTTCTTTTGTAACGCCTCAAAGGCATTGTTGAACCTTTTACAAATTAATCTAATAAAGTTTGTTTCTTTTTTTGGTTCGCAAATTTAAATTTCCCAAAGTCTTTGAAATCATTACATACGCATCCCATTATCATGCACACCATTACAAGTACCATTACAGGTTTATCATCTTCTTCGTTGTTTATTTCAGCAGAAATCTCTTCCGATCAAGCCATCAAAGATCTCCAGGCACAAAACGCCCAATTCCAAGAGATGTTCTTGAGCTTGGCTAAAGGGCAAGAGGATTTGAAAACTCTCATTCTGAAAGAGAAGAAGAAGAAGAAGAAGAAGAAGAAGAAGGTCGTTCTTCTAAATATGGGCAAAAGGTTTGGGGATAGGTTGAAACAGCAAGCTGATCTGACCTCTTCATCCAAGGAAGGGGAGAACCAAGAAGAAGATAAGGGCCTCAGTCCTGCAGTTTCTGATAATGATACTGATTTTGATGATGAGCAATATCCTCCTGCCGAGGATAGATACAAGCAGCTAGAAGACCGTTTGAGTGCTATGGAAATTCAAAAGATCCCTGGTTTGGATTTCAGAGAACTGGGACTGGTATCAGGAGTGGTTATCCCTCATAAGTTCAAAGCTCCGGTTTATGCCAAGTACGGTGGAGTATCCTGTCCAAAACTCCATCTCCGCTCGTATGTCAGAAAAATACAACCCTACACTGCTGATATAAATTTGTGGGTGCATTTCTTTCAAGATAGTCTGTCAGGGACTCAACTTGAATGGTTTTATCAGTTGGAAGGAGCCAATGTCTGAAACTGGGAAGACCTTGCTGCTGCTTTTTACAAGCAGTATCAATATAACACCGACCTTGCTCCTACTCGTACTCAGCTCCAGGGTATGTCTATGGGTGCAAGTGAAGGTTTTAAGGACTACATCAAAAGTGGAGAGACTTAGTGGGAAGAGTCCAACCCCCTTTGTCTGACAGGGAGTTGGTTGACATGTTTCTAGGGATGCTATCTGGTCCATTTTTCAATCATCTGATCGGCAGTTCGTCATCTGGGTTTACTAAGTTGATCTTAACTGGAGAGAGAGTAGAAGCTGGTATCCGAAGTGGTAAGATAAAGAAGGATACTTCATCAAGTGCAGTAAAGAAGCCTTTCACCGGTAAGAAAAAAGCTAGTGCAGTCTATGGCTCGAGGGGCCAAAGCAGACCTGAACACCGTTAAGCAATAAATGCAGTAGTGATATCAAGACCCACAGTTGCTCCACAATGCGACAACCAACAAAGGGTGGAAAGACCATAGAGGCAGTACACTCGGCTCAATATGACCTTGTCCCAAATTCTACCACAATTATTAAAGACCAATCTGGTAACTCTGAGGGAGGCCCCGAAGAACCCCAACACCACATCTCCTCATTATAACCCAAATGCCCGCTGCGCCTGTCACTCCGACGGCCTAGGTCATGATACAAACAACTATTGGGCCTTGAAAAATAAGGTGCAAGATTTGATTGAAGCCAGAGAGATTGAGTTTGACGCTCCGGAGAAGCCCAACGTCATACTGCTCCCATGCCCAAGCATGGGCATGGAGTAAATGATGTGGACGATGATTTATTTGTGACTTCTATGGAATACATTTCTACTCCTTTGATGATAGTTAAGAAGAATTTGTTGTTGGCCGGTTTATTTCCGGGAAGTGGTGAAGGCTGCCACATGTGTTCAATTATGCCTGCTGGTTGCCACTTATTGAAATCAGGTGTTCAGCGTCTGATGGATAGTAAAGAAATCCTGTTCCAAAAGACTATGATTCTGTTGGTTCCAATTCAAGATGTTGCTATCATAACCATTTCCGCCAATCCTTCCAAGGTTTCCTCAAGAAAACTTGTTAAGATTACACCCGTCCCAAGAATTGCTCTGTTAATAATTACTGTCCCTGGTCCTATCCCATACACTTCAGATAAGGTTGTCCCTTGGCACTATGGTGCCAATGTGTATTACCATGGAGTTAAACAAGACTTAAAAAGTGAGGAAACTGATGTTGATATCAACAATATTGTCGGAGCTAGCAAGGTCACCAGAAGCGGATGGCTATTTTCTCCCGAGATTTCCCCTCCGACTGTTCACAAACCTGTTGACATTCCATCTGCTAGTACATCAGCTACTATCCTAGTTCCTATTCCAGTCATCGCCCCTGTTGCCGAGCCATCTGGCACTCGAGGCAAAGAAATCATAGGTGAGCCTGCCAGGACGGAAGAGCCTAAGAAGATCATTGTAGAAACCTCTAAGCAAGAGATAGAAGAAATTCTGAAGATTATCAAGAAGAGCGACTACAACATAGTCGAATAGATGGGGCAGACCCCGTCAAAAATCTCCATGTTGTCATTTTTATTGTGTTCTAAAGCCTAGTTCCTAGTTCCAGTCATCGCCCCCGTTGCCGAGCCATCTGGCACTCGGGGCAAAGAAATCATAGGTGAGCCTGCCAGGACGGAAGAGCCTAAGAAGATCATTGTAGAAACCTCTAAGCAAGAGATAGAAGAAATTCTTAAGATTATCAAGAAGAGCGACTACAACATAGTCGAATAGATGGGGCAGACCCCGTCAAAAATCTTCATGTTGTCATTTTTATTATGTTTTAAAGCCCATGCAAAGGCTCTAATTACATTCCTCAAGAATGCGCATGTGCCGCAGGAAACTTCAGCCGATCAATTCAAAGACTGCGTAGCTAGTTTGATTGCCGATAATGGGTTGGGTTTCTCATATGCAGATCTGACTGCTAAAGGAGGAAATCACAATGACGCTCTGCATGTCTCGATCGAGTGCAGGGGCACTACTATGGCCCATGTAATGGTAGATAACGGGTCCTCATTGAATGTTTTGCCAAAGAAGGCATTAGACCGTCTAGACTGTGAAGGTTTGATTCTAAAGCCGAGCAATATTGTGGTCAGGGCTTTCGACGGGTCAAAAAGGATGGTGCACAGGGAGGTGGACGTCCCTGTTAAAGTTGGCTCCCATACTTTTGCGTCCACTTTCTACGTGATGGATATTAGACCATCATATTCTTGCTTGTTGGGTCGCCCTTATATTCATAAGGCTGGGGCGGTGACTTCCACGCTCCATCAAATGTTGAAATATCCGGTAAAGGGGAAGATTGTCACAATACGAGGTGAAGAGGAGTATATGGTGAGTAATCTCAATTCCTTTCTCTACGTGGAGATGGATGGGAAGTTCATCGAAATCCCTTTTCAGAACTTTGAAGAGGTCCCCCAGACTTTGGCGTCAACTGAAGTTGCTACTGACAAACCTCCGATGAAGCTGGCTTCTCTCAAGGATGTCAGGGCTGTAATTGAAGAAGGTGGGTGTACAAATTAGGGTCAACTCCCTGATTTCACGCAAAAAACTGACAAATTTGGTTTGGGCTTTACTACAGGGGCTCAAAGGGCTGTTAGGCACGCACAGATTGGAAGACATCCTCTGCACATCAGTAATCAGGGAGTTAATGCGATTGAAGATGGTGAAGAAGATTCAGACATCGACAGCTGGATCTACCCAACAACCAATGGTGGATTGAACAACTGGATGACGAAGGATTTCATACATGTTTCTTTTATTCCACAGTAATTGGCTTTTGTTTTTAGAGTTATAATAAACAGTTTGAAACTTTACGGTCGGGTGCCTTTCCCGAGGCACTTTGGCTTTGCTTGTGAGGGCTTATTATTGGTCATTTTCATATGTCATTAATAAAGCATTGTACGTTTCTTGCATTATAAATTTTGCACTCCTTGTTTTTATTTTCTGTCTCTCACTTTATCAAAATAGTTATTCTCTTATACACACTCACGTATCATAATGCAGATCCATATCCACTCTGGATCCCATTGATAACAACTCTGGTACTTCCAGTTATGACTTTGAGAATCCGATCAACCAAGCCGAGGACGAAGGTGAGGATGATTGTGAGGTGTACGGAGAGCTTGCTAGACTGTTACTACAGGAAGAAAGGGCCATACAGCCTCATGAAGAGCAAGTTGAATTAGTGAATTTGGGTACCGAGGAAGACATGAAAGAGGTCAAGATAGGTGCAAATCTGGAGCCTAGTGTCAAGAAACGGTTGATACAGATGCTACGCGACTATGTTGAGATCTTCGCTTGGTCTTATGAAGATATGCCCAGTTTGGACATCGATATTGTGGTTCATCGCTTGCCGACTAAAGAAGACCGCCCTCCGGTAAAATAGAAGGTTCGCCGCATGCGTCCTGAGATGTCTGAGAAAATCAAAGCTGAGGTCATGAAACAGTTTGATGCGGGATTTTTAGCTGTCACTTCTTATCCACAGTGGGTTGCCAACGTTGTTCCAGTACCTAAGAAAGATGGTAAGGTACGAATGTGTGTGGACTATAGAGATCTGAATAGGGTGAGCCCCAAGGATGATTTCCCACTTCCTCACATCGATGTTTTGGTCGACAACACCGCACAACATAATATCTTCTCCTTTATGGATATTTTTTCGGGTTACAATCAGATCAAGATGGCTCCTGAAGACATGGAGAAGACAACCTTTGTCATGCAGTGGGGCACCTTCTGTTACAAGGTAATGCCTTTCGGGTTGAAGAATGCTGGGGCAACGTATCAGCGCGCCATGGTCGCTTTGTTCCACAACATGATTCACCATGAGATTGGGTTTATGTTGATGACATGATCGCAAGGTCCCAGACTGAGGAAGAACACCTTGAACATCTCCAGAAAGTGTTCGACAGGTTGAAGACGTACAAGCTAAGGTTGAACCCGAACAAGTGCACCTTCGGCGTAAGGTCTGGTAAGCTGCTGGGTTTCGTCGTCAATGATAAGGGTATTCAGGTGGACCCTGCCAAGGTAAAAGCCATACAGGAGATGCCGTCTCCCCGCATAGAAAAGGAAGTTAGAGGCTTTCTGGGACGTCTGAATTACATCGCCCGATTCATTTCACACCTGACTGCTACTTGTGAGCCAATCTTCAAGCTGCTGAAGAAAGATCAAGTGGTAAAATGGAATGATGAATGTCAGACCGCTTTCGAAAGGATCAAGGAATACTTTCAAGAGCCACCTATTCTGATGCCTCCAGTTGAAGGAAGACCTTTGATCTTATACTTACCAGTACTGGATAATTCAATGGGGTGTGTGCTGGGGCAGCATGACGAGTCTGGCTGAAAAGAGCATGCTATTTACTACCTTAGCAAAAAGTTTACCGACTGTGAGACCCGATACTCACTGATCGATAAAACTTGATGTGCTTTGGCATGGGCTGCTCACTGGCTGAGATAGTATATGCTGACTCACACCACCTTATTGATATCAAAGATGGATCCAATTAAGTATATCTTTGAAAAGCCTGCCTTGTCCGAAAGAATAGCAAGATGGAAGATGATCTTAACTGGGTATGACATCCAATATACAACCCAAAAAGCAATCAAGGGGAGTGTATTAGAGGATCATTTGGCGCATCAGGCCGTGGATGACTACCAGTCCATGAATTTCGAGTTCCCGAATGAGAACATCATGTTGGTGACCGACTGTGAAGAACATGGACCGGATGAAGGACCTGAGGAAGGATCCCGATGGTCCATGTATTATGATGGAGCATCAAACGCGTTGGATAATGGCATTGGCACTGTGATTATATCTCCTGAAGGCTGTCATACTCCGTTCATCGCCCGATTATGTTTTAACTGCACCAACAATATGGCGGAGTATGAAGCGTGCATCATGGGTCTTCGAGCTGCTATTGACCTAAGGATTAAGTTCTTGAGTGTATTCGGAGATTTCGCTCTGGTGATCAGTCAGATCAAAGGCGAGTGGGATACGAAGCACCCAAATCTTATTCCTTACAAAGAATATGTACTGACATTGCTTCCGCACTTTGAGGAGATAACCTTTGAATGCTTCCCCAGAGAAGAGAACTAGTTAGTGGATGCGCTAGCTACCATGTATTCTATGTTCAAAGTTAGGTGGGACAATGAAGCTCCCCAGATTACCATTGAGAGGTTGGACAAACCCGCACATTGCTGTGACATCGAGACTAAAGAGGTAGCAGATAAACCCTGGTTCCATGAGGTAAAGAGGTATCTTGAGGCTCAAGAGTACTCCGAGGGTGCATCTGTTAATGATAAGAAGTTCTTGAGAAGGTTCGCTGCGAAGTTCTTCATCAGTAATGGGATTCTTTATAAACGTAACCATGATTCAACCTTATTGTGATGTGTGGACAAAAGCGAGGCAGAAAGGATCATGGTAGAGCTACATGAAGGTACCTTCGGAACTCATTCCAGTGGACATACCATGGCAAAGAAAATCCTACGGGCAGGATATTATTGGTCCACTATGGATGCCGATTGTTATCAGCACTCTCGGACCTATCATAAGTGCCAAGTCTATGCTGATAAGGTGCATGTACCTCCGGTTCCTATGAATGTTTTGACAGCTCCTTGGCCTTTTGCAATGTGGGGCATTGATATGATTGGCGAGATCAGACCTACTGCATCCAACGGGCATCGTTTCATTATGGTGGCTATTGATTACTTTACGAAGTGGGTTGAGGCAGCTTCCTTTGCTACAGTAACCAAGAACGTCGTGGCGCGGTTTATCCGACACAATCTGATCTGTCGATACGATGTACCATAGAGGATCATCACGGACAATGGTACAAATCTCAACAATACAATGATCACAGAGCTCTGCAAACAATTTAAGATTCAGCATCACAACTCTTCTCCATACCGGCCAAAGATGAATGGGGTTGTTGAAGCGGCTAATAAGAACATCAAGAAGATTGTGCAGAAGATGATGGTGACCTACAAAGATTGGAATGAGATGTTACCATTCGCTCTTCATGGGTATCGTACCTCAGCATGGACGTCAACAGGGGCAACACCCTACTCTCTGGTGTATGACATGGAGGCGGTCCTACCCATCGAAGTCCAGATACCCTCGCTTTGGATCGTTGAAGGATGTAAGTTTGAGCGAAGACGATTGGATCCAGACCCGACTCGATCAGCTGAATTTAATCGATGAAAAGAGACTTACTGCTATTTGTCATGTTCAGACGTATCAAAAGAGAATGATCAAGGCTTTTAACAAGAAAGTCAGATGTCAAGAATATCAAGTCGGAGATCTGGTGATCAAACGCATTATACTGCCGCAAGGTGATCCCAAGGACAGATGGACCCCCACTTACGAAGGGCCATTTGTGGTTAAGAACATTTTCTCGGGAGGAGATATGATTCTAACCACCATGGATGGTGACGACCTTCCTCACCCCGTCAATGTAGACATAGTGAAAAAATACTACGCCTAATCAAAGACCCGCTAGGTTGACTGGCCTAGGAAAAAATAATGGCTTCCCGGCAAACCAAAAGGGTTCGGGAAAAAGTAAGGGATGAAAATGAAAAAAACTGTACACCCGGCAAGTCGAAAATCTAAAAAGGCGGCTTGGGCAAAAAAAAGGTATCCCGGTGGACTGAAAACCCGAAAGGGTGGTCCAGGAAAAAATTAGGGATCAAAGCGTA